>BLBF01000011.1:7386327-7434389 GCA_015471245.1 Laticauda colubrina | reverse complement strand
TAGATAGATAGATAGATAGATAGATAGATAGATAGATAGATAGATAGGCAGGCAGGCAGACAATTTCTTTCTCGTCTTCTCAAAGGAGAGCAGACCTCCACCGCATTCCTCGGCTTTAAAAAAATGGGGTGAATTTGTACAATTTTATATTGACACTACTTTGACATGAACATATCACACTCTTTTATATGTGGAAGAAGAGGGCCCTATTTCTACAATTCCATATTGACAATGTTAAAAATGGTGTCGGTCAGGATGTCAGCTGTCAAAGTGAGGAATGTCAAACTGAGCTTTTGTTGCCATTTTCTTTGCACTTTCCCCCAGTTTCAACCACTTCCCCACCTTCTCTCCATGGAGAAAGAGACAGAGCTGCCCAGCAGTTGGCTGTTTCATCTTACATCTCTATAGCGGGGTTTCCTAATCTGACAACTTCCTAATAAGTGGATTTCTGGGACTTCAACTCCCAGAATCCTCCTCAATGGCCATGCTGGCTGTGGAATTCTGGGATTTAAAATACACCCTTGAAAATGACTTAAGGTAGAAACACTACAGAAACTAACAAGTATCACAATCATGACAGACTCTGCCTCTGCCCTCCCTGGAGATATTTCAATCTTGGGCCTCTTACATGTTTCTTTTGTTTCACATTATTCCAGCTTGGGAGAAGCCCAATTGTGGTGTGAGAGGAGGGGCAGAGTAATAAGTCCTGAACAATGAGACCTACCCCATCCCTGTTGTAATGCCCTGTCTGATGGGTATTTTCTCTGGCGTCTGGTGAGACATTGAAAGGCTATGCCAGCAAAACTAGAAGAGAAAATCAACAATTTTGCCAAGAACAACTGAGACACCCACAGATCAGGAGAACATGATTGGGTAAGGCTAGGTCACACTGGCCGACGGATATAAAACCGTATGTATGGAATGTATGTATGAATGAACCGTATATATGTATGTAAAAAGGACACAGCGGACGAGCAAAATTTCAGGGGTGGCTCCATCCATTGTTATCCGCTCTCAAAAGTGCCCCAAATTTGCATAAACAGAACGTAAAAAAACGGAAAGGAACAGACATGGGGAGGATGTAGCGGGGATGTAAAGCGGATGTTCGTAGGAAGCATAGCGGATGGAAGCAGATGGAAGTGGATGACACATCCGCAGGGCTTCCAGGGGAGAATAGCGAAGCGGACGCATAACGGAAGGAGTGGATGCATAGCGGATGACACGGATGCATCACGGACGCCAATAGGATGCATAGCGGATGCGTAGCGGAAGCAAAGGGTTCACTGCGCATGCGGTGAGGATGAATTGCATCAGCTCCGCGGATATAAAAGGATGCAGCTCGCAAGCAGTCAGCATTCAGAGGAAAGACTTACTGCCAGAGACATCTTGAGAGACCACCATGGGGAAGAAGAGGAAGCCTGTGCCTACTCCTGGCAGCCCTGGCAAGAAGGACAGAACCACCATCTCACCCCCTGGCACTGACTCTGAAGCTGCTGGTACTTCTGCTGCTGTTGGTGGTGCTGGTGCTTCTCCTGCTGGTGCTGCTGGTGCTGCTTCTGCTTCTCCTGCTGCTGGTGCTGCTGGTGCTTCTCCTGCTGCTGGTGCTGCTGGTGCTTCTCCTGCTGCTGCTGCTGCTGCTTCTCCTGCTGCTGCTGCTGTGGTGGACCAGCCCCAAGGCCCTCAAAGCCCTGCTGCTGAAGACCCTGAAGCCTCTGCCAGAGGGAGGAAGAGGCAAGGCAAGGAGAAGGGAGAGAGGAAACAGTACTCCATTTCCGAAGACCATGAGGAGGAGGTGCTGGAATGGCTGAGGGAGAATGAGTACCTGTGGAGGAAGGGCCACAGGCTCTATCGTGACACCAAGGGGAAGCAGGCAGCATGGAGAGAGCCCACAGAGAGCCACTCCTCTTCCAGCCAGGAGACAGCTACCTCGTCCAGGCAGGTGTCTTTGGAGGCCCCCACGACAGAGACCTCCCCGACAGCTGCACTCCCTGTGCCGGAGGACGTGGAGGATCCCCTGTCACAAATGGAGCAAGAAGCAGCCACCAGAGACAAACCCACCCCCACCCCCAGCTCCACCTCCACAGAAAGCAGGCAGAGAGGCAGACCGGAGGGACAGAGCCACACTGTCCTCTTGGAGATCAGGGACACAATGAAAGCCAGCACAGATCTCCTCTCCCAGCTGGTCCACTTTGACATACTATCCTCGAACCGCAAGCCCTTCATCACCTACATGAGCCAGACCCTCATGGACATGCCCGAGGCCCAATACCAGGTGATGAAGGAGAGGATCACAGCTCTTCTGCACCACCCTCCAGGCCCAACTGAACCTGCTCCTACCCACTCCAGGCCTACTCCTCCACCCCAGGCGATGTCACAGCCCTTCCACAGATTTCAACAGCCCCTCGTCTACCAAGCCTACCACTACCAGGACTTCCCACAGCAGAGGCAGCCCTTTCCAGTCCAGGCCCAGGTTCATCGGATGCCACAGACACCACAGACACCTCACCTGACCCAACTGCAGATGAGACAGCCCCACTACACTCCTCCTTCCTCCTCCCCACAGCCAAGCCCTTCCTCAGAACATCTGTCATCAGTCTTGGGCCTCACATCCCAGGTATTTGATGAAGGGCCTCTCAACCTCACAGGACTGAGTCAGCTCTCTGAGAGCTTCCTGCACACACCATCTCCTGCTGTACTCTCGGGGCCAGGCACCCCAATGGCACCTCAGACCAGCACTCCAGCCACAGCCACCTCCACAGTCCCTGGCCCCTTTACATCTGAGACCATGGACACACCTCAGAGTGACTGAGAAGAGTGCCAGAGACTGAATTGTTACCTGTTCACTTTATCTTTGCTTAAGACACTTTACTTCGGTCATTTTCCTTTTTAATACAGTCATACAGTTTGTTATTAACAAAGGTTATCTTTGCTTCACACACTTGGTTCATTTTTTTACTTAATAAAGTGTTGGGGAAAACTTTGAAAAAAGGGTTAAGCCTTTGCATGCTTGTGGGATTGGTAAGGATAGCTGTGGGATGGATAGCTGTGGGATGGGTAAGGATAGCTGTGGTAAGGATAGCTGTGGGATGGGTAGGGATAGTTGTGGGATGGGTAAGGATAGTTGTGGGGTGGGTAAGGATAGTTGTGGGATAGATAAACCTCCAGTGCAAGCATAGTGGGACTGGATGGTCCACCCTCCCAGGTGCCACACATATGGCCCTTTATTATCAATAACAATTTAATCGTTGATCAACACATTTCAACATAAACAAAACTCTTTATTAATGCCCTGTTCATTGTAGGGCCACTCAACATACATGGCACAATCTCATCAGTGTGATGAGACAGGCTGAAGGAAGCATCCATTAAGCATCTACCATCCTGTCTTGCTACTCCATTGCTCCAGCTGGGGAGTTGCACCAGTGTTTCAGGAGGTTGCGCTGCTTCTTCCCTTCATGTGAATCTCTGTTGGGGCCTTGCACATCCACAGTGTCTATCAGGTTTTGTCCTTGCCTCCATTCACCAGGCTCCATGTCCCCATTGCCTTGTTGATGGTCCACAAGTCTGTTCTGCAACACTGGGTAGCGGGTGCGCATGAGATTGTGCAGGATGCAGCAAGCTTCCACGATGTTCCTCACAGTCTGTGGGCAATGCTGCATGGTGGTGAGAAGTACCTGGAACCTGTTGGCCAGGATGCCAAAGGCATTCTACACCACCCGTCTTGCCCTGGACAGCCTGTAGTTGAAGATCCTCTCTTCACGGTTGAGTTATCTTGAATTATAGGGCTTCATGAGGTAGGTTCTGAGGGAGAAGGCATCATCCCCCACGATGAAGTAGGGCACATCTTGTTTGTCGTTGGGCAGGGGGTCTGGATCTGGAAAACCCATGATGAGGTTGCATTCCAGCCCATCCTTGAGGTCACTGGAATTGTATATCTGGGCATCTGAAGCTGACCCGTTGCCTGAAGCATTGATGTACATGAACTTGTAGTCAGCATCAACCATGGCAAAGAGGATGATACTGAAGAAGCCCTTGTAGTTATAATAATTGGACCCTGAGTTGGCTGGAGCTTTGCAGGCCACGTGCTTCCCATCTCTGGCTCCAATGGTGTGGGGAAAGTTCCACCTCTGATACCACTGCTCTGCAACTTTCCTCCAGCCTTTTTCAGTGGTGGGACACTGGAGGAGCTCCTCCAGGTATTCTTCGATGATGGCCTGCACCACTTCTCTGACCACAATGCTGATGCTGTTGTGTGGCACCCTCCAGTCGTACTGCATGTTTCTGTGTGTGGTCCCAGAGGCCAGGTGGCGCAGAGTCAGTGCCACCTTCAGTCCAGGGTCCAGGTTGGGAAGGAAGTTGGTGCTTGGCTTGGTCAACCTGGGTCTCAGATGCTCCACAACTTCATCAAACATGGCTGGTGGCATCCTCATGAAGTGCTGGAATGCACGAGGGTCTTCATTCCTCAGCTCCACCATCAGCTTGTCATAGAGTCCAAACTCCACTCTTCTCCCAATCCATCTTCGGACCCAGACAGCTCTTGGACATCTCCTTCTCTTTGCGTAGAAAAGGTGAAACAGTCTGAAGAGGACTTGGTTCTGGTGTTGAATGATGGTGGCTACCAAAAGGAATGTGCGATGATCCATAGTGGACATCAATGGATAATGTGGAAGAGCAAGAGCAAGGCTGAAGAGGTCTGCACACCACGGCTGCTGGACTGATAGTGAGATCCAGGTGATTTCCTCCCCCTTTTTAGAGGAAATGTCAGTTTTCCACTAGGTGTCCTTCCACAAACTCTAGGCATCCTCCAGACATCCTAAATATCCGAGATACGTCCCATATACAAACGTTTTGTCCGTTTTAATGCTTTATATCCGAGCTGCATCCGCTTTCATCCTTTCTATTTCCATGCTACTAACGCTGTGTGGACGTTCTGCGTACCTTTTGCTTCCTCCCTCTTTCTGCTTTCCGCTGGAGCGGATGTGAGTTGCGCGGATGGCCAGAGGATGCAGAGAGGATACATCGGACGTGTAACGGATGACAACAGACGTAGAACGTTTGTTGCCCGTATGTTTCACGGATGTACATCGTACGCGGTGGAAAGTTCATCTGCTCAAAAAGTTTTGTGCAGATCAAAACTTTTTGAGTGGATGAAATAGCAGTAGACGGATGCTTGATGGATAGAGCATATGAAAGATGTACGCAGTGAGTACACAATGGATGCATCACGTTTTTCCACGGATGGCAAGCTTTTTTGTCCGTTTTACATCCTCTTTGCATCCGTTGGTGCAGTGTGACATGGGCTGTAAGAACAGATGCAACAGAGGCAGGATAGGAACTGGGAAGTAGGAATAACAAATGTTATGATGTATTGTTTTGTTGTTGCAGAAAGCTGGGGATATAGCACTAACTCAATCATGGAGAAAAACCCATAATCTATTCCAGTACCCTCCCCATGAAGAAAAGTACATATTCACTAGAAAACATCCTAGATAACGATTAAGGTTGGAAACATCCCACAGCTTATTCTCAAACTGTATAAGGAAGGCTGACTCAGGTTTATAAAGTGAGTGCATTCCCTAGGATTACTCATCGGGCACAATGGGAAACAGAAAAGGGGCAGGGAAGAAGAAAGCAAGAAGAAAGCTCTCACTGTCAAGCCATGGGCTCAGCTTTTAATTACAGATTATAAATATTTGATGGCTCTGTGTTCTCCCCCTCTTCTCATTCCTATTTTTTGCCTAATTAAGAATTGTAGAGAATCTGAAAGTTTGCACTAAAGTTGTGATGTTGCATCTAATAAAGACATGACCACACACGTGTATATCTAAATATATGGATAATTTACAAATATAGGAAGAAAAATAGGTAGCAGATCACAACTGTTATGACAATTTTGGTTTGATACAATGGTAGTTTTAATACCAAATACTGATATGCCATATCATGCCATCTGATTGGCTGGATTTACTTCCTCCATGTCTGAAAAGTAATGTTGTCAAGTTTTGCCTGGAACATGTTACAATCATATCCATATGTGTGTCTGTAGGATATGATTAAAAAAACCTCCAGGATGTTGGCTGTGTTGAAGCCTCATCCATTTTTATATGCAAAACATGATTCAAAATTACAACAACCACAATAACAGTCATTAAAATGAACATGATATCAACTAATCCGAAATGTAATTCATCCACAATAAAGAAAAAAAAACCTAAAACATCCACTGTCATGCTTCTTGTCCTACCTTAAGGTGCTATGGGGATTAAATTGATGCCTTCTTCTCTGTGAGGGCTCTTCAAGAATGGGAAGACAGTTATTATATTTCTTCCAAGCCTTCTCTTCATTAAGCTAAACAAAGACTTCCCTTAGACATTTATTTATCTTACAGTTTAGCCTCCATCTTTGTGCTGTTCTTTGCACTCTTTCTAGAGCCTCAGCATTTATTATATTTGTTTATCTGTTTTAATCGGACTATTGCAAACCACAATAAGTCTTGCTGCAGAATGGCTATAATAATCTATAATAATCTAGTCCATAATAATAGTAAATAAATCAGTATATTTAATAGGCATTAAAACATGAGCTGGATAGCAAGACTTAAGCATTGAGGAACAGGATTTCCAAAATCAAGATCAAATAACTATTTCCTGTATTTTGGCGTAGATTGTGCTTTCTTACTTGCCTGCTTCTTCTAACTTCTTGTCTCCAAATAGGCTGAACTTTAAATAGCAGAGTGTGCTCTTCCTACCAAACTGAAGAAAGTGAATTTCTTATTTTGTGACTTATTTTGGGAGGAGTGATTCTTGTGGGTGATCAAAGAGGGTTAACTGGTAGGTGGACTGTCAAATGTGGATTTTTCTCAAATTTCGGCCAGGAGTGAGAGTAGAAGAAAAAAGAGACCCTGAAAAATAGATAGCATCTTACCATAGTAACTTGTTTCTCCAACAAGTGCATTTTAAAAAACATGCAGAATAATTTCTAGCAATTTTGTTTGTAACGCCAGAAACAACCAAAAGTCTTCTGGCATCCTAGCTACAATAATACAATTGGTCAGTTTTGAGTTCCATGTGACTTTCTGTTCTGATGGGACGTTGGCCCTTCTGCTTATTTTCTCTTTAGTCGAACTTTAAATCAATACATGTCAAATTTCATGTCATGTTTTGTAGATAACTGGCAAGTCTTCTTTCAGGTAATGCTTTCAGTTGTATCAATAAGAAAACGGAACCCCCAAATCAGTATGGGAGGTTCCATGCAGGAAAATGATACTTTCCTTGTGCTTTAATGACTAAGTCTGTTTCCTACCTGACAAGTGGATTTAGAGAAGGGTCTTGAGAATTGAAACAACCATCAATAAAGCAAGGAAAATCTAGGAACCTGAAAAGAAGCAACTGACTTAAATCTTACGAAAGAGCAGTGATGGGATTCAGCCAGTTCACACCACTTTGGGAGAATCGGTTGTTAACTTTCTGAGCAGTTTGATGAACTGGATGTTGGAAGAAATCATTAGAGCAGAAAGCCGATTGTTAAATTATTTGAATTCCACCACTGCTTAAGAGCTACAGTAGTGCCAAATAACAGTCCTTTTGAACAGACTAATACCTTTGTAGAGGAAAAAATGGCAAACAAGTTGAAAATAGCTTTATTTCTCAGTCTGTTGAGATTAGTAATTCACTCATTCCTCTGTATCAGCTGCCTTTTGAAGATGAGTATCTATGTTTGGTGTTTGTTTTTCAGACATAATAAATAGCTAATTATTTATTATTAACTAATTACTCCTAGTGCTGTTAGCATCATCATATGCTCATGTGGCATCTTGTCTCTTATTTGGTATTAAATATTGTGCAAGCACTGAATTAAAAGTATTGCCTTCACCTCTATAACTTTAGTTCAAATAGGGATATTTTAACGAATGAAACAAGAAAATAATCCTTGAATATTTGAATTTGAATCTTTGAGGGGTTGCCACAAAGAAGAGGGGGTCAACCTATTCTCCAGAGCACCTGAAGGCAAGACAAGAAACAAGGGATGGAAATTAATCAAGGAGAGAAGCAACCTAGTTTTGTGAGGTACAAATGACATCCACAATATCAATGAGTTCAATCTTTATTAACTATGAACTGTTAACTATGAACTGTAGCTGTGGTAACCGCAATAGCCGCTATATGTGCGAGTTGGCTGACAGGAATGAGCAACAGCTGACATAGTCTGACAGCTTGCTTTTATATCTCTCGCTGTCAGACGGCTCAGCCAATGAGAATGAACTTCGGTTCCCTCTCAGCTCAGCCAAACATAACATCTAGAACAAAGGAGAAATTTCTTAACAGTAAGAACAATCAACCAATGGAACAGCTTGCTTTCAGAAGTTGTGGGGGCCCAACACTGGAGGCTCTCAAGAAGAGACTGGATAGCCATTTGTCTGAAATTGTATAGGGTCCCCTGCTCAAGCAGGTGACCTCCAAGGATCCTTCCAAATGCTGTTCCAAATATTACCTTGTTGCCTGCTTTTACAGGTAGTTACTTTTGTGCATCATCACAGATTTCTGTTATTGATAGGCAAACATCTTGAAGCGATCATGAATGAACTCTACACTTTGTCTCTGTTGATAGTGGTGCCAGGTTTGAGAAAATCAATGTGAATAATACCAACACTCTCCCAACACTGTAAACATGAGTGGGTTTTTTATTGATTTATTTTTTACAGGTGAAGCTTGTGATGACTTTCCATCATCTGTTATTTCTTTTCTGGATCATAATGATGAGTCATATTTCATTGTTGATCATGATACTGTGAAGAAATTCCTCGCCGTCATTCCTGCAGTGTGCCAATTGTTGGCAAATCTCAACTTTTGAACCTTTCATCTGTGCATGAGAATGAATTGGAACCCATCTTACACAAAGAAAACCAGCAATGTGATCTACACACTTCTGTGAAACTCCAGACTTGGCAGCAATTTCTCCTTGAGTGAATCACCAATTTTCCTTTATCAGCTGATCAACCTTTCTCATGTGAAACTTATTGTTTGCTGTCACGGCTTCTTGATCACATAAAATCAACACTTCCTGGTTCACCATTCCTTACTGTTTTTTAATCCCAGCCATGCAAACTACTTAATCACACAGCCATCATCACAAACAACCCGCATTCAGGAGTGAATGTCAAATGGAGAGACTTCTTCGGCAGTCAAAAATTAAATTATAATGCTTTGTTAGAGCACCCCGATGAGTATTCGCTGTGGGTTTCCAATTCACAAACAATAGCTGTAGCACTTTTCTCCTGCCAAGTGAAGTGGAAGAACAGGCACTGAAGAAAATGCCAGAGCTTCTAGTGCATCTGTACTGCCATCTGTTGGCAAATTATACTATTGGAGGCATTACTTTTCATTCATGCCTTCTCGTCATCAGTTGTTAACCTTGATAACCTTATTAGTACAATAAGAACAGGTCCAGAAACATCATCAATTCCGTGGTCTGCCTCTGTGACTGAGAACTAGCTTGGTGTCATGGTTAAGGCATCTGGGTAGAAACTAGAAGACTGTGACTTCGACTCCCGTTTTAGGCATAAAGCCAGCTGGGTGACCTTAGGCCAGTCACTTTTTCTTAGCCCTAGGAAGGTGCCAATGGCAAACTAGTTCTGAAACCTTTCAAGAAAAACTGCAGGTAGTTCAGGCAGTCACCAAGACTCCAAGACACCCACGCGCACATACCTCTGTGACTTGGACTCCTTAATTATTCAAAATGTGTGTGCCAAATAGCAATAGCAATAGCATTGAGACTTAAATACCACTTCACAGTGCTTTACAGCCCTCTCTAAGTGGTTTACAGCAGGGGTTGCCAACCTTTAGGACCTCAGGGACCACCAAACTCATAATTTTAAATCCTGTGGACCAGAGACCCTGGGAAAATCCCCAAAAAAGTCCACCTCATTTTCCTACTGATAGAGCATTCTTTATTTGGGATTGCAGGATACCATCTCCAGCTCTGTTCTCGGGGGGGGGGGGGGGGAGGGAGAGAGAGAGGGGGAGAGAGAAGGAGGGAGGGAGGGAGAGAGAGAGAGACTTTTGGCTTCATGCAAGGAAAGTAGCAGAAGCAGCAGAAGTCCACCAGAATGGCGCAGACCTTTGGAGTAGGATGCCTAGCAGGGTCCCAAAGACTCATTACTGGTGGAGTTTGGGGGAGAGAAAGAAAGACTTTTGCTGCTTTCCTTACGTGCAGCCAAAAGCAGAAAAAGAAAGAAGCGGAAAGAAGCAGCCCGGTGGCCAGGCGAGGCATGTCGGGCGAGTGGGGTAAGTTCCCCCCCTCTGCCCTTCCCCCCTTCCCCTCACTACCTTGTGCTGTTTCCAATGCAAGTGACACAAGCCTTGTGTTCCCATAGGCCATGTAGGCAGCATAACTTTGTGTTCCTGCGCAGCCTGGATTAATTGGTGACATTTCTCTGTGGACCACCAAAATTTTCTTGCAAGCCATCAGTGGTCCCCAGCCCAATGGTTGGTGACCACTGGTTTACAGAGTCAGCCTATTGTCCCCCCACAATAATCTGGGTCCTCATTTTACCCACCTCAGAAAGATGGAAGGCTGAGTCAACCTTGACGCAGCCTTCCAAAATAAGGATGATATATTATTTTTCTAGCAAAAGTGCTTTCTCTAAGAAAAGGGTACAGTTACAGCACAGTGCTCTTATTTGTACTGATCAAAAATAACATTTTATTTCATGCACATGCTGTATCAAAAAGAAGAGACAAGAGGAAATTCTGAAAGCCTCATTAGAAAAGGGGAAAGAAGAAACCCACCCATTGCGTGGGTTCACTTTCTATTTACAGTTCTGAGAGGCCCCTTGAGAAATGTGATGCCATTTTTTTTTCTTTTGGTACAAATCGACCCTTTGCTACCATGCCTGGTAAACCAGCCACTTCAATTATACATGAAAATTGCAAACCACAAAGCAGTGCATTATATATGGAGAGGATTATTATTGATACCTTGGCTTGGCTTTGGAAGAAACAATTTCTATATTACAGTCATTGAAATATCTTACTTTGGAATCAGGAAAGAAAAAAAGCCAAAATGACTCTGCTGATTTATGGCATAAATGTACATATATTTTGGATTTTCTTCTACAATGCAATGAGAACTTCAAGGTGCTTGAAGGGAGGAGGCAATGATTCACTCTCTCCCCCGATTGTTCTTTACCAGATAGTTTTCAAATGGCATTTTCAGCTGAATTTTGGATTTGAGATTGCTTACAACATGTACAGTATTCACTATTCACCCATCAATCTAGCCTACAAGCACTCCTGGCCTCTGCATTCCTATTATCTAGGCAAACTTGACATTGCCAGTGTAATGGTGACATCCAGTGAGATAAATGGGATAAATCAGGAAGGATACCCTGCTACTAATATCGTAATTTCTCATTCATTCCTCACTGACACAATATATCATCAGTGTTAAGCAGTAAATCATGTAGGAGGGAGTAGTCCATTCCCATACACTTTGATTATTCAAGTTAAAATGATGAATGGCTTTTCTCTTGCAAGGATTATAGCTTCTACTTTACTTTTTCAATTTTGCCAGTAATGCAACTGAAACTATTTTAGGTGCCTTGTGGGATGTCTTTACCAAAAGTAGCATAGCTCTATTAATTGTCCCGGATTTCTCCTTGGCTTCATAGGTAGTCCTTACCTTATGACCATAGTTGGAACCAAAATTTCCATTTTTGAGCAGGGCGGTTGTTTAATCATCTGTGTCCAATTTTATGAGCTTTTGGACATGGTTGTTAAGTGAATCATTGCAGTCGGAAAGGAAGTCCAGATTTCCACATTGACTTTACCTGTCAGAGGCAGAGTTGGCTGGGAATGTTGCAAATGGTGATCATATGATATCCAGGGTACTGCAACTGTCTTAAATATGGTGGTTGCCAAGTTCCTAAATCTGATTGTGTGTGATGGTTGTAAGTATGAGGACCAGTTGTAAGACATTTTCGTTGTAACTTTGAATAGTCACTAAACAAATGGTTGAAAATCAAGGACTACCTGTAGTATGTTAGTTATGGTATGTGGGGAATTCCAGTTATCTTTGGATTCTTTTCCTACTTGGATAGCCTTTTTCACCAGATGGTACTGAGGGCTTCAGAGCTTGAATTTGTGCTTCCGTTTCAGCATGCTTGATTGTCACTGCATGGCTAATATATAACAGGAATGTCAAACTCAAGGCCTGTGGGTCAAATGTGGACCACGGGGTGCTTAGATCTGGCCCATGGAAATAGTGAAGGAGTGGCTTGTGGTGTCTCTGCCAGCAAAAACAACTCCGTTTTCGCTGGCAGAGGGCTGCAGGAAGATCCCCCCAGCTCCACCCAGGCCACTACAGGTGCTCCCTGACATGACTGGTATCAAGCTGGCCACACCCACCCTGGCCACATCACCCTGGCCATGCCCATCTGCCCCCCCAAGGTCAAACACAACTCTGATGTGCCCTCAATGAAATTGAGTTTGACACCCCTCATATATATACCCTATATCAGTGGTGGCCAACCTTTTTGTGTGCATGCAAGAAGGCAATACGCATGCCCCTCTGCCCTCTGTGCATGCACGCACAATCCCCCCTTCGTCAGTATTTCTGGAAATACAGGAAGTGACAAAATGGTCCTATTTTTCGGCCTGCAAAGGCTGCAGAGGCTTCCCTCAAGCCTCTGTGAGGCCGAAAAAGGCTCGAAAATCAGTTGGGAAGCACGCACATGTGCAGTGAGGTAAGTTTGCCTGGGGCTTGTGTGCCCACATAAATGGCTCTGCGTGCCACCTGTGGCATGTGTGCCAGAGGTTCACCATCATGGCCATATAAGGTACATGAAACAATTGATGACAGATAGACATGTAGACATCTTTTAATCAAAAATTGTTGCATTCATGCTTAACCACAATCATGAGGGATGACTGATGAACTGAAGCTCAGACCAGACATAAGCCAGGTTCTGAAGCAGTTGCCATGAATTCTGAAATTCACTATCCTGAAACTTGGGACTTAGATATCTTAATTACTGTTGTAAAGTTTAGATTTTTTTCAAAGGTAGTGCTGCTATGATTTTTTTATTTATTTGACCAGTACGGCTCCTACTGATTTTAACTGTTACAAAGATTTCAGCCTTAGAAACCAGAATGCTGGTTGAATGATTTTTCATATTCTTTGGCCATACCATCCTGAGTGGCTGAACATTGGAGAGACCACTCAACAGGCCTATAAAACAATATTGTCATGCATAATATTGAAAAACAACAATAAATACTCTGTTGGAAGATGAGTTCCCTAAATTTTGGACATAACCCAATAGAACGTGCTTACCAAGGAGCAGTGGTGGGATTCAAATTTTTTTTACTACTGGTTGTGAAGACCCAAAGAAGACCCAGCCAATCAGCTGGGACTTAGGAGGCAGAGCATAGATGGGGTGGGACCAGTCAGAGGTGGGATTTGCCAGTTCTCTGAACTACTCAGAATTTCCACTACCGGTTCTCCAGAACTGGTCAGAACCTGTTGAATACCACCTCTGCCGAGGAGTAAGTCTAATTGAACTCTGTGGGACTTAAACTCTGAGTGTCAGGAAACTGAGAAATTATGCTGTTAAGGAAAAAGGAAATGGCTATTTTTCAAAGCAAATTATGGGAAAGCAATTTTTGTTTAAGCAGCAATCACATTGTGGTTGAGAACCGTACAAGAGGGGATATTTGATCTCCAACATAAGATAACACTCTAAAAACTATGGAAACCAGTTTTCTCTGCTCCCCTTTACATCAGGAGCCACAATTATGGCCTAGCTTTGAAAAGGAAGAACAAAGGAAATACTGTTTTCAAACTCTGATCAGAACAAATGATTTAACAAATCATTCAATAAAATGAGTGAATAAACTACCCATTATGCCAAAGTGTAAATTACATGGTAAGGAAGATGGAAAGGTGTAATTTGAAAAACAGCTGAGAAGGAAAGCTTGTGATACAGAAGTTAAGAATTGAAACCTCTATCTTCACTTTGCACTTGCTGCTTAACTAACATCTCTGCTGAAACGGCTTTTGAGTGCTTGCAAGTGAAAAAAGTGTTGGGGGAAACCATAGCATTTCGCAGCACCTTTCTTGATTTATTACTAGAATGTAGAATTGTGTTTCCCTGCCTAATTTATGGGATGAGAGCTTTTAGACGTAACTCCGTGCTGCTCATTTATAAGTTAACAGATGCCTAGTGCCTAGCAACCAACATACAATTTTGCTAGTACTGAATTTAAAAGCACAGAATTTGGGGCATAACCATTTTATGAGATGCTGCATGCTTTGATCAATCAACTGCACTATTCCTCGGCCAGAAATCCAAGCACAGAGTTTCTCGTTTGTACCCTGAAAAACAGCCAAGTGATTAATTATACATGAACTGGAGTTCTAGGTTGGCTGCTATCATGCAATTTATATTGCACAATAGTTAATTTAATTTGGTAAGAGTATAGGACTCAGTGATATGTAATGGCTGAAGTCAGGGGTGAGATTCACATTTTTTAACAACCGGTTCTGTGGGTGTGGCTTAATTGGTGGGCGTGGCTTGGTGGTCATATTGTTGGCTGGGCATAGCCAACTCAATATCACTCATATCAAGTCACGCATCTCCTCGCTTGGCCTCTCATGACTGTGGGGATGCTGCAACAGTTGTAAGTGTGAAAAATGGTCATAAGTCACTTTCTTCAGTGCCATTCTAACTTTGAATGGTCACTCCACACAAACAAAGTACCAGCAAAGGAGGGGAAATAAACTCCAGAGAAGTTCCTGAGACAGGAAGTCTAGTCCTGCCAAGAATGTAACAAGGGTTAATGGAGAGGCAGTTTCTGTAAGCAACACCAGAATGTTTCCTTCCTGCTTTCCTTACAGGATTAGGCCAGTAATTTCTTCTAACAACCGGTTCTCTGAAATGCTTAGAATGTTAACAACTGGTTCTAGCAAATAGGTGCGAACTGGTAGAATCCCACCCCTGGCTGAAGTTGAGCAGGATTTTCTTGTCCAGGACTAAGCTATATAGCTGTAAGCTACTAATCTGTTACAGAGGGGAAAATTTTTTTCCACTTGTCCTCTCAAGTGGGCTAAAGCAGTGGTGGCTAACCTTTTTGGGCTCTTGTGCCAATAATTGCGTACCAGCACCCAGAAATACGCACAGGTCCCCCATGCCCCTGCACATGCATGCACGAACCCACCCCACACATGCTGCACATCTCTGAGCATGCACACGTGCCTCCCATCCCCACCCCCCCATGCATGCACACCAGATACCCAACAATCAGCTGTCGGGTGGGCGGCGCATGTGCATGCATAGTAAACCTTCTCTGGGCGAGGGCTCACATGCCAGCAGTAATGGCTCTGCATCCCACTCAGTGGTGGGATACAATTTTTTTTACTACCGGTTTTGTGGGCATGGCTTGGTGGGTGTGGCAGGGGAAAGATACGAGAAAATCTCCAGTCAGAGATGGTATTTGCTGGTTCTCCAAACTACTCAAAATTTCTTCTACCAGTTCTCCAGATCTGGTCAGAACCTGCTGAATACTACCTCTGGTCCCACTTCTGGCACACATGCCATAGGTTCAGCATCACGGGGCTAAAGGATTGTATTATCCACCTTGATTTGACAAACAAAAATGGATTCAGGCTACTCAGCCTAGGGCTACCTTACCAGATGCTTTCAGGGTCCATACCAAACTCCAGATAGATCTTGACATACAACCAGTGATCGTTCAAAGTCACAACAGTGCTGGAAACAATGACTTACGACCATTTTTTCACACTTAAGAACGGTTGCAGCATTCCCATGGTCATGTCATCAAAATTCAGGCACTTGGCAACTGACTCATATTTATGACATTTGCAATGTCCTGGAGTCATGTGGTCCTTGTTGAGGTAATTCCCCGTTAGGAGAATGAGTGCATACAGGGAGACATATAGAGAGTAGTGTTTGAATAATACACACACAGAACACAGATACACTGTACGGTAAATGTAGGTTTTTACCTCCAGAAAGGTTAAAGCAAAGTCCAAAATAGGCAGTTCAAAATCATTCACAAGTAAATCAGTCAGTTTTCAATCCAGGGATAAACCAAATATCAAAGTCCAGTGTCAAAAACAGTTCAGTATCAGACTTACATTAAATCCAGTAATATCAGTCAATTGGGAAAAATGGAGTAATGGCAATACTTTCCAACAGAAGGAAACAAAGATACACTCACACTCTCTTCTGAGACTCAGACTAAAACAACCCAGGTTTCTGGCTCCATCTTATGGCTGTTTGAGAAACCACACCAAATGGCATGCTCTTGCATTCCCTTTAAGAGACAGTACTAAAATGTCTTTCCTGGTTTATATATTTCTAACCCAAATACCTGTTAGGTGACTTATATTCCTAACATTCTCCCCTTTTGGGTAAGATAATATATACAACCTTACATTCTAAGTCCATAATCTTCACAGCAAGCCTCATGCTTTATAGAGCCTTGGGCCTTTGTAAAAAGATCTGCTATATTGTTTTCTGACATACAGTATTCTAGCTTAATCATTTTACTTTGCACACATTTAAATATTTTAAATCTGTGTGTTTCATTCTTGTTTTAACAGCAATATTTGAAGCCATCTGTATTGCTGATTGGTTATCTTCAAAAATAACAATAGGATCTGTTACATTAATTCCCATATCAATTAATAATTGCTTATACAAAACTAAATCTGTACATAGTAAAGACAAACATGAGAATTCAGCCTCCATTGTTGACAAACTTAGATGTTTCTGTCTAATAGATCTCCATCCAATCAATACTTTTCCTAATAATACAGCAGTACCCGATATAGATTTTCGTGTACTTATGTCTGTAGCAAAACTTGCATCAGCATATGCAGTCAAATTCAGTTCATCTTTTGGCTCCAAATACAATGCATAATGCATTGTCTGTTTCAGACATCTTAAAACACGTTTAGCAGCTTGCCAGTGCCTTTTAGTTGGCTCAGGTTAAATCTCGCTAATTGATTGACACGATATGCAATATCTGGCCTTGACCTATTACTGAGGTAAGATAAACTACCAATCAAGGACTGATAAATGTTCTTATCAAAAATAGGACTTTGAACATCACTGTGACTAAACTCCTGCCTCATTGGTGGCTTAGCCGGCCTACAAAGTTCCATTTTATAACTTTTTAGTAATTGGTTAATTTTATCAGCTTGTGAGATCTTGTATCCTCCCCTAGTTTTATCTATCTTTAAACCAAGATATTGTTTGATTTCTCCTAACTGTTTTATCTTAAATTTATTTTCCAGCAGTGAATTATCTCAGTAGCTTCTTGTTCAGTTTTGGTGATTTATGCTATGTCGTCAGTAAACAGTAGCAATAATGACACTATACCATTACTTTCCTTTTTAAACAAACAAGGATCAGCCATGCCAGCTACAAAACCTATCTTAGTTAATTCTTTAACTATATATTAGTTCCACTTGTATCCTGATTGCTTCAAACCATAAAGACTCTTTTTCAATTTCCAGCAATCATTATTATCAGTATTATCATTTTTGAGACCTAAAGATCTCAAAATATATAGTGTGTTGCAATGATGCATGCAGATAAGCTGTCTCTACATCCAAATGATTTACAATGTATTTCTCCTTTGCTGCCCACACTAATGCTGCCCTTAATGTAGTAGCCTTCATACTAGGTGCAAACAAACACCTCATCATAATCATTTGCTGTCTGATTAAATCCTTGTGCTACTAACCTGGCTTTATGGGTAACAGTCCCATCTACACCTGTCTTCAGTTTATATATCCATTTACATCCTATGGCATGTTTACCTGGTGGTAACTTAACATTTTTGTATACCTCCAGTCTTTTTAATGATTCCAGTTCCTTATCCAGCCTGATCCTCAGCAGGATACAGTTTTAGTTCACTATAGTTACGTGGAACTGTATTCACTTGGCATACAACACTAGCCTAATATGCAGATATGCTAAGAAGTAACAGATTTCTCTCCTGTTATAATAAATAAGGCTTATCTGGTTGGACAAGGTTTCTCTTTGCATATAAAATTATGGAGGACATTATTTCTAGCATTTATCAGGTGAAATATGAAATGCACAGGAAGAAACAAGAAAATAGATGAATTTTTATACAAGTGTAGTTCTAGATTTACGATGTCACTTAGCGATGTTTCAAAGTTATGACTGATCTACCCAGGGCTATTCGTATTCAAACTTCCAATAACACCTCCTATCATCATGTGATCAGCTTGCACAATTTTAATCTTGGTAGATATGCTATCTGAATATTTTTCCAAGAACTTCATTGTCTTACCAAGAGTTATAGTTTGTGGACTATTTCTTGAATGCTTGTTCATTTACTTTTGTTGAACCTAAAGGACAGAAGCTATATACTAATTAACTATGTTCATTATCAATTCTAAGGCTGATTATTGTACTTGTTACCATTAGCCTGGTCTTATTTACTTGGTCTTCTTTACTTTCTTGTTACTATAGCCTATACCAAAGGTTTCAGTCAGATTTGAGGGTTGAGAATGTCACGTTATTGAGTGTGTTTTCAACTATATGGATTTCTCTAATTGTTGAAGATCCTAAACCTGAACAACTAATAAAACTTGACTGTACTGTCAACATATAGCAGCCAAACAGTTCCACTGAGCAGACTCACATGTAACATCCACTGTGGATAGTATCATTTTAGATTTAAATGAAACATGGATGTTTGTTTTCTAGGTTAGAGTTGAGAGCTAGCTCTCAATAATTTAAAGAATATCTTGATTCATGGCATATTATTATATTCAGAATTTATGTTGGGTTAAGGTATTACAAACATTAGAGTTTGGGCATCTCATTATCACAGAGATTTTTTCATTCTCTTGTAAAACGATGATACTATCAAGTACCTAGAATCATGTTATGAGTGGTGATTTGAAAAATCCCATTCTTATGTTTGGCAGCACAAGTAAGGATTGAGGTTGTCACTTGGAAATTGTCCATCAATGATTCCAAAGACATAATTTCACATACCGTACATCGTCAAAAATGTGAATCTGATTAGTCTACACTGGAATTGTTCTGCTGTATCTTCTCCAAAGATGTAATGTGGCTGATATGGGAGATTGCTGCCATTTGTGAGATTGCATACTCACCATATATCAAAATTTTCTACACTTACCAAACCCTGACAGGAGTTCAGTAGAGGCAATCATAATTGGAAATGTTCAGAAAAACAACAGGTTGCTTTCACTTGTATTGAAATTATCTCTAACCATCAATGCTTATTTTGATCCTAGCAAGACACAGTGATTTTTGCAGATGTCGGTTCTGTTGAGCTGGTAGCTTTCCTTGGACAACTAGACTAGTTTGCTTGTATCTACATCACTGCACATTCAACTAAGGCTTTATCCTCAACTGATATAAAGATATTCTTAGACAGAAGAAGAATTATGCAAATCTTCACACTTTCTTCTGTACATTTATCAGCTTCATTTCAAATTTGTGAAGCTGTAAGAATGCAATGACAGAGTGCAGAATACTAATAAGCAGTCCTTCTGACCTTCTCCATTCTTTTTGAAGAAGAAAAGATGTTATTGCTATTTCTATGAAAGATAGACTGGTTTTGCATGGGTCATAGGTTATAGTGCTTCATTCATTCTGGACCTACTGTATATGATTGACTTGACTAGTAGAAGCCCACAAGAAATTGTGAAGATTAATGGCTGCTAGAATCTGAGCTGTCAAGATGCTCACCTCCCACCTGGAAGGTTGAAAGTTCAGTCCTAGGCAGTGACGGATGTTTCTCCATCAGGGTACAAAAGAGGGAATACCTGCTGTGAACTCCACATAGGCATCAGGAAGGGCATTTGGCCAGTAAATACTCAGCTCCATTCAGTCCCTGCAACTCCACCCTGATAAAAAGGGATTACAGGGCTGTAAAAGGAAAAAAGATTAGCTACTACCATAGTATCTCTCTCTTATTATCTCTCCACTACATGTGCAAGTGCTACACCAAAACTTTTACAAGATTATTTTCATTCTATGAAAGATGTTGTCAAATCAGATATTTCACAGTGCCCAATTTTCAAATACTGGGGTTTGGGTCACTATAAAATTACTTTATATAGATCTCAATCTAATAGGACGTTGTAACATCATTTCAAATATATTTTGATTGAATGGGCAATTGAGTGCACCCTCAACATATTTGCAAATAGGAAAGGTAACAAGAGCCAAGATTCTTGAAAGGGTGGGAGGCGAAAACATAACAGAAAGCCACACCAGAGCCTCCACCAAATCAGGAAGATGCCATCTTGCTTAAGCTCAGCAGCCTTGGCCAAGTCTAACTTCCTTTGAGATGAATTGTGTGATCTAGTGTCTCTTGAAGACAGGCAAGGAACAATGTAATTAGAAGCGCTGGAGGGCAGCTAGCATGGATGGTAGATG
This sequence comes from Laticauda colubrina, assembly GCA_015471245.1. Lineage (NCBI taxonomy): Eukaryota > Metazoa > Chordata > Lepidosauria > Squamata > Elapidae > Laticauda > Laticauda colubrina. Next base: position 7,413,913 of record BLBF01000011.1, on the reverse strand, counting down.
TAAATAGTTTAAAAGAGGGAACATGCTGATGGAGGAATGCAGTAAATTGCAGTAGGCAAATTTTGCAAGGGCAGCACATACTTGTTCTTTTAATGAGAAGTACAGCAGTGCAAATACTGTTTGAATAAAATGATTGAGTAATGGTCTCTGTCTTTCCATTTGATTCTCAATGACGAGAGGATGACAAATGGATATGAATGTTAAGTAGAAGAGGGTCTTCCAAAATTTGATGGAAATTGAGGGCTGCAATCCAAAACACATGACTGTCTAAGCTCCTATATAAAAATGTGGTCTAGAAAGAACAGATGGTAGAATCTTGCATAGAATAAAATTAGCCATCTTAATAAACAAGCCCACTTCCACCCAAATGGTTGTGTAACCTTGAACATCAGGAATATTGCAAATAACATCCAGGGAAGCATCCAAGAAAAGAAGGGAGTGGCTGGAGGAAACTTGTTCATTAGTGATAACCTTAGCCAGTCACAGGTATGCCGGGATTATACATACTGTGGTCTCACACTTGAATATCAGAACTCTCTGATAGGTGTGAGTTTTTTGACAGTTCTCCTAAGAACAATAATCTCACTGTCATGGCAAAGTGGCAAAATTTCTTCCCTAGGAAGAAAAGAAATGAATAAATGACCACCATCAAATATTTGTCCAGAATCTATCTGGAAGTCATCCATCTCAGTTCTGAAACATAAATCCTTGGGTTGCAAGTGAGGGATCAGCTACCTATGAGCTAAATTTGGTCCAACTCCTGAAGCCTTTCAGTTTTTAATCCTCCCCAAAATATCATATCCACTGGTCCCATGGTGGCCCTAAAAATGAATTTAAATTTGTAATTCATGCCTCAGTTTCCGGGAAATGGGCAGCTTAGAAATACAAACAAACAAACAAATAATTCTACCTCAGACTCAGAGGTGGGATTCAGCAGGTTCTGACCAGTTCTGGAGAACCGGTAGTGGAAATTTTGAGTAGTTCAGAGAACTGGCAAATGCCACCTCTGACTGGAGATTTTGCAGTATCTTTCCTCTGCCACACCCACCAAGCCACGCCCACAGAACTGGTAGTAAAAATCCCACCACTGCTCAGACCCAATGTAAAACTGTACTATTTTAATAAATAGTAACAATTGGGGTAAGTACGAGCCCATATATACAAATATACATATGTGTTTATGTTGTATTTTTGATTCCTGGAGTCTCTTCCTCTTCTCTCCATAAGCATTTCTTTCCCCAACCACAAGAAATGCCTCAAGATTTTCCAGAACATGCTCTTGCTTTCTCCTTTGGCCACACCACCTTTTCTTTCCCCAAAGAGAAAAAACACACATCCCTATAGTCTTCTCTGAAGAGTCCTCCCAAGCTCTCTTTTCACCCCAAAGAGAGAGGGAGAGAGTGCCTCAGCATTTACTCACAGACGGGGCCTCTGGTTCCCCAAGCAGAAGAAGGTTACCAACCCCTACAATAAGCAAATCCAATCCAACAAGGTTACTGCCTGCCTCCCTTCCCTTAATGCTTCTGGAAAATCCATTCTGGTAAAATTGTCTGGCTTTTAGATTGTTGATGGAGGGGCGGAGAGCAATTGCCAGGGAATATCATATTCAGCCTTGTGTGAAAGTATATCTGACAGCCTAATTCTATGAGCTAAGAATGTAAGCGATATGAACATTGAACTGGGGGGGGGGGAATGTGGTGATGAGTCAATCTGTGCCTTTTGCAGATGTTCTAAATTCTTAGGTTGTTTTTGTACCTGTGGGTTGCTTCTGCCAAGAAATGCCTCCAAGTGACGGCTTTCACGGCGAGCCATTATTCATACCCATATCAAACAATTCTTATTTCTGCTGAAAGTATCACAGCCCCTTTTAGCTGGGAGAAGAGGTTTGAAGTGAAATGCCCAAGAGATCTTTCCATTCTTTTGCCAAAGCCCAAAGGAGAACAGATCCCAAAGCTGAACTGAAGCATCTGTTTGTAACAACATAGGAGCCTTTGGGATCAGTGGTGGGATGCAAAATTTTTTTCTACCAGTTCTGTGGGCATGGCTTGGTGGGCATGGCAGGGGAAGGATACTGTAAAATCCCCACTCCCTCCCAACCCCACTAACCTGCTTTCCAGCTCTGTTCTCCTGTACAGGGCAACAAAAGAAGACCCAGCCGATCAGCTGGAACTCAGGAGGCAGAGAATAGATGGGGGCAGGGCCAGTCAGAGGTGGTATTTGCTGATTCTCCAAACTACTCAATATTTCTGCTACTGGTTCTCCAGAACTGGTCAGAACTGGCTGAATACCACCTCTGATTGGGATCCTGATGCCTGAGTAGCAACTTGGAAGAAAAGAGACTCTTAAAGCTTGTTCTTAAGTAGCTCATTTATATTTGTGAGGGAGTTTCTGCAAAAATTAGGGATGGCTTGCCCATAAAAAATTGACAAAGCCCAGAAAACACTGAGAATCTTTCTCATTTCAAAGAGCTCATCAGAAGAGAATGGATTATTTCTCTGTGGAATCTATTTGTATTCTTTCTCTCTATAAGGCAAAATACCCAAATAGTCCCAACTGGAAAAGATCAGATGCACTGTTTTCCAACTTAGCAAAGAGCTTTTGCTTGCAAAGGTTTTCTAGGACATTTCTTACATGAGTCTCACGGAAAGATGGGTCTTCTGAAAAAAAAAATCAGGATGTCACCAGCTAGTCCACAACTTAATTCAGTTGATTTCATGACTTACTCGAAGTTACAATGGCACTGAAAAAAGTGACATTTGTTTTTCACATTTATGACCATTATGACCAGCACCCCCATTCATATTTATGATAGTTGCCATGTCATGTGACCCCCTTTTGTGACAAGCAAAGCCAATGGGGAAGCCAGATTCACTTAACAACCATGTTACTAACTTAACAACTGCAGAGATTCACTAAGCAACGGTGACAAGAAAATTTGTAAAATGGGGCAAAGCTCACTTAACAAATTTCTCACTTAGCAACATAAATTTTGGACCCAATTGTGGTCATAAGTGGAAGACTACCTATACGTGTTTGACTAAGGTATAGTGAATATATCATTTATGAAACTAGAGTAATCCACAGGGCAATTAAGCAATCCATAGAGCTTTACAGTACTAGAATAGAATAGAATAACAGAGTTGGAAGGGACCTTGGAGGTATTCTAGTCCAACCCCCTGCTTAGGCAGGAAACCTCACACCACTTCAGACAAATGGTTATCCAACATCTTCTTAGTGTTGGGGCATTCATAACTTCTGGAGTCAAGTTGTTCCACTGATCAATTGTTCTAACTGTCAGGAAATTTCTCCTTAGTTTTAAGTTGCTTCTCTCCTTGATTAGTTTCCACCCATTGCTTCTTGTCCTGCCCTCAGGTGCTTTGGAGAATAGCTGGAGTCCCTCTTCTTTGTGGCAGCCCCCAAGCACTGCTATCATGTCTCCCCTAGTCCTTCTTTTCATAAGACTGGATTACCCAGTAGTCATTCAAATATGATACATTGTGTCCCAGTAATCATGGCCCTCTATCATTTGAATCAAATCATAAGCTTCTCTTAAGACACTTAGTGAAATGTGTACTTTCTGAAGGCAGTCTACCAAATCTGAAACAGGAGGCCATGGATAATGGCTCCTAATGATCAGAGTTCAGAAGCCTATAATTATAAACAAGCTCAAAATAGAATTATTTTGCCTTTTTATACATAAAAAAGGGGGAAACAGTTGTAAGGACAGCCAAAGACAAATGAATCATTTCTTAGACTATCATCCAGAAACTCTTTCAAAAAAGACTAACTCTACAATAGACAGGGATGTTTCCTTTTAGCAGGAATCTGAGTTGCAGGAATCTGAGTTGCAGGAATCTTTTAGCAGGAATCTGAGTTGCAGGTTATAAGCTGATGGCTTATTCAGACACCTTAGGAAGAGATGTGGTTATTGGTTGTTTCCCTCCCCCACTATAACATCAGTGAAATTTGCATATTTTTCTAATAGGGAAGGAGATTTAGGCAGTGATATGGAAGAGAAGAAAAAAGCTGACACCTACAAATGATGCAGTTGACATTTTTGAGAGGAAAAAATAAATTATTTCCTTGCTTATAGAAGATGTCCTGATTGTGCATGTGTACTTAGTCTATCTCCAAGACAATAAAGACATGCAAGGAAGTGGTGTTAGACAAGGGCAAGCATTGTATATGATCACCTATTTTCAACTGCAGAGAAATTGTACATTGCCCCCAAAAATAGGCCAGCTCAAACAGATTGTCAGCTGTCTCATCTAGCACATTTCTTGAACAATTTATGTGGGCCATCCAAACTGACTACTGTAATTTCAGCTATGAAATTAGTTACTGTGCCAAAGTCCATAAGAACATAACTTGTTATGCTTTGGAATGCAAAAGGTAAAGGGATAATAATCAAATGTACCTGTCTGCTATTGGGCTGTCTGAATCCTTCTTCATTGTCTGAGAAAGTCCACCTGCTAAAGCCCCTGTCACACAGCACCAACGGATGGAAACGGATGTAAAATGGAGAGAAACACTTGCCATCCGTTGGTTAACGCGATTCATCCGTTCTGTACTCACTGCCTCTGTTTTTCATCCTCTCTATCCGTCCAGCATCTGTCGACTGAGCTTCCATCCACTCAAAGAGTTTTGAGCTGCTCAAAACTTTTTGAGCGGAAAATGTATAAAACGCGTCCGTTCTGCATCCGCAATGCATATGGGGAACATCCGTTCTACATCCGTTGCCATCCGTTACGCGTCCGCTATATCTGCTAGGCATCCGCTGTGCATCCGTGCAACTCAAATCCACTCCAGCGGAAAATGGACAAAGGGAGGAAGTGAAACAGATGCGGAATGGACACAAAGCATTAGTAGCATGGACGGAGAAAGGATGAAAGTGGATGCAGCTCGCATACAAAGCATTTAAAACAGAAAAAACATTCGCAGAGGGGACCTATATCGGATATTAAGGATGTCTAGAGGATGCCTAGAGGATGCAAAAGGACACCTAGTGGAAAACCTATATTGCCTATAAAAAGGGGGAGGAACTCACCTGGATCTCACTTTCAGTCCAGCAGCCCTGCTGTGCAGACCTCTGCAGCCTTCATTTGGCTCTTGCTCTTCCACAGCATCCATTGAAGTCCACCATGGATCGTAACACACTCCTTTTGGTAGCCACCATCATTCTGCAACAGTGCAAAGCCATCTACAGGCTCTTTCAACTGTTCTACAGGAAGAAAAGGAGGCATCCAAAAAGTGTCTGGGTCCGAAGATGGATCAGGAGAAGAGCAGAGTATGGACTGTACAACAAGCTGACAGTGGAGCTCAGGAACGAAGACCCTCGTGCATTCCAGAACTTCATGAGGATGCCTCCAGCCATGTTTGATGAAGTTGTGGAGCAGCTGAGACCCAGGTTGACCAAGCAGAGCACCAACCTCCGGCCCAGCCTGGACCCTGGGCTCAAGGTGGCACTGACTCTGCGCCACCTGGCCTCAGGGACCACGTACAGGAGCATGCAGTATGGCTGGAGGGTGCCACCAACACCATCAGCATTGTGGTCAGAGAAGTGGTGCAGGCCATCATCAAAGAAGACCTGGAGGAGCTCCTCCAGTGTCCCTCCACTGAAGAAGGCTGGAAGAAAGTTGCAGAGCAGTGGTATCAGAAGTGGAACTTTCCCCACACTGTGGGAGCCATAGATGGGAAGCACGTGGCCTGCAAAGCTCCAGCCAAGTCAGGGTCCACTTATTTCAACTACAAGGGCTTCTTCAGCATCATCCTCTTCGCCATAGTCGATGCTAACTACAAGTTCATGTACATCGATGCTTCAGGCAACGGGTCAGCTTCAGATGCCCAGGTATACAACGCCAGTCACCTCAAGGTGGGGCTGGGACACAACCTCATCATGGGCTTCCCAGATCCAGACTCGCTGCCCAATGACACACAAGATGTGCCCTACTTCATCATGGGGGATGATGCCTTCTCCTTCAGAACCTACCTCATGAAGCCCTACACCTCCAGATGCCTCACCCATGAAGAGAGGATCTTCAACTACAGGCTGTCCAGGGCAAGGCGGGTGGTGGAGAACGCCTTTGGCATCCTGTCCAACAGGTTCCAGGTACTTCTCACCACCATGCAGCATCGCCCACAGACCGTGAGGAACATCGTGGAAGCTTGCTGCATCCTGCACAATCTCATGTGCACCTGCTACCCAGTGTTGCAGAACAGGCTCGTGGACCTCCAACAAGGCAATGGGGACATGGAGCCTGGTGAATGGAGGCAAGGGTGAAACCTGATAGACACTGAGGATGTGCAAGGCCCCAACAGAGCTTCACGTGAAGGGAAGAAGCAGCGCAACCTCCTGAAACACTGGTGCAGCTCCCCAGCTGGAGCAGTGGAGTGGCAAGACAGGATGATAGATGCTTAATGGATGCTTCCTTCAGCCTGTCTCATCACACTGATGAGATTGGGCCATGTATGTTGAGTGGCCCTACAATGAACAGGGCATTTAATAAAGAGTTCTGTTTATGTTGAAATGTGTGGATCAATGATTACATTGTTATTGATAATAAAGGGCCATAGGTGTGGCACCTGGGAGGGTGGACCATACAGTTCCCCTATGCTTGCACTGGAGGTTTATCTATCCCACATCTATTACCCATTCCAAAGGTATCCCTGCCCATCCCACAGCTATTACCCATCCCACAGGTATCCCTGCCCATCCCACTGCTATCTTAACCCATCCCACAAGCATGCAAAGACCTAAACCATTTCTAAAAGTTTCCACCAAGACTTTATTGACTAAAAGAACTGAAGCAAGTGTGTGAAGCAAAGATAATATTTATTAATAACAAGCTGTAAAAGAAAAATGATCCAAGTGTCCCAAGCAAAGATAAAGTCAACAGGAAGCCACCCAGTCTCTGGCACTCTTCTCAGTCACTCTGAGGCGTGCCCATAGTCTCAGGGGTGAAGGGTCCAGGTGCTATGGAGGTGGCTGCTGCTGGAGTGCTGGTCTGAGGCACCATTGGGGTGCCTGGCCCCGAGAGTACAACAGGAGATGGTGTGTGCAGGAAGCTCTCAGAGAGCTGGCTCAGTCCTGTGATGTTGAGAGCCCCTTCCTCCAGGAAATGGGGTGTCAGTCCCAAGACCGATGACAGATGTTCTGAGGCCAGGCTGTGGGATAGAGGAAGGAGGAGTGTAGTGGGGATGTCTGGTCTGCAGGTGAGCAAGGTGAGGCGTGGGTGGTATCTGTGGTGTCGGTGGCATCTGTGGAGTGAGTGGCATCTGTGGCGTGGGTGGCACCAGTGGTGTTCGATGTACCTGTGCCTGGACTGGGAAGGGCTGCCTGTGCTGCTGGACCTCCTGGTAGCCATAGCCTTGGTAGGTGAGGGCCTGTGGAAAGCCTTGGAAGGGCGTGACATCATCTGGGGTGGAGGAGCAGACCTGGACTGGGTGGGAGCAGGTTCAGCTGGGTCTGGAGGGTTGTGAGGAAGACCGGTGATCCTGTCCTTGATCCCCTGGTACTGTGATTTGGACATGTTCATGAGGGTCTGGTTGACGTACGTTATGAAGGGCTTGCGGTTGGAGGATGGGACATCGGTGTGTACCAGCTGAGAGAGGAGATCTACGCTGCTTCTGATGGTGTCCCTGATCTCTAGCAGGACAGTGTGGCTCTGCCCCTCCGGTCTGCCTCTCTGCCTGCTTTCTGTGGAGGTGGAGCTGGGGGTGGATGTGGGTTGGTCTCTGGTGGAAGTGCCCTCTCCTTGCTCGCACTGCGTCAGGTGATCCTCCATGTGCTCCGCCACGGGGAGTCCAGCTCTTGGGGGGGTCTCCGTCGTGGGACGCTCCACAGATACCTGCCTGGACACAGGAGCTGACTCTTGGCCAGAAGAGGACTGGCTCTCTGCTGGCTGCCTGAGAGAGAGGGTTGTCAGAGGGGCTGCTCCTCGGTGGCAGACCTCACCCTCCAAGAAGCTGCACTTAGCCATCACGTAGGACTCTCGGTCCGTCAGCTTGACCGTGGCCTGGCCAGATTTCTTGAGGTGAAGCTTCCTGTACCAGGTGTGCATGTGCTTCCACCAGCCGAGGAGTACCTCCGAAGTGTAGCCCAGGCTCTCCACCTTCTCTCTCCAAGCAGCCTGCTTCCTTTTGGTGTCTTGATAGAGCCTGTGTCCCTTCTGCCAAAGATATTCATTCTCCCTCAGCCACTCCAGAACCTCCTCCTCATGTTCCTCTTCGATGGGGTGCTGCCTCCTCTCCCGTTCATGTGTATGCCTCTTCCTCCCTCTGGCAGGGCCATCTGGGCCCTCATCAGAGGGGCTTTGAGATTATAGGGGCTGCTCCACCACACCACCACCACCAGCAGCAGCAGCAACAACAACAGTAGCAGCAAAAGCAGGACCAGGAGCACCAGCAGCACCAGCAGGACCAGGAGCACCAGCAGGACCAGCAGGACCAGGAGCAGCGCCAGCAGAGTAAGCACCAGCAGTAGCACCAGCACCAGGAGCAGCACCAGCAGAGTAAGCACCAGCAGAAGCACCAGCACCAGGAGCAGCACCAGCAGAAGCTCCAGCACCAGAAGAGTCAGCCTGAGCAGCAGAAGCCCCAGCAGAAGCAGAGTCAGCGCCAGGGGGTGGGATGGTGGCCCTGTCCCTCTTGCCAGGGCTGACAGCAGATGCCACAGGCTTCCTCTTCTTCCCCATGGTTGTTGGCTGCTGGCTGGCTGGAGCTGTGTCTGGCAGCATGTCTTTCCTCTGAATGGTGACCTGCTTGTGAGCTGCTTCCCTTTATATCTGCAGGGCTGAATGCAATGCATCCTCCCCGCATGCGCAGTGAACGCTCTGAATCCGCTAGGCATCCACTAGGCATCTGCTAGGCTTCCGCTCTGCATCCGCTTCATCTGCTCGGCATACGCTCTGCATCTGCTCTTTTTGTTGCGCGTCCGCTTCACTGTGCTCCCCCGGAAGCCCCGCGGATGTGTCATCCGCTCCCATCCGCTTCCATCCGCTAGGCTTCCGTGGAGCATCCGTTTTACATCCCCTCTACATCCTCCCCCCGTCCATTCCTTTCTGTTGTTGTCCGCTATGCTTATGCAAATTCGGGGCACTTTTGAGAGCGGATAACAACGGATGGAACATTTTCTCGTCCGCTGTGTCCTTTTTACAAACGTTTTGTATCCGTCAGCCAGCGTGACAGGCCCTTAAGCTCTTGGGAGAGAAGCCTGTGCAGTTTCCAAATGTGAGGTTCTGAAATGATTTTGGCTTTTACTTATGAGATGACTTGCATTGCTTCAGATGCAGCATTTTCCAGCTGATTCAAAAGAAAGAACTTCAGTGGGACAAGCCAGGATTAGGTTTCCTATAGTTCCACAGTAAAAGTGTAAACTCAAATCCCCCTTCTTTATTTCTCCACTGCGGACAAGGATGGATCCCAGGAGGCAATGGGGGGACAGGTAGAGTGTTGAAAGACTGTAAAATGTCCTCATTATTTCTTCCATGACTCTTCTCTTCTACTTGCCCATCAATTAACACAATCCTGAAACAGTTCTCTAGTATGGCCTGTCTTACTAATTCAACCCTCTGTTTATCAGAACATCTTTCCCAAAACTGGCCAGGCAGGGCAAGATCAGTCCAATGCATACATCTGGTGTACAATTGGAAATGTGATATACAACCTGATGATTTCCTTATTTCAACATGTGGGATCTCCTGATTTGTAATGGCTCTTCTGGCATCACCATCAAAAACAGCTTTAAATCTTTTCATGAAGTTCTGGAAATGATCTAATAACGCAACATTACCGAGCAGCACAGCGCATCCGGCTGAGTCTTCTTTCAGAAGACAAAGAACAAAGGTGAACTTAGTTTGTCGGTCTATACCATAAGCAACTCACGCTACGAAATTAAAGCAGAGGTGGTATTCAGCAGGTTCTGACCAGCTCTGGAGAACCGGTAGTGGAAATTTTGAGGAGTTCAGGGAACTGGCAAATACCACCTTGACTGGCCCCGCCCTCATCTATTCTCTGCCTCCTGAGTCCCAGCTGATCAGCTGGGTCTTCTTTGGTTGCCCTGCACAGGAGAATGGAGCTGGAAAGCAGGTTAGTAGGCTGGGGAGGGAATGGGGATTTTGTAGTATCCTTCCCCCAGGAGTGGGGAGAGAATTTTGCAGTATCCTTCCCCTGCCACACCCACCAAGCCACGCCATGCCCACACCAAGCCACACCTTCAGAACCAGTAGTAAAAACATTTGAATCCCACCACTGAATTAAAGGTAAGAATTAAACTCTTCTCAATTTCTCCAGTGGGTTTCCAAGAGAATGAAGCAATACTAGTTGTGCAGCAAGTTGTGGAAGCCATTCCTGGCTGAGGTATAACATCAGCTGTGTAATTTTTGTGTCTATGTTTTGTAGGTGCTTCATTAGTGCCTCTGCTACATGTTCTGCAGACGGTACTATGCCTCAATGACCTGTCACCATATTCCAGCTCTAGAAGGCAAGCTCCAATGCTTCTCTGATAAGACAGTAGTGAGGCTTTCAAGATCAATGTCAGGCCTTGCGTGTAGGCAAGGTCCAGAAACAGGCATATCAAGCATCTCAAAAATGTCCTTTATTGTTGTAGGATAGGATCACAGAATCTCAAAAACCCATCTGGGTTTCTTTTTATATCAGGTTATTCCAAACAAAATAATGTCAAAGCTCTTTTGAGATCCTTCATATGCTTTCCTCTTTTTTCAAGAGCTAACATTCTTTTCTGAAACTCTTTCCTTCACAGAGACTCAATTTTTTTCCATTCCCAAGGTCATTTTCTTTCGTAGACCTTCTCTATTTCAAACAGAAGCTACAAGCAATAACAATAGCACTTAGACCAAGGGTCTTCAAACTTGGCAAGTTTAAGACTTGTGGACTTCAACTCCCAGAATTCTTGAGCTAACATGACTGGAGGAGGAATTCTGGGAGTTGAAGTCCACAAGTGTTAAAGCTGTCAAGTTTGAAGACCCCTGACTTAAACTAATATATTGCTTCACAGTGCTTTCTAGCCCTCTTTAAGTAGTTTACAATCAGCATATTGTCCCCGACAATCTGGGTCCTCATTTTACCCACCTTGGAAGGCTGGAAGGCTGAGTCAACCTTAAGGCGCTCATGATCGAACTTCCAAACTGCCAGCAGCCAGAAGCATTAGCCTGCAAAACTGCATTCTAACCACTGCGCCACCACAGCTCTGTGAGTCTAGAAGAACTCTGAAATAGTAGATCACCTCAAGTAGGGGAGCACAAACCCTTTTTGGAGTCAAGAAATTGAATTTCCAGAGAATCATTCATACAATAAAGTCAAAAACCACTCCATTTGGGGGCATTCAGTCAGTTCCTCCCCAGCCATACCCTGACAGACTTCAGTCACTAAACCAGCCTTTCCATCACATCTGTCTAGGCTGGGGACAAATAAATAAGTGTTATGTTAGTATGGTGACCTATGATATCTGAGTAGAGAGAAAGTTGAAGTAACCATATCTAGAAGATCTTCAACTTCAAATTTTCTGTCTACAAGAGGAAGAAACGATTAAAAAGGGTGACATTTTCTATTCTTTCTGTAAAACAAAAAAAGTTGAAAAAGACTCCTCCAATTGGGGAAAGCAGAACAAAGACAACAGCAATAACAAACACAAAATCCCAAGGTGAAATCTCTTGATTGTTTAACTCTGTTTATAATGTTCCTTGTAGAAAAGAGGGAAAACAGTACAAAGAGTTGCTACTTTTAAAAATATTTTCCAGCTAATATCACTGGCACCAAATGACAGCTCCTTTTATCTCAAAGATTCTAGTAATGGTCCCTCAATACCAGGAAGCTCTTGCAACGTATTTATTTTTTTGGCATAAATGAACTTCATCTAAGATTTAGTCTTCTCCATCAGCAGGAGTTGAATACTCCCAAGCTGCCTACAAATTTCTCAGTAGACTTTGACTCATCAATTCTAAGATCCAGGGATGGTCTTGGTGGGCATCTAAATTCCCAGCATCTTGCATCCTTCAGACATATTCTGGCTTTGTGAATAAAAGAACAACAGCTGGACAAACTACTTCTTGCTGGACATTTTTTTTATTGGTGCCTTCATTTTTACTGCTTATGGTCTGTGTCAGTATCTGATCTTGTACCTACAGGAGCTGCCCAATTACCTTTCCGTACAGTTTGTTATCTGATAGAAGCTTATCAATTTATCCTGCTTTAGAGATTTCTTTCCACTGATGCACAAAATTCTTTGGCTTTTATTCTTTCAGAAGATTTTTTTTTTATCTTTTGCTTTTGAAGATCACTTCTATCCTTTATTCTGTCTGAGTACCAAGGTTACAGTTCTCTCACCTCACTCATTGTTTGGATGCTTCACAATCTCATTATTATTTGCTTTCCCCTCATGGCATATAATCATATCATCTACATACCTGAGAAAAAAGGGCCATCTGTCATTTCAGTTTTGAGTATAGATAGGGGACAAATTTCCCTTACACAAATTACTTCTCAAGCAGCAATTGGTTCAACTTCTCATTCAAAGCCTTGCTACTTATCTGAGGCAATAAATGGATGTTTGCAGAAATGCCCTTCCTCTCTAAGCTCTTCAGACTCTAATCTTTACTTTGTTTAAATCTCTTTCATGATGTCTCCATGCAGGAAGACAGTCTTCACATCCGAGAGATCTGTCAGTCAGAATAGAGCTGGAAGCAGTGGTGGGATTCAAAAAGTTTTACGACCAGTTCTGTTCCCCAGCTCCTTCTGTGCAGGGCAACAAAAGAAGACCCAGCCGATCAGCTGGGACTCAGGAGGCAGAGAATAGATGGGGGCAGGGCCAGGGGAGGGATTCAATTTTTTTTAACAATCGGTTCTGTGTGCGTGGCTTAGTTGGTGGCTGTGGCTTTGTGCTCATGTGACTGGGTGGATGTGGCTTGGTGGTCATGTTATTGGCTGGGTGTGGCCAACTCAATATCATTGAGGCACGCATCTCCTTGCTTGGCCTCTCATGACTGTGGGGATGCTGCAACAGTCGTAAGTCTGAAAATGGTCATGTCACTTTTTTCAGTGCCATTGTAACTTTGAATGTTAACTCCACACAAGCAAAGTACCAGCAAAGGAGGGGAAAAAAAACTCCAGAGAAGTTCCTGAGACAGGAAGTCTAGTCCTGTCAAGAATGTAATAAGGGTTAATGGAGAAGCAGTTTCTGTAAGCAACACCAGAATGTTTCCTTCCTGCCTTCCTTACAGGATTAGGCCAGTAATTTCTTCTAACAACCGGTTCTCTGAACTGCTTAGAGTGTTAACAACTGGTTCTAGCAAATAGGTGCAAACTGGTAGAATCCCACCCCTGGACGGGGCCAGTCAGAGATGGTATCTGCCAGTTCTCCAAACAACTCAACATTTCTGCTACCGGTTCTCCAGAACTGGTCAAAACCTGCTGAATGCCACCTCTGGTGGGAAGAGATCTTGGAGCAGAGGTCAGTAGGTTCTGACCAGTTCTGGAGAACCAATAGTGGAAATTTTGAGTAGTTCGGAGAACTGGCAAATGTCACTTCTGACTGGAGATTTTACAGTATCCTTCCCCTGCCATGCCCACCAAGCCATGCCCACAGAACCAGTTGTAAAAAAATTTGAATCCCGCCATTGTCTTGGAGGTTTTCGAGTCCAATCTCTGCTCAAGCAGGAAATTTTCTATCCCTTGCACCAGTGGTGGGATTCAAATTTTTTTTCTACTGGTTCTGTGGGTGTGGCTTGGTGGACGTGGCAGGTGAAGGATACTGTAAAATCTCCAGTCAGAGGTGGTATTTACCAGTTCTCTGAACTACTCAAAATTTCTACTACCGGTTCTCCAGAATGGGTCATAATTTACTGAATAGCACCTCTGCCTTGCACCTTTCTTGCTGCTGTTCTATGCAGAAACAGTTTTGTGAAATTTTTGAGCAAACCTCCTTATTTTATTTAGGGAATATCCCTTGGGTAGTGACTTCTAATTGTTGGATGTCAACTCCTCCTCAAATTTGATTTTAAAGAGCCATTTGCCTATGGAGTCTGTCTTTTTGTCAGTAACTCTGTCAATAAGATATGACTATTATGCTAATGATAATATCATTTGGGACATATCTCTATTTATGGGTGTCAATATCTGGCATTCCTCTACTCTCTTACCACAGGGAGGGTTTTTGGGTTTCCTAAGCAAGAGAGGAACCTCTTTCCAGTGTGCTACTTGGGTCTTCTGCAGCATCTCTTTTCAAATTCAGTTTTATATTTCTTTCTAATTCAAATGCATTGCCTGATTCAGAACCTACCATGAATTCTTTGCTACTATTCCAATTCCTCTTTTAGTTGGATGTTTGGTCCTTTTCCTTTGCTTCTCCTTCTAAAAGTAAGCAAAACTATTCTTTCTAGTTTTGTTCTGGCCAGTTCTAATATTTTCATAATATTCAGGGCGGACTGTTTAACATCAATCCAATTAAGACTGCTCGAGGTATAGCCACCCCTTGAGCTTCCCACCTGGCATGACAGGTTTAATATCTTGTTAAAAAGATCATGCGTAGATCTAAGACCTTTTTAACAAGGTGAACTTTAGAAATTATAGACTCGACCCAAGTCTTTTGCTCGTCCCTGAATTATACCGATCTTTGGCTTTGGAAGCACCGCTAAGTACTAACTCTTTAGCTTCTCAAAATAATTGCTATTTTAAAGGTCCTCAGCTCGAATTCAGATCCTCTAAGTTTTCAACCATCTGACATCACTGTTTTGTCTTCTTTTACAGCCGCAAACTGTTATCAATCCTTTTGGGAAGGGAACAGCTGGTCTGGAGGTCAGAGAAAACAAGAAAGGAATAGGCAAAGAAATAGGACAATCCTCCATTGCAGTGTTAAGCAATTCCCATGTGTGAGAAGAACAAAATTCTACCTGGTTTGCAGCGTTTGAGCAACACTGACCAGACTGATCAGGGGTTTAGTCTGCATTGTGTACCTTTATGAGTCCCCACTAAGACAGTGATATTAATGACCTCTGTGATCATATCAAGAGCAACTGCATCCTCTTCGCTGACGATGTAAAGCTATTCAACACCACAGACAATACTGCTACCCTTCAAAAAGACCTTGGCTATGTATCAGAATGGTCAAACAACTGGCAACTTCAAATCTCAACAAATAAATGCTTGTCTTGGCAAAAAAAATCAGAAAATAAAATACAGGCTGAATAGTCAAGACCATGTTGATGATCCAAACTCTGTCAAGGACCTTGGAGTACTCATCTCTAATGATCTAAGTGCTAAAGCCCACTGTAACTACATAGCCAAAAAGGCATTAAGAGTTGTTAACCTAATCTTACTTAGTTTTTTCTCTGATAATATTACACTAATAACTAAAGCATACAAAACATTTGCTAGATCAATACTTGAATACAGCTCATCAGTCTGGAACCCACTAGATGTATCTGATATTAACACATTTGAGAAAGTCCAGAAATATTTCACAAGAAGAGTTCTCCACTCCTCTACTCATTGCAAGAATACCTTATGCCACCAGACCTGAAATTCTAGACCTAGAAAAGCTAGAACTACGCCGCCTACGGTCCAATCTAAGTATAGTATATAAAATCATACATTGCAATGTCCTACCAGTCAAGGAATACTTCAGCTTCAACCATAACAACACAAGAGTAAACAATAGATACAAACTCAAGGTTAGCCGCACCAAACTTGATTGCAGGAAATACAACTTCAGCAAAAGAGTGGTCAATGTCTGGAATACTCTACTTGACTCTGTGGTTTCTTCCCCAAACCCCAAAAATTTTAACCCTAGATTGTCTACTATTGACCTCACCCTTTTCCTAAGTGGTTTGTAGGGGCGTGCATAAGTGCACCAATGTGCCTACTGTCCCTGTCCTATTATTTCTTTTATTTTTCTAATATGTATCCATGTATTCATTACTATGTTTTTACTTATACCTATTATCTTGTAAGCAATTGACAAACCAAATAAAATAAATAAATAAATAAATAAATAAATAAATCCCCTTGCAGCTGTTTTCTCCACCTCACTGAAAACATCATTTGCCCTTCCTATGGGTGGGCGTATGATGGTCTGAATCATTTTTTTTTGCTCTCCAATGCCCACCTATTCCACAGAGGAGATGAAATAATGAACACATCATTTGGCCATCACACATCATATATATTTATTATTTCATTGTTTTGTCAATGGTATCATCCCAATATCCCTTTTTTCTGTGGTGGCACAGTGGTTAGAATGCAGTATTGCAGGCTACTTCTGCTGACTGCCAGCTGCCAGCAATATGGCAATTCAATTCTCACCGGCTTGAGGTTGACACAGCCTTCTATCTTTCTGAGGTCAGTAAAATGAGGACCCAAGTTGTTGGGGGGAGGCAATAGGCTGACTCTGTAAATCGCTTAGAGAGGGCTGTAAAATAGTGGTATATAAGTCTAACTGCTATTGTTAGTGTTATTACAATGCATAGTTTGGATATTGACCCAGTAAATAACCCAAGGGCTGGAATCTTTGAGAGGCCCAGAGTTTCTACACAGAGTAAAACATTGAAGTATTTAGTTCTATAATCTAATAGTGATGATGCATGAAGTTTTTTCCTATGATAGAGTATGGCAGCAGTATAATAATACCATTGGCTCTTAGAATAGCATTTCACTGTTTTGACCTTGTATTGTAGAATGGAGGGGATGGAGTATTTGTGGAGATTCTCAACCATCGAGGTCATAGTTGTCTCAAAGATGCTTTTTCAAAAGGCTTTTTCCTTGAGGAAGAAAAGAAAACATTTTGCTTCTTATCCAAGAAGTTTAATTGGTTCTGGGAGGACAGTGGGGACTATGGAGGGATTAGTTCTGGTGAGGAGGGAAGAGGAGGTTGGAAGGACCATATTTCTTTGCAGACATCTGATCTTAGTACTCTCCCTGAGAGCTCCACATTCTAGACAGAGAGGACCATTGGTTTGAAAGAGGGGTAAAAGAGGCCATTGATGTTAGCAGCCCTCTCTTAACAGAGGGGGAGGGATAAGACATCACCTATCTCCTATCTACAACACAGTCCTTTCAGCAGTTCCAAGAATATTCCACCTTCATTTGACCAGGTGGCACTGAGGGCACAGATAAATCCCGAAGTGGCCTCAGGAAATCTCAAGGAGAGAGGACTGCTGATTGAAAGTAAATTGAAGATGCTATATCATGCATTCCTGCCCACCAGAAACCATGGTGGCTTGTATTTACTTTGGTGTGAACTGGAAGTCTGAATCTGCCCAGAGACGAAAAGTAGCTTACCTGAAGTATAGTGAAACTGGCCCATGTCAAAATTCTTAATACAAGGGGAGAAAGGGTTGGGGTGTGTGTGTATCTCTGTGTTTGTGTATATAATAAAATAGAGGCATAGTTCTTGACTCATACAGTGGACATTCAAGAAGCATTGGACAAAGTTTCCAGCAGCAAACAAGGATCAGAATGTACAACAAGCTTGCTTTTACATCTTCCTAGGTGGTATTCCCCATACAGGTGTGCTTAACTCATCTGAAAGTCTTGCTTCTGCCAGCTCAACTTCAGCCACCTATTTGCAGCCAGATGTCTTTCTCCTCTAGGCTTGAAAGGACGGGGCCAATATTTTCTCATCCCCAGTTGTTTACACTCCTGGAGAAATTTGTGTCCAACAATTCCTTTACAGGTGGTGTGAGTCTTTTGTTCCCATTGGTTCTTGGTGCTTAAGACATGAAGCATGAAAACACAGGGAGAATGCAGGATTGCAGGAGGTCAGTAGCAAACCCTCTGCACGTGCACAAAATGCACCCACCAAAGCCACGCCCACAGAACCAGAGGTAAAAAAAATGGGAATCCCACCCCTGTACTGTTGGCTTTCTCTCAAAACTGGTCTCCAAACATTCTGATGTCCACTAGCAGTCAGAAAGTGATACAGGTAATCCTTGGTTTTCCAAAGGATTCATCCAAAGTGATTTTTGTAGTCTGAAGACAATAACCCTGTTCTTACACTTGTTCAATAATCTGATCAGATCTCTCCTTCACTGGATCCTTAATAGTTTTGTAAATAAAATATTGAGGTAATTTTGGTTAGAATCTTTAGGACTGGGACTCCAAAATACTTTTGTTGTCTTTCACTTTTGCACTGAAAAAGGGGGGGGGGGGAGAGAGAGAGAGAGAGAGAAAGAGAGAGAGAGGCTAGCTATCAGGACGCACTGGCCCAGTAAACAATACTTGGAATTATGCTGAAATAAGGTTCAGTTTTAAAATATACTGTACTTGAATGAAAACATGTGCTGTTCTGGCACATAATGTTAAGCCATTGAGTAACCTGTCCAAACTATGGTTACTTCTTCTTACTTGCTTCTATATCTAAATCCATTTTAAGAATGTTTTTTACTTTACAAAACATATATCCCGTTTTTTTAATCTTCTAGAATATTTGCACCATAATTGATTGTGACAGATCGGACTAAATAAATTCTTTCTCCTTCCTTCTAGATTAGGGGTGTCAAACTCATGGCTCGCGGGCCAGATGCGTCACCTGCTGGCCACGCCCACCCCAGTATAGCGAAGGGGAAGAAAACCATGATACATCATGTGATGACAATGTGACGCCATGAGTTTGACACCCCTGTTCTAGATAGTGGATCAATAATTTTCAATTATTCCTCCCCTTTTTCTTTAAAAGAATTAGATTAGGATTACCTATCAGTTTTTAGACATATACATTTATTTTACTTATTTTACTCGCTTTTGACCATCAGTTACCTTAATCTCATTAATGTATCACATATTTAAGTAACTGAATTTGTGGAGGAAAAAAACCTTCCTATTGGGCAGTTATGAAAGTACATTCAGAAACTGAGGGATAGAATGTTCTAATCCTACAGGGAACATAATATACCTTACTTAGGAATTTGCGCTGCTTACCAACTATTTTCTGGACTCAATTCAAAATATTGATTTTGTCATAAAGGCCAGGATAACCTGTGGCTAGGTCATACTAAGGAATAACTTTTCCCTTATTCGTGACTTGAATTTTCAATACATCTGCCAATTCTTCTTTTTGTCTTAGTAACATATTCTTTGTCAAAATCTTTGTCTTGTCTTTGTTTATTTTCAAGCCGGCCACCTTGCCATATGCCTCTATCTTTTCCAATAGTTTTGGTGCTGCTTTTAGAGGGTCTTCTAAAATAAAAGCCAAGTCATCCGCAAAAGCTTGCAATTTAAGTTCTTCCTTTTTAATTTTCATTCCTTTTATACTCTTTTCATCTCTAATGTTCCTGTTTAACACTTCCAAAGTTAATATGAACAGCAAAGGTGATAGTGGGTAACCTTGTCTTGTACCTTTTCTCAAACTGATAGAGCCTGTTAATTCTCCCTCTATCATTACCTTTGCCGTTTGCTTATAATATATGGCTTTTATTGCTTGAATAAATTTCCTGGCAAAGCCCATCTGTTCCAATAATAATAACATGAATCTCCAGTTCACATTATCAAATGCCTTTTGTGCATCTAAAAATATCAAAGCCATTTGTTTTTTGGGGTGAGCCTCATAATATTCCAAAGTGTCCAATATTACTCTCATATTATCTTTAATTTGTCTCTTTGGCAGAAATCCATTTTGGTCAGGATGAATAAAATTATTTAAATATTTTTTGAGTCTCTCTGCCAATATTGAAGCAAAGATTTTATAATCTGCATTTAATAAAGAAATGGGTCTATAATTCTTAATTTGTAATGGATCAGTCTCTTCTTTTGGAATAAGTGTAATATAGTAGGTTTCTGACCATGTTTTAGGTATCTTCTTTAGCATAACTTCATTCATGACTTCTAGCAATGGAAGGTTCAGCGATTCTTGTAATTATAGAATTCTGCTGGAAATCCATCTGGGCCTGGTGCCTTCCATTATTTTGTTTCTTAAGTGCTTCAGTTAACTCCATCATGGTTATATTGCTTTCTAACATTTTTTCAGTCTCTTTAGGTATCTTAGGTAGATTAGCATTCTGTAAATACTGTTTAATTCTTTCCTCATCAATATTCTCTTGTTCATATAATTTCCCATAAAAGTCTTGAAAGATTTCCTTCTTCTCTTTATTGCCATGGCAAACTTGACCTTGATCATCTATTAACTGCGGTATTTTCCTTGATACTTTTTCCTTTCTCAGTTTGTATGCTAACCATCTACCTGGTTTGTTTGCATCCTCAAAATAATTCTGTTTAGCATTTCCAATTTTCTGTGTTAATTCTTCTTTCTCTATTGAACTCATTTTATGTTTAATTGTATCCAGTTTTAGCTTAATGTCTTTTTTCTGTGGCGTTTTCTGTAGTTCTTTTTCAAGTCTTTTATACTCATCTTCTAAAGCTTCCGTGGCTTGCCTTTTCATGATATTCCTTTTCCTTGTGTAGCCTATTATCAAGCCTCTAGCATATGCCTTCATTGTGTCCCATATGTTCTGAAATGAAGTGTCTTCTTTTTTATTTTCTCTAAAGAAAAAAAACAATTCTTTCTCTATCTGCTGTATAAAATCCTTCTCCTTTAAAATAGTATTATTTAACGTCCATCTCGATCTTCTTTTTTGTCCTTTCCATTTAATTGTCATTGGATTATGGTCTGCCCAAGTACTTGTTTTGATATTTGTTTCTTGAATATTAGATATTAATTCTGTTGAAGTCTAAATCATGTCTATTCTGGACCATGTTAAATGTCTATTTGAGTAAAAAGTGTATTGTTTGGTTTTAACATTTCTTTCTCTCCATATATCTTTTAAGTTTATTTCATCTATCATTTTAAAAAAGGATTTGGGGAGATTTTGGTTTGTTGTTGTTGTTGTTGTTGTTATATAGTCCAGTTTATTGTCTATAATTCCATTGAAATCTCCCATCATAACTATATTGACATAGTCCAGTTCAATTATTTTCATGTGTAATTTTTTATAGAATTCTTCTTGTTTATCATTCGGAGCATAAATTGCAATCGAGAGTGTTTTTGTATTATTGTCCATTATTTCCACCATTAATACTCTTCCATCTTCATCAGTATAAATCAATTTTGCTGAAATGGTCTCTTTGATATATAAACCACTCCTCTTTTCTTACATTGAGTCAAAGAAGTAAATATTTTCCCTAATTTTGGCTGTATCAACAATTGTTCATATTGTTTTTTAATATGTACTTCTTGTAGACAAATTATATCAAATTTTAGTTTCTCTAGTCTGTGAACTATTTTCCTTCTTTTAACAGCTGAATTAATTCCATTTATATTCATTGTAATCAGTTTTTTCTCTTCCATAATTATGCTTTATAATTAGGTTTGGCAGCTCTCGTAGATCTTGGTTCACATTGTTCTTTAATCTCCACCGATCCACCTACTGCGCCGCCTTCTTTTTCAGTCTCCATTTGGTCATTTTGAAACTCAATTAGTGAAATCTCTTTTTCTGCCTCCTCTCTCCTTCCAAAAACTTCTGCATGGAATAATTCTGCTTTCTCGATTGAATCAATTCTATATCTCTGTTCTTGCCATGTAAACATTAACCCTTCTGGGATTAGCCATCTATAATTCACCTCTTTTTTCAATAGCATTTTAATCAAAAATTGATATTGTCTTCTCATCTCTCTCACTCTTCTGGGTATTTGCTTTAAAACCACAATCTCTTTGCCTTTGTATTTCAATGTTTTCTCTCTTACCACTTGTAATATTTGTGTTTTAATGGCTTTTTTTTTGTAAATCTGATATGAACTTCTCTTGGTAGGTTATTTCTCATCGCATATCTTGTAAAAACTCGGTATACCTCATCTACTCCATCCAGCATCTTCTCTTCTGTTATTTCCACAGCTTCAGCCAATATTTCTATCATTATCTCAGCTAGATTTTGTCCTTTTTCTTCCTCTATGTTTTGAAATCTGAGATAAAATTCTGATCTATCCATCTCCCATTTCAGTATCCCACTTTTATCTTGTTCAACCACTGTTAATCTGATTTCAATATCTCCAATCTTCTTGTCTCTTTGTTTATCTTCTTCTTCAATTTTTGGGAATCTCTCATCATATTTCACCATCATTTGTTGAATATTCTCCACCTTTTCATCAGTTTTCTCTGTTCTTTGCTCAATATTTTCTATTCTCTTTTCAGTGGTATCTGATTTTATTTTAAGGTCTTGGATTCCATGCATAATCATCTGTAGAGTCACTCTTTCTTGGTCTTTGTCTTGCTTTAACATTGTTTGAATTGAACATTGCCCTCCATATGGTGGGGAGGCAGAAGTAGAAGTTGAAGAGCCAGAAGCTATAAACTTCCTTCTCATTTTAAACAATTCAGGATCTTCAGGTTCTTCTAAACCCTAATCCAATTATGAAATAGCCAATTATAATCCAAAATTAAAAATAAGAATGGTAGAGAGAAAAACCCAATAATAATAAAAAGAAAAGGAGAAAAAAAAATTCTTCAGGTTCTTCTTAACCTTAATCCAATCAGTAATGAGGGAGAAAAGAAGGAGAAGAATAAAAAAAAAGTTTAAAAAGAGCAAAAAGTAAAAAAGAATTTAAAAAAAATAAAAGTAATTCTTCAGGCTCTTCAACAACTTAATCCAATTGAAAATTTTCAAATAAACAAAGAAGTATATCAAAAAACAAAAAAATCCCAAAGAAGAAAGGAAAAGAAAAAAGAAAATTTTGAGGCTTTCCCTTTAAAATACAAAGCAAAAATGAAAATATTACAAAAATAAAGGTTTTAAAAAGAAAAAAATGAACAGTACAGCTGGTGAGGGTGTGTGTGACCCAACTTAAGAAAAAACAAACAAACTGCACTTTATTTAATTATCCAAGGCTCTTGTCATAGCTCTCTCCAAACTTCAAAGCCAAGTTTCAATTGTTAATAGAAATCCATAAGAACACCTGCAGTAATACTCTTCCATGCTTTTCCCTCTATCTTATCACATAGCAATGTCCTTGAAAAAAAAATTTCAGAGCTTTCTTTCTCAGCTTTCTCAGCTTTGTCTAAGATATTTTCAAGCCTCTAGTTGGCAGTGTTACAAAGTTTCTTTACTCTCACTCCTCCCATAATAAAAGTTTTTTTAAAAAAGTATAGCTGAAGGGAGCCTCTAGCTAAAATATTACAAAGCCAAAAAAGAAGAGAAGAGAAAAAATAAAAATAAATAGAGAAAAAAACAGTCCAATTAGCAAATGCAGAATCATCATAGAAATCTAGCCATGAAAAACATAAAGCAAAGCCTTACTTTGACACTTCTGTTTAAAAACCACCGCTTATTCAGTTCCGTCAAAACTTTTACAGGTTTTTTCCCCTTAGGGTGTCCTTTTAAGTCCTTTTAAGTCTTAGAATAATAAAAGAACAATTCTCACCAAACTGACACACTTTCCCTTTCAACCTCTTCCATTTGGAGCTGTCCCAACTTCAGCAGCTTTGGTGGCTGCCTCTCTGCCACTGGCAAAAGAGCTTCTCCTGGATCAACCAGGGACTTTGCAATATCTCTGGGATCTACAGGATGCGCCCTTCACTATCATCATCTCTTCGGGACGGTTTAGGTCCGTTTGGACCATCCAGGGGCAAAGATATCAGCTGCAATCTCAGACCTCCAAAATTGTATGCAGTATCGTCACGACAACAGCTCCTCCCCCCCAATTAGACTTGATGAAATGGGAAAACCTACAATTGTCACTAATAGGGAGAATTTCAACAATCAAAATGAATATTTTACCCAGAATTCTATACTTTTTTTAAACAATTCCAATTAGGCTTAGAAAGGACTACTTTGAAGATTTAAACAAACTGTGTTGAAATATATATGGCAAGGTAAGAAAGTGAGAATAAAGTTTAAAATCTTACAAGATGCTAGAATTAGAGGAGGATTTGGTCTGCCTAATAGGGAGTTGTACTACCAAGCTACAAATTTGACATGGGTTAAGGAATGGATAACATTAAGAAATACTAGATTGTTGACATTAGAAGAACATGATTTGTTGTTGGGGTGGCATGCCTTTTTATGGTATAAAGGAACTAAAATACAGGGTTATTTTAGAAGACATCATATACGGGAGTCTCTGTGGTTAAATTGGGAGAAGATTAAAAGACAATGTTATTTGAAAATTCCAGTTTGGTTATCGACTATTGAAGGATTTTCTTATCCTATAACATATAAGAAGGAACAAACAGTTAGATATGAGGAAATTTTGAATGAAAAGGGTGAACTTAAATCTATGCAAAAACTAGAGGAACAAGGTATAAAGATGAATTGGTTTTCTTACGCGCAAATACATTCAAGGTATGAAAAATACTTTAAAACAGAAGGTTTCTATAATAAATTGATTGATTTAGATAAGATTTTGACAGGTACTGATGAAAAGGTGATTAAAAAAATGTATGGATATTTATTAGAAATTAAACTAGAAGAAGAAGAAGTTAAAGAAACTGTGATTGTTTGGGGGAAGAATTTTGGATATGGGATTGTTCTATAGAAATGGCAAAAATTGTGGTCTCAAAATTATAAAATGACAATGTCAACAGCATTTAAAGAAAATCTGTATAAGATGTTTTACAGGTGGCATTTTTCCCCGACAAGAATAGCAAGAATGTTCAAGAATAAATCCGAAAGATGTTGGAAATGTTATCAGATACCTGGCTCATATTACCATATGTGGTGGACTTGTGCAGATGCCAAAAAATATTGGACTAAAATCCACACATGGTTGGAAAAAATGACTAAAAAGCATATCGATTTAAAACCAGAGATATTTTTATTGAGAATTCTACCTGATACATACAGCAAAGATTTAAAATATTTGATTGTAAATGTATTAACAGCAGCTAGGATTGTATTTGCTAAAAATTGGAAAAATGAGAAAATACCATTGCAGGAGGAAATTATTAAGAAAATACTGGAATGTGCTGAAATGAGTAGATTGACATTTGAAATTAGAGAACAAGAGGATAAACAATTTTACAAAATTTGGGACCTTTTCTATCAATGGCTAGATAACAAAATATAGTAATAGAATATGTAGAATTATAGAAAATAATGAATATATAAAGATATATTTCTTTATTATTATTATTATTATTATTATTATTATTATTATTATTACATATATAAAATGTTTTTAAGATAGATTTGGAAGGACTATATGAATTGTTATAAAATAAACTTAGTATAGTTATCTTGCAAAGTATGAATGAACAGAATTATACTCAAATGATTGATTAATAATAATACTAGGATATTCAATTTCTGTTAATATGAGTTATTATGTAATGTAACTGTAATTGAAACTATGAAATCAATGCACAAAAAATTTGTAAACCAACCAACACACTGTTTGTATACTTTATGAAAGAAAGCTGGATGTTTTTATGTTTTGTTTTTGTTTGTCCTTAAAAATCAATAAAACTTATCCCCCCCAAAAAAAAGAAATGACTTTTCCCATATTTTCTTCATCAGCTCAGATGCCATCAAAGGTAGGCTTGCTTAGAGTTCCCTTATGTATAGATAGTTCTCACCTTATGACAATTGAGCCCAAAATTTCTTTTCCTGAGACATTTGTTAAGTCAATTTTGCCCCATTTTATGACCTTTTTTGCCCCAGCTGTAAAGTGAATCACTGTAGTTGATAAGTTAGTAACACCATTGTTAAGTGAATCAGGCTTCCCATTGGCTTGCCAGAAGATCACAAAACCTGATCACATGACCCTGGGACACTGCAACTGTCATAAATATGAGTCAATTGCCAAGCATCAGAATATTGATCACATAACTATGAGGATGCTGTAATGGTCATAAGTATGAAAAACAGTCATAAGTCACTTTGTTTCAATCCTGTTGTAACTTCAAATGAACTGTTCTAAGTCAAGGACTACCTGTACTATATTATGTTGAGCTGTGGATGAAATAAAGCAAGCTTTCACTGTGGCTGAGTTTTCTCTAATATGCTGTCTTGACTCTTGTCGGTTTGGGAAAAACAGATAGCTTGTTGAGAAAGCTTTTGGAGTCTATTTTAATCTTGTCTGTTGCTGCTATTCTGCTATGTTGCCTTTATTTTACTGTCAGTGCTCTAGCTTTTGTGAGAGTCTGCCTTCTGAGCAAGTTGCTTAAGATACCAAATAAAATAAAATAAAATAAATAAATCCAAAATGGGATTTGGAAGTTCAGGTAACAAAGAGAGAAATTATAGCAGAATTCATGGGAACCCAGTTACATTTGAATAAATCTATAATTTGAGACTAGAATTTCATAGATATCTTGTATAACATCTTTCTTGAAAAGAGATGGGTATCATACAGCTATAAAGAATATACTGTCCTCTGAGTTCATCTGTGGCCAACTGTTTTTCAGTCATGGTGCCAAATTTTGACAGTCCCCATTTCCAATTTTGTGAACAAACTGATGAAGGAGCTATATGCCTTATATATGACATTCACTTAAATATGAGCCAGCAGTGTGTGGCAGCAGCCAAAAAAGCTAATGCAATCCTTGGTTGTATAAACAGAGGCATGGAATCAAAAATCACATACTGCTTTAGAAAATCCTGGT
Source organism: Laticauda colubrina (assembly GCA_015471245.1). Lineage (NCBI taxonomy): Eukaryota > Metazoa > Chordata > Lepidosauria > Squamata > Elapidae > Laticauda > Laticauda colubrina. The sequence goes on along the minus strand of BLBF01000011.1, from coordinate 7,387,377 downwards.
AAGATCACACCTGGAATACTCCATCCAGTTTTGGTCACCACATTGCAAAAAAGATGTTTGAGACTTTAGAAAAAACTACAGAGAAAAGCAACTAAAGGTCCTGTCACACTGCCCAACGGATGCAAAACGTTAGTAAAAAGGACACAATGGACGAGCAAAATGTTCCATCCGTTGTTATCCGCTCTAAAAAGGGGCAAAAATTTGCATAACCAGAGCGGATAACACGGAAAGGAACGGACGCAGGGAGGATGCAGGGTGGATGGAAAGCGGATGCGGAACGGAAGCCTAGCGGATGGAAGCGGATGGAAGCGGATGGCACATCCGCAGGGCTTCCGGGGGGCCTCAGCAAAACGGACATGGAACGGATGAAGCGGATGCAGAGCAGAAGCCTAGCGGATGCACAGCGGAAGCCTAACGGATGCCTAGCGTTAATTGCGCATGTGGGGAGGATGCATTGCGTCAGCCCCGCAGATATAAGGGAAGCAGCTCGGAAGCAGGTCACCATTCAGAGGAAAGACCTGCTGCCGGACGGATTGACAGCCTTGCCTGCCCTGCCTGCATGCCTGCCTGCAAGTCTTGCTGCCAGCCTTGCTGCAAGCCTTGCTGCCAGCCTCCCTGCCAGCCTTGCTGTCTGCCTGCCTGCCAGCCTTGCTGCCTGCCTTCCTGCCAGCCTTGGTGCCAGCCTTCCTGCCAGCCTTGGTGCCTACCTGCCTGCCAGCCTGCCTGCCAGCCTTGGTGCCTGCTTGCCTGCCAGCCTTGGTGCCTGCCTGCCTGCCAGCCTTTCTCCCAGCCTTGGTGCCTGCCTCCCTGCCAGCCTTCCTGCCAGCCTTGGTGCCTGCCTCCCTGCCAGCCTCCCTGCCAGCCAACAACCCCACAACCATGCGGAAGCACAGCAAGCCTCAGCCATCTGCTGCCAGCCCTTGCAAGAGGGAAAGGGCTACCATCCCACCCCCTGGCCCTCACTCTGGTTCTGCTGGGGCTTCTGCAGCATGGGCTCGCTCTTCTGGGGCTGGGGCTTCTGCTGCTTCTGCTTCTGGAGGAGCTGATGAC
>BLBF01000011.1:7376024-7386317 GCA_015471245.1 Laticauda colubrina | reverse complement strand
CCCCTGAGACTGAGCGACCAAGAGGAGTGCCAGAGACTCATTTTTGTCTTATAGCTTGTTGTTAATAAAGTCTATTTTTGATTCACACACTTGCTTCATTTCTTTTTTTTAATAAAGTCTTGCTGGAAACTTTTAGAAATGGTTTAAGCCTTTGCATGCTTGTGGGATGGGTAAGGATAGCAGTGGGATGGGCAGGGATACCTTTGGGATGGGTAATAACTGTGGGATAGATAAACCTCCAGTGCAAGCATAGTGGGACTCTATGGTCCACCCTCCCAGGTGCCACACCTATGGCCCTTTATTATCAATAACAATATAATCAATCATCCACACATGTCAACATAAACACAACTCTTTATTAAACACCCTGTTCATTGTAGGCTAACCAAACATACATGGCCCAATCTCATCCGTGTGATGAGACAGGCTGAAGGAAGCATCCATTAAGCATCTACCATCCTGTCTTGCCACTCCACTGCTCCAGCTGGGGAGATGCACCAGTGTTTCAGGAGGTTGCGCTGCTTCTTTGCCTCACGTGAGGCTCTGTTGGGGCCTTGCACATCCTCAGTGTCTATCAGGTTTCGCCCTTGCCTCCATTCCCCAGGCTCCATGTCCCCATTTCCTTGTTCACGGTCCACAAGCCTGTTCTGCAAGACTGGGTAGTGGGTGCGCATGAGATTGTGCAGGATGCAGCAAGCTTCCACGATCCTCCTCATGGTCTCTGGGCTATGCTGCATGTTGGTGAGAAGTACCTGGAACCTGTTGGCCAGGATGCCAAAGGCGTTCTCCACCACCCGTCTTGCCCTGAACAGCCTGTAGTTGAAGATCCTCTCTTCACGGGTGAGGTATTTGGAGGTGTAGGGCTTCATGAGGTAGGTTGTGAGGGAGAAGGCGTCATCCCCCACGATGAAGTAGGGCACATCTTGTATGTCGTTGGGCAGCAGGTCTGGATCTGGGAAGCCCACCATGAGGTTGATTTCCAGCCCCTCCTTGAGGTGACTGGCATTGTATACCTGGGCATCTGAAGATGACCTGTTGCCTGAAGCATCGATGTACATGAACTTGTAGTCAGCATCGACCATGGCGAAGAGGATGATGCTGAAGAAGCCCTTGTAGTTGTGATAAGTGGACCCAATTTGGCTGGCACTTTGCAGGCCACGTGCTTGCCATCGATGGCTCCAACGGTGTGGGGGAAGTTCCACTTCTGATACCACTGCTCTGCAACTTTCTTCCATCCTTCTTCAGTGGAGGGGCACTGGAGGAGCTCCTCCATGTACTCTTCAATGATGGCCTGCACCACTTCTCTGACCACAAAGCTGATGGTGCTGGGTGGCACCCTCCAGCCGTACTGCATGCTCCTGTAGGTGGTCCCTGAGGCCAGGTGGTGCAGAGTGAGTGCCACCTTGAACCTAGGTTCCAGGCTGGGCGGGAAGTTGGTGTTTGTCTTGGTCAACCTGGGTGTCAGGCGCTGCACAACTTCGTCAAACATGGCTGGAGGTATCCTCATGAAGTTCTGGAATGCCCGAGTGTCTTTGTTCCTGAGCTCCACCATCAGCTTGTTGTACAGTCCGTCCTCTGCTCTTCTGGCGAACCATCTTTGGACCCAGACTTTTTTTGGGTGCCTCCTTTTCTTCCCGTAGTCGAGCTCACAGAGCCTGTAGATGGTTTCGCACTGTTGCAGAAGGATGGTGGCTGCCGAAAGGACTTTGTCACAATCCATGGTGGACATGACTGGATGCTATGGAAGAGGAAGATGCAGATGAACGCTGCAGAGGTCTGCACCGCTGGGCTGCTGTTCTTAAAGTGAGATGCAGGCGTGTTGCTCCCCCTTTTTATAGGCAGGATAGGTTTTCCGCTAGGCATCCTCTAGGCATCCTCTAGGCATCCTCTAGGCATCCTCTAGGCATCCTCTAGACATCCTTAATATCCGAGATAGGTCCCCTCTGTGAACGTTTTTTCCATTTTAAATGCTTTGTTTCCGTTCTGCATCCTCTAGGCATCCGTTCTGTATCCGTTCCGTGTCCGTTCCGCTTCCTCCCTGCATCCGGGCGGATGCGAGTTGCACGGATGCGGAACAGATGCCTAGCGGATATAGCGGATGCGTAACGAATGCATAGCGGATGCGTAGCGGATGCAGAACGGACGAACTGGATACATTTTCTGCGCAAAAGTTTTAGGCAGCCCAAAACTTTTGGAGCGGATGAAACGTCCATAAACGGATGCTGGATGGATAGAGAGGAAGCAAAACGGAGGCAGTGAGTACAGAACGGATACATCGCATTAACCAACGGATGGCAAGGTTTTTTGTCCGTTTTACATCCTCTTTGCATCCGTTGGTTCAGTGTGACATGGGTTTTACATTTAATATCTCTGATATTGTAGAGTTGAATAAAAGTTGAACAGAAAGCCTGACTTATTTTTCTACTTTTCAGTTTGTGTTCTATCTCTACTGAACTGTTTAGGCTTAAAGCAATTTTCACAACAAAGTACAATTTTAATTTAATACCATTCTCTTCTGATAAGCAAAACTGCTTTTCTAAACAGTGCTAAAGTCCGCCATCTTGTGGTCAAATAAAAAATCGCTATAATATTTTCATTCTGCAGAATGAGGTCCTTTCTTGCATTGTGTGAAATCCAACTGAATAATGTCAATAACTGTATGTTTAGGCAATGAATTGTACGTTATGGTAGGCAATATTAAAGAGTTCTAAGTCCTTGCAATTCCTCTGAGTAAGGAAGTCCAAAACAATGTTGCATTAGTGGCTTCTTTAAATAAAGTGCAGTTTAATTCGGGGGAAAAAAAACTGCAATTTTTCAAAGCTTAGTCTGGGGAGATAGAATGAACCCCTCAAATAAAACATAGGCTGGATCACCTCCAGATTCTGTATGTCATGATCTATGAGGACAACTTGGCATGTATCACTAAATGACTCAATGGCCATAAAAGTCAAGGAAGTTCTTGAGTCAAGGAATTCGTGTTAGACAGAGCAGTACACGCCTGTGTGTATATGCTCAGACAGAGCCCCATTTAATTCAGTCTTGCTGTAAACATATATCATCTTTCAGCCTAATGCTTTTGGGGTGAATTCCAAGTCAGATCTGAAAAGGAAAATTGCTGTCACAATTATTTCTTACCTCTCTTAATGAGAGCTTTAACTATTTTCCAAAGTCTATTCAAAACACAGCTGCAAACATTGATTTTTCTCTTATCTATCCATACCACCCAGGACTGGATTCTTTCAGTATATAATTTAAATCCTATTCCATCAGTTCCAGGCTTTGTCTTTCATCTCCTCAATTCATCAAATGTCTTCTGTTATGTTTCTCTTCTCTGTGGTCTTCCTTTAACTTACTTTCTTTTTTCTTTTTTTAAAAAGTGTGCCTATTATTTAGGAATTTCTTCCCCTCCTTTTAACTCATACCAGGCTTCAAAGCATCTAATAAAGAATGAAGCATTAAAATCAGCAAAGAGCATTTATAAAAATAGCGGACATGAAAAGGGTGAGGAGCTATTTTATTCTTGTTGTCCGTTTGCAATTTCTCTCTTCGTTCAAGCTCCTGATAAATTCACCTCATTAAACACTCATAGATTGGTGGCAGCTATTTTTGCAAACATCCTTACCCCTGGTTTCTCAGTAAAGCTAATTTTCTGAGTTTCAATGTTGCACTGAACTATAACCTAACTACATAAGACATTAAATCATGGTGGGATTCAAAAATTTTTCACTACCAGTTCTGTGGGTGTGACTTGGTGGGCATGGCAGGGGAAGGATACTGTAAAATCTCCAGTCAGAAGTGGTATTTTCTGGTTCTCTGAACTACTCAAAATTTCCATTACCGGTTCTCCAGAACTGGTCAGAACTTGCTGAATACCACCTCTGCATTAAATCAAAATACGGAGGGTCAGCTCGTGATTCTTTTTATTGTAAGAGCACAAAGTGTTGAGTTCTACTTTGGCTGAAGAGCCTGGCTGAAAAATGATCTGGACAAATATAGGAATTCATTTTCCATATTCTTTGATATAGGTAGTCCTCAGCTTACAGCCATTCATTTAGTGACCGTTTGAAGTTACAATAGTGCTTTAAAAAATGACTTATGAGCATATTTCACACCTACAATTGTGGCAATGCCATGGTCACGTGATCAAAAATCAGATGCTTGGCAACTGGCAGGTACTTATGCAGTGTCTTGGGGTCATGTGATCACCTTTTGTGACTTTCTGACAAGCAGATTCAATGGATAAGCTGGTTCACTTAACAACTGTGTTACCAACTTAACAACTGCAGTGATTCACTTAACAATTATGGCAAGAAAGGTCGTAAAATGAGGCAAAACTCACTTAACAAATGTCTCATTTAGCAACAGAAATTTTGGGCTCAACTGTGGTCATAGGTCAAGGACTACCTGTATTGGTATTGGACCATCAGAGCTTCTATTAAGTCAACTCTTCTGCAAGCATTTTACTTGTTTGTTTCTTAGAGTAGTAATACCAACTGAGAAGGTGTTAGGTGCACTGAGGAGTAATTAAACAGAGGTTGTGGAAGTGTTGACTAGGAGGAAAACCTTGTTGAACAAGCTTTGCATTTATCAGATCTAGCTGTGCCTCTGTAAATAGGGACTATTAAATTACTGATAATTGCCAACTCTTTTTCCTTGAACTTCACACAGCTTGGTGGCTACGACTACTTTTTAAAAGCAGCCTTTTAAAAAAAAAATTAAAAATCCACCTAACTTTTGATAGCCTCTTTCTTCCAGAAAGCCAATGCTGCCAATGAGTCAGGGATCAATAGTCCGCTAGGAGCTTAACAATACTGTACGCCCTGCTGGAGCAGGGCCAAGAAGGACCAGAACAAAAGGACAAACTGGTCAGCCACCCCTATAGGCAAGTTCCCATTCACAGGTGAAAAAGGCCGCTTTAAATCCAGCTGAGGGATCTTTGGTGCTCTCCAAACTTGGTTGTTTTACTTGCAGACATTTCATTACCCAAAGTTGGTAACATTATCAGTGCTAGCTTAACTAAGCTCAGAGAATACCAAAGACCTCTCATTTCAACCATGAGTTACAAATACTCTCCTTTATTGATTAAATCCAGCTGGCAGATCCATCTTTTTTAAGCAGTTACTAAATATTCCACGCAGATATGAAAAGGAAAAATTAATTGAAAAACCAATATGCACTAGCTAAGAGTATATCATCCTGTCAGCTCACACTGTATTAATTAAGCAAGTGTCACTGTGGTTCCCATGGGAAAAAAGGTGAAAGAAATATAGAAGGCAAATTCCCACTGCCTCTGTATTATAAAGCTGGTATCTTTGGCATTTTCAGAAGAGTGGCCAAAGCAAACACAAATTGCGAACTTGGGGTAGTTGGATTCTTGCTTTGTCTCAAACCAAATCAATAGCAAATTAGTATATAATAGATCTATATACCGCTTCACAGCAGGGCTGTCTTAAAAGCATTATGGGCCCTAGGCAAAGCAGTGTATTGGGGCCCCTACGACTACTCATAGTAATAAAAATGTAAATGGTCGATAAAATTAAACATTTATTTCCATGTTAGTATTAATTTAAAAATGCAGTAAAATGTAATAAATATGTTGCTGTATTAAAAGAAAAGCAGTAAAATGTAATAAATATATTGTATTTATACGATATAAGGTGCATTGAAGGGTTAACATACACAGATCAGTATGGGGCCCCTATGTTTGTGGGGCCCACGGGCAAGTGCCCATGCATTAAGATAGCCCTGCTTCACAGTGCTTTACAACCGTCCCTAAGTGATTTACAGAGTCAGCCTATTGCCTCCCAACAATTTGGGTCCTCATTTTACCCACCTCGGAAGAATGGAAGACTGAGTCAACCTTGAGCCTGGTGAGATTTGAACTGGCAAATTGCAGGCAGCCGGCAGGCAGCAGCAGAAGCCTGCAGTACCGCACTCTAACCACTGTGCCACTGCAGCTCTTAAAACCAAGGTCTTTTCCTGAAAGACAGTAACTAGGAAAAAAGGAACAATTGTTATGATATGAAATTTCTTAAAGAGAATGGTGATGCGACTATCCCAAAAGACAATGATCTTGAATGAGGCACATTACTTAGATCCATTCATAAATGTTGGGTTTCATTTTAATAATAATCTACTGCTTGCCTCCTGCACTTGATGACTGATGCTTCCTGCCTCTGCTCTTTTTCAATCAGCCTTTACCAAGTATGATTCAAAACTGACGCATTCATCTAAACAGCTTGAGCATTCCCCCTGTATGTATCTGGAACTTCTCCAGAATCAAAACTCTATGGCAGGCCTTCCAGTAATGATGAAGAGACTCTTCTAGAACCATCCAACCACCACTATGCTGGCAAAACAGCAATAAAAACTAGGTTTCCATTGCCTCCACAATATGTGAATCACTAGCAAAGATATGGACCAGGTTTTTGTGCTTCCCACTGTTGGCAATCTGGTGTCATTTTCTATTTCAGTGCCTCAAATGTCTTTTAGACAAATGGAATTAATGTCTTCAGAGCTGTGATGGTGTAGTGCATTGGTGGGATTCAATTTTTTTTTACTTCTGGCTCTGTGGGCATGGCTTGGTGGGCGTGGCAGGGGAAAGATACTGTAAAATCTCCAGCCAGAGGTGATATTTGCCGATTCTCCGAACTACTCAAAATTTCCACTATCGGTTCTCCAGAACTGGTCAGAACCTGCTGAATACCACCTCTGGCACAGTGGCTGGAATGCAATATTGTAGGCTAACTCTGCCCACAATCAGCAGTTCAATCCTGACTCAGGCTCAAGGTTGACTCAGCCTTCCAACGTTCTGAGGTGGGTAAAATGAGGACCCAGATTGTTGGGGGCAATAAGCTGACTCTGTAAACTGCTTAGAGATGGCTGTAAAACACTGTGAAGCGGTATATAAGTCTAAGTGCTACTGCTATTGCTTTAGTGTTGGACTTATCATCTCCACCTTCCAAACTGTTTCTTTCATGATGTAGTATAGAAGAAGGATCACCTAGTGTCCTATTTTCTGTCTTTATTCTTCCTCTGCTTTGTGTTTAAAAGGGTTAAATTTGGAATAACCAAAGGCCCCTCAGTATTATTTCCAGTGGTTCTGGAAAGTTCCATTCCTTTTGGTCGATATAGATTGATCATATTCATTCTTCAACTTTTTAATTTTTTGCTTCGCTGTCCACCTCTCTTTCCTTGGTTTTGTTCTGTTTTGCCAAGTAACTGATTTTGAGGTTTGTGTTTAATAAATAAATTATATTTCCTGCTAGCTGAGCTGAATAGCACATATGCTTGCTCTGATTGGATGGAGGGATTCACTGGGATAATGCTCGATGCAAACTAATTTGGAAACTGCCCACAGAGATTTTCCATCACTTAGATCTCTTCAATGGCAGAAAAGGTTTTTTTTTTCATTTGTTCAAGCCTTTTATACCTGTCTGAGTTTTTTTATTTTTTTTCCTTATCATTCTGCTGAGTTCCTTTGTTAACAAGTTATTCTTTAAAAGAATGTGTGGATTCTGTATGTTTTAAAGTCCTTGAAGTTAAAGTACTTCTGTTCACATTAAAAAATGGTACTTAGACATTTAATACATTTTTATTTATTATTTATATTTCATATTTTAACACCCATCTCCTTGGACAGGGGGTCTGGCTGGTGAGAGGGGCCTGTATTGTACAATAAATACCATTCATTTTTTTAAATTAATGATACTTTTTGTGTTCATTACCTATACTTTGATATAGTTTATGCTCTCGAATACATTGGGCTGTGTCATGGCTTCTTAACATATGTCATGCAGAAGTGGTATTCAGCAGGTTCTGACCAGTTCTGGAGAACCGGTAGCAGAAATTTTGAGTAGTTCGGAGAACCAGCAAATACCACCTCTGACTGGCCCCGTTCCCATCTATTATCTGCTTCCCGAGTCCCAGCTGATCGGCTGGGCCTTCTTTTGTTGCCCTGCACAGGAGAACAGAGCTGGAAAATAGATTAGTGGGGTGGGGAGGGAATGGGATTTTGCAGAATCCTTCCCCTGCCATGCCCATCAATCCATGCCATGCTCAAAGAACCAGTAGTAAGAAATTTTGAATCCCACCACTGATGTCATGCCATAATTCATTACTGAAGCTACAAACGGCTGAGTCTGCACAGCCTTCAAAGCCTTAAGCTATGTTTGCAAACCATAGTGGTTGGGTTATGCAATATGCTGAGGCAGAGGTCTCCAAACTTGGCAACTTTAAGACTTGTGAACTTCAACTCCCAGAATTCTCCAGCCAGCTATGCTGCCAAGTTTGGGGACCCCTGTACTAAGGCAAAACCCAGCAAACAACAGTATGTCTTTGCCCGACATGGATGAATTCAGAAGTACACATCAGTCTGTAAACCCAACCATCCTTTTTTTCCCTATTCAGATATAGAAAGATCTTGTCACCTGGTGTTTAGGTGCCTGAATATAATTCTGTAGCATTATCAGTCTTTGCGAGGCAGTCTGGATGAGTTCAAGACAGTTTTCCTGCTCTCCAGAATATCAGAGGCCACTTTAATCAGCCACCAATATTGGTCATTTTTGTGATTTGGGGATGTAGCAGAAGGGAGGGGCGGAAATGAATGCTTTGGAACCAATACTCTAGGAAGGAGGGAATTCATTTATTTAAAACTGAAGTTATAGGAAACACTCCCACCCACTGATGAGTCTAATAAGAAAATAAGAAAAACACCAGAAAAGAATGGTGTATGGCTTGAATGCCTCCATCCGTACTGTATGTATTATTCCACTGCTACAACCAGCCAGCCATCTACAGCCTAACTTATCTGAGTGGCTGGTGGCAACCATAGCAACTATTAGTTTAGGTGCTGGATCAGTTTTTGTTCTCTGATTTCATCATGGTCAAATGGTTTAAAGGCAGTACCCATTCCTCATTTAGGATGGCTGTGCCTAAAGGCAGGTGGGAGGGAATGGCATCCAGCAGTCAGTCACAGATCTGATTAAAGGTATCAGACTTGCTTTTCTGAGGTCTGGAGCCATAATAAAATGGCAACAGTAGATAAAAAAATGAAACATAATTTGAATGTTTTAAAAATGTTTCATATTCTCTCCCCCCCCCCCTCTTGTGTGTGTCTGTCTGTCTGTCTGTCTCTCTGTCTAATACAGAGGGAGAGGGAAAGGGAGAGAGGGGGAGGGAGGGAGAGGCCCACTTCAGATTTTCAGACAAACAACTTTTCTGACTCCCACACCAGTTCTTGTCCCTGGGTTAACACTGCTTTCTTGATACACATGATTAACTCTAGAGCAAGACACTGTATGAATATTGTTGAATGTTTATTGGTTTTGAAAAATATTTGTACAGATGGCTACATGAGCATTCTGGATCTATTTCCCTCCTCTCTGTTAAGGCTAGGTCACACTGGCTGACAGATGCAAAACTTATGCAAAAAGGACAAAGCGGACGAGCAAATTTTGGGGGGTGGCTCCATCCGTTGTCATCCGCTCCAAAAAGTGGCAAAAATTTGCATAAACAGAACGGAAAAGAAAGGAAAAGAACGGACGTGGATAGCATGTAGCAGGGATGTTAAAGGGATGTTCATAGGAAGCCTAGAGGATGTATATAGGATGCAAAGCATTCACTGCGCATCCTTTCTATTTCCGTGCTACTAACGCTGTGTAGACGTTCCGTGTACCTTTTGTTTCCTCCCTCTTTCCGTTTTCAGCTGCAGAGGATGTGAGTTGCGGGGATGCCCAGAGGATGCAGAGAGGATACAGCGGACGTTTAACGGATGATAAACGGACATAGAACGTTTGTTGCTCATATGTCACGGATTTACATCGTACACAGCGGAAAGTTCATCTGCTCAAAAAGTTTTGTGCAGCTCAAAACTTCTCGAGCGGATGAAATCTCAGTGGACGGATGCTCAAAGGATAGAGCATATGAAACACGTATGCAATGAGTACACAACAGATGCATAGCATTTTCCAATGGATGGCAAGCTTTTTTTAACGTTTTACATCCTCTTTGCCTCTGTTGGTGCAGTGTGACATGGGCTTTAGTAAAAAACATAAATGGTGGAAGGCTAAGATTGTTCAATGAATTGTTCCTAATTTATTCAGTAGTTCCACTAGAAAGAGGGCCAGAATGGAAGCAAATATTTGACAAATGAATTTTTCCTGGTTTACACAGCCACTTCTTATTTGCCTCCCTGTTATTAATATGTGCAAATCTAATCACTCGTGAGAACATCATTCTTCTTCTTCTTCTTCTTCTTCTTCTTCTTCTTCTTCTTCTTCTTCTTCTTCTTCT
>BLBF01000011.1:7363223-7374452 GCA_015471245.1 Laticauda colubrina | reverse complement strand
AATAGAATAGAATAGAATAGAATAGAATAGAATAGAATAGAATAGAACAGAATTCTTTACTGGCAAAGTGTGATTGGACACACAAGGAATTTGTCTTGGTGCAAATGCTCTCAGTGTACATAAAAGAAAAGATAACTTCATCAAGAATCATAAGGTACAACACTTAATAATAGTCACAGGGTACAATAAGCAATCAAATAATACTTCTGGGTAGATAACCCTTACACTTCCAGCTAAAAAAGATATTAGCTGGTCTTTGGGGGATTTTGTTTCTCTTAAAGTAAATGGCTCATCTATTTATTATTAGATTACATTACATGTGCTTTGAATTTCATACTAAGTGACAATTGCCTGCATTAATGTAAGACATAATCCAAGGTTTGGGGCTGGTTCTGCAGCACGATTCCCAACTGCCTTCAAATCTAACACTGTACACGGTCCCAAAAGCACTACAAAATGAGCCTATCCAGCCCATTTTGCAAATATGGTTGCTGCCCATTCTTTTTCCAGAATGATGATTTGTGTAGCTGTACCAAAGCATTATTATCCCATATTAATTTATTAGCCTGTCTAAACTTAAGGGTCATGTTGGCTGGGGAATTCTGAGAATTGAAATCCACCTACCTTCAAACTGCCAAGGTTGAGGAGCACAGGGCTAGGGCCAAAATTCATTCCCCCCTTCCCCACTCCAAAGTAATATGCAATTTAAACAGAAACAGCACTATCCAGTTTTCAGCCCATTTGTCTCATGATATAAACCAGCTTCTACACTTGTTTTGTGAGATTTGTGGTACTATTTTATTTTAAAATTCTTTTTAGCCATATTCCTGCATGCCATTTATGTACATCCTTTCTAAAAAACAAAACAAAACACAACACCTTGTGAAACATCCATTCAAGATAACTACTAAAATGTTCACCCTAATGCAAAAAAAATTGGCAAAGTACTTCAATACCTCATCTTCTATCGGTATATGGCATTTTTCAATGTGTTATATTAATTTACTAACTTTAAAAAAATACTATAATGTGTACTATAATACTTTAATAAAGCATCCCAATATTGTTAGGTTTACTGTTCTTGACAGTGTGAAAAGTCTGTGTGTCCAGAGTTTGCATAGCCATTGTCATAAAATGACAATATTTTTTGCAATGTAAACTCTGCCCTTTTATTGTGTTGTGACATTGTACACACGTATGGGACATAATTGTATACAAGTACACAATTGTATACAAGTATGGGACACACCTGTATATTTGTATGGGACATACCTATATACACCAGAAACAGATTTGGCATCATGATTTCTTGACTTTGATAAAATCTTGACTAGTTGCTAACTCCCTTGGGGTGAGGCCAGATGGGAGCCAGCAGGCAGCCTTATCACACTGTGTTGACAGAGTTAATGTTCTGACATTAATTGATCCCTTCTTCCTCAATTCTAGTGGATAACTCTTGGTTATATGCTTATTAGGTAGCTTACTTCTGTTATGACAGTAATGAATGCTCCCCAGAGGCATCTGAAAGGTCAAATTGAAGACAGATCTCTCTAGGGAGCCTCCTTCCATGTGGTTGCTCAGACCTGATGCCACGTAATCAAATCAAGTGTTTTACTCAATTGAAACCATTCAGCCTAATCCTATACACGGTATGTTTAATCAGAAGAATTGGAATTGAGGCTTATTTTGAAGTATTCACAATATTGTGCTTTTATGAACTTGTGTCCGGAGAAGGACTGTATGCATGTAGCTAGGTATGCGTATGTATGTATTTGAAGGATCAAAGCTGTGTTTGCTACCTGAAAAGGGAATAATTAAATAACCAGTAAACAAATTCTAGTCAGACACAGATCCTTCCCTTTTACCCACTATCAAAAGAGCCTTTATAGTACCTACTCAGCTGGCAAAAAGCAGCAAACAGCAAAAAGCAAATCGGAAGAATGGGGATACTCCTAAAAGACACTCCTTCACCACACCTTGCTTCCTGGAGAATATAGCTTAACTATAAAACTAACCAACATGATGTGTACACTACAATTAAGGCCTGTTACTGGAAAGCAAATCATGCAAGCAAACTGGTGAACAATAATTTCACCTGTGAGCTTATCTCAGATAATGCAATAACCAAATTATGGTCCTGAAATTATGTTTGTCATGTATAAGGCTGCCTGACTTTACTGTGACTCTGGATGGCAGACATTATTAAAACAATTTAAAAAGAGCAAATAAAAGAACAACAGGCATCCAGGAAAAAAAACCCAGAATATGTGAAAAGAGCCACATATAAATCTTGCATCTTCTTTAGCCCAAGGCCTGGGGGAAGAGCCAGGATTTTCAAGTTCTTTGGAGTAAGATTGGGATGGGAGCCAAGTACATTGCGGGGATGATATTTGATCCAGAGATCATGCAGTCAACAAAAAAAGATCTGTTTCCTGGCTCCCATCAGTTGACCATCATTTTAACCAAGAGCATCATCACTATTGACAAAGTACCAAATGGCTCTATGTCAGGGGTGTTAAACTCACGGCCCGCAAGCCGGATGAATCACTTGCTGGCCACGCCCACCCCCATTTTAGTGAAGGGAAAAAAAGTTGTGATACGTCAATGTGTCGTCATGAGTTTGACATCCCTGCTCTTTATATATCGGCTGTTGTCCCTTGTCTAGGCAAGGGAGCTCAACACCCTTTATTTTAAGTTTCTCAAGAAAGCTTACAGAGCTGTTTTGGAGTCCAAAGATATTCTGGGAAATAAGGCTGGTACTTGATTTGGTTTGTCAGGTTCTCATTTTAAAATATATATATATATATTATTCCCTGCTTTTATAAATATATGTATGTTAAAACCAGCCTGACCAAAACCAACCCTGATGATGCTAACAGAATCAGACTCGAAATCACCAACATCCTCTGCACGAGCAAATCACCCAAAAGCAACTTATCCAAAGAAGAACAAACTGCACTACTTAACCTGAAAGAAGACACCAGCATAATAATCCTACCAGCAGACAAGGGCAACGCAACAGTGGTTATGAACTCATCTGACTACCAAACCAAGTTAACCAACCTACTCCAAGATCCCACATACAAACCTCTAAACACAGACCCCACCACCTACCTAGAAAGAACCACCAGATCCAAAATAAAAGCCTCCCCCATCAGCGAAGTAATCCAGCAAAGAATCATACCCAGAGAGAAATCCTCCAGATGCCCTAAGCTTTATGGTCTCCCCAAGATACACAAAGAAGGAACTCCACTTAGACCAATAGTCAGCTCCATAGGCTCACCTCCACAAAACCTAGCCAAATTTCTCGCCAAACAACTACAGCTCTATGCAGAATCCATCAACTCACACGTAAAACTCATTCCAGTTCATTGAGATCATAAAGAAACAAAACTTACAACCCAGCAACCTACAAGTGAGCTTCAATGTCATATCCCTCTTCACCCAAGTGCCGATAAAAGAAGCCTTAATAGCCATCCAAAACAAATACAACCCCCCCAAGTACATCCTAGATCTTACCAACCACTGCCTATCCAATACATACTTCACCTACAATGGACAAAAATACAAACAAATAGGAGGAGCACCCATGGGATCACCCCTCTCACCTGTCATCGCAAACCTCTACATGGAACACTTTGAAACACAAGCTCTAAAAAAAAATATGATCACAAACCCAAACTCTGGCTCAGATACGTAGATGACACGTTCATAATCTGGCCACACGGGAAAGAAAAACTGAACAACTTCCTCACACACCTCAACAGCTTACACCCCAAAATACAATTCACCATGGAAACAGAAGCTAACAATCAACTTACCTTCCTAGATGTCTTAGTATACAAAAAATCCAATGGCTCCCTAGGACACACCATCTATCAGAAGAAAACACATACAAACTGATATCTATGCGCACTCTCACACCACCACCCAGCACAGATCAATTCCATAGCCGAGACACTCATCTCCAGAACAAAATGCTTAGCTAACGAACAACACCTAAAAACCGAACTGCATACTCTCACTAATGTACTAACAGCCAATGGATTCCAAAGAAAGAAAATTACCCACCTAATCCAAAAACAAACCCTAACCAAAATCCAAGACAGAGAACAAGAGAACGGCAAAGCCTCCTCTCGTACATAAAATGCACTACAGACAAAATCAGCAAGATCCTCCAAAAACACAACATTAAGACAGCATTCTACACAAACAGAAAAATATCCACCATCCTAAGAAACCTTAAAGACAGAATCAAGTTAGAAAACCAAGGAGTATACAAAATCCCTTGCTGCGCCTGCACTGCCACATACATTGGGCAAACCAACAGAAGAATTAGTGCACGCATTAGAGAACACAAGAACTCAATCAAAAAAGAAGAACCAACCTCTTCCATAGTCCAACACCTCAAAGCCACAGGACATGAGATTGACTTTAAAAATACGAGAACTATCGCCAAAATCGAACACTTCAACAACAGAATAATCAGAGAAGCCATAAAGAAAGAAAAATGCCCACACAGCATGAATAAAAGAGATGATGCCTCCCACCTACCAGCCATTTGGAAACCCGCCCTCATTAACAAACGAGTACCTAACATGAAGAATGACACCAGACCCACACCCATGAGGGCCACACAAGATGCTTCCACAGCCAAGCTCTCACTTGAACAGAACACACCCCCAGCCAATCAGAACACTGCCAACCCCCCAACCAATCAGATCACAGCCAGGCCCCCAACCAATGAGAACACACCCCCAGCAAATCAGAACACAGCCAAGCCCCCACCCAGTCAAGTCGCACCCCCACTGGCAGTTAAAAGGAAAAGACAACTCACATTACTCCAAGAAGCACAAAGCCAAAGACACAAGCCTGAAGATGATGAATGAGATTTTTTCTAAATGTCGCCACAATACTTCCAATTGTACACGGGAGAAAACCCGAATAACCAAAGATACACACACACACACACACACACACACACACACATATGTGTGTGTGTGTGTGTGTTTTTAAGTTTTCCGGGTACTTACATGTGTGCTGTTCAGCTTCCTTCGGGTATTATCCCACGTCATTGTAGTGCTTTTAAAGTTGTAGCAACGTTTCAGCAGAATCTCATCTGCCATCATCAGGCTTCTGTATTGAGTTCGTATGTGGGTCAGGCTATCACAGCTGTTTGTTTTAAATTTGAGGCTAGCCTATTGCTGTCCCAGGATGAGTTTTTTTTTTTTATATCCTGATTGCTTGGGAGTCTTGGTCTGTGTTTATTGGACTTGGAATTTGTTTGATTGGTGTTTCTGGTTTCTTCTGTCTGTTTTGTGGCTTTGATTGGCTGGCAACACTGTGTTTCTGTACTGGAGGCTTTCAGTGCAGCTTGGCTTCGCGTGAAAGGACGGCTATTATCTATTAGGAAGCTAGGTTTCATCTGGGTGCCTGGTTGGGGTGTGTTTGAGCTGGAGATATCAGAGGGAGTCTTTTTGTGCCCAGGTGTTTGTCTTGCTTTTGGTGTGGAGATCTTTCTATTTGAGAGTGCAGGCTTCCAAATGATTGACAGTCTGCTGGAATCATCTCTTCTATTCATGCTTTCAGGTCTTTTTTCAATCTCTTTGGCTTCTCTGATGATTCTGTGGCTGGGGTTTTCTATAGTGGCTAGGGTTTTGGTGCCATTGAAGTTGACGTTGTGACCTGTGGTTTTCATATGTTGGACTAGTGAGGAGGTGTGTTCCAGCTTTTTTACTGCATTTTTGTGTTCATCCAGGCGGGTACTTATTCTTCTATTGGTCTGCCCAATGTATGTGGCCGGGCATAATGCACAGGGAACTTTGTATATGCCTTGGTTTTCCAGGTCAATTTTGTCTTTGGGGTTTCTAAGGATGGCTGCTATTTTTTTGTCCATTGCCAGCCAATCAAAGCCACAAAACAGACAGAAGAAACCAGAAACACCAATAAACACAGACCAAGACTCCCAACCAATCAGGATGTAGAAAAAAACATTCTGGTACCGCAGTAGGCTAGCCTTAAATTTAAAACCAATGGCTATGATAGCCTGACCCACATATGAACTCAATACAGAAGCCTGATGATGGCAGATGAGATTCTGCTGAAACGTTGCTAGAACTTTAAAAGCACTACAATGACGTGGGATAATACACGAAGGAAGCTGAACAGCACACATGTAAGTACCCGCGAAAACTTAAACACACACACACACACACACACACACACACACATATATATATGGATCTTTGGTTATTCGGGTTTTCTCCCGCGTAAGATTGGAAGTATTTTGGCGAACAGACTCACAGACGAACTCAATACAGAAGTCTGATGATGGCAGATGAGATTCTGCCGAAACGTTGCTACAACTTTAAAAGCACAACTACAATGATGTGAACAGCAGGATGGGAGCCAAGTACATTGTGGGGAGGATATCTATCTCTCTATCTATCTCTCTATCTATCTATAGGAAAAGCAGGGAATCTGGTGAGTACCAAGATCAATATAAATCAGGTCTTGGAACTCCAACAAAGCACATCAGGATTCTAAGATTATTAAATTAATATTAGAAACTACATTGTACTTGTCTATGTATGGTGTTACCAGTATGGAGAGTAGACTTAAACCACAAGTATAGTCAGAACTGGTGGCCCTCTAGGATGATGGGTTGTAGTTTAATCATGTTTAGTTTAATCTCTCAAACCCTCACCTGAACTAAACTGTTGCATAGGAATCTTAGTTGTTAATGTTTGTTAATACTTGTACCTTGCTAGTACAATTGGTAGACATAACAGAAGGTTCCAAAGTTGTAGGTAAAAAGTTTCCATTTTTAAAAGTTCTCTGCCTTTAAAAAAACATTCCTGCAAATAAAAAAAAATAGCACAAGGAGAGAGCTGAACTAGAGCAGTTGTTTCAGGAAGACACTTATTTGGATCTTCTATCTTCTTAGAATAACTATTCTATTTACCATTTTTTGCAATAATTTGGGCAGCATAAAGCAGTCCCCATTGTGGTCCTAGACTTATCTATAGCTGAAATATCTGAGCCATTTCAGGTTTTCTTCTTGGAACAGAGTCAGTCCATTTGAAATGTTCCAAAACCTATTTTATCCTGAACTTGAAGCAAAATATATTTCCTGTTTTGTGAGCATGCCTAAAAATGATTGTTGCTAAAATATAAGTCCTTTAGTCCAGGCAATTCAGCGGATTCATAAATCATCAACAACATATTTTTATCTTAAAGATTTACTTCTTTTATCTGTTGAGATGTAGATTCCCAGAAACAATAGTGCTGCATGGGCGGGGGGGGGGGGGGGGGGGGGGGGAGACTCACTGAACTTTGTTCTTAAACTTGTGTTCATCATTAACTATCCAGAAGCCCAACAGAGAATGAAAGGAACAGATGCTGCCTGACAGTCACACTCAGTGAATCTTGAGCAATATTAGGACAGGAATAAATTAATTCACTTTTCACGATATGACTAAATTGGATGTTCTTTGCTGGCATGGATCAGAAGCAAATATGGCAATTAATTTGCATTCAGCTGTGCTTCTTGCCAGCAGGGCATTAATAATATGTTTTAAAATGAACTTTGGAACCTAAATGATTTTGCTGTTTGAGGAGAAGATCAAGTGCAACGTTCAAATGCTAGATGGCAGAAGCAGTAGCCAAGGAAAGTATTTTCCCAAGCCAAATTGGAGGAGGTATGAGTGGAAGTAAGCCAAAAGAATCAGTGATGTACAAACATCCCATGGTTAGCTGGCTAGGTGGGGAGAAATGCAGAATATATACAGGAACAAACAAGGTGAAGACATCTGCATTCTGGTCAATTCCTTTTTTTCCCTGTTTCTTTTTTGCAATTTGATTGCATATAACTGATTTGGAATATTAATGCTATCAGTGTTCATGTACAATCTGCTCCTGGCAAGGTGATGTGTGAGCATGCAATGTCCTTCCTGCCCAGAGAAGTCAAACTCTGCCATGGTATTTTTCAAAATGGTCCTGAAAATTATTGTTGTTGTTTTTTTCATATTACAGCTCTCCACCTCCATTTGTAGTGGCAAGCATTTGGGTGGGAGTGTTGTTACACTGAGCTTTTTCTTCAGTTGCACAAATCGTGACTCAGATGATTCCAGGCAAAAAGTACTGTGCCCAAAAGTGACTCTCCCCAAATTTAATGCAATATGAATCTGAACTACTCATGAATATTCACATGGCATGAACATATTTTCAGTTAAAATAAATTACCAAGAACACAGTAAGTTAGTTTGCATAGTGTAATTGAATGTATCTTTTGAGAGATACTTTCCCAACCTTACTTCCCAAGTACAGGTAGTCCTTGACTTACAACAGTTCACTTAGCGACCATTCAAAGTTACCACAGCACTGAAAAATGTGACTTATGACTGTTTTTCACAGTTATGAACTTTGCAGCACCCCCATGGTGACATATTCAAAATTCAGACGCAACTGGCTCATACTTACAACCGTTGCTGTGTCCCAAGGTTATGTAATCCTCTTTTACAACCTTTTGACAAGTAAAGTAAATGGGGAAGCCAGACTCACTTAACAACCAGTTTACTAACTTATCAACCTGCAATGATTCATTTAACAACTGTGGCAAGGAAGGTTGTAAAACGGGGTGAAACTCACTTAACATATGAATCACTTCACAACACAAATTTTGGGCTCAGTTGTGATCATAAGTTGAGGACTGTCTGTATGTTAGATGAAAACTCCCATTAGTTTCCAGTCCAACTGTCCTGCTGTTGGGGATGCTGGACTTTTATGCCAAAACATCTGGATGGGGAAGGCTTTACTAGACAATAATTGGACTCACATCTCTCTCTTAGCAACATTATTGCTTGCTTGGCCTTAGCTTAGCATATTGCATAAATCCAACCACATGTTTGCAAACCGCACTTTCTATTTCCACCATACTTCCTATATGAGATCAGCTATTGTGACTTTTTCAACCACCGAGCCTGCCTGCCCATTTCACCCTGTTAGGGCTACAAAAAATGCATTGCTATTGCTAAAGCATAGTTGAAATTCTTTACTGAAACCATATTGTCACCATATTGTCATGGCGTCTACTCCCATGTTGTAATAGGGTTTCCAGATACAAGCATATAACCATGCACACATGTTGCACGAAGCTTTCACAGGGATTTTGGTTGAATGCAGCCAACTGTGGTTTAAGCAAACCATAGGTTAGCACTGGATCCAGTTACAGTTTGCTACTGAGATTGGAGGAAATACAGTGGGCTCCGATGCAGCAGAAGCAAGGGTCTATCCCTTAGTTATCCTTAGTTTTCTTGCCTTAGTTATCTCCACTGCCTAGAAGAGGGTATGAAACAGAACTAGCAAATATATTTATATTTACTTCAACACTGAGGAGATAACATTGGCAGAAATGATTGTTTGGGGAGGAGGGAGGGAGAGGCAGGTATTTTATGGTACACTGGTAGAAAAAAGAATGACACAATTTAGCTGATGTTTTAGTGAACTTCTGAAATACAGCACTTTGTTCAGTTTCAGACACACATTTTAATTTTGGATATGTTTTAGCAACCATTTGACCTTTTCCCACAAAATGGGCTTGACCAGACAGTAATTAAAAATCCACACTCCACATATCTCATTCACGTTCAACTTGTTTTGGTTTAACACTGATTTTTTTCTCTAATCACTGATAGGAATAACTTCCAAATAAGTGATTGCTCACTGTTGCACACATCTGGGAATTTTATCAGTCATATGTTCATCTCCCAGGCTTATTTTCGCCAGGCACCCAGTAAGTGGGATAAGTACTTCCTCTTAACTTCAACATCCCCCATTTGCAAAACAGAAAGGTGCAGTAACTGATAAGGTAGTCCTGAAAACAAAGGAGATCAGTAAATAATTCACATTGTTTCATTATATCTGAATTAACAAAAGAACCTCCCAGTGTCAATGGGCCAACTGCCAAAAAGTCACATCTTGTCCTGAGGTTTCAAGTAAGGATTGCAAAGGTAGATGAGTTTAGTTTCCCACCTCCTTCTCTACATCTGCATAAGCATTATCTCAGCTTTTATAATGCAGACAAGAACAGTAACACCTTCTTGCTGGAAGAATAGAGTTGATTAAGCATTTGTAAAGTGGATTATCTTCAAAGGGTATTGGCAAGGCTGTGGGATCCCAGAGTTTGTAATTTTGCATCACTTTTGTCATTGATTTTCCAAATGCTACAAAGAACTGAGGCCAAGAAACAGATGCCTTCTTACAATTCACATCAAAATCTAAATGAGTTACATTCCAGGGATGTGCATATCACAAAAGTGCTCTGTGGCCAAGGGTTCCTTCAATCCAAGCTTAAATCTCTCTGGCAAAGTTACATAAAGAGCTCTTTGAAAAAGCTTTTCATCAATTATGTAATCCTTTATTGATGATTACTATCACTTCCCCCACCACCACCACCTGCCAAAAGAACCCCCAACCACCAAGCTTCCCATTTTAAAAATAAACTTTCTTTGTCAAAGAAAGGATCCTGTCACTTTAAATATAATAGTGCCTGCTCCAGAAAACCAGAACAAAAAACACAAAAAGTGAACATGCAGTTTGGGCTAGGTTACAAGGAAAGCAGAAATAAGCACTCATAAAGAAAATATCTGCAGCTCAGAGAAGTCCTTTTTCCTCCTAAGCTCCCTTGAATTCATTTGTTTGCTTTCAAATTCTTGTTCCTCAGAAATCTCCAAGGCTGACATGAGAAGAAATAGGAAAGAAACGGTAGCCTATGGGTTACATGTTACTGCTTTTAATTCTGCCATAGCTTCCTTCCAAAACTTTCTTCCTTCTTCCTTCCTCCTTCCCTCCCCTTGCCCTTCTTTTAAAATGTTCTGATGGATTTCTGATTGTCTTTGTACATGTTGAAACCCAAGCAACATATTGAAATGAAACGTATCAACTTGGCACCAAATCACACTGTTCAGCCTTGATCGCAGCTATCTTGGATAACCAAAGAGGTACGAGAGAGACAGAGAGAGGGAGTAAGATCTGTCAGATGTCAGCAAGTATGTTTGGGAATCCTACTGGGCATATTGTACCTTTTTGGCAATTTTTAAGATGACAGCAAGCAGAAAGTATGGTCATGATTGAACAAGATTGTCACATGGTCTGTCTGTCTGTCTGTCTTCCACCATATCTGTCTGTCTGTCTGTCTGTCTGTCTGTCTGTCTGTCTGTCTGTCTGTCT
>BLBF01000011.1:7324266-7358620 GCA_015471245.1 Laticauda colubrina | reverse complement strand
AAAAAAAAAAATCAGCTCTCAGACATGGGCGTTTCGGACGTGCCTTTCCAGTTCTCCGAGCCCCTCCCCACCCCCCACCCCCTCCAAAAAGCTGGTAAGCTAATGCTGCTGCATCTGTATGTCCTGCTTCCAGCCGTGGCTTTGGAAAACTTAGGAGATGGAAGCGGTGGTGCATCTTTTCATCCGCTTCGGGGAGGCCGCCTTTCCTGAAAGTGGAGGGTTTGGGGCGGTGGGTGGGTGGCTGGGAGGAAAGGCTGTGTAGAGAGGAAAGAGAATCTGTATAAACTTTCCTTGGCTCCCTCCTCTGGCTGGCTGCAGTCTTCAGGAGCATCAAAGGAAGGAATGCCCACAGGGCAGCTGTGGTTACAGATGTTACTCATTACCCTGCCAAGTATAAGCCCGTCCCTCTCTTTATGCTGTAACTCTTGTAGGGAAAGGGGGGGGGGGTTTGTTTGGGAAAGTCAGCAGTACAAAATGCAAGCAAGTTTTTGTTACACAACACCTGTAACCAACTGTCTGGTTTGGTTTGTGGACTTTCCCCCCCAAAGGATTGGGGGAAAGGAAGAAAAGTTCGGTGGGGGGGGGTGGGCCTGTTGTTTGTTTGGATTCTCATTTTTCTGTGTCTATGTATGCAATTGTCATTTTTTAAGAAAAGAAAGTTGGAATTTGACTTGCACATTTGGCTTACCCTCTTGTGAGGCTGACCGGTTTTTTTTTTTTTTTTTTCAAACAGCAGAGCCTATGAAGGACGTTTAATCCCTTCCCTGAAATTTTTTGTATTTTGTTGAAATGGCCCTCTGTTGAAAGCAGTTTTTATTGCTGTCTGCAGGCTACAAACACATGTTTTTCAACTTGTTAAAGAAATAGTTATGCCAGCATGATGTTTGGCAGAATCCTTTTCTAACATTCCTTCATTTAAACTGAGATCTGAAATACTGTGGATCACAAGAGAAATAACTCTTGCAAGTCTATTCCAGAAATTGCCATGGGGTTCTGAAAAGGCTTCATAGTAGTGGGATTCATACATCACGTAGTGCGAGGATGTAGAATGCTTGGGTTTGGTTTAGTGTGTGATAATGTATTCTTCCAGAGGACGCGATGGCTCAATTAATTAAAGACATTGAGGTTCTCAGCTGGAAAGCTGCCCCTCTGGGTTTAAGACCCAAGTGCGGCATGCCCGAGTGAGTTCCCACTACTTGCCTCAGCTCCTGCCCACCTAGTAGTTCAAAAGCATGCAAATGCAAGCAGATTAATAGGTACCACTTTGGTGGGAAGGTAAACAGCTTTCCATTCACTGCACCTCGCTGTATAGTCATGCTGGCCATATGACCATGGAAAAGTCTTTCCATACAACGCTGGCTCCCTCAGCTAAGAAATAGTGATGAGCACTACTGCCAAGGGTCAGATATGATTGGACAGGGGAAAACCTTGACCTTTATATATCCATCCATTTTGGTTATAACTATTGCTTATAATGTATGATGTAAACAAGGACATTCAGTAAATCAGGGGTCCCCATCCGACCCCTATTTGGAATTGGCCTGTGTGAGTGGCTGGCCGGAGCCCATGCACGCAGCTCAACTTGTGCAAGTGGTGGGCTGGCAGGCACTCGCGCACATGCGTGCTGGCCCACTGCTCATGCAAGTTCGAGTTGTGTGTGTGTATGCTGGCCTGCCATTCGCACAAGGCTGTGGCTGTGCCTACCGACCTGCTGCTCGCACAGCCAGTTCCCCTCCTCCCCTACTGGACTGCTAAGCAATAAAGGTTGGGGACTGCTGCAGTAAACCATGGTTAAGTGCTACCTGTACTATTTCTGAGCTTAATGCACCATTTTTCATCTTAGCTAACAAGTTTTGCGTAATGGTTGAGGCAGCAGACTCGAAACCAGTAGATCCATGAGTTCTAGATCTGCCTTAGGCCTTAGAACCCTCTTGTAGTAATCCATGTATTTGCATAGTAACCAGTGACTGATATGTTGTGGTATGTGTTCTTGGAAGCAACAGCTCCTTTGTGTCAAGCGCACTTCATGCTGACTTATAACAATAATTGTCTTTAAAACTGCCAGGGTACATACTTCATTCATGGCATTTCTGCTCTATCTTTCTTGTTTTGATTTTTAGAAGGGCTCACTAATTTTCTTTTTGCAAGTCTACATTTTAAAGAACAGTGATAATCTCTAATTGTAATGAAGGAGAACTTGACATAGTTTATTTGTATGCTTCTCAAGCAGTTAGTCTTGACTACTTAACCCGTTTCCCCAGCAAATAAACATGGAAATGAGCATCGATGTTAGCATAACCGAAAGAAGCAACTAGCAGTCCCTCTTCCCTGAACATTATTCATATTGTGATGCTCTAAATTTGAAACCAGTTTTATATTCTTCAGTTTTTAAGTACATAACTGAATAAATCCTAGTAAACATTACCATCTCTGCGAATTCATACTTATAACTAAATCTGGTTCTGAATGGGAAGTTCTGTTTTTATAAAGCTGTCTATATCAAGTCTTGTTAAGCTTCATATTACTTGTCTCACATGGTTTCTTGAAGTTGTGGAAATGTTGAAAGGCTGGATTGTACAACCTTCAGTCTTGGTTAGTGCAAGTTACAATGAGCAAAAAATTCTCTCCTTTGAACTGTATGGTGAGGTGTAGGAATTTAGGCAAGAAATCGGCTTCCTGTGAATTAGGACTAGCCTCATATTTGGTTTCATGGGAAATTGCTTTTCCTTGATTTGGGAAGTGAATAGAAGAAATCTGTCTTTGGAAAGAGGTCTGTCTCTCCAATATTGCTGTAGACTCTTTTAACACATTGGGAAGGCACCATTTTGGGTGATGTCAGTTGAGAGGAACATGCATAGAATTCAAATCTGTATATGCAGAATAATCTAAGACATACCCTTCCCAAAGAAAGTGTATTCTGATCATTCTAAAAGTTATGAATTTCCATCAGTTCTGAATGTTTTTTTTCTTTTCCTTTTTTTAAAAATAAACTTTATTCTTTTATGTTTTTTAAAAAGCAAAATTAATCATAATATTAACAGTTCTCCAGCATCAGTATTATACACATTTATCTCTTATGAATATTTACATTTATATACATTGTTATATGATTATTCTTTTTCTTTTCCATCGCTCTTGTTCTAGTTTAAAAATGAGGGGAACATTTTGTTGACATAAAAAATAAATGTGTTTGTGTGTGCAGGATATATAAAGTGCTTCTTATTCTTTAGTATAGTTTTGAGTATGGTGGGAACATCAGTGGTAGCTTCTGGACAAAAATTGATAGCATATTGAGGACATCCCTTATCTTTTACCCTTAGTGTTTTTTTAGTGTCTAAAGCTGCTGCCTTTGGTAAATAAATCCTTTAATGTAGCAATCAATTGCTACTGAATATAATTTGAGTCTTTTATTTTGTAAGTTGATGGATTTTCTTTTATATATTTATTATTGTATTTATGTGTTGAAACTGACTTGCTCAGAAAAGTTCTGAGTTTTTTAACTATTGGTTAAAGATCACATGACAAAGAAAATATACATACAGGTGTATATTATTTGTATGCTGCATGTTTTCATTTGGGTTAAGCTTACATGAAAGGAAAGCCATCTAGTGCTAATAGGATGCATTGTGTGAATTAAGGAGTCAAATTCCAAAATAACTACTGGCTGGTTTGAAGGTTCCAAGCATGGAACAAAGTTGTCTGGAGTTGTTGGGTCCTGAGTTCAGCTCAAATTGGGATATATTGTTTTGCGTGGAGTGTCCCTATAAGTTAAGTATAAATTAGCTTCTGTTCTAAAATTTCCTCTAAGCTATGGAGACTTTTAAGAGCACATTAGCCAATAAAATAGCAGAGCTAAAGTTCTTCCTTCTGCTGCTACCATTTAAATGTGGCTGAGTAGAGAAAGGTTGGTAATGTGAGGGTGAGTTAACTCCTACTGTAGGAGGTAGGTAAATTTTGGAAGTCTTTGAAATAGAATTTAAAGGTCATGGCATGGCTATAAACTTTTTTGTGTGTTATGTACTTTGTGTCTTTTTAAGGTAGGTTGTTATGAACTGTGCTTTACAGAAAGGGCATCTGCTGGTAAGCTTTCAGACATTTGGGGTGTACTGCTTTGTCTGAAGTTGTCTATATTTGTTAAATGCAGAGCTTTTATAGTTACTGCATTAGGAAGAAAGCTGAGGCCATTGCAATCTCTCCCCCCCCCCCCCCCCCATTAAATTGTACTGGGATTGTGCTGGAGTGATTCTATTATGGTTTTTTTTTTGCTGGGCTAATTTCTTGTGATTATTTGTGCAGACAGGCTGTAAAAAAAAGTACACCCAACTTGTTTACTCTAGGAATGTTTAAATATTTACAGTCCTTTAAAAAATCCTTTAGTCAATGTAGTTATAGTTTGAGCAGTAGACAGCAGTCAGCATGGGCTGCTATTTCACTTTTATGACCTGATGATGAAAAATAAGAGGCTTAATTTATGTTGCTGTTGTTCCCTGTGGCAGACCACTTAAGATGTTTCAGGGTTTGTTGTGGGGTCACAAAACACTTCAAAATGTTTCACTGGAACATTCAAACTCCCTTGTTACAAGTCTGTACCAACACTCCCCCCCTGGTTTTTATATCCGTAGTGGGATTATATATCACTGATTCCTTTGGCCTCTTCAATTCTATCACCAGCAGTAGCTAATTGAAAGGATTTCTTTGCACTTATCATGTAGCAATTGTTTTTGCTGAATCTGCATTCTAAGAATGTATTCTAGAGCACTTAGCGCTTCCAGTATATTTGAAAGTTCAAAGGTTTGCTCTTGTTTCATACTTAACCTGATATATGCATTCCAATTTGGGCTTTGAGAACCTGTATTTCTTTAAATTCTTCCTTGTAGTTTGAGTTATAAGAGTAGTTGCAGAGGGGCCTTTGTGTTTGTATGGGTGTGTTGTGTTTATGTTCAGCCCTTTAGAAATATGTATGGTTTATCTGAGGTTTATCTTTAATCCAATTTATACGTATCAAAGTAGATTGGATTCAGGTTGCTTTATACTTTTGAAATTCATACTTTTTCAGAGGGTATTCTATTTGCCTATTGCACGTGGTTTCTGATATGAATCTGTGTGCTCAAAAGTAGTGTGATGAATGATTGTTATATTTTATCCGTCCTTTTTAATGTACACACATACACACACAGGGGTGGGTTAACTGTTTGGCTTAGCTGAAAGTTTGAAGAACAAGGACACCACAAATTACAATTGTAAATCAACTTGTGAACATGTGATTCCCACTGTCTCTATACCTGACTATTATGCGGCCAGATCATCTAAATGTTGGATGTGTGGGATGACTGTTTCACTTGCCATCTATAAATTGGCATATGTCAATTTTTAGAATTATAGGTGGTCAAATTATACACAACTCTCTAGGAGTTACATTTCTTTGGAATAGAACATTTAAGTTTCTTAAATGTGTATTTGGAAAGTGACATTTAAAGAAAAAAGAAAAGGCCTTGACTTATTTACTTCTGAAGGTATTTTTCAGACAGTTATCATGCATACATTGAAAACATATGATGAGTTTTATATGTGGATGGATTTGATATGCATGAAATTGTATTGTCAGAAAGTAGCTCCTTTGGGCTTTTAAGATGATAACTCGTTTAGGTAATCTTGTGAATATTTCCTTGATTATGGTATGAGAGTTCATTAGGACAAGCTCTATTAATGCATGGAATGGAGAGCAACTGCACCTTAAGCCCTTAAATGGAAACAAATCTTACAATTATTACATTTAAGTAAACTAATGAAACACAGGTTCTATTTGACCAAAACTGTGTTGTTGAAATTTATGGAACAAGATAGTCCAAATTTGAAAAATGAGCTCACTAAAGATATGTTTTCACTTTATATCTCCAAATTACCCTTCCTGTCAACTTTGTCTATGTTCTGAGTTATCTTGATCTCTTGCTGCTTCTCTTGTTATTAATTCCAGCCTTGTCACTGGGATTTCTAGGTTTCCCATTTTTCTACAGGTTCAGAGATATGAATATAGTTCTGTAGAATTTGAAACAAGAACATTCTCTTAGGGCAGGGGCCTTCAAACTTGACAGCTTTAAGACTTGTGGACTGCAATTCCCAGAATTCCTCCTCCAGTCATGTTAGCTTAGGAATTCTGGGCGTAGAAGTCCACAAGTCTTAAACTTGCCAAGTTTGAAGATCCTTGTGTTAGGGTTTGGCAGTCTATAGGAAAGCTTTATGTCATCCCTGATAATTGCTTAAGTAGCCTCAAGGAGACACACCTAGGTTTGGTTCATACTATATGCTAATACATAAGGTTGTTTGTTTGATTTTCACTTAGTATGTTGCTTGAATTCAGCTAATCATAAACTTCTTTGGGATGCAAACCACAGCTTTGAATTACCTTGGAAGTTAATGTAAAAGTATAGACTAATTCTTTCATTGATTAGGCATATTAAATAATGTTTTATACAAATTGGAGTAAAGAAAAACCACTTGTCTATATTTGCTAGGACTATTTAGCACAATAGAAATTTTATCAGAAAACTGAAATTAAAACAAATTTCGTTGTTTTAGCTAAACATTGCAATGCAGTGTTTGGTTTGAAAAGATGTATGTTTGCCACTGTCTGACATCATGCTAACTCATGAATTGTTAAACCAGCTCTGATTCATTTCTGATTTGTTTTTCAGACTATGAAGATAGTCTTACTTCAGTTAGCCAGTTGCTAGTTTCTTCTTCACAGTTGTTCTTACCATACATTTCTGGATTGGTTTGAACACAAAATCAAATCATAAGTAAGTCAAGAAACTGCAAGTAAGCCATGAGGTGTTACTTAAGTATATCATGTGAAGTCACACTTGCAATCAGCATGCCACAAAACTGTATGATTTCTAACTGGTTTAATACCCTAAACAAACCATGGCTTGCTTATTACCCACTCTTGTGCACATACTGAGCTTTCTATCTGTGTTAATGTGTACATAAATCAATTTCATGGTGTTATACCTTTCTGATCAGATGGATGTTTGATATTTCTGGATGTGATGGGTATATGAAAAAAGGTGAAGTTGATATTGGTTGTAGCAGTGACTGATTCAATCTTTGTCAAGGAAATGGCAAATTTAACAGGAACTGGTTGTGTGGCCTTATCTCTCAGTCATTTTCTCAATTCCCATCAAGAGTTACTAGAGGCAATTTCAGGAACTACTTTAAGAAAGAACCTCCTTGAAGAAAGTAATGCCAGGTCTCAGCTTTCAATTCTGTTTCATACCGAGAAGCTTACAAATGTCTGACTCATATACCTGAGACACTGAGCCTCACTTTTATTTGTTCTTTCACTCTTGAATTAAATGTTTCAAGTAGGAATACCATATGTTGCCTGCTTCAGGATTGCACATCCTGCTTCAGAAAGTAATTCTTGCTACATTTTTGGAATTGGTGGCTTTCTTTGGACCTCCAGCTCTTGCCTCTTAGGATAGAAATCTGTGGAATCTAAAAAGCAACTTCTAGTAGTTCGTTTTCACTTTTCTTTTGTTATGAAAATTACCCAGTCTTCATTCTAAGTATACAGTATCAGTAAAATACCTAAGCAGTGTGAGGGAAACCTTTAAAATAAGGGGTCTTCAAACTTGACAGTTTTAAGACTTGTGGATTTCAACTCCCAGAATTCCTCCTTAAGTCATGTTAGCTCAGGAATTCTGGGAGTTGAAGTCCACAAGTCTTAAAACTGTCAAGTTTGAAGACCCTTGCTTTAAAACTTATGCCAAAAGGAGGAAACACCCAAAGCCAAGGACTGGTGTTTTTTAATTACTACAACTTTTGTAGATTGTATCATTTTACCATTGTTTAAAAACTAATAATGTGGGATCTAATTTCTCTGAGATGCCTTTACCCCTAGGATTATTTTCAGTATCATAAGCCTCCAGATTTGCTCAATTGGCAGAGTAGATTCATCACTGTAATATCCAAACATACTCTTCAAAGGCTGATTGCAATTCAGGGCTATTTTTATATTTTAGAAATTCTGTTACTATGAAGCAGTTCTTTCAGCCATGTGACATTTTTGAAATTAATTTTTTAGTGTTCATCTGACTGTGGTATATTGATTTTTAATTCAGATGATGCCAACTCATGCTACATTAGTTGAGCATCCAGCTGTTGTACTTAAGTCTCCTTGCCTGGCATCTTAAAGCTGTGGTGAATTTAGGAGAGTAGAGGTTTTTTTCCCCCTAAAGCAGAGGTCGCCAACCTTTTGGACCTCAGGGACCACCAAACTCATAATTTTAAATCCCGCGGACCACTAATATGAATTTTGACAGACGGTGGCTTGTTGATGTTGGTGGGAGAGAGAGAGATCTGATCTAACCTCGGAGGGCTGGTGGTGATGTGTGTTCTCTATCTCTCTCCCTCTCCCCCCCCCCCCCTCTCACCCCCCCCCACCCGTCTCACGCACCCACACCCCCTCTAAGGCAGCCACATTCCTAACCTGCTTTTTCGCTTTTTTAAGCAGCCTGGTGGCCAGGTGGGGTGAATGGGGCAAGTTCCACCCCTCCCCTCACTAACTTGTGTTCTCAATGCAAGCAACACAAGCATTGTGTTCCCGCGGGTCATGTGGGTGGCGCAGCCTTGTGTTTCCCCACAGCCTGGATTAATTGCTTTGAGGGTGACATTTCTCTGCGGACCAAAATTTTCCCAACGGTTGGCGACCATTGCCCTAAAGAGCTGTACACTTACAACTTCATGACCTACGTGGGTGGTCTGATGGTTCCACATCCTATATCTCAGATATTTTGATATTTAATTTTATCCAGATATTAGTTATGGTTGGCTCTCATAGCTTCATTATCCATTTTTCAGTTGCCACATGATTGCAGTTGCTATTACACAAATTAGCTGAAGCTGTATGCACGACACAGTTTAAAAATCCTAACCAAGTGAATGAAATTCTTCCCTGAGAAGTCATTGGAATGGTCAGTCAAATATTCAAAGTCAAATCAGTTTGCTTATTTTCCTGTTTTTTTTTTTAAACCGCTCTTTAGTCCAGTATTACATTTGTTCTGGTTCTTGAGATAGGGAGGAATAGTGAGCTACACAGGTCACTATTTGCTTTTTTATATCTAAAGATCTCAGGAGGCAGTCCTTGCACAAACATTATGTTCATTTAAGCATTCATACTCAAGAGTAGTCTCTAATGTTGATAATATGTTCTCATAGGATATTTGTAGCCTAGCCTGGATGCCTCGGTGAATTTATCTGCGTTGAGAATGTAGGTTGGAAAAGCTTGATTTGATTGACAGTATACTAATTCTAACAATGGTTAGTGAATAAAGTACAAATATCTGGGTACATCCAATATACTAAGCTGTTAGCTGTGGCTTATCAACTATAGTGGTTGACCTCAGATAAAATGCTAAGCTCAAATCCATCATGTCCTGCAGTGTGTGGTTGTGCTCTTTTGGGATGATGAAGTTTCTAGTCCAATCCAGTACATTTGAAAGGCACCAATTTGCGAAAAATTAAACAGACATGATGAGTAAACAGACATGATGAGTATATTTGCTTGGCAAACGACAACAAAAGTAGAAAAACTACTTATCACTTAATGTGAGCAGTTTAAATTGAAGAGATAAGCATCAGTGATAATGCTTAATTGTTCCCCTTACCAATGTGCAGAGGTGCATTGTTCTCTCTTTTAAACTACTACCTCTAATTGGGGACTAATACAGCTGTTTATTACTCCAACTTGTCTTGTTTGCTTAGCTTGTTCTGGGATACTGGATTTGAAAATCAGTCTGTCTGAATGCAGCTTATTAACAGGATTTAGCAAGGAATAATTTTTTTCTATCGGACATGGCAGGAATCTGGCTTGTCTTAGGAAATGGAACTACTGTAGTTTGGTGTAATGGTGAAGGCACCAGGCTAGAAACCAGGAGACTGTGAGCTCTAGTTCTGCCTTAGGCCTGAAAGCCCTGCTGGATAACTTTGGGCCAGTCACTCTTTCTCAGCCCTCACCTCACAAGATGGTTGTTGTGGGGAAAAGAGGAGGGGAGAAGGAATATTAGGTATGTCCACTGCCTTGAGTTATTTATGAAAATAATAAAAGGATTGAAAAAAATCTGTAAAATATAACTGGAGTTACTTGTGGAAAAAGTTATGGCTTTTTTCTTTTGAATTTTTAAAAACAGCAATGAAAACTCTGAATCCAGCTGGGGTGCTCTTCCATTCAAAGGAGAAAAAAAAACCTCAGTTTTTTCCTATCAACGTTGTTTAAAAAAAGGAATTTTTTTGATCTAAGAACAGTAAAATGAGGTTTTTTTCCTATTCCTCCACCCACCCAGAAGCCAATGTGAGTTTTAATCAACTACATGAATTATCAGCTCTCTCTTAATCTCTCTTAATTTAAAGAATTACGTGCAGCCATGCTAACGGGGATTAATTTATAGAAAACTTAATAAAGTAATTGTACTCCAGCAAATGCTTTTGGGGCTTTTATGTTAACCTGATAAAAGTGTTCAGATATGGCACCCTGATGATATAAAATGAGGTGAGGCTGCTTATATGATTCTTGTTGGTGTTTGTTTTGTGACCAGATGGATAGTGTTAACATGTAGTGCTAACAGTGCACTGTTTTTAGACATTAATCATTCAAAGGTTTTATAGGCCATACCATATGCAGCCTTGAAATAGCTTGAAATTTCAACTTACATGCAAACCACCTGTGACATAAAATGTTAAACATAGGTCACCTGGACAGTCTTTTTCTGTAATGTGTAATCAAGATTTTGTCATGTTTAATTTTAGTTATCCACAATTCTCCTACTTCGAAAAGAGTGATAATTTTTAAAAGTAGCCATGGGTTTAAAAGATTTGTTATTTTCTGGACAGTAGAAAGTCAAAAATCTTTTTAAATTTCTGTGTAGAAAGGAATCGATTTTAGAATTCTTAGGGTAGAGTAGATTTTTTTTTTAATTTAATTTCGTTAATATTTTTTAAAAGATATTTGAGTTATTCAGAAAAGACCTTCAAAGTGTTTTACAGGGAAATCTAAAGCAATCACTATCCGGAGCCATGTATTGAGAAGGTACAGCACGGTAGTTAAAATGTATCCTTTGCTGTACTGTATTTTGTGTTGCAAATGTGACTACAGTACTGTATTTTGTTGTTTTAAACTAAGACTAAATATTGGATCCCATTTTTGACATGGAGAGGGTCCTTTTCTCTTAATCATAGCTTTGGCTCTAATAACTGCTATATTGTATGGCAGAACTGCAGAGCAGTGTAGAAGCTACAAGCAGACCAGAAGTGTGCTGAGGCATCCTTTTTTACAAATACAAACATGTTATTGTATTGACGTTGGTTAATTTTGCTTCCAAAGAGCTGAAATGGTGGTGAGAACAGGCCTGAAGGCCTTGCCTGAATTATAGCTGTAAAAATGAGTCATGAGATCAAGTTTCAACACAGCTTTCTAGCTCTCTGTGGAGGCTGATGTTGAGCAACTAAAATGTGTAGAGCCACAGAACCTCTAAAGAGATTTGCTAAACTTTTTTTGTGCTGTGCGTGCACTTTCTTCCCACTTTAGTCTGTTGTAGCAGTCAGTTGTATTATGTCTGGAACCCTTGGCTCTCTTTATAGTATGTTTATTCAGTTTAATCCTCTGAGCCGATTTAAAATCTGAGCGTATGCTATTAAAAGTGAATGGCAGGTACCTCAGAATTGATTGGAAAGGCTGAAATGAGGTGGGGGAAAGGCTTGCTTGTAAGATGTACATATGTCTTCTACCTCTTTTTTATTTTCCTTTAAAGACTTCCCTTTTACAGAAGAAACAATGATTCTTGTTGACGTTTTAAAATTATTTCTGCAACCAAATAATTTGCAACATAAAAAATATTCCGGTATTAATTTGAACATTTGACCTGAAGTCTGATCTACTTGATGTGATCTATTTGACTTTTAAAATAAAAACAATATAGATGGCTCTTTGCCGAAAACTCTGAAGGTAATGTCGGTAACGGCCATAAAAAATTCATAATCCAGATTTGGACCTTAATATTGTTTAGCTCTCCTTTGAAGTGTCAAATCTTGAGGGCTATTTTGCAGAGCAGATCTTCCTGTAAGAAAACAAAACAAACCATACCATCCTTTATCCGAAGGTTTAGATGAGACCTGATCCTTTTTTATGGTGAGGCAAACAGCTATTCAAACTAATTCAACAAAGTTGGTTGGGTTGATAGTTTGAAATAGTGGTCCTTTTTCCTTAGTGCTGTTCTTGCTATTGTGTTTGCAAGTATCGAACCAACTATAAATTCAGCAAACATGTGTCTGAAAAGGGTGCAACATTTTGGCTATTTTGACCATGTGCCTTGTTAGTATGAAAAAAGCCTTCTTACTGGATCCAACCTTTGCATGTGAAGGTGTGCATGTGCATGTGCATGTGGTGATGTAAAAGAGAACGTCTTTTGTGTTACAGTTGTCCTGGACAGGTCACTGCCTGGTTACTTTTAGATTTGCAACTACATTGGCAATTCTGAAGGGAAGGGTTGGTTAAAATGGTTCAAGGTGGGGTTGTTTTGTTCTGGATATAATGGAGAGAGAACAAGCGAAAAAAAAATAATATAACTGGAATATAAGAATATAAGTGGATGGGGGGGCAGGAGGGAGAGGAAGTTGCAGGACACATGTGGGAGAGTAGTGGGATATACCATACTGGGACATTGGCAGCAACTAAAGAGGAATTTTTAATACCATCAATCAAGTCATCCTTCTGAATCATAGGGACACTGTTTTTCCTGTCTGCTCATGTCAGCACCAGGGGACTGTTTTTGAGCACTTAGGTCATTGGCCTGCAATGTCTAATATTGTCACATCCCACAAACCAAGGGCGACACATGGAATTATTTCTGGGTAGCTTCTTTATTATTGTTTGCCTGCAGACAGAATCTTACCAGACTAAAAGAACTTATCTGCACAATATAAACATTTTAGTTAACCCTAGAACTATATTTTGTGAACTACTAGGGGGAGTTGTCTTTGCTTCTAGCCTACCACACATTCCAAACTCTGCTGCCTCTTTGCCCTCTGAGAAGCAGTTTCTCCCTCCTAGGACTCCAGACGACATTCTACCGCAAGTAGGATACTTCTGTGTCTCTATAAAACATCTCTATAAAAACCCGGGGAGGTCCTTTGGAGTAAAATGCCATCATGATGGTTATTACACCCAGTTCTGCAACTCTCTCGATCATTAAATTCCAAGGAAACAACAAGAATCCTTGAATGTTGTTTAAATTCTATAATGAGTTGGATGAAGGAGAACATTCCTTAATTAAATACAAACAATATGGAGATGCTGGGGGTAAATGGGATATTAAACCTCAGGGAATTGAGGTTCAACAGCTGCTTGCAGTCTTGTGAAAGTACAGGTCCACAGTGGGGGAATGTTCCTTCATCTTCTGGATTTACAAATGATGTGATCAATGCGTATGCATAATAAAGTGCCAGTGGAAGCCATTCATGAAGACAATTGGATTTTGGTGACAATTAGTCAGTTACCTAGTTACATCCTGCAAAATACCCTATGTGTGTCTAAAAATTGTGATGGTTGGTACTGCAGTACTACTCTTAGACTTACAACCATTCATTCAGTGACTGTTCAAAGTTACAGCGGCACTGAAAAAAGGACGTATGACCGTTTCTCACATGGCCATTGCAGCATCTTCATGGTCATGTCATCTCACTTAGCAACAGAAATGTTGGGCTGAATTGTGGTAGTAAGTCGAGGACTACCTGTGGTTGGTAATTGACACAAACTTAAGTTCTTGGAATAGAAGCTCTAAATGACTCAATCTAACTGTCCGAGAGAGTTCATATCTTTTCTGCTTAGATCTGCAGAAGTGCCATAATTTTGAAGATGCCATAATTGTTCACGGATCATTTTTGTAGCATAACGGTGTTCTATATAGATACACTGTTGAGAAAATCTGCAAAGAGGCATCTGTTCCACCAGGCTCTTAACTGTTAATTTATTTCAGTGTTCAGTGTTGTTTTTAATTTTCTATATACCGTTTGCTGCTGTTAGTTGCCTTTTAAAACTTTTATTTTGTTTTTGTTAATGAATTCAGAAATCAGAAAGAAAAAAAATAAAGTTATAAAGCAAGAAGGAAAAGAAAAATGGCAGACATCAGGGGTCCCCGACTCCGAGTCCGTGGACCAACACCGATCCATGGCATGCCAGAAATTGGACCATGCAAACAACAAAACCCTATCCGCGAGATGCAGGCAGCGTGCAAAACCATGTCCCTTCCTGTCCACGGAAAAACCTCTCTCCATGGAACCAGGCCCCGGAGCCCAAAAGGTTGGGGGCCACTGGCATATATTCATAAATGACAGCCAGTTTTGTCAAGTGGTTAAGACTAGAATCCATGAAACTCTGCCTTCTAATTCCACCTTAGGTTTGAAAGCATAGCTGTGAGACTTGGGGCCAGTCATTCTGTCTCTTGGCCCAACCCACCTCATAAGTTTATTATGGTGGGAAAATAGGAGGAGGAGGACAAAGTAGTATTAAATATGTTCACCCCCTCATTTATAAAAATAAAGGCAGGATGAACATAAATAAAAGTGTGTATGTGTGTGTGTATAGATATTGAGTATCTATCTATTATAAAGGTAGAGTTGAAACAGAATAAGCAAAATAAATACTCTCTTACATGTGTGGGCTCAGATTTAGAGATTGATTTCTCAGGTTTTTCTTTCTTTATGCATCATCCGAAATAAGGTGATAAATTTTTCAAAACACTGACTTCTATACAGTTCCATACTCTGTTATAGTTAAGGAGTGTTTAAATTGGGCGCTAGTACTCTGAACAACATTTGTGTATAACTGCATGGTTGGATTTTAGAGGTCTACTTTGAAAGAAACCTGTCAGCCGAGAAATAGCTCGAAATGATTTTAATTTGAACCAGATGAAATACATTTGTGAACATTATAGAATTGTTAAATAAGGTTTCAACATAGGACTAATATGTCAAATGCTAATCCCCTTCCCAGGGAACATTTTGCAGAGCTCCGTAAAAAAAAGGATTTTCTGAGTTAGATTTTCCCATCAGGTGAGTTTCTGAATCCTGCTTGTCGGAATGTACTTTCTGTTCATTTGGAGAGTTCTAAGAAATACATATGCTGTATGTCACAATACAGTTGATTTTCAGATCATTTGTTCATATTATAACCTTACAACCATTTGTTTAATGATTGTTTGAAGTTACAGTGGCACTTTAAAAATACGACGTAGGACCATTTTTCACACTTATGATTATTGCAGGATCCCATTAATGATGTGATCAAAATTCAGACATTTGGCAACTGGCATGTATTTAGGACAGTTGCAGTGTCTCAGGTTATGTGATCGCCTTTTGCGACCCTCTGACAAGCAAAGTCAATGGAGAAGCCAGATTCACTTAACAACCATGTTAAAAATTAAAGAACTTCAATGATTCACCTAACAACTGTGGCAAGACAGGTAAGTGGGGCAAAATTCACTTAACTGTTTTAGTATTGTTAAGCTCAATTTTTGAGGACTACCTTTATAAGTAAATTAAAACTGCAATTTTACACCATTTGCCTGAGAAAATACTCAATTGGACTTGGTGGGTGTATTTTTAAGTCAGTATGTTTACATTATTAGATCATTATATTAAGGATAAGTGCTGGATTTCAGTGACCGAGGGTCAGATGCCTATTCAGCCAGAAAATTCACAGGACGACTGTGGCCCGGCTCTGTCCTTTAAGCTAATTTACTGATTTTACAGGCAGAGTTTTACCATATGAAAGCTGTGGTTTTGCTTAACCCGGATGCTGAATAAGTGTCTAAAGTCACAAAACATATTAAGCTATCAACCATATTTCAGACCTGAGAGGGATTGGGTTGCAACAATACTCCAAAACCAAAGAAACCACATTATGGTTTCCTATATTGTATATCCTTCCTGTTGGAAGAAAGATGGTGGTACTAATGTGGAGAAGCAGGTGACATTTTAATGGTAAGGCTGAAAACTGCAGTAATCCTCGATTTAAAACAGTTCATTTAGTGACCATTCAAAGTTACAACAGCATGGGAAAAAGTGACTTATGACCGTTTTTCACACTTACAACCATTGCAGCGTCCTCATCAAAATTTAGACATTTGGCAACTGACTCGTATTTATGACAGTTGCAGTGTCTCGGGGTCATGTAGTCACTTTGTGCAACCTGCTTACAAGCAGGAAGTCAATGGGGAGGCAGATTTGCTCAATAAAAATATGTTACTAACGTAATAACTGCTGTGGTTTACTTAACAACTGTGGCAAAAAGGGTCATAAAATGGGATAAAATTCACTTAAATGTTTTGCTTAACCACAGAAAATTTTGGACTCAATTGTGGTCGTAAGTCGAGGACTACCTGTATATAGAATGAAAATTCCTTGTCTGGTTACATTTATTGCTTCGTGTGTAGCTTTTGGACTCTTTAAAACAGCTTCAATCGAAGGTAGGACAGGAGAAGTCAGCCTTCAAACGTCCAATGACAGATCTCACAGCACAGTGCTTTAAATACTGGACCTTGTGTTTGAATGGAGATAACCTGCAAATCAGGCTGCAGGTTTTCCCACCAAACAATGGATCACAAAATATGTTCCACTGTGGCGTGGCTTTCTAAACCTGCTCCAACTTAAAGCACCTTGAAATGCTTTATCAATCTGTCCTAGTATAGCTGAGTGACCGTGGAGGAATTCTCAGATGGATCTTAAGGAAGGATTTTAATTTTTTCTTTCCAAAGAAGAAGTTGAGGTGCTTCATATCTCACTCTGAAATAGTTTTCCTTTGAAAGAGTGAGTTCCTCTAAGTTTAGGATTTGTAGTAAAGCCTGCCTGTCTTCCTTGTAAGTCATATGGAATGGCATGCCTAGAATTGGTGGGTTTGTCTTGATGCCGTGGTTCTGATTGCCTTCTTCTCAATTCAGTTTTATGCTGTAAGCTGCTCAGAATTGCTTCAAAATGAGATGGCGGTGAATAAATTTCATACATACATACATACATACCTGCATACATGTGTTCCTGTTCTGGCTGCTCTTTCTCAGAAAACTGGTTTGGTGTTAAATACACCCACGATTTCTAGTTGAGTGTGGTTAGCTGCATGCATAGCTTCTCTATTCTGTATTGATTCTACAGAGGCCCTGAGGTTTGATTTTGATAGAAATGACACCGGAGACAGCTGTCTGTTAAGGAGGGTCATGCATACTAGCTACATTGATGAGAAAGACGTCTGGCGCCAGGGTACACATTAATAATAACATTTCAGTAAAGGGCTCTTTAATTTCCTTTTATTAAACTCCCTGACATGCTAGTCAGCGTTCAAAGGCTTTTAACTCCTCCCTCTCAAACACTTCTGTCTGTAATGTTGGTGTTGAAGACGGAAGTATTATATTTATCTCTCTGTTTTGAAAGGAGGACAAAAAAGACAGCATATTTTGAGACTTATCAAAAGCTAAAAGGGAAATTAGAGTTTCATTAAAACTCTAGCTAGCCAGCAGGAAACATGTTTATCTAATCATTTGTTCATGTGAAAAAGAATACAAGTTTTGTTCCCTCAAAACAAATGCAATATTTTTTCCCCTTTCCCTCTCGAGGTTAGCTATAATTCCAGATGTTGTTTGGATTCAAGATAGTGAATAGAGGGGGAAAAAATCTTAATGATAATAACAGAGTCAGACTGGCTGGTTCTGTTTTGTCAGGGAAATAGAGAGATAAAAACTCCATTAATGATGTGTGCTTTGCCTAAGTAGCTAATAAAACAATGCCTTCTTCACTGGAAATACGTCCAGAGATTGGCAGAAATCACTGCCAAGAGCATAAAGTGACAGCTGGACAGGCTGATGTTGTGTTTGTGAGGCAGAAGTGATGGGTATGAAGAAGTCTTAATGAACTTTGCAAGTTCTTCTGTACAACCTTTTTCTAAATTTTTTTTATCCTATTGGTTAACTAGTTATTACTGATATATCTGTCACCATATATACAGCTAATCCTCAATTTATGACCAAAATTGAGTCTATAACTTCTGTTACCAAGCAAGGTGACCAATTTTACGGTCTTTTTTTCCACGGTTGTTAAGCGAATCACTGAAATTCAGTGAAATTATGCAGTCATTACGAAAATCCATTGAGTTTGTCAGAAGCTGATTGGGAAGACCACAGATGGTGAATGTATGACCCAGGGACACTGCAACAGTCCTAAATGCATGCCAGTTGCCAAGCACCCCAATTTTGGTCATATGACCAGGGGATGCAGCAATGATCATAAGCCTGAGGAACAGATGTAAGCTCATTTTTTTTTCTGTGCTGCTTTAAACGGTTGCTTTTGAGGACTAAAATGTTGGAAATCCTCTTCTACTAACTTGTATTGGACTAGTATGTTAGATAACCATCTGTAACCTTCAGTGAAGAATCGTCATCCTGTAATGGATTCATTTTTAGGTTGATGATAATAGTAATAGTAGTAGTGTTAATAGTAGCACCAACAGTAATAGGCGCCTTGGGGTGCAATCCCCAAACAATTGGAGCACTACTTGTATAAACATCAGCATTAACAAAATCACCACCAGTCAATAGCAAAAGGCAGCTTTACCCAGGATAGCTTATATTCTGTGACAATACCTCTAGCCCCAAAAAACATCAACCCCTTTCTATCTCAAGTTCTTAGGAAGGACTTGATAGGTGGATAAAAATGCCAAATCCAGTATAAACATCTGGCTGACTGTATGAAGAACTATATACAAACAAAAGTTGTATAAAAATAAGCATGAACAGTAATCAATCATAAAATAACTAACTATAGGTAGTCTTTCACTTAACAGCAGTTCCTTTAGTGACCATACAACAACACTAAAAAAACGTGACTTATAGCCAGTTTTCGCACTTTACAACCCTGGTAGTTGTCTTGGTCATGTGATCAAAATTCAGACGCATGGCAATTGACTCATATTGATGACAGTTACAGTGTCCTGGGGTTGCATGATGCCATTTTGCAACTTTCTGACAGGCAAAGTTAATGGGGAAGCCAGATTTGCTTAACAGCAATTAGACTAATTTTAACAAATCCAGTGATTCACTTAGCAACTGTGGCAAGAAAGGTCATAAAATGGAGCAAATTCACTTAACAAATGTTTCACTTAGCAACATAAATTTTGGGGTCAATTGTGATCATAAGTCGAGGACTACCTGTAGTTTTTTAATATAATTCTGTTCGTAAAAAAACAAAAACCAACACCCTAAAAACTAAAGCCTTTTCTGCTGAATTCCACTTCTGATTATTTCTTGGATACATTTGTGTAGTTTTCTTGACATCAGTATAAATTAAATGGCTATACAGTATAAATGGCTTTGCCATTGCCTGTTTCTGGAATATTTTTGGACTTTCCACTTTGCACAATGCCTACAGCATTGATACTCAGGTGGTTTTTCACCCCAGTACTGACTAAATCCAATTCTGCTTAGCTTTTTGAGGGCCAGCCATCAAAGTAATCTTAGATATGTCAGTAGGGATCTGTATTTAGATTTATGAACTTCCATTAAATGATCTTAGAAGAGTTGCTAAACCACAATGGGTTAGGCTTGGAATACCATCTG
The DNA here is from genome assembly GCA_015471245.1 of Laticauda colubrina. Classification (NCBI taxonomy): domain Eukaryota; kingdom Metazoa; phylum Chordata; class Lepidosauria; order Squamata; family Elapidae; genus Laticauda; species Laticauda colubrina. The sequence goes on along the minus strand of BLBF01000011.1, from coordinate 7,338,971 downwards.
AACCCTGACCATTAAGGGACTCTGCCAAGATTAATCACAGTTTATCCCTATGCTTGTGCTGCATTTAACTGAACCATCACATGGCAGGTGGCCCAAACAAGGAAAGGGGAGTTAGCTTTAGTTTCCCTAACTCTCCAGACCTAGAGATGGGAGTCAGAAATGGTGTAAAATGGGTATATGTTTGTGTGTTTCTGTTTCTACTATTGCTTCTACTCATATTTTCCTCCACCACATACTCAAATTAGTATCAACAATTATACACCAATTAGACACCCAATTAGACACCCCCCTTAATTTGGGGGATAGGGGAGGAGTACACAAAGAGATACTAACTATTGGTGGGCACCCAAAGTAAGTTTGCTTAGCGTTCATATCTCTCACTTGCTTTGTAAAGTAATTGTGAGAAAATATTGTAGAAGAAAGAGAAGAAAGAGAAGAAGAAGAAAGAGCTGTACTGTATATTAACTTGAACTCCCATTTTGCAAATGTTTAATGTGCAGGTACTCCTCAGCTTACAACATAAATTGGGACTGGGATTTTGCTGTCACTAAGTGATGCAGTTTTAAAGCAGGAGGCGGTAGGGAGTGCTGCTGGGGATGGGAGAGGCAGTAGGGAGTGCTGCTGGGGATGGGTCAGGGAAGCCATGTTTGAGTGGGAGAAAGAATAGGAAGGATGTATTGGGAGTGACTTGTGACCTTCCCTGCTGGCTTCCACGTTGACTTTGATTGCGGGGACGATCACAAACGGTGATCATGTCTCTGCAGCTTCTTGCAATATCATAATCATGGGCTGAGCGTCTGGATTACAGTCAAATGTGCTGTGGGGGGAGATGCTGTGGTGCTAGAACAGCGGTCCCCAACCTTTGCAGCTTGGTGGCCCAGCCCAGGGGAGTGGAGTAACCAGGATGCACAAACATGTAGCCCTGCCACTCACATGAGTAGAGCTGCACATATGCACATGTGTGCCAGCCCGTTGCTTGCGTGACTTGAGCTGCATGTGCACTCTGGCCCACAGCCCAGGTGCAAATAGGCCATGGCCCAGTATTAGGCTGCGGTCTGGGGGTTAGGGACCCCTGGGTTAGAGGACTGGTCATTTTTTTCACTGCAGCTGATTGTTAGTACCATAGTTGTTAAGTGAATCTGGTTTTTCCATTGATTTTGCTTGTCAAAAGGTTGCAAAAGGTGACCCTGGGATGCTGCAATGGTCATAAGTATATGAACCAGTTGCGAAGCATCTTAATTTTGATCACATGATGATGGGGGCTGCTACAAAGTTTGTAATTGTGAAAAGTGGTCATAAGTCATTTTTTTCAGTGCTGTTGTAACTTTGGTCACTAAATGAACTTCTAAGTTGAGAATTACCTGTATTTTCTTGTTATTAACATTCAGCTTTCTCATTAGGGTAGGTCTCATTTTACAATCACAACTGAGACCAGAATTTGCATCATAAGTCATGCGACTGTCAGTCAAGTCGGACCCAACAATGTCTATGGTAGTCATTTAAGAAAATCACGTTCATTAAGGAAATCATTCAGTTGTTAAGTGAATTCAGTTTCCCCAATGGGTGTTTTTTTTCTAGAAATCAGCAAAATGGTTGCACATTGTGATCAGGTCACGACAGGATGCTGAAACCGGCTCTAAATGCAAGCTGGTTGCCAAGCCCTCAGATTGTGATCATGAGGGTGATATGGCTTTAAGAGTGAACACAGGTGATAAATCACTTCCTCCAGGGCCACCATAACTTTGAACTAAAACAAAATGCTAAATTGTTGACTGCTTGTAATCACAATGTGAGAATGAACATTCTGTAGGAAAGTGATTTTAAAAAACCTGAGTAGCCTGTTTATTATCTTTTGGGGACAGTATTGCCTGGTAGTGTTTTTTTTTTCCCCTTTAGAAAAGTGGCAAATTAGGCATTTTCTTTTGAATCAGAAAAACTGTAAGTTGTCTTTGTTTTCTTCCTTTTGTCTGGGGAATGAGATTTCCCAAGTAATTTTGAAAAGTGGGAAGAAATTATCAGAATTGGCCATGAACTTTCTGTATTTTGAACGCTGGATCAAGGTTGTTTCCTTGCAAAATTACAAGACATTTCCTTCATAATGGAGGAAAAAACATATTTTTATTGGTTTTTCCAAAAGCTTCTGCTGTTCTAAGATAAAAGGGAAATGAAAAAGCACACATTGATTTCTGGGATGACGTCATATTTTACTCCAGTGATAAGTTTTTCCATGCCTTTTTAAAGAAGAATTTCAACTGCTGCCAATTTTAACTTGTATTGATTGAAGTACTCTGCTTAGGTAGCATCAGAATTTTCTATTTAGAAATAGAATTTGTTTATTTTATTTTCATAATTCTATGCTTTGTTCCATAATAAAAAAAAACTCAGGGAATTCAATAAAATGTCAATAAAAATAATTGTAATAAAAACATAGAGAAGAGCAGCTGCTTTTCGTTATGCGTTCCTAGATATAATCAAGACTAAAATGAAAATATAACTAAAGCATTTTTAGGACTTGCTGTTGTTCAAAAGTTTTTAAAAGTCTACCTTGAATAGAGCAAATATCTTCATGGACAAAATCCATGTAGGATTTATATCTCCTTGGAATCTGATAACTCATAAAAGCGCATACAATATAAGGAAAAATCAAACCATCTATATGGTATCTGTGTGGTTGTGAAGAGTTGTTGGCACATAATCACATTATAACACATTTAAAATTTACAGTGTAATCAGAAAATCAATTGACACCAAATATATTTTGATCTTTTAAGCATGACATTTATATTTATGTAAAACATCAATATAGATATAAAATATGTAGAAGCCTCTCCAAAATATTTCAGTTGACATACTGAATTGAATGTGAACATTTTTTGATTCAATTAAATATATCAACAGAGATATTTTGGAGAGACTTCTAGTGATGCTATGTCTTGCCCATGTTTTATATTTGTGTTGATAACTTTATTTGTCCTTTATCTTGAGTGTTTTCAATTTCCTAGAGGCTATTAAAGAGGGACCAGTCTATTCTCCACCAGAGAAATAGTCCAAAGCAGTCAAACCATTATGAGGAGCAGTTCCTCTTTTCTTTGGCTTTCCTCACCTCCTAAAAATATGGAACCAGAATGTGTTTCTCTTTGAGCAGTCTCCTAAAATGGGCTGATTTAGGTTAGAAGTCTCTTGGAAGGCTTGGAATGGCTTGCAGTTGGTTTTTTCCCATCATATAGTTTCAACTAACTTTGCTTATAATTCAAGTATTAGAATTTGGTCCCCAGTTTAAGTTCTGGCCATTTCATTTTATTTTGAAAATTTCTGTTGCTGCCTCCTCGCGCATGGTGATTCAAATATATAAAAACATATTAAAATAATAATAATAAAATAAAAAGACAAGCTTTTTGACACCAATCAAGGATGAAAAAGACTTGGTAAGGATTCCCCCTCCCCCTTCCTTAATCAAGCTGCACTTTCAAAATGCAGCAAGATATTTCAGTGATGTAGTAAAATCAGTTGGGCTGAAGCGGTTTGTTGGGGTTGGTTGGCTTGTGATTCTGGTTATCTTTTTTAAAGCTCTAGGTCGGTTGGTTAAGCCCAGCAGAGGTTTACAAAACTTCTGTGACTAATCTTTCAGCGGCAATAAAAGAAACAAGGCAATAATCTGTTGGCAAGAAACAAGGCAATAATCTCCCAAACTTGGGAGGCAGGGACTTCTTTGATTGCAAAAAATGAAATTGGGCCATATGGGGCCTGTGGATTGCTGATCCTTTCCCTAAAATATATGAGTTCAAAAAGAGCAGCTTGGGAACCACATGTCACCTACTATCCGCATCTGTGACTTTCAGAATGAACAAAACCAGACATTTGCGCTGCGTTTTGTGGAAGAAAGGTTGTTACCAAGGTTTTTTTTTCTCTTTTGCATTTTGTGAGGCAAAATGGTGGTCGGGGAGTCCTTAAACTTTGCCGGTTCACTTTGGGTTCTGATCCCACCCATTTTCGATGTCTGGCGAATGACAAGCATTCAAACGTGATGGGACAGATCTGAAGGTGGCTACCAGAGCTAACTTTCGGGCTAACCTTTCTTGGGAGAAAAGAAAATTCTGCAGTCTGAGCTTAATTGCAGAACAAATTCTGTATCATCTCGTTTTCCCCTGAATCTCTGCTGCAAAGGACACTGGTGGAAGAGCCTGTGATGATTAGCCATAAGCTGTAAACAAGCTTGCATGTACACAGGTATCCCTTCATATAAGAGGAATAGTGAAAGGAATTCTGGTTTCACAACTTAAAAATAATAGCAGAAGTCAAAGTAGTTCAAGAGACATATATAGCTCATGGTACTCTTTATTTTAAAACAGCTCTTCTTTGATTAGTCACTCTTTTATTTGTAAAAGGAAACTTTTTGTTCTCAGGGACAATATTGATCAGATTATATATTGTTTTTGCCTTTGCTCCAGAAAAACAGAAGTTTTACTTCATGGCAAGAAGTAATATCCTACAACAGAAATTGCCCCCCAGACTGGGCAGAAGGAATCTTCATAAATTGTGACGTGCAGACCTTCAATCAGATTTTGCTGAAATGGGTTATATGGCTCGCAATTCAGTCCTGGGATTTATTCTTAAGTAAGTATATGTAGAATGGAAACTTCATTAAGCAAACAATACAGTGCATCAGTCCCATATTTTTTCTTTTTAAAAAACATTTGCTTGCTATAGGATAGTTGCATGGAAGCATTGCACCAGGTGTGTATTTCATTGCACCCATAATTTGTTGGAAAGATACTCTAGATTAATAAGAAACTTAAGAGGCCATGGTAGAGAAGAGTTAAAGGAGCAAGAGAAAGTCCAGCTGTTCCAAGTTGGATAATAAAATGTTGGGTGTATCCCATTCATTGTTTTCAATTTTTCATTTCAAGCTTTTATTTTTGTTCAGTTTTAAACATTTTATCAGATGCAGCCTTCTAGTAGATAAAGGGGTGAGAAAGAATGACCGACCCAAGGACAACCAGCTGGCTTTATACCTAAGAGTTGACTAGAACTCAGTTTTACACCAAACTGGCTTTCACTATTTCTTAAGATAAAAGTAAAATATATTAAAATTCATGTATCAGCTTTCAAGATATTATATATTGTACTCCAGGTTTCACAGGGGCTAAGGCAGAAGAAAAAGTATTTTAGCATAATATATCTGAAAGATATAATATCAAAAATGGTTGCTTCAGAGTGGGATGGAATACGCTTGACTTTCTATAATAGTCACTTGACCAGTGAAATAAAATCAATTATCCTTTGAACTTTATGAGAAATTCAGGATACCGTTACATTCAATCCAGTTGAGTTGAATGGCCTTCTGAATCTAATTTGTAAATAATTTTTTATTTACCTTTTAATGTATATTATGGTATAGCAAAAATAACAATGAGGCTTTGTAGTGTATTGTACCCATGTGTACTTTGCTTCTTATATCCCTGTGTTACTGCTCGATCATTTGATGCTTGGGAATATACCTGGTGTAACTCCTGAATGTTTACTTATATTTTTATTTCCATACCACTATTATAAATAATAATTGACCACAGTGTAGGATTTAATATGTGCTGCTTCTCTGGGCAGTTCTGGTCTTCTTTATTTCAGCTTCAGCCATGGAATCCTAATGTTCCTTCTTGCTGGCCCTCTTTTCTGTTTTTCCTGACTATGCAATTAAAGTTGGCCTTTAGGTTACTCCTATCAACATTGTGAGGCTGATTAGAGCCTTGTGACAATTTCAGGGGCAGAGCTCCAAAAGCCATCTGTAAAAGGTCTTTAGTTGGAGTTAAACCTGCAAGCGCCCATGGTTTCTCATCTTTTACAGGAGTAAGATACATTTTATGGCTTAATGAATAAATAGGAGCCTGACCAAGCATATTGAAGTCTTTGTGTTGGCAGCAAGAAAAGCCACAGCCCGCTATTGGTATGCAGCCTCCCAGTGCATTTGCACTGATACCCCTCTTCTGTTTGCATATACTCATATTCCTATCTAACAATTACCTGTGGTTGTCCTGTCTCTTAACAGTGAGAAAGAGGAATCCCTGAGGGTTGCTACTCAAAGTGTTCTAGAATCTTGAAATAGCTTCCCCTTTGAATTTTCCAGTTGAAAAAGAGGTGAATGAAATCTTCGAGGAGCACTGTTTCATGATGATCCAAGCACCTTGAAAGCACTGAAGTTAACAGTTTAAGTTAACTTTAAGGGCAAATGTTACCCTGGGATATGACTATTTCAGGTCACTGGAGTAGCAGTGTCTCCAGTGAAGTGCTTTTTGGTGGATAAACAAGAATCAAGTGAATCCCTGAGACACCTCCTGAAAGAATAGAAGAAATTAGCTGTTTTGGGAACCTAGATTTGATCATTGATTGATTGTGGGCCATCATATTGTTAGGTCCTAGCAACAGCATAACATAACTTGATCTTTCAGGTGGTCCAAGGGTGCATAGTGTAATTGAGTCTAGTTACCTTGCTACCGGTTATCCTCGCCCTCTTTTTTCTTTTCACCTTTCCCAGCATTAAAGCTTCTCCAGAAAGCTAGGTTTTTGCACAACGTGTCCAAAGTATGATAATTTGAGCCTGGTCATTTGTATTTGGTATGAAACCTCTGGTTTTTTTTTCAGTAATCTATTTGTTTTCTTGATTGGATATGGCATTTTCAAGGAGTCTTTTACAACACCAAGGTTCAATATCCTTCATAGCTTATTTCTTCAAAGTCTACCTTTCACTTCCATAGAGTGCCACAGAGGATACATGATTTACATGACTGATTTTTATAAGTATAAAGACATCATGCCATATGGATATTTTCCCCAAGGCCTTCATAGCTGTTTACCTATTGCTAATCTGCAGCATATTTCTTGAGTGCTTGTTTCTTTATTATTGTTGGTTCAGTCTAAAAGGTAGATGCTATCCACCATTTTGACATCTGCATTGTCAGAACTAAGACTGTTGTACCCGTTGTCATAAGTTTGATATTCTTTATATTGAATTTTTGCACCATTTTTTTTTCAGCGTAATCCTTGACTTTTATTACTGTAGTTTGCAAAAGCCAATATTTTCCTCTAAAGTCCTGCCTTGGATTTATGGCCAAGCTTTTAGAGAATCTTGTAACTAACTATTGGTTCAGTAATCAGATCCCAATGGATGCTTGGGTTGCTTTACCTATATTTCATGACAAAAGAAAGGTATGGAGATAGCCAGTTAATATTTGCTTTCCCACTGACTTAATGTGGGTAACTGGACTACAAAGGGGTATAAAATATATCCGAGGGAGGTTGGAATTTATTATGTTCCCATTATCCTAAGAAAAGATCTTATGTTGAGCAGCGTTCCTAATACAGCGAGAGCAATAAGCAAGACAGTTTCATGAAATAGTGAACGCAATTAGTGAATTAATGGGTGGATACCAGCGGAGTTCCTACATGTTTGAGAAGTGAACAACAGAAATTAATAGAAATTTCCTTATGTATTCCATGTATGTGCTCTTTCTAGGAACATTTAGTACATTTAGTTTATCCAAGGACTTTGGAAAAGTACTGAAGCCTAATTAAAATAACAAAATTAGGGTAACTTTGCATACAAATAACAGCTGATGATAGTCACAAGTATTACAAACACAATATTCCTTTTTCTTGTCTTGTATATATATTTGCCTCTAAACTAACAGGACAGAGCCAAATTATTTCATGGAGCAGTTTTAAAACAAGCTTATATATTTCTCCACCCTTTCTATTTTTCCCAGAAAAAAAATACCTCCAGAGACTTGGATATTGTGCAGAAATTGACTGATCAAATGCTTAATATTTTTGTATTTTAAACACATGTGTAACATATATTAGAGAACATTCGTACACTAATGTGCGTTAGGCACTTTTATCCCTTGGTATATGCTTGCTTTCACTAAATCCAGGCTGATAGGTTTTATTGGAAGTAAAATAGCTGGGTTTTTTGAAAGCTTTTGATGGAGTGTCAAAGGATTCCTTATATTACAGGAAAGTTCAATACTTTCAGGTTCTACCACTTTAGATTGATTCTAGTTTTTTGTCTTTTTATTAAAGGTAATCCTAATGCAGGGATTTGTTTAATACAGAAGGATATAAAAGATGGACTGAGTGCTACTTTTATGATAAGAGTAACCTCACTTTGAAAAGTCTTCCCCATTACTTATAGGAGAAAAGTTAGAAACATTGATGAAATGTTGGTATTATTAATGACTTCTTTGCTTGGATTCAGCCTGAGCAAAAATGTGCTTTATTTCATCCAGATCAGGAATGAGAAATTGATATTTTTTGCAAATTATATATACCATTGTATACAAAGCAGTGAGCAGTAGCTCATGTGGTATGACTCTGGGCCTGCGTACCGCTGAGGTGGCGGCTCGATTCCCATGAGCAAATAAACCGGAAGGGCTTCTCCTGATTGCCTACTGACATTCAGGCATAACAATAACACTGCCCGAAAAAATCCTTTCACAGAGGCAGCCAGCCACCTTGGTGATCCCTGTCTATAAAAAAAATTAAAATAAAATAAAATAGAATTGATTGGACTCTTGGAGGACTTTGATTCCTACTTCACCAATGACTACCATTTTGTTCCTCGTAGTACCTCCCCTGTTTGGTATCTGGCTTCAGGACTTTTCACTTTAACTTGGCCCACTTTGTTCCATATAGTACTTTGAACTATAGTCCTTCATATACAGCATTCTCAACCACGACTCAAACCAAAAAAGTTAATTGTACATAAGGAAGACTGCTGTAACCACAGTCTTGTATCCATTATGTAGCATAGTTGCGGTCCAGCTCAGTGCCGCCATGTGGACAAATTGCAAGCTTACAATTGAGCAGTCATTTTTCTTCTGGGAAAATGAGATATCTAAAGAGCAAACATAAGAGTTTCTCCTATAGTGTCTGCTCCTCCTTGGTTTTTCATTCCCAGGTTCTTTTTCAAAACAAAGGATTTAACCTTCTGGCTGTGCATTGTCTCATACCTGAAGAAGTTTACTGAAGAATTTTTCCCCACTGCAGTCAACAAACATGAAAAAGAATTGCCAGTTGACCAATATTACAAAGGTTGCTGAGCTATGGTGAGAAAGGAGACAACCATCAAAATGCATGTGGATGGGTTGTGTTTACTGTTCAACATTCACTAAGTAAATCTCTTGTCCATGGTCAGTGTTAACCTTACACTTAGTATGCCCCAAAATATATATCTAATGTAATTCTGAGATAAGAAGTTGGTCAGACAAGGGCTGACATTAGAACATGGTTATTAATCTTTAATTACAGACTTAAAATGCCATTATTTACCAGCTGAGTTGATTCCATCTCTTCTTTCATATTAGTTTGAGTCCTTTTGCATTAAAGCCCAGTATGAAAGAGGATTCATTTCAAATTCTGCCCAAACTTGATTGAATCATATAAGGTGGAAACCAGCCAACTACATCAACTTGCTCATCATTCCAAGCCAGCAAAGGTTCTTCTTCAGAGCCAGATATAATTGTATCCCCCATATGCTTTTATACAGTATATTCAGCATATCCACAATGAAACCTCTCCTTACATGGGGGATTCATATTGATGTACTGTCCCTTTTACAGTAATATTTGAGGAAGACTCACCTCCCACTTCTTGCTAAATGCACTGAATTATCCTGAGGAATTTGTTATTTTTCTCTTATCAAACAAGAAAACTATCACTCTTAAGACGCAGCAGCGTTCTGTATTGCTGCTGTGAATGTGCACAATTAACTATACTGCACATGACAGACATCCTCATACCTGGTTCATTTGTCTTTTGGATATGTGAGTGCATTGTTGGTTTTCTCCTATCTTTCTGCTGTAATTAGATCATATATGTTCTATTTTATTCAGTCACTGATCAAATAAATACCTCACACTTAGTATATCAAGCAGGCTCATCTGTGTTGTAATCCCAGAGCAGCCTTTCCTCTATTCTAGAAAGTAGCATTCATGGCTGCTCTTTTCTAGCACTATACTGTGCCTCAAAAGCTTGTTGTGACAGGAAAGTTATAGGAGGAGAATGATTAAACTTGCTGTTTAATCTTGTGATGTGGCAGAAGTTACATTAGGGCTCCCTAGAAATTACATATAAAGTGTCATGAATTTTAAGGGCAAGGAGAGAAAGCTGTTCATGTGAAACACTTTCAAGAGTAAATAACAAAATGCCCCTTAGTGTGAGAATGTGCCTTTTAAATGGAATGTTTCCCTTATATGTCCCAGGGCCTTTTGTTTTGTCTTTCCTGGTAGAGACAAAAAACAACATCAACAAAACAAAACAACAAAAAAGAGTTTTCTTAGCAAATAAACCGAAAAAAGAGTACTCTATTTTCAGGTGTCAGGGAAGAGCGAAATAGCACACACAGAGGCTGCATTGCAGCATTCAGATTTCTAAATGTGTTCTTGGCTTAGTCTATCATATTTGCAGATGGCCTACTCTCTGGGGATATGCTGCAACCTTTTTAAACTGGCTTTCCTCCTCCCTTTACTATTCTTCTACAATTAGCTCGCTTGTTGTCTCCCAAGACATTATACTGCCTTTCCCTGCACAGATTTGTATTTTGTGGTGAACATATTTAATGAACAGCTGCGCATCTGAGTCACGCTGCAAATTATCCATCCCCCCACCATTTTCTCTCTCCGCCTTTAGCAATAAGGTAAAACTTCTCAGCTGAAGTGTAAGTAAATTCTATCAGCTTCCCCAGTGAGATAACATTGGGGAAACTGGAAAGAAAGGATGGAATTGGCAATGGCATGCATCAACTCGAGGCTTCTTCAAGTTGAGCTCAACTCCTAGTGACTACATAATACATCCAGGTAAGCTTTTTGGCCTGAGGACAGCATAGGCTTGTCACTTCTTTCTGTAAATTTCTGTAAATTGCACCTAGGAACTTTTTAGTAGGGTCCCATCTAAGTTCTAACTCACTTTGACCCTGGTTTTCTTTTTCCAACATCAGCCAGCGTCCCTAGGCACTGCCACTTGTACTGTGTTGCATTCTCTAACTTTTTTTTCTTTTTTACGGCGAGAAGATTTGTGCATATGATATTACAGTCTTCCCTAAACACTCAGGGTGCAGAAGTTGTAACTGGTAATTTCTTGGAATGAGTATTTGTATGTGTGTAGAAATTCTACTGGCTAGAATTGCTCAGGTTTCTATTTATGGCAGCAATCCTTCTGTAAGTGTGAATACAACACATTGTTAACACATTTTAAGTATCCTGCTGGCTAAAATAGCATGTCTTTCATTTATGGCGCAGCTATTCTGCCAGAACTCAAGAGTGTCTCAGGTTAAAGGATGTCATGGCACCTGATAAAGACTGACTCGTGTCAGTAAAAAAACTGCCCTGCCCATGTTACAGCCTGCCAGAATTAAGTTTGTTGCATTACAGCCTGCGAGCATTGGAAATCTGAGGGGCTGAGCCCTGAAATCCTCTCTAGGCCAAGAAGAAAATATCTGGGGCATATCTTCAACAGACTATTTCTTGGCTTAAATATTCCCCAGCCATCAGCACCCAAGGCATAAATGCCTACATTTCACCATGTGCAAATGCTTGGCTTAACAAATTGATGTGTCTAAATTGTTCACACAGAGGGAGGAAGACCAAGAAGCATTAGTTCGTCTTGCAATAAAAGCAGCCTGTTATGTTCTTCACGTTAATACAGTACCAATAATGCTGATATTTATTGCAGAAGAACTCATTTGCTCTCTTCCAGGCTGGCTACTTCTATTGCAATGCCTGTCTTTATTTGTCTTTATATGTCTTTGTTTTATTGGAAGATGTAAAGAACTCTGGCCCCATAGATTTTAAGAAACACGAGTTGTGTATGAAACAAGGGCTCTTGTACAGACATTAGGGAGTTATAATTAACAAAATGGTGCAAACCTCTGTGGAGTCAAATATGTCCTTCAACAGTTTGGGGAAGAATCTGAAGTTAAAAGGTATTCCCTCCCCATCCTCATCCCATAAATCCAGTGAAAAAGGGAGAAACACCTACATTTTTGTTTCCTCCTCTTTAATTGGTTTTCCTTGAGTATCCAATTGTACAATTACAAATTTGCGAGAATTGAACTGAAGCCTATCTGGAAATAGAATTGATTAGAAACTATCAAATTTCCCTGTGCCTTTGTTCAAGGAGGCATCTCCTTTCTCTTCTAAGACAGGAATGCATTGTTGCGACATTTCTTTTGTTGCACTAAAATAGTTTTCCCTGACCTGGTGCTGTCTTGACATGTTGGGTCACAGCTGCGACCATCCCCAGGTAGTAATACAATACATTTGAAAGGTACTAGGTTGAGGAATGCTCTGCTAACTAATGTACACCCAATGCTGGCTTAAATATTGCAAGTTACCTATGCCTGTGTTACATTCTTGGGGTAAATGTAGAGTGTCAGCTAGCTTTTTTGACTATCTATAGTTACCCATAAACTCACAAGCATGCAAGGGTCTTGAATCACGGTGGACAAATGATTTGTAATATCAGAACACTTCAGAAGCCTGTAAGATTTTTCCGGGAAGAGGTTCTCTTCCACAGACTTAGTGAATAGACCAGCAACCCTGAAAATCAAAGGTACAAGAATCTAATGTCCTTATGCTTGTTAAGAATTATTTTTGAAATAATGATATATTAAGCATACTTATTAAGGAAGAGCTCTCCAAACTTGGCAACTTTAAGACTTGTGGACTTTGAAGTCCACAAGTCTTAAAGTTGCCAAGTTTGGGGACTCCTGTATTAAGGGGATAAGCCATTCATTGTTCTTTAACAACAATATATTTAGAGTAAAGGATTCTGTCAGTATGTATCAATTTATATTTTGCAAAAAGACAATATAATTAAACAAAAGTCTTGGTTCACATTTTAGTGATCACATTTAAAAAAAAAAAAACTTCACTCATACCACATTGTGATTCATGGCATACATGGAATAAAAAACATAAAATATGCAGGTTTTTTTTAGAACGAGCATTATTAACTCAGTCTTTAAAGACAGTGTTAAATGAATGTTAATTGCTTCATCTTAAATATGCAGAAAGGGTGTTTTTTTAATAGCAAGCTCTATGTTTTGATTATTCTCGTTGATAAAAAGATGAAGCAGATGAATTTTATGTGGATATTTTCTCTCTGATAAATCCATCTATGGAAGTTATTTTGTAGTATTTTGCAAAGGGCTTTTGAGAGCAGCAATTTCACATGCGGTTCTTGCTCATCATTACAAAAAGTCCGATTAGCAGTGCTGTAAAATGGAGCAGAAAACCTAGTGGCACCTTAAAGACTAATAGCATAACCTTTTGTAGGCTAGAGTTCACATCATCTAATGGTCTGGCTGTATCTTAATATAGATGTCATTAGGAATGCAAAATAAATGGACGCCTTTACAGGAAATTCAGAAAGTTCAGCTCAAGGACATTTCAATCCGGAGCAGTTTATATTAAAATTCATTTTACTAGTCTCTAAAATGTTAAAAGAATGTTTGCGTAACTGTAGAATCATTTGCTTGTTGTGATTATATGATCTAATAAAATGAATGAACAATGCCTGTTTTTTTTTCTTTTTTTTTAAGTAGTGTTCTGTTTGGCAAAGGTAATATGGCTTGCTTGTTGACCTGTCTGAATTGCCTTTCTAATGTAGATAAAAGAGCAATTTTATCTACAGGTAATACAGCAATTAACAACAGTTAAATTTAATCTCGGAAATAGCCTTTGTAAAAAATCCCTGCATACTTAAATAAACAAAAATATAGAAGATATAGTGGATCAGTATTTCTACATCAATTTAATCAAAATTGTATCTAGTAGTGATATATTGTGGTGTTATGGATGTTTGAAGAACACTGCTGTCTAACACAACATTAGGAATGTTTAGCTCACAAGTGCCTTCTAGTCAGGACCAAAATGCTAGGCCCAAGTCAGCATTTCTTTCTGAGACAATTATTATTGTTGTTATCAATTGTGTCATCAGTTTAAGACTTGTGCTAGAATTTACAACCTTAGAGATAATATACACAGACAAAACTGGATATTAGCATTTTAGGTGATATTGTGGATTATCTATAGGTTTTGCTGAGGGAAGATGATGATAATGGTAACAGTAGATTTGTAAAGATGCCACTGTTCTTTCTTCCAAAAGGACATATTGTGAATATAAAAGTTCAATAAATTCTTGTCAGCTTATTTATTTTATCAAATAAGGTGACTGGGTGGCATACAATAAAGCCAAATATAAAAGCCAGTTAAAACAATTAATCCACACTACAAAACCAAGATTGTGAGAGAGGCTAATGAATTAATGTCACACATAGTGTGACTTGATGTCATACATGGTGCAGTTTAGGGTCTAGTCTGAGTTATCTTAACTGCGTAGCAATGTTCTTTCTACTTTAGGGGTTAAATAAGGTAATTATGTTGACATACAGTTTAGAGGAAAATATAACATAAAGTTGAAAACAAAATAGGACAGAACTGTCCTGTAAGGAATAGTTTGGGAGTCATAGACAGTCTGACAGCATTCCTTTTGTGGCCATAGAAATCTCCAAGGTGCACTAAAACATTGTAGTGGGGATTTTTTTTGTAGGATTTAAGAGGGCAGAAGTACTAGATATTTAACATACTGAAACCCTAATGTATTATCTGTTCTGTATGTAAAGTGGATGACTCCAAATCTACCATTCTGATTGG
>BLBF01000011.1:7304607-7324256 GCA_015471245.1 Laticauda colubrina | reverse complement strand
TGTTGTTGGAACCCGGTCTACCTCGTGTGTTTTCCGAACAAAACACTATCCTTCCAGAATATGTCTCAGTACCTCTCTAACTAATGAGACTTGCCAACCTAACTTCTAAAACGTGTCTTGGATTCATGCCATTTCTTCATTCTAGTGCTCCATAATTCGTCTTCTTCCCCTCAGAAGAAGGCTGAGTTTTCATTGACACAGAGGGTTGTGTTTTCTAGGCTTTGATTATCTTTTTTGTTTTTGCTTTAATAATCTTCCTCCTGGTTGTTTCATGTTTATCTAGGTGAAATGCAGCATTGAAACTTGACTTCTTGGCTAACATTCTTGGCATCTGTTTGTGGAGTTGGTGTGTGATTTCAAAATTAACAGGCTTTCTTTTAAGGTCTATTCCTCCCTTGCTTGAATATACAGGCTAGCAGCATATCCTATGTTCTCTGAGCAAAATGGCAGCCCGCAAGAAATCTTGACATCCTTTCCAAAAGTTTCTTGGCAGGACTTCAACTGCCTAAACAGTTTGTTGGCTTATGCTAGACACTTTAGTAGAGAGCTGGGCTCTGTTTCTTCTTAAGCATTATATATCAAGAAGTGCTTGACATTTGCCTCCCTAAGGATATCATTTAAACAGCTTGTCTTGATCCATAGAATAGCTTCCTGATAAAATGAATACAAAATCTGTATTTTTGGCAAGCTGCAAATTGTTCTTTCCTTTTGCTTTTGTTCCTGCAAGGTTTGTGCAGTAACCTAGCTCTAAAGACCTGGTTCGTATTTTTTGCTGTGTGCATAAAGGCTACCATTAGTAGGCGAGCATTTTATCACAGTGATAATCATATATGTAACATTTCAGCAAAATATTCAAATGGCGTATAATTAGCTAGAATACAGGCAGCCCAAAGCATTCATGAATTAAATCTCCTACTGCACAATTGGAATTTGGTAATATGATTTTCCCTTCCTTTTGCCCCTTCCCCATTTTTCCTTTTTAGATCATGCAGATAGTCCTCGACCTACAACCCCAGTTGAGCCCAAAATTTCTGTTGCTAAGTGGGACGTTTGTTTAGATTTTACAGCCTTTCTTGTTACAGTTGTTAAGTGAATCACTGCAGTTGCTAAGTTGTAACATACTTGTTAAATGAATCTGGCTTCCCCATTGACTTTGTGTTCAGAAGGTCACAAATGTTGGTCACATGACTCTGGAACATTGCAACTGTCATAAATATGAGCCAGTTGCCAAGCATCTGAATTTTGGTAATGTGACTATGGGGATACTGCAATGGTTGTTAGTGTGAAAATAGTTACTTTTTTCAGTGCTATTGTAACTTCGAATGGTAACTAAACAAACTATTGTAAGTTGAAGGCCATCTGCATTTAAGAAGATTCTGGGTACCTTATAATAAAAAAGTTACAGAATTCTTTTCCCTTTTAAAAAAAACCTATTAATGTAAGTTCAAAATATGATCTAAGATTACACTTTAAAAAAAGGCCTAGAAAATTGCAACGTAAAACAATTTAGTCTGTGCAAGTTGATCAAAGTCCTCTTCTCTTCTCCTTTGCCCAAAATATTCCTGATATTTTGATGGATTCCAAAACCTCTGAATGTACTGTAATCAACATGCCTGCTTGATTCCCAGTGATGGTTAATGTAATTATGGACCAACCTTGCCAATTTGAATCCCAAATGTGCTAATTATACAAGTCCAGTTCATTGACAGGAGATATCCCAGTGGCCATCTTCCAGTCAGTGTGAAATTGCAAACTGTTACATTATGGTCTGATAGGAATGTTACCACTGGCTCCAGTGGTGTGAGTTGATTAGATCCCTAGTGTTAAAAAGGGGGAAAAAACAGCCCAAAACCAAACGGATCATTTTGTTTTTTTAAAAAAGTGAGTCGTTTTGCTGCTACTCACAGTTTTGCTGCTGTGTGATATTCCAAAGGTAAGGTTGATCTGGTAAGAAACGTGCAGAACTCACACATGTAAGATTAGTGTTGGGAACAGCCTTTGAACAATATCCCTGTTGGTTAAGGTTCCTTTTCCTTTGATATTGGATGCAACGCTTTAGGTCTGGCTTTGGACTTTAAAAAAAATTGGTCAAAATATCAGTCTTTGCTTTGAAATCTAAATATTACACACTTAAGACTGTCCATAGGAGCCAATTTCGTGAAATGGTTAAGGTACCAGGCTAGACAATGGAAGATCATCCATTCTGAGTGACTTTGAGCCAGCCACTCTCATTCAGCCCCTGGGTGAAGGCAGTGGTAACCATCTCCCAAAGTTTGCCGAGAAAACCATGGGAACTTGTCAGATAGTTTCCAAGAGTCACTAACTAAAGGCGCACAACACAGTCTCCACATATCTCTGTTTATATTAACTGCTGGTAGGAAAGGCTTAGAAAGCCCATTGTCTCAAATTTGCGAGAGGGTTTCATATTTGTAAATGCATTATTTTGTATACATTCGGCTACTTTTATAAAGTTGTATTTTTTGCTGTTCCGGAATCTAGCCTCTTACAAACTCTTCATGTTAGTCAAGCGATTGTTAAATGTAGTTGGGAAATTGCTCATGCTTGTTGATTGAACAGTGCAGAACTTATCAAATACAATTGGTACTCGGCTAGAATATGCTTAGTTGTGATTTTATTTTTAAAGCAAGAATCTTTTTCCTCTTTTTTTTAGATCTACAATGATAAATGGACTTATGATTGTTCCTGTTCTTGTGGTGATAGTTTTTCTTTCACCGAGCAAGGCTGGTAAGTATTTGGGTTTCACATCATATTAGTGAAATGTATTTTAATATCACTGTTGTGTTTCTACAGGTTATATTGATTCAGTGAGAAAAGGTAACTCCACAGTGGAACGTTCATGTTGTATATCCTTTTTTGGGGGGAAGGGTGGGGGGGAGTGACTTTGCTCCGATTAATAATTTAAGGTTGGAGGTCCCATGTCCCAAGTCCCTTCTGGCTCTGTTCTTCCCAGGTTCATTATCATTTCAATTCCTGTGCTAAGCAGAAGGGTTGACTGGCTAGCCTAAATGACTGCTTCCAGTTGCATCTTGGAAAAACAGAGCATTCCATTTCTGTTTCTAGATCAGCAAAAACAAAAAGTTCTTGGGCCTATGCCTTCTATCAGATTTAGTTCTGTCAGCAAAGTTGGCCACACTTCTGATGTCATTTAGCTCTTAGCTGGACCTTCAAATTTAAGAGTGAGGAGATGAGGGAAGCTACACTCCAGATATGTAATGGCAAATGCAGTGTTGAGTTTGTCTGTAGTGTAAATGTAGGTCTTTTTGGAAATTTCAAAACTTTATTGTATATGGTTGTTATCTGAGGGGTCCTGGTGCTCTCTGAGCTTAGGTGTTTCATTACTCAAACTATGTGACATCATCAGTGCTATTTTACTCCCTGCTAGGCCTGATTATCTTACCTAGTTTGGATAATGAAATGTCTGCAAGAAAGCAACCAAGTTCAGAGCAATAGCAACAGCACTTATATTTTATGTCCTTCACAGTGCATAAAGCCCTCGCTAAGCAGTTTACAGAGTCAGCCAATTGCCCCCAACAGTCTGGGTCCTCATTTTATCGACCTCGAAAGGATGGAAGGCTGAGTCAACCTTGAGCTGGTGAGACTTGAACTGCTGGCAGTTGCAGAATTAGTTTGCAATACTGCATTCTAACCACGGCGCCATAATGGCTCAAAGAGCAACAAAGACCCCACAGTTCAACCTTGAACTACAAATATTCTCCTTCATTGATACTGTTGTTATCTGCTTAAAATCTAAGGACTGAAGGAACATAAAGACCCAACAAATAAATAAATTTGAGCTGGAATCCATTTATGTCCTGCTGTGTTCTTTTCCTAAAAGAAATTGTTTGGGGACAAAATCGTGATGGCATTCAGCCCAGAAGAACTTGTCAGGTTATATAAATAGGTTATTGGCATAAAGCTATTGTACCATCAGTAAAATGTTTCACCAAGAAACAAAGCAGTGAGCAGTTGAGCTAAAGTTAATGTAGGTGTAAATTTTGGTTTTCCTTTCTCAAGAGTCCATATTTCGAGGGAGATGTGTTTTGAGTATGACCATTTCTCTGGTATGAAATAAGTATGTTGTGTTTTCATATTTCCCTCTACCCTCTTTAAATTAGTGATAAGCTTTATTCCTTGAGTGCAGACATGGTTTATTCTGAGCCGAACATAATTTAAAGTCTTTGATAGGGGAGAAATGTCTAGTGGTGGTACTCATTGTACAAACTTCCTTTTATCTTGCTAGACTTGCTAGTTTATAAGGTCAGGTATCACTTAACCCCAATAAGAGGGAGCTTTTTGCTTGTTAAGAGTTCTCAGCCTTTAAAGTTGTAGGAGCATAAGATTGCAAAAAAAGTAACTTTTGAGATGATTAGACAATGAAGGCTTTTATTATCTACACTGAAGCTATCCATTATTAGAAGTAACTTATAAAACAGAAACCAGTGTCTTCAGACATGAGGCTTGTATCAGTCATATATTGCATTAGAATTCTGATAGTTGTAAATGTTAATTACATATATAGGTATATGCATGCACACCCGTACATGGAGATTTATTTTAGATCCTAGATCAGGGGTCCCCAGTCTGTGGCATGCCAGAAACTGGTCTGCGCAACCAAGTGAAGCCCCATCCATTGGATGCTGGCAGCACATGAAACCACACCCCCTCCGGTCCATAGAAAAACCTCTCTCCACGGAACTGGTTCCTGATGCCCAAAAAGTTGGGGTTAGGCTGCTATCCTAGATGTCTTCCCTTACTCCAGGAACCATAAAGTATTTCTCTCCTACTGTTCAGACAACTGGAACTGTATCTGCTTTTCTTTACGACAATTAAGAAACATTGTGCAGGTAGTCCTCAACTTACAATCATTTGTTTCGCGACACATCAGAGTTACAATGGTAGAAACAGAAGTATTGTGTAGCATGTTTATATAACATTTGCTGTGAGGACATTCCCAGTTTCTCAAGCTGATCCACCTAGTTTTCACCATTATATTGTAATGCCCTTTTCATAGATTATGATAGACAAGCCTAATATACTGCTTTTATAATTTTTCTTCTGTATTTTGCTCTTTCCCTTCAACGTATCACTTTCAATAAATGCAGATCAAAAACAAATATTTGCCAGGATAGAAAACTTAAGTAAGAAAGCTACACTATTCAAATACTCTGCAGCATACTGCAAACTCTGTCACAGCATGACTGATAAAGTAATACATTTTCTAATGCCTGCTGTGTTATTTTGTACAGCATTTATTAGTTCAGATGGTACATTAAAACAAGTCATGTTGCTATTTAAGCCCAATTCCATAAAGAAGAACCACTAAAATAAAGGTGGAATGCCTATTAAAGGCAAGAGTTTTATACTTCCCTTCTCCCAAGACAAATGATTATAGATATGCTCAGGTGTTCTTTTATGAAGGAAAAAAAAAACAATAAAAATTATAAATTTGTCAGCTGCAAAGCAGGTTGAAACACCTAAAGAACCGCTTTTTTTAAAAGGAGAAATCATTAAAATGTAAAGAATATGAATCAATATGCAATCTATTTGATGATAATTTATTCTGTTATGAGAAATATTGTAAAAGGATATAAGTGGCCACAATGGAAAGAACCAAGTTTTAAAATTACTAGTTGAGGTTTTTTGAACAAATAAAATATTTTCAGAATTGGATGTTACTGCAGACTGACAAGGGATATGGAAAATTCAGTGGTAGTGTCAAAAAGTTGTATTTATGAAGCCAATTATTAGCTTGGTCAGAGAGTTACAATTCAAAAAAGTTGTGGGCTATGTCAAATATGCCTATGAACATCCAGAAATGAGGCACAAAGCTGACAAGGCAACTTTGCATATTTGTTGCCTTCATATCTTTCCAAAGTTCACACTGATTTTTCTATACAGAAATAGTAAAAATGCAGCAATGATGGTAGAGCCCTGAATTACACCACTGAAATCTTAAAAGATCAGAATAACCATTTATACCCTCAAATAGTGTAAGAGATTTGGGGAATTCATCAACAAATGATGTGATGTCAACATAAGGTAAAATACATTGTATGAATTAATCTAATACAGTGGTCTTCCTCACCAGGGACCACTGGTGGTCCACGAGAAAATTTTGGTGGTCCACAGAGAAATGTCACTCCCAAAGCACCCCCCAAAGCAATTAATCCAGGCAGCATGGGAAAACAAGGCTGCGCCACCCACATGGCCCGCGGGAACACAAGGCTGCTGTTGCTTGCATTGTGAATTACACGAGATAGTGAGGGGAGGGGGGAAAGGGCGGAGGGGGGGGACTTGCCCCATGCACCCCACGTGCCTGGCCTGGCCACTGGGCTGCATCTTTCCACTTGTTTCTTACGCAAGGAGAGCAGCAAAAGTTTTTCTTTCTCTCCCCCAAACTCTGCCAGAAACGAGTCTTTGGGACCCTGCAAGGCATCCTCCAAGAGGCTGCACTGGCAAAGACTCATTTCTGGTGGAATTTAGGGGAGAGAAACAAAGACTTCTGCAACTTCTGCTGCTTTCCTTGCATGAAACCAAAAGTCTCTCTCTCCCCCTGAGAACGAAGCTGGAGGCGGTATCCTGTGATGCCAAATAAAGAATGATTGATCGGTAGGAAAATGGGGTGGGGAACTTTCCTGCAGACTTTTTTTTAGGATTTTCCCAGGGTCTTTGGTCCGTGGGATTTAAATTAAGAGTTTGGTGGTCCCTGAGGTCCAAAAGGTTGGTGACCCCTGATCTAGTAGAAATGACTACTCATCTTTTGTAATACCTATCAATTCTATTGTAATACCTGCTTATAGTTAAAAAGTACAGGTAACGCTCCTGGAAAAGTGTTAAAAAATATTTAACCTGTGAATTGCTAAACCAGATCTAGAGGGCCTGGCTCTTCTTGATGTTGCTGAACAACAACACCTAGCAGCCGCAGCAATAGGGGCCAGGAGTTGCCATAGTTCAGCCACAGTGAGATATAGCATGTTCCCCATTCTTGTGCTTAAAAAATTGCAGGAGTCCAGAAAATGAAAGGGCTTGCATGATTTTTGCAAATATAAAAAAATTCATAGATATGAACACGCCAGGGAAATTTTTTTTTATAAAAAAAATCAAAATTACTTGATACCAGTAGAAGAGAATATTAGTAGTTCAGGGTTGTATTGCAGAGTTCTGGGTGTTCTCTAAGCTTGGTTATTTTCTGGCAAACATTTTGTTACCTAACTAGGTAATATCATCAGTGCTTGAAGGGAATGTGGCTTGCCACTCTCTACTCTCTTCTAATTCACTCTTCTCTGTTGTAGCATGGATGGTATTATCTAATTGGATAATGAAATATCTGCAAGAAAACAACCAAGCTTAGAGAAAACCCCTAAGGACCCCTACAATACCTGAATCATTAGAAAGATATTAAAGATTGAAAAATTGTAATTTGTTGCTTTTGCCCTACAAACTTAAAAAAAGCTTATTTGTTAAGGTGGCATACCTGAGGAATAGTCTTTCCCTGCAAGGAATGCTTGTTCATGTTTTCTGGGGGAGCAGATGGAAATACCATAAAATATTAATAATATTGGTTTTATTTGTACATCCATAAACTACCGTAGCTAAACTCTTTTATGGGGATAGTCTTCCAAACGAAGAAGTCAAGTAAGATAAAAAACTATAGAAAGCTCAATGCCAACATGAAAGTGGTAAAGGACCAGAAACAACAGATAATATAGAACTACTTCAGACTTTGGGGGTAGGGGAGACAAGCAGTTTATGTGGAGATTCTCAGTCATCCAGATCATGGTTGTCCCAAAGGTGCTTTTTTTTAAAGAGGCAACTTCTCCAAGAAACTTCTTCAGCTCTTTGGAGAATGGATGAGAAGCGAAACGTCTTCAAAGAAAAACTAGAAAGTCCAATTGCCTCTTGAAAAAAACACATTTGGGACAATTAAACAGTGGTTCAGGGGGCAAAACGTGTATTCTGAGCCTTGATCAGTCCTTCTGTGCTTATTTTTTCCTGACAGTTACTGCTTTCAGTATCTGATAACCTGGAGGATAAATTCAGAATAACTTTTTGTTTTTTTCTTCTTTACCACTACAATGTTAATGATTACTTCCATTTACAGTATTAACATATCTGTGTCCACCTCTCTTAATAAGGAGACGGGCCATGTTCCATCAGATTTAGCAGTATATTGCTCCATTAAAAAGATCTTTTAAAGCTACATTCTAATCAATAACTCCATAATTATTGGCTGAGAAAAAACTATCTCATAAATATAATATACCAAACATTTTTATCAATAAGCCAACTTGTAATAACAAATTATGCAAAGTAATACGATTTTATATCTGTGAAATGTGCTAAATGTACCACAGGTTTATTCCCTTTGTTCCTCCATAAAATCTTCCAGAGATTTTTTCCCCATCCTCCTGGCTTCAGCATTTCTTGAAAGTTTACATCTCTGCTGAAGGGGAGGTGTTGGCATCCCGTAAACTGAGCCTTTTTAGTAGGGGAGGGAAAGATTTCAATTTTCATATCAAAGCCCCCTCATCAGATGCTAACAGCCAGCATTTTCTGGCTCTCAAGCTTCTCTGGCTTTATCTTAAGGGTTATCTGGTTGCATTTATTTTGAAAATTTACATGTTGAACTTGCATTTGTGTCCCTGGTGGGATGTTGGTAAACTTGATGTGGCAGAAATAATGCCACATTTAGGCTTACTAGAACCTCAAAGCTATGAAAGAACAATGGTGGGGTTATTATTACAGGCTTTTAAAGCAGTGGTCCCCAACATTTCCAGTTTTGCAGACCGGTGGCGAGGGGGACAGAAGGGACGGTTTTGCGCAAGCAGCAGCATTTGCACTTGTGGGCGCAGCTCCATTTTGTGCAAGCGGCGGGTGCATGTGCCTGCCCCTAGCCCAAATGGAGCTTCGCACATGAGCACAAGCACCTGCTACTTGTGTGGTCCAGGAGTTGGGGACCCCTGCTTTAAAGGAAATGAATAAGTTTAGATATTTTTTTAAAAAGTTTCCATTGCAAGTTGTCTCCAACTCAAGAGGATCGTAGTCATCTCTGATTCACAACTAAAGAGCTAACACTTGTCTGAAGAAGTGTCTGTGGTCATGTGGCCAGCATGACTATACTCTGAAGTTGCACAGAACCCTGTTAGCCTGCCCATCGAAGTGGTACCTACTTACTTGCAATTAAATGCTAGGTGGGCAGGAGTTGGGGCAAGTAAGTGGAGCTCGCTCCATCATGTGGTATGTGGGTCTCGAACTTCTGACCTTCTGGTCAATAAGCCCAGGGTCTTCACTGCTTGGCCACCGTGCCCCCAGGTTTAGATTAGTGGAGGGCTATTTTTGCAGGCTGAGAAATCATGCCACTCTTTGGTTGGTTGCAAGCTTTGCCAGACTCCAAAACTGCTCCTTAATGCAAGAGGTAAGGGATTTTGACCCTTAAACTCTGAAAAACAAAGATTTGCTAAATAATATCTGCACCCTAGATCTCAGTGAAACTTCAAAGAGTTCTTTGGATGGGTTCTTGACTTAGAGATTTGACAAGGTTTTGCCCACCTCCTTCAAAGTCAAAAAGCTGTAGCTATTTATAAGATTTATCTGCAGTGTTTCCTTAGACTAGGGGTATCTGGTTTCTTCAGGTGCAGAGCAGTGGTGGGTTTCAAAACTTTTTCCTACTGTGCATGTGCAGCATTTGCAACTCACCTGCTGCAAGTCCAGTGTGTAAAACAGCTGACATGCGGCAATCGGCTATGCTGTGTGAAGCAGCTGAGGTTGAAAAGCAGTAAATAAAGGTCAGTATACAGCCGGGCGGGTGGGAGGGCCCAGCAGCTAATTGTCGGAGCTACCAGTTCGACCGAACCGGGGGAATACCCACCACTGGTGCAGAGAATAGTGGACACCACAGTTGGAGTGATAATATAGGAATGTTTCTGGCAAAGCCAGTCAGGACATTTAACAATCGTCTCACTTTGCAACAGAAATTTTGAGCTCTATTGTGCTAAGTTAAGGACTACCTGTAATGGTTGATTTTACAGAATTTGTGGAACCAGCTATATTAACTGATAACCATAATGTGTGGTCTGGGTATGTGAAAAACTGAACCACATTATGGCTTAGTATCATATGTGAATCTGCCTTCTTCCCTCCCTCCTTCCCTCTGTGTGTGTGTTCTGAGAATAAATCTTATAATTGTTATGATTCTGTAGTATAGGTAGTAAACCTGGATTAAAATGAACGTTTTTTTGAGAGGAGATGGCCAAATTTGATGTTGCAATGGCTCAAAGTTTTCAGATAGAGTAGATGAATTCCTTCACCTTTTCTAGCCATTGTAAGAAAGAGTTGGATAGTCTGTGGTAGTAAAAATCAGGAGCCTACCAGTCTTGAGAATTTTTTTTGCCCCTTTTAGCTCTATGTACAGCTTCCTACTAACAGAATGTGTTAGCTTGTTCCCTTTTCATTAGATTTAACCTGTGCAGGAAACAGGAGTTCTCTTTATAGGGTTTCTTGGTGTCTCACTGTCTCTGGGGTCAATATATCAACTGAATCATTCAAGCCCACAAATTTCCTCTAGCATTGTGTAGCAAAACCAAGTAACATAATCACCGAGTTTTGATAGCAAATGGTAAAACTCAGTGCCAGTGGACAATACCTGGAGTTCATTCAATAGCAGAGCAGACAGTGACTTTTGTAAGAAAGGAAACCCTGTTTGGCATTAAAACAGAGGTCTCCAAACTTGGCAACTTTAAGACTTGTGGACTTCAACTCCCAGAATTCTCCAGCCAGAGTTGAAGTCCACAACTCTTAAAGTTGCCAAGTTTGGAGACCTCTGCACGAAAAGAACATGAAGCAAGTGCCTTTCTATTTCTTAAGTGTATATTCTCCCCTTCAGAGAGTGCCTCAGATCTCCTAAGTGGGCCCTCTGGCTTTCAGAGAAAATTCTGCATTTCATAACAGGTTGAAGTTATTAAAAAACAGCCAGGTGTTTATGATTGAGAAGGGTCATTTGGATTTTCCCTCCCAAATGCATTGTATTTGTTCCTTATACTGAGTCACGTAAAAAAAAAAAATGCACACAGCAAGACAAAATTTTCCCATAAAGTACATTTGATAATAGGATATGTCTTTCCATTATACAAGAGAAATTCTTTACAAAAATACATATACTTTTTTTCTGAATTGATCGACCAAAGGGGAAAACCAATGCATGCTTCTGTCTGGAAAAATGTCCAAAGGAAATCTAAGAGTTGTTTGTCTCTGTTTATACTGTGTGTATCTTCTAAAGTACATTGTGTTGAAATACCACTGGCAATTATTGCTACAGGGTGATGTGATTGAACAGAGTGTTCAGGGATTCCTTGGCTTCCTAATTTAGATAGATTACCTCCAGGCTGTCCAAACATCAGGAGAACTGTTTGATCAAGTAGTGATCGGATCAATAATGAGAATGCAAGGATTGTGTCTGTTGGATATTGGGCCATGAAAATGACAATGATTTTAACCTACTCTAAATAGGACCTTGTTTAAGAGGCAGACTCTGAACAGCCAAGGAAACAAACCATTGGATCATTGAACAAATTGACCCTGAGTTCTCACTTGAGGCACAAATGACCAAACAAAGCTAAGTGAAAACTTAGCACTCTGGAAAAGGCTCTAAAGAAGGGAAAGATGAAAGGAAAGAGAAAAAGGATGACCAGCAGCAAGAGATTCAGTTACAGTAACAATGAATATGGTGATGGAAGATCTGAAATACCAAGTCAGGAGAAGATTGTCACAGAGAAAATCCATGTAGTTGTGAACAATGATGTGATGGCACATTATCCATTAGGAGACTTTGATTATAAGTAATCTTCAAGTATGACAGTTCACTTAGTGACCATTCAAAGTTACGTGATAATCCCACCCAAGTATTTACAACACAGTCCCACAGTTGAAATTATGAATGTTGTAGTGACACGGCAGTTGTTCACCTTATGAATAACCACAGAGGCACTGCAACATTTCACCCTGCCTATTCTCTCCCCACTGGCTGCCCACAATTGCTTCCCCTCTTCCGTACTGACACGCCGGACTCACTTATCTTGCCGCAATTTCTTTGAGAGTGGGACAATTTTGCTTCCAGTATCCGATCAGCTTCCAAATGCTTTCCATGCACTGAGAGTGAAATGTTCTGGGTGCCGTGATCTCACAGGACTTTAGGCTACCATTCTCCGCAAAAGCAGATGGGTGCCTGAAATCGCACGTGATCACAGCGCCCAGAAGCTTCCCGCGCAAAATGTTTGCCAACCGACGGGACGCTTTGAGGCAGCATGATTTTGCTTCCTTGAAGCATCCCATCGCCTCGCAAACCTTTTTGCGTGGAGACTAAAAGCTTCTGGGTACCATGATCTTAAGAGGCGGAGAGGCTGGAGAGCTTGCTAGATCTTTGCAAGGCAAGTGGCCCATCGCGACAGGATGAGGGGAGCATGAAGTATCTCAGTGGGTGGGAGGAGGCCTTAGGTTTTCTTTAGCAGGTGGTCTCTCTCTCATGGCCTTTCCTATCCTGAGATACCTCATGTGCACTTAACAACCTGCACATTTGATAAGCAAATGAATGGGCAAAAGCAGGGAGTTTTTGTGTTTTATGTGATTCACTCCAATGAATCCTCGGGTTATGAATATCATTGGCAGGCTCCACTGCATTCATAACTCGAGGACCACCTGTATTCCAATAGGAGAGAATGTTTGTAACAATCCAAGTGGGATCTTTGCTGCTCTCTGAGCTTGGTTGTTTGCTTGCAGGTGTTTCATTACCCAACTAGGTGACTTTCCAAGTTGGATAACAAAATGTCTGCATCAAACAACCAAGCTCAGAGAGCACCAAAGATCCCACTTGGATTGTTTATTGACAAATCAGATTTGTTTTGCAGTTGTAGTTTTAAAATATAAAGTATGGAATTGCGATCAGGAAATAAAATGTGCCAGAACTGAAAATTAGGGTCCATGCCATGGATTATTTTTAGATGCTGTTTTATGTAATTAGCTCTGTTTTTGCTTCAGAACCATATGTTCTTTTTCCTCCAGTATAAAACTGTGTAGCTTTGATTATATATAAATACACAGACATGTATAGATATTGATGCAGATATGTAAGTTTCTATTTCTTTGCCAACAAGGCACCTTGCAGAATAAATTTCACTATTTCCAAACATAGCTTGGCACTCAATTTATAAAAATATAATTTGGCTAATTACCAGTTGGTTTTAGTCTGTGTATTTGTACATATGTAATTATTGCATATCTCCAGAACCCCAGATGTATAGAATCGTTAAGTGATCAGTGGAACAGTTCTAAGGGGCAGGACCCATCCTCACACTCCTGTTCCCATTGTCTCCCTTCTCCAAAGATCTGAAACTACTATTTCATGGGACAACTCTTCTCTTCTCTTCTCTTCTCTTCTCTTCTCTTCTCTTCTCTTCTCTTCTCTTCTCTTCTCTCCTCTCCTCTCCTCTCCTCTCCTCTCCTCTCCTCTCCTCTCCTCTCCTCTCCTCTCCTCCCTTCCCCTCCCCTCCACTGCCCCTTCTTCTCACACACAAAAGCAGATGATTTTTTTTTCAGCAGATGCCCAGAAGGCTGGGATTCTCAAAACTCTGCATACTTTTGCTTGTCACAAAAGACCATCAAACTGTTCCTTGGCTGCATTGCTTTATTTTTAGACTTGCTTGGGAGGTATTTGTTTCATGTTCTGCTTCATATGCCAAGTACAGTTGTCTTTCCTTGACAATGATGTAAGCAAGTGAGTAGATAAGGAGTGTCATTTAGTGCTACATCTTGCATGTTCTGTGCCCTATGTCCTATTCCAAGTGTGCCAGGTGGAAGCATTCTGTCTTTCTCCATGCTGTTTGCTTAATTATAATTAGATAAAATTTAATTCTTTCCTCCTGATTTTTTAAGTGTAATTCAACATATTCTTTGAGAAGATATTTGTTGCATGCATGATCTCTCTTGTGTGGAACTTGATAGTTAACATTATTGATAGTTGCCAGAAAAGCCACACAAAGCTGTGGAGACAAAGGGAGAAGAGGCAAGGATTTCTGAGAATCTTCGTGGAGATTTCTCTTCTTGGTTTTTGAAATGTTTGGGCAATGGCCTGCTTTTAAAAATGTTCGGAACCATCTTTATGGAAGCTTAACTATGGTGAGATGTGATGTCAACATCATCTTCAGTGTGTTTGGCAAATGGATGACAAGCTAGGATTAGAATCTATGGGTGGATTCACATATATTGAACTGTTGTTTGTCCAATATTGATAAATTGAATAAGTCTTAATGCAAATAAGAATATGGCTTAGTATGATATTTGAATCAAGCTTGGGTTTTGATGGTGGTTTTTACAGTAGACATCCAGTTATATATATTTTATTCACATATAATAGCAACAGCACTTAGACTTATATACCACTTTAGAGTGCTTTACAGCCCTCTCTAAGCGGTTTACAGAGTCAGCATATTGTCCCCAACAATCTGGGTCCTCATTTTATCCACCTCGGAAGGACGGAAGGCTGAGTCAACCCTGAGTCTGGAGGGATTTGAACTGCTAAATTGTAGGCAGCTGGCTGCAGAAGTAGCTTAGCTGCAGAAGTAGCTGCACTCTAACAACTGTGTCCAAGAGGCTCATAATAATACTATGGTGTCAGATTTGTCATAGGCTTATTGTTTGAACATAAACAATTGTGATTTATGATCAAACCTTAAAATGAATTTTAGACATTAGGTCTAATAAGATGCAACATTTTGTTTTTGGATCAAGAAAATGGAAAGAATTTGTACGATATGCCCATGCCTATTGATATTTTACTGTTACTGAATTCTATACCTTTTGATGGAAAATTGAGGCGAAGGAATCTAGCAAGCATAGATACCTCTCTTAAGTGGCCTTGCTTACATGTCATACCATGGTATGATTAAGGATAGCTTGTTGAGTAAACCTCAATTGACCATGAGTTCATATCCTGCATTAGCCATGAAAGCCGTCTGGGTAACTTTGGGGCAATGACTCACTCTCAGCCCAACCTACCTCCCAGAGTTATTGTTTTGGGGAAAATGGAAAGAGAAAGGTGTGTTGGATATGCCTTCTGTTATTGGTAAAAATAATAAAAGTGGGATACAAACAAACAAATAAAAATAAATCCATTGGTTTGCACATATATTGGGTTTGAACATATATTGGGTTTGAACATATATTGCTGAACAGTGGTTTGCAAACCTCTACCTGACTTCCTACCCTCATGCTTAGCCAAACCTAAACAATGCAGATTTTGGCTTAACATGGTGTCTGCTTAATTTAACTGTAAAACATTAACTCAACAGAGTATACACAAAATGCTGAACAGTTTACATTTTCATGGAATGCTAATGCTCTATACCTGAACCAAGAGGGAGAAATGAATTCTTCAAAAATGTCCATAAAATTGATGATGTTGTTTGATGAAATGATTCAGGATGTTTTTTGCATTAATAAAATGGTCCGTTTCCTCTTCTCCACAGACGAGCTAAAATTAATGACCGACTATGAATGTGTGTGCGAAGGCATGTCATGTGTGAATGGACTCCGCTGCAAAGGACATAGGTGCTTCTCCTCCTTGAGCATCAATAATGGAGAAAGAGTTTATCAGAAGGGCTGCTTCCAAGTTTATGAGCAGGGGAAGATGACATGTAGAACTCCTCCATCTTCAGATCAAGCTGTGGAATGCTGTCAAGGGCACCTGTGCAATTTCAACATAACAGCAGAGCTACCAATGAAAGGTGAAACTTTTTGGTTCTGTTTTTAAAGAGACCTCAGAGAGGGACACCCTTTTCCTGTTTAGTCTTTCCTTGTTTGTTTGGCAGCCTTCATAGGAGATCCAAGATCTGCATGCTTGCTCAGAGCACAAGTGAGTTTGGGCAGCGTTCCTGCTTTTTGCCCACACAAGGCTGATAAGGGAAAAAAACCCCAAAACATTGCTATAAATGGCTCGTGAATTCATGAGTGAACAGTCACAACCCCTAATTGACACATATTGGTGAATAATGCTAAGCTGCAAATTTAGAACAGTCACATGTGTCTGAGAGCAATAAACGACTGGAACAAAAACATCGTAGTTTCATCTACCATATTTTTAAATTATTGTTCATTTGTTGATAAAAAAAGAACAAGTATACAAGCCACTGTTTTCTATCAACAGAAGAAAAGTTGCCCACCTCTTGATTAGAGCAAAAGGTACAAATGTCCAAGCAGGAGACTGGTGATCAGCATGACTGACAAGGAAGAGTTGATCTTACCAGTGGATATTGTTACAAACTCCCAAGATGAATGGAATATCTGGAGAGAATGACTTTGTACTTTTCGTTTGTATTTGAGTTTTCACAAGAAAAAAACCATAATACAAATAAAACATCTTTTTTGAAAATAGCATGGTCCTGGGTTATCACTTCTTCATACAGACACAAACTCAATTTCATGCTCATTTTTGTGTTCTATTCCATATCTATTACTGTTTTACATTTTCTACATAGTTTTTCCCCTCTTTTAATTTTCTCAACTTTATTTTGATTATCTCATCTCAATTCAAATCATTATATTTATACTTTTGTCTGTCCTGTTTCAATTTCATATTATCTTTTCTCATTAAACAAACTTTCCCCTGTAGTTACTCATTGGAGAATGACACCTTTATATCTTTTAATTTTATCCATTCAACTCTTATTTAAGCTTTAATACATACCTTTAAGATTATAACATTCAATATAATACATAACTTCCAGTCAAATTCTGCTTGGTACATTCTTAAAATACACACTATATTCTTAAAAAAAGATTACATATATATATGGATATATATATGTAAATAAAGCACTCATTCCATTCCAATTCAATTCTATCTTTAATAGTCATTCAAATCTTAATATCTTTAACATTTCTTTTCAATTAAATATCATACTTCCTTGGGAACACTTTAAAACTTTCCATAATTAATTCTTTTTCCACCCATATTTCTCTTCACTTATATTTTATAAATCATTAATAATAATTAAAATGTTCCCATCCTTTCCTAATTTAATTTTCTCATTCACTTTATTTCATTTATTTATTAAACATTCCACTAGATTACAATAAATATTTTATTAATCATTTTAATCATATTTTCTAAAATTATTTCTATTTGTAATATTACAATACTATCTTATGTACCTTTGCAGAATCCCTTTCATAATTAAGTTTTCACCCATTATCTCTAAACAGGCTTATACTTTCAATTCTTATATCTTTTCCCTGTTTCTCTATGTCTTGTTTCTGTCCTTTATAACTTCTTTTCCTTTACTTCTTCCTCCTCTTCTTCTCCCTCCCCTTTTTACTCCCTTGTCTCTCCACTTTTAATTCTCTCTTCTGTAATCCCCTCTTCTGTTGCTTTCTAATATTATACTTATTTTTCAAACTATTCTTCTTTTTGGGGTTTTTTTTTTTCAAATCTTAAACTTTTCATTCTCTTTCCCCCCCTTTCCTTTTCTTCCCCCACATAAAATTACTTGTTCATTAGAGATGGCTTCTTCTTTGTCCCAATCTTCTTGTTCTGCAAATGTTTCTTGTTTCTCATAGTTCCAGATCTCCATTTCTAAGAGTTGAAATACAAAGCCAAAAGAACCTCTCCCTTCTTGTGCATATTCTTTGTACTTTTTAAGTTCCATTTTCAGTTCTTCTAAAAGTAGTGCCATTTTAAACACTTTTAAACAACCATCCGATTGATTTTAGTCATTTAAATGCAATAACCAAAAATCCAAAGTTCACCAAATAATCCAAAGCTATTTCTTCTTGCTTCTTTTTTCCCACTTTCTCTTTCTGGGGTTCTATTATTTTGTTGCCAAGTTTCAGTTAAAATGTATCTTTTAGGAATCTTGTTGAGGTTTCATGGTAAATTCCTTTTAGTTCCAGGCAGTCTCCTTAATTTTTCCAGATCCTACCCTTTTATTCTTTTTCTCTCCTTTCCTGCTTTTAAAAGCTTTAAGTATCCAGGAATCTTTATTATCCCTTTGACATTTTATTTTCAGCTTAAATGCCTATTGATGTCAAAGTGGATTTTTTTTCAATTTCTTGCTTAAGTCTCTTAGCTGTCAGTATAGGAAAGGGAAGAAAAATAAATCAAATCCTTTTCCCATCCCTTTCTCCTTCGCTGCTTCAAAATCTTCTTTGGGAACAATGTCATTTTTTAATAGTTTAAATTCCAAGGTACCTTACGTTGTTGCTTTTGCAGTTTAATCCGGTCAACCAAAACTTTCTCTTCTTATCTTCCTCCTGCACATTCTTTTCCGGTCAAGTTCTTCTTTGAGGTGGCCATTTCTGACCACTGCTGCAATCGCCTTCAGGAAAAGGAGTAATGGCCAGCTGAAGAGGAGAGATGCGGCTCTCCTCAACCCTGCTGGCAGTCTCCCCCTCTTCACCACCTCTACAGGGTGGCTTAGCCCCCATACCAGCTGGCTTGGGGCACTCCAGCAGTGAGCACGGATCGAAACCATGTACGATTACGGTTTCGGTCTGTCAGCGAAGAAACTCAAACCAGAAGTCCCCATGGTGTGGTCTTCTTTCTTAGTGCTCTTCCATTGCAAAGGGAGACAACTTGTGCTTGGGTTCCCTTTCTTTTTAGTCTTGTTCTTAGATCATGTTTCTCAAAGCCATCTGCATCAAGCTTTTGCCTAATCATATTTTTTGTTGTTGTTGTCTCTCTTTTTGAAGGGCATCCATCTCAAGGGGAAGCCATGGGTTATACCATGGAGATGTTTGTTATTTTTGTACTGGCTCCCGTTATGGTGCTGATCGTATTTTCGGTGGCAGCGGTGCTAATCATCAGAAAGATTCGGCAGCGCCATATGGAAAGGCTGAATTCAAGGGACGCAGAATATGGCACAATTGAAGGGCTCATAGCCTCAAACGTTGGCGACAATACATTGGCAGTAAGTAATCCTTGTCTTGTGATCTGTTACTAAGCATCAAATAACACGCCGTGTTTTTCTTTCTAATCAGATTGGCCGAAATGTGATGTGTAAAATATGGTGCATTCATAGTCCCCTTCCATGCTGCCTGTACAAAACAGTGCCAGAACCAAACCTGTCAAGGTATGGCATGTAGGAAGATTTGGGGAAAACTGAGACACACTTAGATGGAGGCATCATTAGGTGGTTCTTGCTGAAGCCTAACTTCAAGGGCTATTCCAAGGGCTATCTTGGCACTGTCCTGAATGACTTAGAAGAAAAACAAGTTCCAACTTATTAACCCAGTTTTCCAGTATACCCACTCTTCCTTCAGTGAGAATCTCAGTTAGCAACCATTTGTAAATACCATGGTAATAAAATATTCATTTTCTGACCAACGTGCACATATTACAGCCAAAATTTGTACACCTTGACAGCAACACCCATAGTGTAGCTGTATGAGAAAACTTCATCTGAATGAGACAGCAGCAAGCAATAATCTTCAGTCTCTCTTTCTCTCTCTCTCTCTCTTTCTCTCTCTCTTTCTCTCTCTCTTTCTCTCTCTCTTTCTCTCCCTCTCCCTCTCTCTCCCTCTTTCTCTGTCTCCCTATCTCTCTCTCTCTCTCTCTCTCTCTCTCTCTCTCTCTCTCTCTCTCT
>BLBF01000011.1:7263331-7304597 GCA_015471245.1 Laticauda colubrina | reverse complement strand
CTCTCTCTCTCTCTCTCTCTCTCTCTCTCTCTCTCTCTCTCTCTCTCACACACACACACACACACACACACACACACACACACACACACACTAAATGAGGAGTGAACATACAGTTAAAAAACTGCAGTTGAGAAGTAATACAGCTTTCATGGATTGGAATCATACAATTCCCTAAACCTGAGTTAATGGTATACTATGTTTTAAAATAAATAGATAAAATCATAGTGCAGTTATAGTTCATATAGGATGCAGAGGCAAAGTGTCAGTTTCCAAAGCACAGCAAGCCACAAACTGTCAAATCTAATTGAGCCTAGCTGTTGCACTGGCCCAAACCCAGCTTGTGTTTGGGATTTCAGCAAGGACTCTATCATGAAGTAATGATGATGATGGTGATGGAAGTGTCATTAGGACTGATAGATGGACTATGAAAACAATGTCATCCTTTTAAAAAAATCCCTTGGAGCTCCATCTAGGAATTGGGAAGAATCATCTAGGGAAGTAAAGCTGTTATTGTTGGTGTTAGCCTTGGTACAACCTGGAGTGCAATTGAAAAGCACTTAGGTTTTTGCATGCTCATATTAGATATAGGGCCTCTGTCTTTTTGAACTATTGAACCCTGTGTATTGCCTGTGGGAATGACACCTGTGACATGCCAGGTAGAGTTTGGTCTGCAGGAAGATTTTTGTTTTATTGGGGTGGGGAGGAGTAAAAATGCCTGGAACTATTTACATAACTCCTTGGAAAGCCTCCAATATGTTACTTAAAAGCATACTTAAAGCCAGGGCCACTTGGACACAAGAGTGGGTGAAACTAATGTTGCATGTTTGGTTATAAACTGAAAAAGAAAGCTTTCTAGATCTCAGTGAAATGCCTTTCTTGGATTCTGTCTGAAAGTTTCTTCTATTGCAAGTGGTGAACAGTCTGTTCCAAATCTCCAGATTATGTCAGTCCCAACTATAATCAGAACGGCAGGCATTGGTATTTGACAATAGCTGAAAACCTTCAGGGTGCTCACCCTGGTATAGGATAATGAAGGATAGATCCATTGCAACTGTTATTTTGTTATATTCTTGAGAACTGTGTCGGGTTTTTGGCTACTGAAAGGAATTGTGGATGAAGGAAAATTAGACTTGTCTGTGATGGAACCCCATGTATCTTACTTCCAGATGAACGAGCTATAGTCGACATGAAAGGCTTATTGTAGAGAAAGATCATCACTGATATTCACCAATGACTGGAAACCTCTTATGGACTATTTGTGACTTTGTGATTTATATTTCTGATGATTAGAAAGAATAGGCTATATAGAAAGAAGAGAATTATAATGAGAGCCTGGTTTAATTAGGAATGTATGTGTAATTGCTGACTGGGATATTGGAACCCATATTTCTCTTTCTCTCTCTCTCCCTCCCTCCCTCCATCTATGAGAGGGGAGGGGAGGGAGTGTGTGTGTTTTGATATTTTTAATTTCTTTTTCCATCTTTTTTTTTTCAGCTTGTTTTATTTTTTCGTTCTTTGAGTATATTTTTTATTATTTACTTAAAATCTATTAATGAAATTATTTTTTAAAATGAAAGGCCATCAATGATATCATGTGGGAAGGAAAAATGTTTCTTATAACGATCAACTTCCCACATCAGTCTTAGCCATAGTGGGGAAGGTTTAATTATTTACAATATATTGGGCAAATTTCAGTTATTCTGGGTTGCATATAATGTGTAATCATTCGTGATGATTTCAGGTGAACCCGGTTGATCAATATGCATGTATATATTATGTTTTACATCCTATTGTCAATCCGTGAAGCGCCTTACAGAATGCAAGGAGGCAATTCCTTAATCTGAGATTTTGCAGGATAAAATACATCACAGCAGAATTAAACAAATAGGAGGTTAAAAGATTAACAGGAAAACAATATATGTCTGCTTTAGTAACTGAGGGATTGGCTCCCATTAACAGGTTTATAGTGTTTTAGTATGCAAATAATTGCAGTGAATTCAAATGAGTTTCTCCTGACTTTATGAATTCCCCAGTGGAACAATATCCGTATAACTATACTTACAAGGTGTTGCAAGTGGCACAGAATAGCTCTGGATAATAAGATGGATGGTATACAGATTTGACAAACAAATAAAGTAATTGTAGCATCACAAATCTTTACAATATCTCTAAAGGGTGGGAACTAGCTTGATGGATAGCAGTGGGTCTAGAACCTCAAGAGTTTGTGAACTTCATGGAAGGAATACAGAGACCTTTAACAATAATGCTTTTTACCACAGATTTTTTTTTTTATCCTGTAGAGGCAGCTTTTCTCTTGTAGCAACTTTATGTGATCATAGTTGGCTGTTATAAGCAGCAAACAGGTAGTGTTTCCATAGTTACTGTAGTAGCTACATAGTATTTCAGAAGTGTCCTTAAGGGAATAGATTGCACAGTGTACACAGTCACATTGGGGCAGGGTATATTCTGTTTAATGAAGACTAGGGAGCCACAATGACTGTCTAGGGAAAAAGGCTCGCTCTGGGAACTGAATGTTTGATTTCTCCCTATTCCCAGCAGATTCCTGCTCCAGCATGTTTCTCTTTTCCACATCATAGCTGATTCAACTGATATCCTTCCTTCCTAAGAAGGCGGGGAAAAAAAGCATACATGCAGCACCTAGTATAGGTGAAGGAGAAGCATGGCTGAAAGAAAATCTCTGCAAAATCTATTACTCTGGGAATGGAACAATCTAGAGAGTTCTGGAATGTTCCATGTGACCTTGATTAATCTGGCCAACAGTCCATTTTGAGGATTTCCAGGAGTTTGTCCCTTGAAATAGAAACTTTTACACAGTATTCCATTTTCAGAGAAAGGATGAACTCTATAAATACTTTTGATTGTGAAGCTTCCAGAAAATGGCCAAGTGACTCCATAACAAACTGGCACATCTAGAACAGGCTTTGAACATAGTCTGTATCTCTCCACAAACAATTTGTGAAGAGGAATTCTGCTTGAGAAATTTTGGAGGCAATAATGTGGCCCAAGTAATATGGACAGGGAAATTGTAGCAATCCTCAACTTATGACCACAGTTGAGACCAGAATTTCCATTGTCCAAGATCACGAAATGCAACCACATGCCCCCGTCCGCCTCATAAATGTCACAGTGGCGCAGTGGTTCGAATGCAGTACTGCAGTTAACTCTGCTGACTGCCAGCTGCCAGCAGTTTGGCAGTTTGAGTCTCACCAGGCTCCAGGTTGACTCAGTTCTCTATCCTTCTGAGGTCAGTAAAATGAAGACCCAGATTGTTGGAGGCAATATACTGCAAACTGCTTAGAGAAGTTGGAAATCACGGTGAAGCGGTATATAAGTCTATGTGCTATTGCTGTAAATACATGCCAGTTGCCAAGCATCCAAATTTTGATCAATGCCGTTGTAACTTCGAACAGTCACTAAACAGAACGGTTTGCTATGATTGAAGCAAATGAGCCTTGGCAAAAATTCTCTGGATTTCCTTGCTTGGGTTTATTTGGCAGCTGATTGTTGGTGTTAGCTACCCGCTGCTTTTAGTTCAGAGAATGTATGATTTTGAATAAAAGAAAGATTTCTATAAAATTTAAGTGACCTGATTTAAGTTTTTGAGTTCAAGCCCAAGGCAGCTAAAGCAAATTCTGAGAATCTTGGGCAAGGTTTGGTCTCACTCCATGAAACCAAAGCCAAATAGGTAGTGTTGTGGAGTGGCGGAATGACTGAGGCGAACATGGAGTAACTTCAGCTGTTAGCTTTATTATAACAATAAAAGGTTGCCGTGACTGCCGCGCTAACAGGGCAGCCACCTGGCGGGCAACAGCTAATGCTGTTTGACAGCTCCCTTATTTTTGTCAGCTGTCAACGGCACCAGCCAACAGAAACGGTCCGTGTTCCCGCTGGAAACATGGACCAGAGTGAAGACTTCAGCTCAGTCTTTTCTGAGCGCAACACATAGGATGGCTAAAGGAACACTATTAATGTTATCATTCTTCCAAGATCTTACGTTTGCATACATTATATCCTCAAAACTCTCCTGAATAGAGAGCATGGACAGAAAGATATCGACTGATCCAAATCACCCAGATAGTTTCAGCAATGGAGAATGGAATTACCCCTTTAGGCCAGTATACTGATTTCTCATCTAGCTTTAGACCATCTTAATATAATATAGATTAATTTGGTCAGATACTCAAGTTTGTTGTGTTCCAGTTAAGAGAGTTTTGATTAGGGTTTAGATTAATATTGGCCCATTTCTCCCCAAGATTGAGAGCTTGTTTTGAGAGTTACAGTGCATACTTAACTCCAGTTTGGAGAATGTTTTTGTATACTCCTTGATCCTGTGCCATTCTTTTAACAGAGGAAGACTTTTTCCCCCTTCCTGCTTTGCTTTCAAATAAATTGCTTTGCTGCCACCTTGTGGCTATGTCGATATGACTTAAACTAATACATGGTTTATACTGTATTTGACATAAGGTTGAGTTTCAAACTTTCTCCAGTTCTGACCTGACAGTTTTTTAAAAGGAACACTTTTTGTCAAAATGCTAAACTTAAAAATGTTTTCTGAGCTATCACATTTAAGTCATCTGAGATTTTTTTAAAACAGCTTTTTGTATATAGTACATTAATAGTTAGGCTTTGCTAGCTTTAAACCAATCTAATGAAAAGAATAAAATCCAGGAATATCTTTCCTTTCAGGGCTCCCATATGGATATTTTTTAAGGGAAAAAAAATCACTGGGCAAGACACAATATTCATTGAAATTCATTGCATCTCTTCTATCTGGCAGACCTCCTAAATCGAAACCTGACAACTTGGTGGTTATTAAAGCAAGCCTCCTTTTATATGTCTTGAATGAATGGGAATGTATTATTGTACATGCTTGAGGATTTAGCAGGATTGTTCTTTGGACTGTTTGAGATGAGAGTCTTAATTTATTTCCTAGCAAAGGATAATTGCATAAAACACATTTAGATTGGTATGAAGAGTAGTGCACAACCTCAGAATACAAAATACAAAATAAGAAAATACTGTCCAAAGGCACAGCAAAATACCTAGCGGCGTTGGGGGAAGAAAAAAAAGCACAAGATGTAGAAAGTGAAGTAGCACAGTAATTGGAAGTGGGTGGGCATTGAGTTAAATGAGAATATTTGGCAGGTTGGTTTTACCCTGTTGAATAAAATGGCAATCTCGACAAAACATTTGAAGGCCTTGCATAACTTGTTTTTGAGACATTTAAAACATGAAAAATTTAATAACATATTTATGTTGAAGATGCGTGGGTTCGAGGGCAGACAATTTTCATCTGTGGTGGGTGTGAAAAAAATGGAAGCATATTGAAAGGAGGCGGTTGATATGAAAAGATTCACTACGTGCTCTGTCTCCATAGTACCTAAAATTGCTTACTGGGTATATCAATGATACAGCAACAAAAGAAATATTCCAGAAATAATGTCTATTGATAAAGAATGTCTTCTTTATCAATCAAGTTAACATTTACCATTAATGATTTAGATGAACAGAGGGTGGCCTTTCACTAACTTTGATAAATGAATTCATAGCAATACATTGATGTCATTTAATTTTACTTTATATATAGTATGAAATATTTTAATTTTAAAGCTGTTCCAGTTTTGTAAGTTTAGGAAGGTAGGTAGGTAGGAAGATGGATGGACAGAGAGGTAGAACTGTCTTCTTGAAAAGCCGCAGCCTCTTAATGTCTTCTGGAAATGTGAGGACCTCCACTGAAGCTTCACAAGAATTCTTAGACCATAAAAAGTATTGTTGGTTGCTTCCAGCAATTTTTGAAGCATGTTTATGCAGGAGATGAGCAGGCTGCAATGCTTTGCTTTTATAGTATTGTTTTGTTAATGATTCTTAGCATATATCTTATATTCAAATCCCTATTAAATAGTAATATGACACAGCAACATTACAGTATTTATATTTTGACATGACTACGCCGAGCGTAACTTGTGTATGTGAAGCATATCTCATAGAATTATATTTTTATATTTTATATTGTATTAAATAGGAAGGGTTTTCAGAATTCAGTAATGCTTTGCATTTGAAATCTGAATAAACAATTGGAAAGAGTTCTATTTCATTATCATCTATATCTAGCATCTGTGAAAAGCAACTGTGATTCTATTTGGCAGATTTCCAATAAAATATAATAAGTTTGTAATTTTCTATGATTGCACAGGAATATAGTTTGCAGTTTGGAAATTTTTTGTAAATCTCAAACTTTCCTTTCATTTAAGAAAGATCATCATTTTCAAAGAAAAATTGGCAGTGGATTCAAATTTAGTAAGCGGGAAATGAAAACTGTATACTTCAATCAGAGAAGTAATATGATACTGAAAGTTTAGTTACAGCTGTGATGAATTACAAAGCTAGCAAGAACGTCTATTAGATAAGTAACTCAAGTAGATACTGAAAAATAATTAGACAAACTTGTCACCTAGGTACTAAGGCTTACAAGTTCTATAGAATTTATTTCCCAATAAACCTGTATAAAATTGCAGTGTTTATATACTACTAAAACTTTCATCATGATCTTTAATTGGGCAAAATGGTGCATCATAGGGCAGCAATTTTTGAATCAGGGTACCTCCAATGGGCTAACTTACAGAATGTGTTCAAAATCAAGGACTCTTGAGGGAATGAAATTTGGTGAAATTGTAGCTGCTTCAGTGTTACAGTGTTAGGATCACATGATCTTCAATTTCAATATTCTGTAACAATTTCCCAGCCAATCTTGCAATCCCTTGCTCCCCCCCCACCCCCACCCCACAGTAGCCACTTACCTGTCTGCTGGCAAGGGAAGGGAAGGGAAAGAGAGGAACAGGGAAAAGGAACTTCCCTGCAGCCTTCCTGGCCCATTCCACACATGACCTGTGCCAAACTCCTGTACCTTCCCTGATTTGTGCTGCTCCCTCCCCCCATGCCTTCCCTGACTCATTAAAGCATTTGATGCTCCCCAAAAGACCCTTCCTGATCCATGCTGCCCGTCTGCACATCTTCCCTGATCCATACAGCAACTCTTGCTCACCCTCATGCATCCTTCCAGACCCTGCTAACTTGCCCACTGACTTTCTCCCTGCAAGCTTCCCATAAGCAAAGTAAATGGGGAAGCTGGCACTCAAGGCAAGGAGGGAGGGAGGAAGGAAGAAAGCAAGCAAGCAAGCTTCTGATGTTTCCTGCTAGCTTCTCACGAAACTCATTGGGGAAGCCAGTTGGAAATTGTTCCCACTGTCACTGCGTTTTTGTCAACCACCTGTGGTCATTTTGCTTCTGTGGAATGGAAATATCTCTGAAAAGATGACCCAATGGATGATGGGTGTCCGTCCTAGTGCTAAATGCTCCTAACTAGTCATATTATTTTTATATCTGTCCAATAAAAAAAGGTTCCCTGGAAAGATAGAATGGCACGAATGCTTGCTTCTGTTGCAATGAATCCTCTAATAATGTTTGTTATTTCTACACAGGACCTGTTGGATCATTCCTGTACCTCTGGGAGCGGCTCAGGGCTGCCTTTCCTGGTACAAAGAACAGTGGCTCGGCAGATTACCCTGTTGGAGTGTGTAGGTTAGTCATCATTTGATTTGTTCATCAAGAATAGCTCTATGAGCAATGGGATTGTTAAAGCAGTCATCTCAGAGTCCAGATTATTCCAGACTCCCTTCTTTTAGCTTAAGGAAGATTGTGCTAGATGAATATAGGTGGATCACTTTTTTTCAAATGGAGTGGATCCAAATGGTGGACTTCCTCCATTTTAAGTTGCTTCATAAGGCTACCGAGAAAAAAAAATGGAATATTTTTTTCTTCTCTGCTTTTTCTGAATGTGAAGTGTTGGGAATTAAGTCTTAAAAAAAAACCTGGCAAGATTCAGCCTTAAGGGGGAAAAGTGACAGAAAGGAATCTATTACTGAATATTGCTTTTCTCTACTGCTATGTATTTTAATTTTTGTATTTAGGATTCCATTTGTTATTGCTTGCTGCCCAGAGCCACTTGTTGAGATGGACATCTTTACAAATTGATTAAAATAAAAGAGACAGCCACCTGGGTTAAGAACGAGATCCATTTACATAGAATTTGTATGTAAGTCAGGTACATTGTAAAAAACAAAAGCAATTAAAACAATACAAAACAAATATATACAGTATGGTCACTGAATAAAACTATGACCATGAGGGTTGATATAGCCAAGAAACGGAACCTGTAACACACTTGGGCCTCCATGACTGGGTACATAACCAAAGTCATCAGGAATTTATGAAGGGCCAGCAGGCTTGGAATCATCCTGAGGACAGGGAGTACAGCAGAGAAGGCCCGTTTCCTGACCCCAACCAGCCCACTCCTTGGCTGAGGGGATCTGTAAAATGTCCATCCTGCTGGACCTAATTGGGCAGGTAGAAATGACTTGGAGAACACAGTCCACAGTCCCTTAGGTAAACTATGTGCCAAGCCATGAAAGGCTATGAATTGCACCCAGAAACACACTGGCAGCCAATGCAGTTCACGTAGCAGTGGTGTTACATGTTTCAAATATCTGACAGCTCTTACTTAACCCGTGCAGCTGCTTTCTGCACCAGGTCTACTCACCTAATGCTCTTATGGGCAGCCCCATAAGCTGTTCGGTGAGTAGACATTGCTGTCAGCATTCTTCCTCCTTTCTGCATTCTTCCCAGTGCAATTAAGATTATTTCTGCCACCCTCCCAAGAATGAAAGGAGTTTTCAGTGCTTAAATCGCAGGAGTAGCATGGGTTTTCCAAATGGCAGCTCTCATGGGATCCACTCAGAGGTCATCCAGTTTCCTCTATCAGTAATGTTTTCACTTTTTTCAGTTTTTGGTAGGTTGTTGCTGAATATAATGAACAATACTAAGCCTTGGCAATTAACTAGGGACACTTTCCGTTTTAAAAGGACAAGTCATAAAGAAGACTTTTAAAAAATGTTCTTTATGATTTAACCAGTTGAATAGGTATAGCATCAGGAATTGATGGTTCTTATGTGATCTTAGCTAGCTTTTTAAATGTATGCAGTGCACACACCTATATAAAAAAATATTAGGAAAACTGGCAGCTCTGTACAGGCTTGGAACTTGGCCTTTTCCTAAGATAGACGGCATCTGTTTATAGAGACTAAATGGTTAGCCTGTATTACGTTGCTATTTTTGGATAGGAAGTCTCGTCTGGGTATTAGGAATTCCTCATAGCGTGTCACGTGTCTCTTTTCCTTGAAACACATGTGTTGTTGAGGAACATGTGCCAGATATGAAGAAATGGGAGACTCCAATCA
The DNA here is from genome assembly GCA_015471245.1 of Laticauda colubrina. Lineage (NCBI taxonomy): Eukaryota > Metazoa > Chordata > Lepidosauria > Squamata > Elapidae > Laticauda > Laticauda colubrina. The sequence continues at coordinate 7,295,283 of BLBF01000011.1, read as the reverse complement.
GATGTATGTTTCTGAGAAACAGAGCAGGTGGCACTGCACTGAATTAAACTTGTATAGGTTGACCAGGAACACACCATGTCAGCGGTCTCCAACCTTGGCCCCTTTAAGACTTGTGGACTTCAACTCCCAGAATTCCCCAGCCAGTGTATGCTGAGAGTTGAAGTCCACAAGTCTTAAAGGGGCCAAGGTTGGAGACCCCTGCTCTGTGTCAATTTCTAATTCAAGACATATTTGGTTCCCGTCGGGGGAGCAGAAGGGAATAAGTATCATTCTTTTGTATAATCTTTGCTGGTGTCCTTTTAAGAAGCAGTCAGAATCTCCAGGTAACTCCATTGGGCAAGGCAGATTATATAGGGAGCCCAACCGGCCACAAATGGAGCCCAAACTTTCCGCTCCTAAGTGACAAAATGTGTTACTGGAGTTTTGCCCCATTTGATGGCTTTCCTTGCCCCACTTGTGAAGTGAATCACTGCCGTTGTTAAGTTTTCAATGCGGTTGTTAAGTGAATCGGGTTTCCCCCGTTTGAACTTTGCTTGTCAGAAGAGGGGATCAATGTGACACAAGGACACCATATCCATCATAAATGTGAGCCAGTTGTCGAACCTCCGAGTGTAATTCCTGTGACCGTGGGAATGCTGCAACAGCCGTAAGTGTGAAAAATGGCCATAAGTCACTCTATCTATGCCGTTGTAATTTTGAATGGTCACTAAGTGAACTGTTGTAAGCCGAGGACGACCTGTAATTCGGCGGTTGGTAGGGAATATTTGCTTTGCACCAATCTAAAGTATGTTGGAATAGGAGTTGGAGAACCCTGGAAGTAATTGTCCATGATTAATGCCTGGAGTTTAATCACATACTATATAAGTGCCAAACCCCTACAGAATAATAGAATACAGTACAATACAGTACAATGCAACAGAACAGAATTCTTTATTGGCCAAGTGTGATTGGACACACAAGGAATTTGTCTTGGTGCAAATGCTCTCAGTGTACATAAAAAGAAAAGATACATTTGTCAAGAGTCAAGAATCATCAGGTGCGACACTTAATAATAGCCATAGGGTACAATAAAGTGATCAAATCATACTAAGAAATAGTCAATATAAATCGTAAGGATACAAGCAACAAAGTTACAGTCCTACAATCACAAGTGGGAGGAGATGGCTGATAAGGAGTGATGAGAAGATTAACAGTTGTAAAGTTGGACAGTGTTGAGTGAATTATTTGCTTAGCAGAATGATGGCATTTGGGGGAAAAACTCCTTGTATCTAGTTGTTCTGGTGTGCAGTGCTCTATAGCAGTGATTTCCAAAGTGGGTGGTACCACCCCCTGGGGAAGCAGTGGGATGCCTTAGGAGGGCACTAAGAGGCAAGGGGGCTGGCAGGGAGGTACTAAAAGGCGGCAGCGGGACGTTCGAGGTGGCCCTGCAGGTTCACCCATTGACTAGCATTGCTCCAGAGCTGGTGCCTCCAATGCGGAAGCAGTGGTACGTTACGTGCCGCCATGGCTGCGTTCAATGCACCCCCCCGTCACCTCTTAGCGCCCCTCTGCTGGCCCCCTTGGGGACGCTTAGAGGCAGCAGGGGGGCATTCGAGGCACCAGTCCTACGGGTTCACCCATTGACTGTAGCACCGCTCCGGAGCCGGCGCCTCCAATGCGGAAGCGGTGGCACGTTATGTGCCGCGGCGGCAGTGTTCAATGCACCGTCCCCCTGCCACCTCTTAGTGTCCCCAAGGGGACCAGCAGAGGGGCACTAAGAGGAGGTAGGGGGGCGTTCAAGATACCAGCTGGCCCTGCAGTTTCACCCATTGAAGCACTGGCTCCGGAGCGGTGCTACAGTCAATGGGTGAACCTGCAGGGCCAGCACCTCGAACGCCCTCCTGCCACCTGTTAGCATCCCCGAGGGCCAGCATAAGGGCACTAAGAGGCGGCAGGGGGATGGCACGTCGAACGCAGCTATGGTGGCATGTAACGTGCCACTGCTTCTGCATTGGAGGTGCTGGCTCTGGAACAGTGCTAGTCAATGGGTGAAACTGCAGGGCCAGCCGGCGCCTCGAACGCCCCCTGCCGTCTCTTAGCCCCCCTCTGCCGGCCCCTTTGGGGATGCTAAAAGGCAGCGGGGGTGTTCGAGGAGCTAGCCCTGCATTTCACCCATTGACTGTAGTCATGCTCCAGAACTGGTGCCTCGAATGCGGCAGCACGTTGGGAAAAGCTGCTGCCACTGCTTCCCCAAAGTGCCGCCACTGTCGCATTCTGTCTGTCCATCCATTCATCCATCCATCCAAAAGTTCTGTCTGTTTGCCTGTTCCTTCCCCCCCCCCCTCTATATATATGTTTTTTTAGGCTTTCGCGGGTACTTACATGTGTGCTGTTTAGCTTCCTTCGGGTATTATCCCACGTCATTGTAGTTCTGTTAAAGTTGTAGCAACGTTTCAGCAGAATCTCATCTGCCATCCTCAGGCTTCTGTATAGAGTTAGTTCCTGGTTTCAAATTTGAGGCTGGTCCATTCTGATTGGCTGGGAGCCTGGATCTGTGTTCATTGGACTTGGAGTTTGATTGATTGGTGTTTCTGGTTTCTTCTGTCTGTTTTGTGACTTTGATTGGCTGGCAACACTCTGTTCTTGTGTTGGAGGCTTTCAGTGCAGCTTGGCTCCGTGTGAAAGGACGGCTGCTCTTCATTAGCAAGCTGGGTTTCACCTGGGTGCCTGGTGGGGGGGTTAGGTTGGAGCTATCAGAGGGAGTCTGTTTTTGCCCAGGTGTTTGCCTGGCTTGTGGCATGGAGATCTTTCTATTTGAGAGTGCAGGCTTCCAAATGATTGACAGTCTGGTGGAATCATCTCTTCTATTCATGCTGTCAGGTCTTTTTTCAATCTCAGACCCAACCACATATCTAGAAAAATCAACCAAGAAGAAAATTATAACCAGCCACATAAGCAAAGAAATCCAACAGACGATCACCCCAAGAGAAAAATCTTCTAGATGCCCCAAATTATACGGCCTCCCAAAAATACACAAAGAAGGCATACCTCTCAGACCCATAGTCAGCTCCATAGGAGCACCATTACAAAACCTAGCTAAATACTTAGCAAAACAACTACAGCCCCATGCTGAAACCGCAGCTTCATATGTACAAAACTCATTCCACTTCTTAGAAATGATCAAAGATCTACACGTAGAACAAGAAGATCTGCTTGAAAGTTTCGACGTGGTTTCACTATTCACTCAAGTCCCAATAAAAGAAACTCTTGAAATCATCAAAAATAAATACCAACCAGCCAAAGACCTCATGGAACTAACAGAACACTGCCTAACTAACACATATTTCATATACAAAGGACAAAGATACAAGCAAATTGAAGGAGCCCCTATGGGATCACCACTGTCACCCGTCATTGCAAACCTGTTCATGGAAGAATTCGAATCCAGAGCCCTGACTAATGCCACCCACAGACCCAAACTATGGCTAAGATACATCGATGACACATTTGTGATTTGGCCCCATGGAAAAGAAAACCTAAACAATTTCCTAACACACCTAAACAACACACACCCCAAAATCAAGTTCACCATGGAAACGGAAATAAACTGTTTGTCTGTTTGTGGCATGGAGATCTTTCTATTTGAGAGTGCAGGCTTCCAAATGATTGACAGTCTGCTGGAATCATCTCTTCTATTCATGCTGTCAGGTCTTTTTTCAATCTCTATGGCTTCTCTGATGATTCTGTGGCTGGGGTTTTATATAGTGGCCAGGGTTTTAGTGCCATTGAAGTTGATGTTGTGACCTGTGGTTTTCATGTGTTGGACTAGTGAGGAGGTGTGTTCCAGCTTTTTTACTGCATTTTTGTGTTCATCTAGGCGGGTACTTATTCTTCTATTGGTCTGTCCAATGTATGTGGCCGGGCATGATGTACAGGGAATTTCGTATATGCCTTGGTTTTCTCGGTCAATTCATCCATCCATCCATCCATCCATCCATCCATCCATCCATCCATCCATCCATCCATATTTGAAGCGCCGGCCCTGCAGGCACATCAGGAAAGGAGAGCAAAGCCAGTCTGGGAGGGAGAGAGAGAGAAAGAGAGAGACCTGATGCATCAGATTGAATGAGGCCTAGTTTAGACTGAGGCCCTTTTTCACACTGAAACATCTTTGCCAGCACATTGAAACATCTTTGGCTTCTATTGATTAAAGGTTTTGTGGATGAAACCTGGCCAAGACTATCAGGAAGCTCTCACATTTTGTTGAGGCTTTAAACAGGATCCATTGGACCAGATCTCCACCCAAAAAAATAACTTTTCCCCAATGTATTACAGTGAAGAAGGCAAAACCAAAATGTACTGGTAAATTACAAGGAGAACACACACACACACACACACACACACACACTCCCTTCTAACCCTGCTGGAGCAGGTGATTGGACTAGAATAGATATTATATTTCTCCTCCCTCCCTCCTTCTTTATATCTTTTTCTTTCTGTCCCTTCCTTCCATCCCCTCTCTTTCTTTGTCCCTTTTTCTTTCTTTCCCTTTTCTCTTTATTTTCTTCCTCTTTTTCTCTCTTTCTTTTATCTGTCTCTTTCCCTCTCTCAGGCTCATCACTTTGGATCAGGGGTCACCAAACCTTTGGATCTCAGGGACCACCAAACTCATAATTTTAAATCCTGGAGACCACAAATATGAATTTTGACTGACGGTGGCTTTCTGGCGTTGGTGGGAGAGAGAGAGAGAGAGATCTGATCCAACCTCTCTCTCTCCCTCTCTCTCACACACAGGCAGGGGTGGGATTTAGGCCCTTGGTCTAAAGCTGTCAAAAATCCAAAAACTGGTCAAGTAGCTCTGGGGAAGCCAGTCATAAATTAGAACACTTGCTAAACAACTGGTCATGAAGTGAGGACCACTTGTATTGGTTTGCCAGCCACCTGGCCATGCCCACCCAGTGACATGACCAGCAAGCCACACCCACCCAGTCATGTGACCAGTAAACCACACCCTCAAATTAGGCCACACCCAGAGAAATTTGAATCCCACCCCTGGGTGGGGGGCACCGAGGATGAGTTTATAGCATCAAGGGGGCAGTGGAGCCAAAACGTTTGGGAACCACTGCTCTGTAGCGCCATTTTGAGGGAAGGAGTTGAAACAATTTATGTCCGGGATGTAAGGGGTCTATAAATATTTTCACAGCCCTCTTTTTGAAGTTGAAGGCAGGTGGGTAGTAATTGTTTTTTCTGCAGTCCTAATTATCTTCTGAAGTCTCTGTTTTGTTGGGTTGCAGAGCCAAACCAGACAATTATAGAGGTGCAGATGACAGGCTCAATAATTCCTCTGTAGAACTGGGTCAGCAGCCCCTTGGGCAGTTCGAGCTTTCTGAGTTGGCGCAGAAAAAACATTCTTGTAAGTCACTTACAGCGAACTTACAGGTTTTAGAAGCAAAAAGTTGAGGCAGAATTAAGTCAAGCTGTTTGACAATATCACAATGTTTCTCATGTCCCAGATAGTCCTCGACTTATGACAGTTCATTTAGTGACCGTTCAAAGTTACGATGGCACTGAAAAGAGTGACTTATGACCATTTTTCACACTTACGACCATTGCAGCATCCCCATGGTCATGTAATCCAAATTCAGATGCTTGGCTTGGCATCTGACTCATACTTATGACCAGTTACTGGGTCCCAGGATCATGTGATCCCCTTTTGCAACCTTCTGACATGCCAAATCTATGGGGAGAGCCAGATTCACTTAACAATGCTGTTATTATTTAACCGTGCGAAGAAATGTTTGCAAAATGGGGCAAAACTCACTTTACAACTGCCTCACTTAGCAATAGCAATGGCACTCACTTATATAGCACTTTATAGTGCTTTACAACCCTCTCCAAGCAGTTTACAGAGTCAGCATCCTGCCCCTCCCCAACAGTCTGGGTCCACATTTTACCCGCCTCAGAAGGAAGGAGGCTGAGTCAACCTTGAGCCTGGTGAGATTCAATCTGCCAAATTGCAGGCAGACAGCAGAAGTAGCTTGCAATACTGCACTCTAACCACTGTGCCACCGAGGCCACCTAAACTGTGGGCTCAATTGTAGTTGTAAGTCAAAGACTGCTTGTGCTTGCTTGTTAAATAGAAGAGAATGGTAGTTCAGTTGAAATTAGTCATGGGAGAGCTTATCTGGAATGCGATGCAGCTACCTCCGGAGTTAGAATAGCCCAGCTTCAGGCTTGAACCTTATTCCTATAAGCCAGCAGGATTCAGACTGTGAGTAACAAGCATTGTGTTGTTGCTGTGAGTATTGTGAGCCCACTTGAGGAGGGCTGCAGATTGCGTACACAAAGTCAGAATGCCTTTCCACTCTGATGAGGTAAGCCAACTGTGAAGTTTGGGTTTTCTATATTGCTGCTATGAAGGTTAATAATAATAATAATAATAATAATAATCATCATCATCATCATAATCATAATAATCATAATAATAATAATAGAAATGAAAGTGGCTGTCTCAAAAATTCAATCCATATTCCAGACCTTTCCCATTAGGACAGACTTTTCCCATTTATTTTCAGTCAAAAGACTTCCTTTTGTAAACTGGCAAAGTTTTTTCATGATCATTGATGTCAAATATGCTGACTCTAAATCGCTTAGAGAGGGGCTATAAAGCACTGTGAAGCGGGATATAAGTCTTAAGTGCTGTTGTTATGGTTTATTTGATCTCTGGGTGAAAAGTTAACCACTAAAAGATGACTGGTTTGTTTCTGACTCAGTTCTAATATCATTGGTTTCGCTCATGGGATAAGGTGCATACAAGTTTGCCCCCTTTTTTTAGAGGGTGTTAAGGTCCTTGCGAAGTTGAGAATCCTTGCCGTAAGGAGATGGTAGAGATTCAGATGTACCCTCCATCCAGCAGCGTAACCTTTGAAGGCTCATAAATATGGATGTTGAATACAATTTCTGGTTTGGGCGATAAGTCCAAAAAAACTTCTTTTCCTTTGATTAAAAAAAAAATATCTCTTTTGTTTATGCTTTCTAGGGAAAGGCCGATACGGAGAAGTCTGGCGAGGACAATGGCAAGGAGAGAACATTGCTGTCAAGATCTTTTCTTCCCGAGATGAAAAGTCCTGGTTCAGAGAAACAGAATTATACAATACAGTGTTGCTGAGGCATGAAAATATTTTAGGTGGGGAGAAGAATGCCATTGCTTGGGGGGGGACTGATCGGAGGAGAGCTCTGTGGATGGACTGAGAGCCCAAATCTGCCGGGACCACCCAACTTATTGTTTTCCTTAGTCCTTCTTGAAGAAATAGAGAAATACATTTAATTGCTGGAATTAAAAAAAAAAAGGTTCAATGAGACCCAATAATAGAGAATAACTTTTCGTTTAGAAGCAATTTATTCTTCAGCCTGATCCCCCCAGAAAGCAATTAAATCTGCCACTTTAGACACATCGGTATAATTCTACAAATAAAAACAGAAAAGGTGACTTGCAATGGATAATGCAAATAAACTGGAGTAGATAAAATGCCATAAAAATGCCAAGTAGACTTATCAACTGTGCTTGCTAGGTGGCATTCCAATAAAGGGTGGTGTTTCAAAGGCACCTCTTTTAAACCCAGATTAGAGGTCTGTGTTTTATCCTGTGCAGACATTTCCTTCCCTTTATTTAATACTTGGTATTTGGGTGATACAGTAGAATGTCTCCTCCTAACTATTGGAGATGAGTGGATGGATGAAAAATCAGAATTTAATCATAGGCCAGCTGGTCTGTTGAATTGATTCCGTTTTTGGTACCACCTCAGTTCAGACCTGATCCTTCTAGGCTTTCTGTCTTCAGTTGTCTTTTGGCATTCTTTGGTAGTGATGTGTCATGTAAAGCCATGCACAACCCTCTGCAGGGTTTAACTTTAGTCCAACGAGTGCCAGGGCACACATCTTAGCCTTGGAACAATACGGTAGATTTGCAGTGGTACATTGCTGGGGGAAGCAGAGATAATATAGACTTTATGTTGCTGGGTACATGTGATACATGTGTTGGGATCTATTTGCATAGAATACAGTATATATTGAAGTGCTTTATGTACAGTTGTTCCCATATTTCAGTGTGGTGGTGGTGGCTAAAGCTAATCTATATTTACTTCAAGAGCCACTTGGTCGAGTTGGGGGGAAGCATTCAAGTGCTTTTCTGTTATCTGAGTCCTTCAGTACATCTGGTAGAATTAAATGTGCCTGTTATCTTCCCACATTTGTTTTTAATGTAACATTCTTTTTAGTGAAGAAATGTAACTTGTGGAACTGCTGCTAGAGCTTCCATTGTCAATACGGGAAGACACTTCATCAAAGCTATTTCCCCCCAAATTTTAAATCCAGTTCAATATTTTATTCTTCTAGTCTTACACAGGCCTTCTCTTATTTCTGGGAAATGCTTCAGCTGTGTTTCCAACTGAGCACTTAAGCAAATGTAAGAGTTGGCTGAGTTGGATAGTCTATATGTATGTTTTGGTGCAGAGAACAGCTCCCCACACTAGTGGCAAGTTGTAGGTGCTAGGAAAACATTTTTTTCTTGGGTTTCTGCCAGGGGAGATGAGCTCCAAGTTCTAGCATTTAAGGTAGGTTAATACATCATTTTGTAGATTTCAGATTCAATTCAGAAAAATTGCTTCAGAGCCCACAGAGGGACTTGGAATTCATTGCTACACAGGCCATCTTGGAAAGCAAAGCAGCTGCTTCAATGAGTCATAAGCATTAGGTTTATTCATACTGTTGCAGTTTCCAAAGAACCTTTTCCCAAACTGATTCCAATGCACTGCACATCCCGATGATCATTTAACCCAGGAATTGCTCACTTGAAAAGAAGAGGAATTATACAGGTAGTCCTCGACTTATGACCACAATTGAGCCCAGAATTTGTGTTGCTAAACGAGACATTTGTTAAGTGAGTTTTGCCCCATTGTACAACTTTTCTTCCCACAGTTGTTAAATGAATCATTGCCATTGTTAGTAACCTGATTGTTAAGTGAATCTGACTTCTCCATTGACTTGGCTGATCAGAAGGTCGCAAAAATTGATCCCATGACCCTGGGACATTGCAACCGTCATAAATATGAACCAGTTGCCAGGCACCCAAATTTTGATCATGACCATGGGGATGCTACAATGGTTATGAATGTGAAAAATGATCATAAGTCACTTTGTTCAGTACTGTTGTAACTTTGAACAGTCACTAAATCAAATGTTATAAAGACTACTTGTACTGATGAAAAGAGCAAAAAATAGTAATATTTTGAGCATTTTCAGCCCTAACTAGTGGAGAACAATACCTTTTTTGAAGTCTGTGCAGGGAGTCATAGAATTTGCCTTTTCTGCTTAGAACAGCCTGCATTGTGTTCTCATTGGTTTTAGGGATAATGGGGAATGTTGCAGTTTGGGAAGAGTTTAGTTCAAGGTTCAACAACCTGGTGTTTTGGAGATGTTTTGGAACTCTGTTCCTCATCATTGACCATATTGGGTTCATTTGATGGGAACTGAAATCCAACTCATTGGGAGGATCCATGGTTACTTACTCTTGGTTTCTATGATGATGACCATTATATGAAGAAGGAAATATCTGATAACTTGCCTTTCTTAGGAATGTTCCTGTCCCTTTCAGGTTTTATTGCTTCAGACATGACATCGCGGAATTCTAGCACTCAGTTGTGGCTAATCACACATTATCATGAAATGGGCTCCCTGTACGACTACCTGCAGCTGACAACGTTGGACACTGTGAGCTGCTTACGAATAGTTTTGTCCATAGCTAGTGGCCTTGCTCATTTGCACAGTGAGATATTTGGGACCCAAGGAAAACCTGCCATTGCTCACCGGGACTTGAAGAGTAAAAACATCTTGGTTAAGAAAAATGGGCAGTGTTGCATTGCAGATCTAGGTAAGTAACTTCCTGTTTTCTTTTTCACATGGCCAGCATGAGTAATTTATCGCTGGGAGAGTACCTAGGTTGCCAAACTAAGAAACCAGCCAAAAATCATAAAAGAGCAAGAGCAAATGAAATAACAGATAGGTGCAATATGTAAATATAAATCACAGAGCTTTCTAGGCTTTAAAGAGGGTTAAAGTTTATCAAGGTGCTACATGATTTCTGTAAGGAATGAGGTATATATAGAAGGGATGTCGTTCATGCTTTCCTTGGTGTTACTTGATAGCGAGCTAGGAAGATTCAGCATCCACTAGAGGGCACTTAGCACCCAAAAGTTTTGCTGCTCCTGGATGCATTTTGTGCTGTTTTCTGAATGGAAGTCTGTCACGAGAGATTTCTTTCTCAATCTGATATCCTTCAGGTGTGTTGGACCTCAACCCCTTGAACTCCTTTCCAGCATTTTATATAGCAGTAATTAATTACAGTTGGAAGAGCCCTATGCTAGCTTCCTTGAAGCCTATAACAACTCAGCATGCAATGTTGAGCCAAGGTTAGGATTATTAAAACAGACTATTAAAATCGGCAAAGTTACAGACTCTCTTCCTTTCCTCCTGATTATTGTAAGGTCATATTTTTGTGTCTTTTTATCAAAGTAAAGTGTTGCATAAAGACCAGAAACTGTAGTTAAAATTTATCATGAGTTAAAATTTATCATACCTGAAATCAATAGTGGCTCGAAATTTGCTTATTTCTACTGTTATCCTGCCCGCTTAACAGTTCCAAAAGTATGCAAATGTGAGTAGATTAATAGGTACCACTTTGGTGGGAAGCTAGTGTGCTTTTAGCGTATAGCCATGCTGGCCACTTGACCATGGAAAATGTCTTTGGACATTGCTGGCTCCCTCATCCAAGAAACAGAGATTAGCACTGTGCCCTAAAGTCAGACACTACTGACAGGAAAACCTTTATCTTTTTTTTTTTTTTTTACTATGTTATTTAGAGTTTGAGCCATGTAGTAAATACTGCTTAATTTCAAAGGGAAAGTTTTGAAGCTTTTTATTAGCAGTCGATAAGAGAAAGTGCAATGTATGAGCCCAAGGCTTGCTCAGATTTCTTTCCACAGTAGTGACTCTGGCTGAGTACTTGTGGGCTATTCAATTGCTGCTGCATTTGATGATCTCTTTCTGTTTTTCTATTGGAGTCTGCCTGAATGTTTTGGGATGATAAACACTCGATGTCCGAAGTATATGTGTCACAGCAAACCCAGCTAATGCCTTCAAGATTTTTTTTCCTTCCTAAAACTATTACAGATCTAACTTTAAAAAAAGAGACACTTCACAATAACTTTTCTTTATAATTATAGGTCTGTCCGTCATGCATTCTCAAAGTACCAATCAGCTGGATGTTGGGAACAACCCCCGTGTAGGTACCAAGCGTTATATGGCCCCAGAAGTCTTAGATGAAACAATTCAGGTGGACTGCTTTGACTCCTACAAAAGAGTTGATATTTGGGCATTTGGACTGGTCCTCTGGGAAGTAGCCAGGCGCATGGTTAGCAATGGTAGGTAAATGTGAATTTAGTTCAGTCTATAGAGTTTAAATCCTTCATTTTGCTTTTCCACTTAAAAGCCCTTTCATGTCCTGTTTGAGCAACCAGAATGACTTGTGTAAACAGCTATTTTATTGTTGATCACCTCTATTATAAGAATGTCACCAGACTGTCTACCTTCCCTTGGGAAATGGCAGATATAAACCTAAGGATTTGACCTCAGACATTTCCTCCCCTGCATAGACTCTTAAGTTGGAATTTACTCCCTCTATCAGGGGTCCTTCACATTTAGCTGGCTATCAAGATAAAATATGCTGAAAATGTGGTATGTGCTACCAGATAGCCAGAAGAGTGAAAGTTTAAAAAAATCAGCTAAAGCAGGGAAAGCAAAGGGGGAATGAAAGACAAATCTTTATATCTTTACACCTGAAAACTGAAGGAGTTGGAATAAGTAATTCCGGCAGCAACAAATTCTATGAAGCTCAAGGATTTCTCCTCCTTCTTTCCACAAGCCTGGAAAAAGCTCCCCTTGGAACAAATATTAAGATTTCACTAAGATGTCTTCTAGCTCTTACAGACCAGACAAATTCATACGGAAGCAAGAAATCTTCATTTCGAGTGCAAGGCTGTTCTGTGGAACTTTGGGGCTCTATGAGAACTTCTTCCATGAGAGACCAGTTAAAAAATTGTTATTTAAATAACAACAGCAACAATAATTATTTGTTTATTGAGGAACTGTAGCAGATAAAGAGTGATCTAGAATGATGCCATAAATGTGCCTTATCAAGTGCACCTGGCTACAGAAAATAAATACATAAATTAATAAGTTGCTATTAGGTTTCTCGGCTGTGGCAGACCTTCTTAGACCAGGAAGTACTGAAGGTAATGTCTCTTATCCTTGTCATATCCTTGTTAGACTATCGCAATTTGCTCTGCAGGGGATTGTCCCCAAATATAACCCGGAAAACTGTAGCTGGTACAAAGGCAACTGCTTGCTTAGATTGCTTACATTGTGGGAACTATATTAGTTGCTGGGTGGCTTCTGGGCCCAACTCAAAGTGCTGATTACCTGCATAGACCTATGTGGCTTGCCTACTTGTTATATATCTGGGGTGGCAAAATCTTCCTGCCCAATAAGGGCCAGCTGGGAGAAAATGCTATTGGTGTACACATCCAGAAGGGAGCAAGATGGAGGATGGCCTTCTTTCTTTGGACTAGCTTTCCTTCTGAGGTCAAGATGACACGCCCCTCTATTGATGTTTAGAAAGACTGCAAAAAGATGGTCTTCTGAAAGGCCTTCAGAGAAGTAGCACCTAATTAGGCAACTCAAAGGTGCTTTTTCAAGAAACCACTGGACTTTCTGGTTTTTCTTTGAAGACGTTTCGCTTCTCATCCAAGAAGCTTCTTCAGCTTTGGACTGGATGGTCAGTCAGTCAGAGCTGAAGAAGCTTCTTGGATGAGAAGTGAAACGTCTTCAAAGAAAAACCAGAAAGTTCAGTTGCCTCTTGGAGGAAAAAAAGAAGCACCTTTGGGACAACCTGGATGATTGAGAATCTTCACAGACATCTAATTAGGCAACAGCAGAAGTAGCGTTTTGTGGGATATGAATTGATTATTTGGATTTTGTTTTTGTTTTTACTTTTCTGTAATTGTGAGCTGTTTAAAATAGGTGACAAATAAGTATAAATAAGTAAGTTGCTCACTGTTTTGCTTTTGAGCACAGAGAAGGTTGGCCAAGGGCTGCTAGCTTCTGCAAGTGTCTATTCTGTAAACAGGCACAAATTTAGCCCGCTTGCTATAATTTATACTGTCCCTATAGTTGGTTTCACAAATGATCTTAAAAGTTGTTGTTTGTGATGAAGCGAGAATAAATTTGCTCGCTAAATTTCTAGCAAAATCCAGAGGCTGTTTCTGATTGCACAACGGCTCTATTAAAGTCAACGGCTCTATTAAACATTTTAAGTAGTGTAAAGCAGGACACAGTTGAGAACCAATTTATCATTTTTGGTGACACAAATACAGAACCACTCAGAGGTTTGCTCCTTTTGTGAGCTCTTCAGCTGTGCTGCGAAGGGACATTAGAGGCAAAAGATACCAGACCAGAATGATTGGTAACATGGGGTGGGTTGGAACATCTTAAATCAGGGGGAAAGATTAATAAAAGGTTTTTCACCTTTCTATTTAGGGAAGAAAGGTCACTGGCTGAAGGCGGGGTTAGAAATAACCTGGAAAATGGCATTTGTGTCCCTTTTCACTGCACATTAACATTACCCTGAATTTGATGAATTGTAAATTCAAAATAAGTTTTTTTCCCACAGTTCAGTGCAAAGTGTATCTGTGTTGGATTGCAGGATCAAGCTAAGGGAGGTTGATGTTAGCATCAGAAGTCTCCTATCTTTATTTATTACTTTATTTTATAAGTTGAAGGACAGTTCTCGTTAAAGTATTTTCTTTTTTTCTGGGGAAATGAAAAAGAAATTGGATCAAAGTTCACTGGGATAGTATTAAGGCAGAGTCACTCAGAGGTTAATAATGCCCTTCTGTGGAATTCTTCAGTGCCTCTGGAATCGGCTGCAGTCCCTTGGGTGGGTTCATGAAATTTTTATTACATTAATTGTCACCATCACAGGTATAGGGTATCCTCCAGTCAGAGACGATTCTGGTAGAATATTTCTGGAAGATCAAGGCTGAGGAAACTTAATAGTAACGAGCATTTCTCAAGGCTGTTCATCTGATGGCAGGAGGGCCAGGCCCATTCGTTTCCCCCCTGTCTGTTTTTTTCCTGGGTTTTAATCTTTAGGTCTAATGAAACCTTGGAAACTTGAAAATTTTGCAACTGTGTTGTAAAGATTCATTTGGGCTAATAAACAACTTGCTTTTGTGGGTTTTGGCTTATATTTCTCATAATGAAACAATTTGTATTTGAGAGAAGTGATCACTTTCAGAATTAAGCAAATCCAAATGTGTGAATTTTAAAATACAGAAATATAATTATAACTGCCAGATAAAATAGGCTTTCTATATTGCTTTTTTAAAACTTGTATAATAAAATTCTAATGGCAGATAAGATTTTTGAAAAGGTTTTCTTAAAAGATACAAACTAATGGCAGACTAAAAATTCATGGCAAGTAAGTGTATCTGTGTGTGTGAGTGGGTGCGAGTGGGTGCGTATGTACATGTGCTTAATGCTAGATAATTTCTAATATTAAATTGCCACATATATATTTCTAAAATACCTACTTGATATGAACATTTCCTCCAGAAACTTGTTATTGTCTCTTATTTTAATAATAGTTGTGCATGACTAATTCTTAATGGGATCAAAATGAAGAAATGGAATGTTGGATTGGAACATATTAACCAAGTTGTTCTGAATACTTCTGCAATTAAAATATATAATGCAAAATGATGTTATTTATTTGAGGGGAGGGTGTCTTTTATCCACAAAACCACAATTGAAAGACTCTTAATACTCTCTCATATCTCAAAAAACTCTTTTAACAGTTAACTAAAGACATAAAGGTAACAGTACAATAAAATTTAAAACAGATAAATCATAAAAATCAAATCACAGCAGTACAAGAATTCCATCAACAATATTGATGGCATCCCTTCATCCTCTAAAGGCCCTGTCCCACTGGCCGACTGACGCAAAACATATGCATAAAGGACACAGCGGACGAGCAAAATTTCGGGGGTGGCTCCATCTGTTGTCATCCACTCCAAAAAGTGGCAAAAATTTGCATAAACAGAACAGAAAAGAACGGACGTGGGTAGTATGTAGTGGGGATGTTAAACAGATGTTCATAGGAATCCTAGTGGATGAAAGCGGATGGAAGTGGATGACACCTCCGAAGGGGTTCCGGGGGCACAATTTCGAAGCAGACGCATAGCGGATGAAGCGGATGCATCGCTTACGCCTAAAGGAAAGAAAGGGGATGCCGCGCGGATGTATATCAGATGCAAACTGTTCACTGCGCATCCTTTCTATTTCCGTGCTACTAACGCTGTGTAGACGTTCCGTGTACCTTTTGTTTCCTCCCTCTTTCCGTTTTCAGCTGCAGCGGATGTGAGTTGCAAGGATGCCCAGAGGATGCAGAGAGGATACAGTGGACGTTTAACGGATGATTAAACGGACATAGAACGTTTGTTGCTCATATGTTGCGGATTTACATCATACACGGTGGAAAGTTCATCCGTTCACAAAGTTTTGTGCAGCTCAAAACTTCTTGCGCGGATGAAATCGCAGTGGACGGATGCTCGACGGATAGAGCGTATGAAACACGTATGCAATGAGTACACAATGGATGCATTGCGTTTTCCAACGGATGGCAAGCTTTTTTTAACGTTTTACATCCTCTTTGCATCCGTAAGTGCAGTGGGACCGGGCCTTTAAGACCCTTCATAACAGTACTGTTTTAAAAAAAAAACTTATAGAAAGGCCAGTGTGGGAGCTAGTCAGATTTCCAGAGGGTGACTCTCATAACATAAGCATACTTACTGAGAAGCCATGCCTGTGAGTCTCAGGGCTTCCCCTCCCCTTGAGAAATAGAGAACCAATAGTTTCTCTCAGATTGGATAATTCAAGCAGATTGAATTTGGCTGGAAAAGATGGTGTTGCAAAGTGTCTTGGTGCCAAGCCATAAAGGGTTTTATAAGTTAAAGCTGTTGTACCCAAAAACTAGTCAGTGCCAGTGCTACAGCTTATACTGATGTACAATGAATCAAGAACAGTAGTGCTTAATAGAGGACTGCTTGCTTCAAAGTCATTTTCAGAGGTAGCCCTATTTAGGGTACCTTGAAGTAATCTAAACAAGGGATGATTCGGGCGAGGCCCTCTCATTTCAAGATGGGCCAAAATCCTTATGGTCATAAGTGCTGAGGACACACACACACCCCCAACACAAAAGTCACTTGTATTTTTGGTTTTTTTTTTTTTATTTGATTTGCCAGTCGCTTACAAGATAATAGATATAAGAACAAACATGAGTAAGAATACAGGAAATAGGTACGAATAAATTGGGACAATAGGACAGGGACAGTAGGTACAATTGTGTGCTTATGCATGCCCCTTAGGAATGGGGTGAGGTCAATAATAGATAGTTTAAGGGTAAAAGTAGTACGGATTTGAGGATATAACAACAGAGTTAGGTAGTGCATTCCAGGCATTGACCACTCTTGCTGGAGTCGTACTTTCTGCAATCAAGTTTGGAGTGGTTTACATTGAGTTTGTATCTGTTGTGTGCTCTTGTATTGTTGCAGCTGGTTATTGCCATTCCACCAAGAAGCAACACCAGCATTATCCAAGGACCTTGATGTATCACACAGTAAAATACCTACTTAGTTATAGGCAGTTGTGATCAGCTTGTTCTGGATTTCAGACTTGTTCTTTTGGGGAAGAACTCAATTAATCTTACGCTGACTTCATCCTATTCTTATAAACCTACTGTCCTACCCACTCAGCAAGTCCATGCTAGCTAGTTTGGGTCTGGATAGTGAATGCCAAATATGTGAAAATATAAAGTATAAAGAAATGCCAAGTTTTTCCTCTTTCTAAATCCATAATAGTTTTGCTGCTTTGCTATACATATGATTTGTTTTCTGTACATGTATGTGTTTACAGAGTTAAACTTTTTTCTAATCCATGGGGAGACTTAGTTGATTTAATGCTTTGGTTGTGTTGTGCTTTTAGGATTCCATTTCACAATATCAGTGAAATGTCACGAAAGCTTCCAATTGGCAAAGTTTAATTCCTTGGTAACAATATGTGAACTTTGTATTGCTAGTGAACATCTTAAATATATATTGGTGCAAAATAACATATCCCTTGTGTTTTCGGTCGCAGGTATAGTTGAAGACTACAAACCTCCATTTTATGATGTTGTTCCTAATGATCCTAGTTTTGAAGACATGAGAAAAGTAGTTTGTGTGGATCAGCAGAGGCCAAATATTCCCAACAGATGGTTTTCAGACCCTGTAAGTGCACTTGCTGAAATGGGTTGATATATTTTCTACTCGATTGTCTGTGAAGAATTGTTAAAACCATCTGCTGTTTAGACTATAGGCCAAACTAGATGTGGCAGCAGTAATTACATTTGTTTAATCATCCATTTTTCCCATTCATAATACAGCAGGAGGTGGCCATATTTTTACAATAAAATAGGCGTGTGGGCACAGGAGCTGAACCTCTCACCCCTGAAATCTGTTCACCTGTAGCAGTTTTACTTGGGTCTAGAGGCTATCTGGAATACGAAGGATTTGGATGAAAGTGCAAAGAATATGGGGAAGTATTGGCTGCAGCTCTCACTTCTGGTACTTGCCAGTCTGTTTATATTTAAATTGGCAAAAAGGGGGGGAGACCCCATGTGAAAAGTCATTGTAGAAACAACTGTTCTACACACACAGTTAAGTACTAGAAGCGAAAAACTTGCAAGCGAAATCATCTTTAAGAAAAATTGAAAAAAGCTTTTCAAAGGTCAAAAAAACCTGGTTTTGTTTTTTTTTTAAATCATACATTGTTGCTACTCTCAGTATAAAACATCATGAACAAGCTCTTGATATAATCAGTGGAGAACTATAGCCTATCAACCCTATCAACCTGCATAATAGTTTTTTTACCCTAAATATTTATAAATTCTAGAGTGGAAACAGAATATACTTATCTAAGGTCAGGGAGGGAGCTTTCCATTGAGTGGCCCCGCAGAGCCAAACGAAGGCATAATCCAATGGCAGATTAGGACTCACTGGTGCCCTAAGCACTGACAAATCTTGGTGCCCCCCTCCTTTGTACATACTGTACTCACGAAGCCATATTCTCAATTTTCTGGTGCCCTAAGCACGTGCTTAGTCTGCTTCATGGTTAATACACCACTGGCATAATCCATTGGGCAGGAAGAAGATCTTGATCAGGTGAAAACCATCCTGGAGTCAGTTTGTCAGCCCAAGATATGAAGCTGTTATAAAAACCTTGAACTTTTCGCTCCAACCACCAGTTGTCCTGAGACCACAGAAATAAAGGAAGTACTCTTCACAGCAGTTAAGGGCTGCTCAGTTATACTGCTTCAGTATATCTGTGTGCAACTCTTCCCCTGTTTTGCATCTTCTCTTCCTCGCAGTGACCTCTTTTCTCCTTCCCCATAGCATTAAGAAGCTTTTAGAAGCTCTTTGGAGAGGCATTTGATACTCAGTGATAGCGGAAAGCTCCATTATTGCTTCTTTGCTTTAAATATTGAAACAACTTTTTAAATTAAAGAAGTTATTCATGAGTACTATCGATAGAAAGCGTGGAAGACCAAACAGAGAAAGAAACCAGTTTTTAGGCTGGTATTGAACCAAAAAGGTCACTTGTAAAGTTCCCAACAGGTTTGAATTATTTTTCCATAGGGCAAAGTGATCAGGCCACTTAGTTTTCTTTTAAAAAGAGCGAGAGCTCTCTTGATCTTCTCGATTGTACCTTCCAGTTCAGTATGAACTGTTTTTCAATTTTATATTTTCATCATGTCTTTTGGTGGGATTGGGGTGTACTAAATGAATTGAATTGACCAAGTGTGATTAGACACACATGGAATTAGAAAGTCACCAGCCACCACTGATCATTTGTGTGTGTGAACTAGCTTCAATGTTGAAACTGGTTACTGTAGATGTCCCACTGTGATCAGACTGGATCAGACTGGTTTGATCAGACTGGTTTATAGAAATGATTACCACTGGATCAGACTGGTTTATAGAAATGATTACTAAGCATACAAACAATAGTTTAAGCCTCAAACTGCAGTTTGAAGCCACTGCTGTTTTCTGTATATTGTTTGGTCAGCAAATGTTTTCCAAGGTGCAAACAGAGCAGTGATAATCAATGTGGGTTGGAGCAGGGCCCTCAAAATATTCTACTCTGAATATATATTTCTGTGCTTACCTTTTTAGACATTAACTTCGCTTGCTAAGCTCATGAAAGAATGCTGGTACCACAATCCATCGGCAAGATTAACAGCTTTGCGTATCAAAAAGACGTTGACCAAAATTGATAATTCCTTGGACAAGCTCAAATCTGACTGTTGATTAAAAAAAAAAAAGCCACAATGCTGGCAGACACAAAGAAGGACATACAACTTGCTGGGATTTGGTTCCAAGGGACTTCAAGCATTGGCACAGTTGTATACCCAAACCAGCCATTTAGAGAGGAAACAGAGCCATGCAAATCTTAATTAGCGTCTGCCATGGCATTTTTGCAAATGGCCAATCATCAAAGACTTCAAGCTGAATCTCTCGTGGCCTATGGAAGAAGACAAAGGAGTCCTAAGACAAAATCGGGGCATTAGAACCATGGCTTTTAATTTTTTTTAATTGAGAAAAAGAAACAGACTTAATTGTCTGTTTAATGCTCCCAACTTTGATACATGGAACTGGATAATTTCAATCCACAACTTTGCCTGCGTGTCTCTTCTTTGTTGCACTAAGGGATTCCTTGCATTCCTTCCTTGCACTGTTACAGTTTAATTTTAAGGAACTGACTTGCCAAAAATAGGATTGGCTTTATACACCTTGATCTATGTTTTTTGGATATTAAGAAATCAGTTTGCGCAACTGAACCCATAACTGACTCTTCTCTTTCTCTTTTTATTTTGTTAAGCTGCATTTTACATATGTGTACTGTTTACAGTAAGGCTGGACGCTAGGAATTGTTGATAAGGAAACATGCAGATTTTATTTATTACTGGTGCATTTAACGGTTTTTTAAAAACTGAGAAAAGTGCATACAGTTAAAGTTTATTTTTATGTAGCTTCTATCACTTCTTATAGTCTCTTTTTTGTAATATCATATAATCAGAATTGGTTGTGTTTCTTTCCCCTGTTGAATCATTCAGACATTTTAATCACATTTTTAAGTGCTTCATATTTTATATGTGTATGGTCTGTAACATATATTTTCGGTTCAAAATATGCAAAACATTTATATATAAATATATATAAATATATATCTAAATATAAAGCCATTACTCAAATTATGTCACATCTAGTATCTTATTGATTTAGAAGAATCGATTAGCAGAGCAAAAGAGCAAACAATAGTTCATAAGAAAGTGCTGCTTCCTCCCTTCCCCAATTTACACATAATGAGCATTTAAATGTGGCAAGGAAGAAATTGTTTTAATTTGCTTTCCCCCCCCCCCCCCCCCAATTAAGTAGCTGCTTGTATAAATGAAAAATAATATTTCCCAGTGAAATGAAAGGGAAGTATTCTGCTAGTGCCTCCTGGGCTTAAGGTTAAGGTGGTGTGGAAAATCTGCCATCCTACATTTTGGCCTATGTGATGGAAGAGACGTCTCTTGAGGTTTGATATGTTGGAACTGTCCCTCAGACAGTGCCATATTCATTCTGGAGATGTGGCCTCATAATGGCATGGGTTATTGAGTGATTTATGGATAAAACATGTTGTCTTCTGCCTGCTTTTTTTGATATCAAGTTTTCCAAGTAAACAACTTTGATTCTAGTGCCTTACTTTGTACTATAGTTACTCTCCTTTGAAGCCTTGCAAGTAAAAAAAACTTGGAATGCTGACTTTTGAATATTAAACCAGGGCAATGTCTGCAAAAAGACTGAATGGACTTGGTTTAAATTGAGAGGGTTTCTTTTAAAAAAAGGATAGGACAATTGAGGCTTCCATTATCCACTGTTCTATCCTATCTGCTTCAATAAAAATTATTTGGGAGATGTGTACAAGGTTTGGTTTGGACAGCTATATGCTCAATGAAATATTGCTGCTTTCACTAAATGGAGACATCACTATCATTCTTATAATATTGGATAGACATACTGTGATTTGTTAGGATTTAATTGCATCCCCTATGCAACTCAGATTTTCAAATGTTATTTTTGCAGCACAAAACTTTGCCAGGTGATCTCAAAAAGTAGCATTTGAATTGATTGTCGAAAGGAACTAATTCCCCACCGCAAAAATTCCCTGCTTGCAGAAAAGTAGTTGAATCACTTTTTCCTCATATTTAACATGAGAAACTACATATATGGACAACAAAGAGTAATGCTGGAAAGGACCCATAAAAATGGTCTTTGATGTCCTCCTTCCTAAGCTTTCTATATTTTGATAAGCAGCTTGGTATTTTCTAAGAAAATTGTAACTTTCACTTGTTAAAATATTTGATGACAACCCAAATCAAAGAAAAAGAAATGAGAAATTCCAATTTTTAACCAACTCCATTTAATAGTGATGAACTTTTCCATGAGGACTGGTTATTCATCTAATAAATACTCATCCTTTGACTTGTATGGCTATTTCACATTGCTTAACAGACTTGGTGGGGTAAGGTGCATCCATTATTTCTGACTTGTCACTTCACTTTAATACTTTTTAAAACACAAATTACTCTTGGATATTTTTTTTCAAATATTAAAATGAAGGAGATAATAACGCAGTCAACACACATAAATGTGGAAAATATTTTGGGGTTCACTGTAGAAAGAATGGGTTTTTCATTCATATATCTGGAATGTAATTGTGAGAGGCATTTCAAATTTGAAACATTTGAAGGTGAAAATACAGATTGCTTTGCAAGAGGAAAACACGCTCAGAGAAAATCAAGTAATTGCCCAAAACTTTCCAAACCAAATAGACTGTGGTGCCTCATAGGGGAAATTAATATGTCATTATTTTCAAGATGCCAAGCAAACATATCATTCTAGGCATCAAAGTCCAAAGTCGATTCCCTAAGCAGGCTGGAGCAGATATGTGTGGCTCTACAGTAAATCTTAGAAGAGATTCATGGAAAACTCCTTGCAAACAATATAAATACAGCATTTTAAGAACCCTGTTTGACGTATACAGAGGAGCAGGAGTGACTTCTGTGCCTTAGGTTGATTGTCCTAGCAGGGTAACGTAGAGTAAGTGATATAATGCAAGTTAATTTGAGAATTCTGGCTTCCATTTCACAATTATGGTATTGAAAAAATTAAAAGGTTTTTTCTTCATCGCTGGAGATTTTCAAGAAAAGATCAAACAACAATTTGCCTCATTTGTGGTATAATTCTGCTTTGGGCAAGGTGGGGTGGATTAGATGATCTCCAAGGTCTCTTCAAGTCCTATGTCTCTTCAATTCTTTTCAGGCAGTGAAGAATGACAGGCATGATGGTGCTATATTTTTCAGGGAAATACAAAAAGCTGCATTTCCCATGCAATATGACTTGCTTTACCAACCTGGTGCTCTTCTGCCTTGAACCACCGTCCATTTTTTATTTATTAATCAAATTTATATAGGCATCCACCTTATAAAAAGCCTGTAGTGATTCTGACTAGCCTACAATAATTAATAAATATAAAGCAATTGTTATGTAAAACAGGGGGCCCCAACCACCAGGCCCCAGACCGGTACCGGTCCGTGGATTATTTTGTACCAGGCCACAAAGAATGAATAATCGTGATTAAAATATATATAAAAATATGTTTTTCATAAAGAAATAGTAAAGAAGCCCTTTACTCTTGGGGAAGAATTGATTTTGCCGCTCCTTGAAAAAGTGTTTCTGCGTGAAACTGGTCCCTGGTACAGAAAAGGTTGGGGACCACTGATGTAAAACATTAAAAACTATAAAAGCAGAACTAAAGAAGAATAGTAAGAGGGAAGTTGAGAATCATAAAGCCCCCTCACATGTTCACTCACCCCCTGGGTTCCTCAGCTCTGTTAGTATAACCAGGTCTTGAGATGCCTTCAAAAGCTCAAGATGGATGACGCTGACCTCATCTCTGGGAGCAGAGAAGGTTCCACAATTAGGCTGTTGGTTTGAGCTCTGAACTTGGCAATTTGGTTGCAAATGTTTCATCGCCATTTGAGGAGACGTTGGTATGTTTTGAGTTGTGCTTGTCTGTCTTCAAATACCTTTTCATGAGATGCAAATTGGTCTGAATATTGTATGTTTGGGTATTTCTCAGTCATGATCTGTGGGCTCCACAGCAGAAAAGGCCCGCTATCTAGGGCTGCCAAATCAGACCATCTGACTCAGGGCTGTCAAACTCTGGCTGGCTACACCCATGTCCAGTTTAGCAAAGGAAAAAAGTCCTGATACGTCACGTGACAGCACTGTGACTGTGAGTTTGTCTACTTCTACTTCATCTAAATTTCTCAGCCACGTTGAAGAATGATGGGGTTGTAGCACAACATATTTAGAAACCCACAGATTGGAAAGGCTCATTTGAGCTATTAGAAGGCATCCCTGGTTTATTCTTTATCAGAATTCCAAACCGAAATATTAAAATAGATGATAAGCAATGCCATTTCTGTTTCACTTAATTTCTAGAGCAAAAAAGGACAGTTATGCCAAGAAAAACATTTGATATTCCAAGATATTCCAATTAAAATGATTATTATCAGTAGAAAAACACAAATCATGCATATCCAATAAGGTAACACAGACCTAGCAATTTTATTTATTAACTATTTACTTATTTATTGGCTGTTCACAGCCTTGTCTCAATCTTTGCCCCTCTGTATTGCCATGTTCTAAACTGGTCACCGTACCTGTGCAAAGATTTTGCATAACGACAATGAGATGTTTTTGTATTTCCATTTTTCCAAGGACATTCCACAACTTGCCATAATTGTCACAAACACCTTTCTATAATCATTGAAACACACACTGACTTTTTTGTTTGTTATTGTTTGGCTTGTATAATTAATTATCAAACACACCTTAGCGATGATGTTTTAGGTTCCTTAGCATTTTGTAAACTCAGTTTCCATGTAGGGCTCTCCAACATGTATTTTGCTGGCATGTAGAATTAAGAGGATCATACAAATTTGCACATCTATTAAGTCTCTTTTTTGCAATCGGTATGTAGGTTGACTTTCCAATCAGCTGGCCACTGTATCAGTCTCCAGATTTGCTGGCATAGCTTGATTAGAACTTCTACTTCTTGACTAATGTATCTTTTTTTTAATGGACACTGAGAGCATTTGCACCAAGACAAATTCCTTTTGTGTCCAATAAAGAATTCTATTTTACTACGTCCTTGACCTACAACTATACTTTTAGTGACCATTCAAAGTTATAACAGCACTGGAAAAAATAACATGACTTTTTCGCGCAACAGTTGCAGCCTCCCTATGGTCATGCAATTGAAATTCAGATGTTTGCCAACTGACTCGTGTTTATGATGGTTGCAGTGTCCTGGGGAAGGGTCATGTGATCATCTTTTGTGAACTTCTGACAAACAAAGTCAATGGGGAAGCCAGATTCATTTAACAACTGTGTTACTAACTTAACAATGGCAGTGAATCACTTAACAGCTGTGACAAGGATGGTTGTAAAATGATGTAAAACACTTAACTTTCTCACTTAGCAACAGAAATGTTGGGCTCAATTGTGGTCATAAGTTGAGGATTACCTGTATTCTTCCGTGACTTGCCATATTTCTGTAGATACTCATTCAGTTCCTGTAAGCTTTCTGACTTGGCAATCATTGGAGTACTGATCTAACTTTCTCTTCCAGTAGTAGAGTCTCTTGTACATAGGAAATAAATCTTGAATATTGACATCTCTACTCTACAGAAATTCAGCATATTCTTTCCATCTTTGTTTGATTTTCTTTGAATCGGTTGGTATTTGTCCAGTAGCATCTTTTAACATACCAATTCAAAGTTGGAACCTATTTTGAAGTTCAAAGTTCCTCAGGAAGACTTTCCTTGGATTTCTTCTGTGTACTTCAATCTTTGAAATATTTACAGATGCCACATCTTAAAATGTTTTTTTTATTTTCTATTTTTCTTTAACCTTTTCCTTTTCTTCCACTTTTTCATCTTATTTTCTTTCTTTTATCTTTTTTTCTTCCTTAATTTGAATTCATTTATGTTTTGTTTTTCGAAGTTTAATTTTATATACACACTGTCACATACAATCATACAAACATACTCTGACATGTTACAGGCCAACACAGGGACACTCAGGTGGATTTATAACAGTTCATGAGAGCTCTGATGTCTTATTTCCAGTCACAAGATCAGCATTTTAAAAAGCATGAGCATATTGCTCTTCTGAGATGGAAGCTAATGAACATCCAGAGTTGATAAACTGTGACATCAAACTAATTCTCCAGATAGCCATTTCACTGTCCTCTTCAGTGCATAAGCAGCCACAAGGGACAGTCTTGAAAAAGCATGCAAAGCAAAAACAAAAGAGAATAACGGGTAAAAGAAATGAACGGCAATACATTTTAATTGTGCTGTCCCTGGCAATTCATATTTTCATGGTGCACAGATAAACACATGGGGATTTTTCTCAAACTCATGATAAGGGTCAATTTCAATTTCAACATATCTATATATATTAAAAAAACATTTCTATGGTTATTTAATTTTATCTTGCTAAGGAAAAATCATATTGCCAGGAATTCTAGCAAAAACCACTATTATAGCTGTCCATGTATGTCAATAGCTTAGCACAGTGATGGCGAACGTTTTTCAAGTTGCATGCCAAAAGTGCTTGTGTGTGTGCACATGTGCATGCATGCACTTGTGCCTGTACCCATGATGTGACTCCCCCTGCCCCTTCACATGCACGCGCAACCCCCCTGCACACGCACTGTGCACCTCTGCACATGTGTGCACAACCCCCTGCACCACACGCCTCTGCTCATATGCATGCAGCCCTCCACATGCTGCATGCCTCTGCACATGCACATATGCATTCCCCCCCATGCCTGCATGGCAGATACTCGACAATCAGCTGGCTGGCAGGGGCGTGCGTGCATGCGCAGTGGGGCTCTTCCAAGTAATGTCTCGCATGCCAGCAGAAGTGGCTCAGCATGTCACTTCCGGCACTCATGCCATAGGTTTACCATCATGAGCATAGCATCTGAATTTACTGTGTCCTGACTCCTTGACAAGAGAAATTTAGTTTCATAGGAAAATATCTAAGAAACAAGTCGCAATTTTAAAGTGTCATATAGGGACTGCAATCCTGGTAACATTACTTTTTTTTTAACCTGTGTAGCTATATAATTTTCTATAGCAGAGCTGATTAATTTTGAATTATACTAATACTTCCATGCTTCTGTTAGCCTCAACACTGTTGTATTAAAATGTTGGCAACCTCTCACAAGCAAAATTATCAGATGTTATATTGAGGTTATGGAGAGAATTGAAATTACTACGGAAAAATAAACTTGGTATACACTGATCCCTTGTCCTTTACTTCTATTTCTGTCAAATGCAACTGAAAGTAAACTCTGGATTAAAAAGTAAATTACATGCAACCAGCCTAGTTACCTGAGAGATAAATACACTTAGTAATAACAGCTATAATATTAAGAATTTTTCTCTCTGTATGTGTGTTTGGAACTTTGGGTGTGAGAGAGTGTATACACACAGAACCTAATATCTTGTTTTTGAAGCTTTTAAATGAAACATTTTTAAATTAAGTTTACCTATATAAAAGGATTCTTTTTTATATAAAAAAGCTTAAAATGGCATCTGAGTCAGGAATAGTTGGTTACTATTTAATCTCTTTTTTTAAAACATGATGGTATTTAGGCATGATTGTTACTTTAATACTTGTCCACTTATTATTATTCAATTTTTCTACAATTTTACCTTGTGATATATATTGTTGTCTGTTCTCCAGAAGATGAATTACATACAGAAACAGCTTCAGTGTAAGTAAGTACTGGTATTGTGTAGAGGGATTAAACCAAAATTGGCCATGTGTTCAGATTCGTATCTAATGATTATGTGCATTATTCTAAAGAACAGATATTTTCTCACCTCTCCCCCAATAAAATCTTATGCAACTTGACAATAATGAAATATGTCACATTACAATGTTTTAGATCATTATACAAAAAAGTAAACAAAGGGAAAACTCATATGCCCTGCATAGCTATCCATCTTTCTCCCTGTTCTACCCCCCAATGTACTTGCATTTCCAAAAACTTCTCTGGAGAATTGAGAGAGTTTTGCAAAATCTAAGAGGTGACTGAGGGTTACACTGGACAGAGGGGAAATTGCCTAAAATTAAATGGAAGTGTGCCTGGTTTGAAATTATTTCCTCCCTCCTACATAGCCCCTATGACTTACTTCAGATTGTTTAAAGCTCACTTCATCTTTTATTTATTTATTTATTTTTATTTGTCAATTGCTTACAAGATAATAGGTGTAAGTAAAAACATAGTTATGAATACATGGATACAAAGAAGAAAAATAAAAATATATAAAAGAAACAAGAGGACAGGGACGGTAGACACATTGGTGTACTTATGCACGCAACTTGTTTATGAACACAACTTGTTTACATTTAAAAAACTGAACTGTTAAGAATTGGACGCAATGACTTCCAAGTCAAGCTTTATTCCTGTTAATTCTATGGCTATGGCCATATAGTTTTCTTGGCAACAGTGTGGAAATGGTTTGTGTCAATTCCCACAATGGAAGAATAGCTGGAAAAAGTGATGAATTGTAATAAAAGATAATTTTTAATTATCTTTTAATTTTAATATCTAATATCTAATATCTAATCTAATTTAATATCTAATAATTTTTAATTTTATCCTGTTTTCACTTGGAAACCAGTTCTGGACTTCATACTCAAAAGAGGAAAAATAAGAAATTTTGATCTTAGCTTTGATGTCTAGGTTAACTCTGTTTTTTATTGTAGAAATGGCTTGTATCTATCAGAAATGTAAAGCAAAAAGTGGAGTCTGTATTTTGTATTCTACTGCACCAAAAAGAGTTGTAAGTTATTATTTTTTCTTTCCTTTTATTTTTCACTTTACACTTCTTTCCGCTCTCCTTTGATCTTTATTTCCATTTGCATTTTATTATACACAGAGAGAGGGGGGGGAAAAAGTGATTTATCACAACTTAATTTCTCTTTTTTAACCTCCCAAGCCTAACCTACAGCCCTAGGATTTCCTGCAAATCTCCAATCCAGCTACTAACCAGATCTGGCTATGCTAAATACTTAAGATGCTGCCACCTGCTGGGAATTTGAATTAGATCAACAAGCAGCTACACTATCTTAATTTTACCCTGAAGCCCTCCTAATCTTGATCTGGAATATAATTTTATAAAATGCCCTCTTCTATTCTCCTCTGTATGCTGTGCTTTAAAGGCATACTATACAGTTTTTTTAGATGAATGTAATTTTAAAAGTATATCAGGTGTCTCTATATAACAAATAGCTATTTGCAAACTATTTCCAAATAGTTTATTTGCAAAACTATTAATCTGATTCAGAACTCCATGCAAAATGTATATTGGCAGGAATAAATGAGCTTATTGAGCACTGTATGAATGACTGGTTTTTATGTTCGTGTTCAAGATATTTATAATCCTGAAAAGGCTTAGTCACCAAAGAAAAACTAACTTCAAATTATTATACAGAGAAGTTTTAGAAAAGTTATACTATAAACTTAATAGTATATTATAATAATAATTAAATATCAACCAGTTTTTTTGTGTCGATGTGGGAAATAACCTATTTTCATCATATAATAATTGTGCTATATCCTGAAAGCAGTTTTGCTACAAAAACAGCTTTGAGCTGTTTGTTCTGTGTTTTATAGAATAGGATAGAAACTTAAATAAGTTTTTTAACAATCCTGAAATAAAATGGAAAAGCTTTCACTAAAGCCATAGGCATTGAAGGGCAAAAAAAATGTCCCTTGCCATCTCAGCTAGTAAACAGGAAATGCTTGCGATATTCATATACAGGTAGTCCTCAACTTACAACAGTTCATTTAGTAACTGTTCAAAGTTATGTCACTGAAAAAAGTGACGTAATCATGTGAAAAAAGTTCACATGATGAAAATTCAAACAGTTGGAAATTGACTCATATTTATGACAGTTGTTCCAGGATCATGTGATCACCTTTTGTGACCTTTGGACAAACAAAGTCAATGGGGAAGCCAGATTCAACCGTATTACTAGCTTAAAACTACAGTGACTCACTTAACAAATGTGGCAAGAAAAGTTGTAAAATGGGGCAAAACTCACTTAAGAAATGGCTTGCTTAGCAACATAAATTTTGGGCTCAATTGTGGTCGTAAGTTGAGGACTACCTGTACTCAGACATTCCACATAGAAATAATAATTCATGGATTTTCTATGGCAGGGGTGGGCAATTAATTTTCCCAAGAGGCCACATGAGAAACTGGGACTATTGTGCAGGGCCGAATCGATAGGGCTGTGAAAGAACATAAGCTTGCACACAGGCATATGTGTAAACTGGGGGGGGAAATAGCACCTTCAAAATAAAAGCAATGCAGTTGTATTGCGTATTTTCTAAGGCAAGGGTGGTATTCAGCAGGTTCTGATCAGTTCTGGAGAACCAGTAGTGGAAATTTTGAGTAATTTGGAGAACCAGCAGATACCACTTCTGACTGGTCCCGCCCCCATCTATTCTCTGCCTCCCAAGTCCCAGCTGATTGGCTGGGTCTTCTTTTGTTGCCCTGCACAGGAGAAGAGAGCTGGAAAGCAGGTTAGTGGGGTGGGGAGGGAATGGGGATTTTACAGTAACCTTTCTCCAGGAGAGGGGAGGGAATAGGGACTTTACAGTATCCTCCCCCACCAAGCCACGCCCAAAGAACCGGTAGGAAACAAATTTGAATCCCACCACTGGTACATGGCATACACTTATTTACACTTGAGTTGTAATTTCTAATTGACTTTACATGGTTCCTGTCCCTTGGCTGGACATTTACAATGGATACAGTGTCCCAGGGTCACATGATCCCCTTTTGCAAACTTCTGACAAGCAAAGTCAAGGGGGGATGACTTATTAATTTAACAATCGTAGCAATTCCCTTAACAACTGTGTCAAGAAAAGTCGTCCAATGGGACAAAAGCTCGCTTTAAAATGTTTTTTTATTTAGCGACATAAATGTTGGGCTCTACTGTGTTTCTAAGCAGAGGACTAATTGTATATCCTTTATGCTTTTATGAAGAAAAAACAAAACCCAGCCTTCAGAATACAGGTAGTCCTCGACTTACGACCATACTTGAGCTCCAAAATTTACGTCGTTAAGTGAGACATTTGTTAAGCTGGTTTTGCCCCATTTTACGACTTTTCCTGCTACATTTTGTGAAGTGAATCACTGCACTTTTGTTAAATTAATAGCGTGGTTTTGAAGTGAATCTGGCTTCCCCCTTGACTTTGTTTGACAGAAGGTCGCAAAAGAGGATCGATCACATGAACTCTGCAACCCTCATAATTGTGAGTCAGTTGCCAAGCAGCCAGATTTTAATCACGTGTGCACCACCGGGATGCTGCAACCGTCATAAGTGTGAAAAAAGGGTCATAAGTCACTTTTTTTCAGTGTCGTCGGAACCGCGAAACGACATGCACTGTTGTAAGTTGAACGCTACCTGGAAGAAGCGCGCTGAAGAGGGGAAGGCAGCCGAGGGGTTGACAGGCAGGGCGATGAATTTTGGCGCGCTCCCGCCGCCTCGCCGAGAACGACCCGCCAGAAACGAAACAGCCCTTGCGGCCACCAGCGGCCCCTTTGCTCGGAGGTGCAACAACCAACCCTTCGACCCGCCGTTTTCCTTCGAGGTGCCCTTGTGTCAAGGCGAGCTCCTTGGACCGTCCCTCCCTTTGCGCCCCG
Source organism: Laticauda colubrina (assembly GCA_015471245.1). Classification (NCBI taxonomy): domain Eukaryota; kingdom Metazoa; phylum Chordata; class Lepidosauria; order Squamata; family Elapidae; genus Laticauda; species Laticauda colubrina. The sequence continues at coordinate 7,264,238 of BLBF01000011.1, read as the reverse complement.
CCTTTGACCCTCCAGGCGGCTTCTTCACCCGGGAAAGCCCTCCTCAGGGCAAAGGGGTGTGACCGGGCAAGGCGGAGCCGTGGCGGGGGAGGGGAGGGGGGGGGAGAAACTCCATGCCCGCCTCTTTCTTCCAGTGGCGTCGAGAGTCGCTGGTGGCGGAGAGCTCCGCGTCGCACGGCTGGAGGGGAGGGCGTGGGGTGGGGGAGGCTCGCCTCTCCGGCCGGCCCTGTCGGCCCCACAGGCGCGCCCCCACCCCTACCCCCCCTCTGCCTCTCTCCTTCCCACCTGCCAGAACTTCTCCCATGTGCCGTCATGAGGCGAGCGCTCCGCTCCGGACTGGGCGCTGCTACGGCGCTTGTCCTGACCGCCTGCGCCTCTCTCTGCACAGGTAAAAGGGAGCGCCGGGAGCCTGCTTGGGCCGGCGGGTCGGAGGTTAGGCTTGGCGGGTGCTCGCTTCCCCCCCTTCCCCCCCACCCCACACCCACTTCCCCTCCCTCGGGGGCCGAGCGGGTCTTGGGAACGGCGAACGGGACAGCAGAGTTTTTCTCTCGCATTGCAACAATCGTCGGCCTGATTGAAAATCGTTTCCTTTCCCTCTCAAAAAAGTCCCTCAAAGCTGATCCAAATAGCGTTTTCTGGTCCACGCGGGCCGACAGATCTCCTGCCCAGTTGTTTGCCGAGGTAAAAAAAAACCTCGTAAAGTGGTCTAAAAGGGGGGGAAAAAAAAAACAAAAAAAAACGTGCTTTCCAAGTTCGAGGAACTCCGTTGCTTATAAATAGCCTCGTAAATTAAGCTTCAGGCAGCCGTACAGCAATCCCGCTTTGGGACAGAGAGATAAATACCAGAGAGGGAGCATAGAAATAATAATAATAATAATAATAATAATAATAATAATAATAATAATAA
>BLBF01000011.1:7252438-7263321 GCA_015471245.1 Laticauda colubrina | reverse complement strand
TAATAATAATAATAATAATAATAATAATAATAATAATAATAATAATAGCAGCAATAATAATTTAGAAAAGTGCTGGTAGGAGAGAACAGAAGAGCCGCGCACGGTTTAATCCTGGCGAATTTGTTATAATTTAATCTCAGTTGGACGGTGTGGCTGCGAGGGCAAAGGACAGCTAAACGCCTACCGTATCTTTAAAGGGCAAGTCCTTCGTTTCAAAACGCGGCTCCCTTGGCAGAAGCGACATTTATTTACCCGATTCAAGACTCTCTTTTTTGGCTCGCTGACATGATTTGCAGGTATGTCAAACAACACCCGTATAGAGACGCTGCGCCTTGTCAGAGAGATACGGATCGTCTTGGTTACATCTCGACCACTCCGGGGCTTCATCTTCAATTAAAAGCGATGTTTACAAGATGGGCTACTGGCTTCAATGACAGCTGTGGGTCCTCTTAATTTTATTCAAATTTGGAGAGAGGAAAGAGAATGGGGAGAGATGTTTTACTGGAAAGAGATTGGGGTTTACAAAAAGCCACACATGGAATGGCAGTCCCAAATTTGCTTACCTGTGAGAGCAAATCCAAAATAAACCTCTGGACCTGCTTCTGAGCACAAATATGCAAGCCCCCTTTTCATGTTAGGTGATTTAATCCAAGAGTGCAGTCCTAGACATGTCTACTCAGAAACAAAGTGATTTTTGGGAGGACTCCCAAACTGCAGCCAGACTGGGGGTGGGGGGGGGGGTGGGGGTGGGGAACAACTTGTTTCGAATCATTGTAAAATAGACTTGGTCCAGTTACATGCCCCTTTCCTCTTGACTTTCTGTTCAGTCAGTTATCTCATTCTGATTTCATCATTGTATCCATATCTATCATTGGTCCAGTTTTATTATTGCTTTCAAAATATCTAGGAATTTTTGTTTAAAGCCTAACAAAGTTGAGACATCCATTTTTTCACTGACAAGAAAAAGTTAGTGCTGAGTACCAAATGAGTAGATACTGTAAAAAGGTAGCAGTGTTTCCTTTTAGTTGGATTTGATTTCAAACATTTTATAGATATATCATACCATTTTTGAGATCACTTGGGGCAGTGGGGTGCTACGTATCTAGTTTCTGAACAAAGAAACACAATGACATAGTTAGTACAATATGCCTCTGTGTGTAAGAAAGCAAGTGAGCCTGTGTTGGGAATGTTGGCAGAAAATGCCTAAGAAGTTGCTGGGGGTTTTTTCCCAGCTTGAAAAGAAGTAAATTCGGAATAGAATTTACTATTTAAATAGTAAATATTTATTTCCTATTTAAATAAATATTTAAATATTAAATATAGTAAATATTTACATGTATATTGATGTGGGGATATGAAATGTTAGATGTAATGTTGAAATGACTAGCAGTTTTTTTTGGGGGGGGGGTTGGATTGGAGGAGATAGAAGTGATTTTGAAATTAAAGCTGTGTACTTTATACTGTTCTGGGGAGAAATTCTATAGTGTAAAGTTGGAATAGGTGTGAACTGAAGTTGGAAAGAAAAAAAAAAGCAGACTGAGACAATTTGAGTTTGAGATATATGCAAACAACCTGAATTCTTTGGAATATGTTATGTCAGTAGGAATCCTGCATTAGGATCAGCCAACATATTTCCCCTAGAAAATGCAAATAAGTCTTTAAAAAGTTTGCGATAAGGAAGGAAAGAGTTAAACTTCTGTTCCTCACAGTTCTAGGTTTGCTCAGGTTGTCCCTTGCCTACTATTGACTTAACCAAAAAACAGTTCCTAATTGCTTTGCTGCAATTATAATCACATTTGGCCCTTAAGCTATTTTGCCAACCTAAGCAAATTATTTTGGCCACTATCTTGCATCTTGTTCTGAGGGCTAATTATGCCCTCATAAAATGTTTTTTTATTTCTTTACAAGTTAGATAGCAGAAAGAAAACCCAGTTCTAATTCATGAAATAAATGTATTCAAGTATTATTTTCAGAAAGTCTGCAAGAAGAATGGGTTGGTTGCTGGATGTATCAGCTACTTTGTCTAATGTCATGTCCTCCAGTAAATTTGGGTTTATTATTAGCTTTGGTTTTTATAAGATTTCCCGGTTCTTCTGAACCACTGTAAATTCTGTAGTTCTAGCCATCAATTTTTAATGAGTTTTTGAATTGGATCAGCCCACTGTGCATGATCTATGGATATAAATTTAAATGGCCATATTTAATAATGGTAATGGTGATAATAACATTATAAATCAAGGCTGCATATTTCCCCCAAAATATAATTATAATTAAAAGCTTATGGCAAAATAACAGACATTATGAGATCGAGGAAATGGGTTCCTACAGTCTATACCAGGGTTGTCAAACTTGATTTCATTGAGGGCCAGATCAGGATTATGGTTTACTGTGAGGGGGTGGGCGTGGCCAGGGTGGGCGTGGCCAGCTTGATGTCACTTGTGTTGGGGGTGGCTGTGGTGACCTAAGAACTGTACCAGTGAAAATGGGCTCTCAGCTCAGTTTTCGGCCGTGATGGTCTCCTGCAGCCCTCTGCAGTGAAAACGGAGCTCGGGAGGCCACATGTAGCCCCCCCAGTTCCTTTTTCACTGCAGAGGGCTGCAGAAAGCCATCACGGCTGAAAATGGAACCTGGGAGGGCTGCACATCGTCTCCCGAGCTCCTTTTTAGCTGACAGAGGCCCTGCGGACTGGTCCTTAACTGTTTCCAGAGCGGTCATGCGGGCCAGATCTAAACACTCCAAGGGCCAGATATGGCCCGTGGGCTTTGAGTTTGACATTCCTGGTCTATATGAACCGCAAGGTAAATATAGTACTGAAATATTTTTTAGGATTGGAGGTGATGGTGAATATCTTTGATCAGATTTCATTTGAAAAGACACAAACAATGACACAGATCAGAGTTCTCTGAAATGTCCCATGTTTTGCACAACCTGAAACCTGATTAACATCATAAGGTTCTCCTCATGGGTAGGATTCAGCCGATTCGGCCTAGTTCGAGTGAACCGGATGTTACATTTAAATTTGGTTCGCCGAACTGGTGGTTGAATCAGCCGGTGGCCCTATCCACTTCTACCCTCCCAGGAGTCTCCACGTGGCCCATTTTGGAAGCAAGTAAGTGCAGGAACCACGCGGAAGCTCTGGGAAGGAGAAAAACGGGCCAAATTGGAAGTTCCGGAAGTCCGGAAATAGACCTGTTTCTGGTTTCTGGAGGCCAGAGGAGGCCATTTTCGCCCTTCCAGAGGCCCCAGGGAAGCCTTCAGACTCTGGGAAAGGCAAAAATGGCCCTCCTGGAAGTTCCTGGTAGGCCACGCCCACCATAGCCACGCCCACCCAGCAATCAGGCAGAGAACCTGGTTCTGCTTGCAAATTCTTTCCAGTGTATGGGACTATAGCCTTTCATAATTCACAGATCCCATGATTTCAGGTTTTATCATGATAATAAGTAAGGGATGTAACTAATGTTTGTGTAATCAAAGTTGTAAAATCATGTCACATACTGTACACAGTGAATGAGTATAAATTCCTTATAATATTAATGTACACATCATCCACAGTGAGGAATCTGAGACAGACAATTCCTGACTTCTTTGGGAGAAGTATGTTTGCAGATATTTAATTTGATACGTGTTTGGGTGAGGGGTGGAAAGCTCAAAATAGACTGAGGTGTGTAAAGTCCCTGCCCAGGATAGTGAACTATCCTTTGGGGATATTACTTGGTCTCTTTTCTTAATGTTAAGTTTCTATTTTTTTTTAATGACAGTAGTTATATAAAGGATAGAAAATAAGCTTGCTTCTAAATAGGTATGACTCACTAGTCTATATTCCAGAAATATAAGAGCAGGAGTTCAATAATTGTTCATTGGACAGTTCTCCTTCTAAATGCTTGTATATAGCTATTGTGGAAGATACAATTCACATTTTTCCCATCTTGTTTTTGTCAATCTATTATGTTTTTTCCTGTTTTCCATTTTGTTTTTGTCAGTCTATTACTCATAACTGTTGCTTATAGTTGGCATATAGTTGTTGAGATGCTTTAGTTTAATTGGTTAATATATTAACCAAATATACTAATGCTTCTCAACAGCTGTGATCAACAGCTATGAAGTTATACCAACCACAAGCAACAGCTAATATTAGATGGGTAATATATATGGTATGTACATATACATGAAGCTTTAGTTATTTGGTTATTATGTATACAGAGAGAGGGGGTGAGTGGGAGAGAGAACTAAGTCAACTAGATTTTATAACAAATACTGGTAATATTTCAACTTCTGATATGTTTAATAAATGAGCTGCTATATAAAAGTGATGTAATTTATACAAAACACGTATCTGTTTGACTGAATCATACCAAATACAAATAAGATTTTTTTAAAAAAAAATCCAGGAATTAAGCATGTTTATTACCATGAAGCGTGCATGGTTAGAAATGTCTTTTGTTAATAAAAAGTCAGTTAAAGGTTAATTAATAGCTGAAAAATATTGTTAATCCAATTTTTAATATCTTGGTACACAAGAGTATTTTCAGGAACACATCTTTTGGCAATCATCCAAGCATTTACTCTTTAATTTACTCCCTAGAATCTGTTCTTCAACTTTCCTGCTCTTAGCCATTGCCAAGTCTTTTTGTTATCTTTTTTGCCTGCAAGATTTTTTTTAACGTAGTGGTCATGTGATACTTTGCCTTGCCATATTTCTTTGCCTTGCCATATTTCTTTCCTATTCTTTCTTTAGTTTTTCTTTAGTTTCCTTATAAGTCAATTTGGTCTTTTGGGGGTTTCACTAAGCCTTCATGATATACGACTTTCAGTGCATCCTTTTCATTGTCTTTCAGATATCCTTCCAATGCCGTTTTTTCTATTCAAATGCCTGGTGTACTTGTAACATTTGATGCCCACTTATGCTTTTTGATAATAGTGTCTGTCAACATTGCTGCGTGGATGAAGAGCATGATTCCTTGTCATTACTTTTCTAGCCTTCCTATCCAGGGCTTCTGCTTCAGCTTGAGTCCAGTCCACTATTTCAGCTGTGTGCCTAATGCCTGGAATTGCCCAGGTGTTTATTGCCTTGATGATATTTCCTCCACTGAGTTTTGGACTTTAAGATTTCTTCATTCTCTTGAATTCACCTGTAACCCTTTTCTTGACTTCAGCGTGCTTGATGTTGTCAGCTTGTTGCTCAGGTATTTGCAGTGATTTTCTTCATCTAGATTCTTGATATTATTTCTATAGAGCACATAGATTCCTGTAGTTTTCACTATTTTTCTCTTGTGGATGGTCAGGATGGCACATCTGCCCAGTCTAAACTCCACTGCAATATCTTAGCTATATGGCAATATGGGCAATATTGAGCAATGGTTCCATTTTAGCTGGTGTTTTTCCACACAGCTTCAAATTGTCTATGTAAAGGAGGTGGCTAGCCTAACAAGATATTTTTGAAGTTTGATAGCCATGGCCTGACTTCTTTGGTACTGTTGACAGAGAAATCAGTGCAATAAAAAATAGTAGAGGTGATAGTAAATCTATGTGAATGATTCATCTCTTGATATTAATTTTTCACCATTGACTAGCAACTATGCTTTCTTATTGTGCCATTAATCTTTGCACACAGCTTCTGATTCCTATTATTTCTAAACACTTGATTTTCTAGTCATGTGGCAGCAAGTTGAATGCCTTCTTGTAATTAATTCTGGCTATTTCAGGCTGAGTTTTTCTCACAGTTTTCCAAAATCATGTTGTCAATTAGGAGCTGATCTTTTGTTCTTTTGCTGTTTTGGTGGTTTCCTTTTTACTCAGATGCAGAGAGCATGCTTTCAACTAGATGCTGTTGGACTACTTCAGCTACAACATCCATTAGCAATTTAAAAGTTGTTGATAAGCAGATCATTGACCTGTAGTTCCTGGTGCTGCCCCTTTCATTATTAGGTAGGTTTTGCCAGATGTTAACCAATCTTCAATTTCATCTCCTTGCCATATGCTGTGAAATTGCTTTACAGTGAATGAGTGTAGATTAGTCAGATGTTTCAACAAAAAAACATGAAATTCATCTTCACTTGATATTGATCAATTCTTGATCTTCATTACACTTTTCTCCACCATTTATTGCTATTACAAGTACTTTCATTTCAGCTTCTATTTTTTCCTCTTCTCTACTTTTTTTATCCAGGTCATTCTTGTGTTTCTTTGGGTTGTGCCATAGCTATGCCCATAATTCTACTGTTTCTTTTTTGTCAGGTATTGACTAATTCATCGCGCTCTCTCTGTTGATGGATTGATTGAAATACCAGTGATTTAACAGAAATGGAGGTTCTATGTGCAGTCTGAGCTTTGTATCTACTGATTTCCTTGGCTATGGTTGTTATTTGCTGCTTTATTATTTCTAGTTCTTCCTGGATCTTTCTTGTCTCTGGGTAATATTTCATGATCATATATGTTTTCAACTTCTTGCTCTTCAGCTTTATTTGTTCTAGTTTGTTTGCATCTGATCTTAGCATGCTGATCTTATTTTCCAGCCTTCCATTATTGATCTTCCAATCTTCCATTTTAGTGGTGCACTGTTTGGCTTTTTTCCTTGTTTGTTGATTTTGCATCAACAAGTGGTGCTGCACATCAGTTGGTTTGTTTCTTGCAATGAGCTGGTGCTTACATTTGAAATTACAGTATAGTAATCTTTTAATATTTGTTCCAGCTACTTCTTCAGAACAAGCTTCAATTCAGGCAACCTTATGCAGTTGCTTTTGTATTGTTCTAGATGCCATTCTTGGTTTAGATTCCTTTTGTTTTTTGTTTTAGTTTTTGGTTTGTTGTTATTGTTTGATTAGAGAGATTTATTCTTTCTGAGAAGAAGGCAGAAGAGAGGGTGCCTGGTTTAGGAATGAAAATAATGCAATACCTTATGCTGGCTTCCTCTACTGCTGCCTCCCCCTGGTTTGCTCCTAAAGTCTGAGATACTTCTGTTAAGGCTTTAATTTTGCCCTAGTTTCAATTATGTTCTATAACAGAGGTCTCCAAACTTGGCAACTTTAAGACGTGTGGACTCCATCCAGCAAAGCTGGATGGAGAATTCTGAGAGCTGAAGTCCACATGTCTTAAAGTTGCCAAGTTTGGGGGGCCCTGTTCTATAATAAAGATGGACACTTCTGATGATTTATCGTCGTACATATTCTTAATGTTGAATTCAGTCTTTAATCTAGGTTTTATATAGCATGATAGGAATATGGGATGCTAAAAATACTCTATTGCAGAGGTGACAAACTCAAGGCCTATGGGCCAGATTCAGCCCCCAGGGTGCTTAGACCAGCCCATGGGGCCATCCTGGAAATAGCAAGGGTGCGGTGCCTGCGGTGCCTCTGCTAAACCGGGCACAGATGTGTATGGGTATTTTGGCTGGCAGGATGCTGCAGGAAGCCATCCAGGATGCAAACAGGGCATGCGGAGGCTGCTTGGCCCCCCTTCACCCCATTTTGGCCAGCAGGGTTCTGTAGGAGGCTGTTTGTCCCGTCTTCTCCCCATCTCTCCCCTGGCCAGCCCATGAAGGACAACAATGCTGATCCGGCCTTCCAAAAAATCCAGTTTGACACCCCTGCTCTACTTTGTCAAGCAGTTTGTTTCACTTCCATTTTGTAACCAGGGGTGAATGGGGAAACTCCCAAGTAGGTCATGAGGAACATCGCCACCTCTCTCCCACTGCTGCATAATAAGCCAACTAGCAATTCATATTCTGAATCTCTCATATTGTATATGAAAAACGTTAACCAAATAGAGTAGGAACATACTGAACTTTTCCATAATTGTCATATAACCTTGTCATATGGCAAAATTGCTGTTTTAATTACTAAAAGGAAAACACATTTCTAAGTCAAAAGAGCAAACTCATCTTTAGCTACTACTGTATGCTAAAATGAATATCAGTAACACGTATGTCTTGTTTCACAGTGGCTTTCAGAGAGAATAAAAGTCTGTGATTTCAAAAATATACCAAGGGGATGAATGATATTAAATGTTGTTATGCTAAATATTTTGCATATGTTTCAAATCAGGGCTTTTGTCTGAGGTTCTGTAACAATTTGTTTCTTTTCTAATAAATATTACTAAGCATTTAATAAAAATAAAATAAAATTAAGGTTCTAAACCTATATGAAACTTGGAAGCTGCTAGCTTGGTGACTTTTAGCCAGTTCTTTACTATTAGCCCTAACTGATAGTTGAAAAATACTTTATAGACAAGCATAGTAGATTATAGTCTTAAAGTAAGAAGCCTTCATCTTTCAGTGAATTGATTCAGGTTGAGATAGACAGACAAACAGATAAATAGATTGATGACAGTAGTACAGTAGGATAATCTGAAGGCCCTCTTGGCCTCACTGATAAATTTCCATCCACACATAGTTTTGGTCACTATTTGAAAATGACATGATGTCCAGGCCCCCTCAGAAGAAAATTGGGTATTCTGTCCGGGTGGGCTGGTGGGAGATTCAGAATAATGTCAGGCGGAGCTCCATTCAAAATCCAGGAAAGAAATACTTAGACTCTTTACTTTAGAGAAAAGACATCTTTTACTGAAAGTGAAGTGGTAGCAACCAAAGAATTCTGAATCTGAGAAATTAGGCACGCAATTCACATATACAAAGTGATGGAAATGTTCCCAGCCCCAATAGTTCAGATGACACTTCCAATTAGAAGTTGTGAATATGATCATGTGGGCATCTTCAGGTGATGATGAGGCCTCTGTCCGTTGACCTTGGCATATTTTGATAACGGGTTGCAGTTGCGCAGAGAAAAGAAAGCTAAGCAAGAAATAGAAACCTAACTCTATTTTATGCTTCTCCCCCCCCCCCCATTTACACAACAGAAGAATTTAACACCTCCAGCTCACTTCCCAGACTTTCCCTTCCTTCCCCCCTTACTTATGGCAGTCGAAAGATGCAAAGCAATAGTAGATCTTGAAGGCTGACACATGCAATTTTCAATCAACATTACCTTAGACTTCTTTTGGGATGTTTTTGTCAACCAGTCTACAACCTTGGGATTTCCTAGTCATATCCCAACCAAATACCAACCAACTATGACTATTCTTAAGTTTTTGAGATCAGCTAAGGTTGGCTAGGTGTCACTACTTCGTGATTACTTGGATACAAAAAAGGGAACATACATAAGAAAGTAATTTTCACAGTAAATTGTAAGATTTGTGAGCTTCACAACCTAGCAAAGTGTCACGCTACTTGCAAACCAATTGTAGAAACCATAGAAATTTCTAAATAGGAGTACACTGTATTCCATTCAATTTATGATAAAGAGCATCACAATATTTTCAAGGAATGTAGGATTTGAAGTAATTTGTGAAATCATGTTTTGTAATTTAATTGACCTTTTAGGCATAGGATAGAAATTATGCTGAAAGGATATTGAATGGCAAATAATAGGAACAAGCATGAGTCACTTCTTCATGGAAAAAGTTAAGTGACTATAAATGTTTTCCAAGCAGTAAAATATACTATAGAAATATTCAGTAAACAAGTACATGCTCATAGTTGAGTTATGTTGAAATGTTGTTTCAAAGTCCATTAAGCTTATCAGCAAGCTTTCTAGGCAAAAACAGGAAGATTTTTTTTTTTTAAGATCACTTTTTACTTTAAGAATTCTACAAGGCTGTCTTTTATGATACAACTATAATCTGTTATTTTTGGAATGGGACATAGCTCTGATCTTCTGTAAATGCTAGCACAAATTTCATTGCTGAACTGTGGCTTGTTTCAAGAAGCAAGAAATCCTAGCTTCATACATGCTAAAACACATTTGGGAATATCTTTATGTTAGCCTATGGTCAAACCAAGCCCCTACTCAGTGATGGATTAAGGCTCACTGGTGCCTTAAGTACTAGCAAATCTTGGTGCCCCCCTCCTTTGTACATATTGTACACATGAAGCCATATTCTCAACTTTATGGTATCCCCTTTGGGCCTGGTGCCCTAAGCACATGCTTAGTCTGCTTAATGGTTAATACACCACTGCCCCTACTTCTTAGTTTAATATCAAACACAAAACAACTGTGCCTTCATGTGGCATGTGAACCAGGGTACTAATCCAGTCCTGCAGATGAGAAAAGTCCTTGAGGTGACCAATCGTTGGCTTGCTTTCTCTCGCAGATATTCCTGCATTGCAGTTCTGTGACCTGGTCAAAGGCAGGCTCAGAGTTTGTGCATCACATTAAACCTATTGGCAGAAGTGATTTCATATAATGCTTTACTATCCCAAACATATAATGGATAACTCATATTCTTTATACCACGTGGCTTAGCACAGTTGGTAAGTCTAGTTTTCTTTTCAGTGCAAAGTACACAACTATTTTAATGTTCTCTAGTGCTACGAAAGTATTGTGATTTTATTTATATGAAGTAGGGTGACCAAACTGTAGCTTGAGGATCACCAATGGCTCTTAGTCATTCATGCACAATTTCTGAGCTACAAAGCATCCAAACTGTTTTGCAGTCCTCTCATTCCTGAAAGATGCTAACAGATGAGAACCTCAGAAGACAATGGGGAAGTGTGTAACAGGCAGGAGAGAAAAGCAGAAGTTGCTTTGTAGCTGTAATCTACTTGAGAAGTAGATAGGAGATGGCTACTGAAGAGTGGGAGGAGGTTTTAAATGGCATGGAGAGGGAAACCACACAGCACAAAAGGAGTAATCACAAGTCAGTGAAAGAAGACAGAAAATAAGTTAACAATGCCTGGAAAAGAGCAATAGTCATTTAATGCTGTATTTTTCAGGGAATCATTGTTTTGTCAGGCTACCAAGTATTAGGCTTTTCTACAACTTGAGGAATTTCTGGAGAAGGAGAAGGAGGAGGAGGAGGAGGAGGAGGAGGAGGAGGAGGAGGAGGAGGAG
>BLBF01000011.1:7185029-7252428 GCA_015471245.1 Laticauda colubrina | reverse complement strand
AGAAGAAGAAGAAGAAGAAGAAGAAGAAGAAGAAGAAGAAGAAGAAGCTCTTGGCTAGAAAACAAAAAAAGTTCTAAAATGTACATCAGATAGCACTGTATTTAGGTATTGAATTAGATATTTCCATCAAGTCTGTTGCTTCCTAATAAAACCAGAATGAAGATAATTAAGAAATTTAATCATCAGAAAAACATAGAAACTTGTGGTATTTTAAGTCAGATAGACCTTGGCTTTATAGCAACAAATAACTTGCAGGATCTGAATTGTGTTGTGCCCCAAGCTACTTCCTCATTAATGCTTGGAGCAAAATTATGACTTCCATGACTACAATCCAAAGATTGTACATTAAGATGTCTATGAAAGTCATTTCCTAACATATTTTTCAAGTATCAGCAAAGGACATGATATTTAATGGGAATTCTGGAAAGAAGCACTGGGCATTGGTGCAATTTGTGATCAATCCTATTTTTGATAAATGCAATGCCTTCATGTTCCAAAGCTTTCTTTTGCTGTTAAAAAACTAAAAGTAATTTTATTAATTAATTATGACTAACTGAAAAAAAGAGTTATTTCTGTAGCACTGCATGTAATAGTTTCAGAAAGCTTTTTACACAAGAAATACCTCAACTTTGTGGTACTAAATAACTGGAAAATTATATGCTCTTAGGAAAAATTGGTCTATGCTTTAAAATGTTTTAAATATAAAAGAGCACCTACAACAATTGGCAATATATTGAAAATGACTGAGCTTGAAATAGTTCAAATAAAAGCACTTTTGAATCTGTTTGCTGACAAAAAATAAATAACATTTTCAGCAGGCAGAAGTAGTATCTTCAGATATGTGCCTATGCAGGAATGACTGTGTTTGGTAAAATTTAAGAGATGTATTCTGTGTCATAATACAAATAATACATAATGCAAAATGTAATTCTAGCAATTTGGCAGAAATACAGAGAAATGTTCACACATCACTTCTGCTCCTTGCCTCTTTTTTTCTTTCTTGTGCTTTTTTTCTTCATTTTCTTTTTTTCTTTTTTTATTTCTGCATTTGTAAAAAAATCTGTATAATACACCAGTGCAAATATTAGGAAGTTTCTCAACATATATCATTCAATAATGGGATTTTTCGTAAGGTTAACCAGCCACAAATATGGAATTAGATAGTATATAAATGTTCAATGAACAAATAAGACAAGTTGAGTGAGTTATTTCTAAGGCTTCAGTTTAAGATTACTGTAGTTTAGTGATGCTCGAATTTTACTAGAGTACTTTTAATTGTATTTCATGGAAGTATACTGTTGTTGAATTATATTTTGTTAAAGGGAAATCCTCACAAATGTTTCAAAAATGCATGTATCCATGGGCAGGCTGAATGCTACTTTAGCAGCTATATCTCCTTCCCCACCCTTGCTTGGATGAATTTATATAGCCCTCCCACCAAAACCTTTTGATTCTAGGTGGCTCACAAAACAAAAAACATAAAAAACACAGACCATCCTACTTGTGTTACTGTAGAATAAGTGTAGGCACACCAGACTGATCTGTCTGCAATGTATAGACATAGATCATTTTCTCAACAATGATTGTTGAGATCAAGACTGGGAAATTTCAGCAGGATTAAAGAGGTGGAGATTCCCAGGTCATAGTTATCCCAAAGATGCTGTTCAAAGGCAACTGGGCTTTCTTGACTTTTTTCCCCCCAGAAAATGTTTGCTTCAATTCTCATCCAAGAAACTTCTTCAGAACTACAGAAATTTCTTCAGAACTGAAGAAACATTTTCAAGGAAAAATCCAAGAAAATCCAGTTGTTTTTTGAAAAGCACCTTTGGGGTAAGGGATTAAAATTCCTTCCATTCCCCATGTTAAGACTATGGATAGGATCTTCAGTGCTGATTTAAATATGTGTATGGAGGCTGATTGCCATAATTGCCTGATAAAATTTTATAATAATACATGGTTTGGATTCCATCAGCTCTCCAAAGTCCTTTGTTTGAGAACAAACCAGAGCATTGCAGATCTGATGCAGATGGAGCTTTCAAACACTTTGAGAGACTGATGATTGCTTAATTGTATATTGTCTTTTAAAATCAATGTAGCTTTCCTCATCATTTCCATCTTTTGGTTTAAATCAGGCATGTCCAGCTCGTGGGCAGCATGTGTCTTTGGACAGCTAGTACTGTAATGCGGCCTCAAAAGATTGTAAACTTTTGAAGTTTAAAGAAGACATTAAAATGGGAGAAACTACTACTGTCATTGCTGGGAAAAATATCTGTGATAAAAATGAATGCTTGTTTTTATTTCAATACCTGTTTTGATAACTCATATACCATTTAAACAATGGCTGAAGGATATATGTAAATTTGTGTGCTAGGGGAAGAAACCACAAGTTAACTGTAAGATGTTACAAAATGAACGGAAAGAGAAGAAATTAAAATACATGATTTGAAATTATATTTTGCTGCTTGCTATTTGGTTTGATGAAAGAGTGGGTGTTGATGAGAAATTTTAAAAAACTTTTGAAGGACAAAAAAAAGATTGTAAACTTTTAACATTATTATGTGATTTATATACATTAACTGTACTATATATTTTATGTGAGACCCAAGACAATTCCCCTTTGCTCAAAGTGGACCAGGCAAGCTAAAAGTAGGATACCCATGGCCTAGATGAAATCTTGCTTTGGATTCATGGCTTTAATTTAGGATTTTTGGTAGTAGGATAAATCTCCCTCAAAGGCACTGTATAAAAACATGTTATTTAAAATATACGTAGTTCTTGACTTATGACCACAATTTCTGTTGTTAACTAAGACATTTTTTTAAGTGAGTTTTGAACCATTTTATGACCTTTCTTGCCTCAATTGTTAAGTGAATCACTGCAGTTGATAATTAACCTGGTTTTTAAGTGAATCTGGCTTCCCATTGAGTTTGGTCATTGAGAAGATCACAAAAAGTGATCACATAACCTTGGGATGTAGCAACAATCATAAATAAGAATCAGTTGTCAAGTATTTGAATTTTGATCACAAGATCATAGGGATGTTGCAAATCGTCATAAAATGGTATGAAAAACAGTTGTAAGTCAGTTTTTTCAGTGCCTATAACTTTGAACGGTCACTAAATGAATTGTTGTAAGTTGAGGACTACTTGTTTATTAGATCTGTTTAAAAATCTGAATGATTTCGTTCTGCTCTTCCTTTTTCAGACAAATCTCTCCAAGTGCCATGTAGCTTCAAGTAATATGGACTAGGTTGGGAATATTCTGTGTGTTGTTTGGCATTGTTGTGTACCAAAGACTTAATTATCATTTCAGGCTTAACATGTGTGTGCCAATTGTGTGAAAAAACAAACTTCACTTGTGAAACAGAGGGAGCATGTTGGACTTCTGTCATGCTAACGAATGGTCGGCAAGAAGTAATAAAGGCATGTGTTTCCCTACCGCAGCTGAAGGCACAGATCTTCTGCCACAGTTCTAAGAATGTAACCAGGACAGAATGCTGCTTCACAGATTTCTGCAACAATGTCACCATTTACCTGCCCACAGGTAAGTCCTTCTTGTTAGTACAAGAAAATCTACAGTGAAGACAATCTTGTCACATCTATTTGGACCTAAACCCAAAATAATGCAGTATGTATTTATTTCTGAATAAAGAGTTGGGTTGCATGTTAAAGCAAAAGTAAGTTTTTTTGTTTATTAATGAAATGATATTATTATCATTTCATTAAAATTATATATATATTTAAACTGAGAAATGCTATGTTTTTACTACAGATATTTCTTTAAAATATTTGAAACAAAATTCTGATTTTTTGTTCACTCTTGTATAGACTTAGATGGCTTGAATTTTGAATTGAGATGGCACACTTATAGTGATGATAAATCAATCAATAAATATATGTTCATAAGTTACACAGATGTAGTATTTGATATCACACTTATCAAGATAAATCTTGTAAATCAATCTTACAATATGAACATCATACCATTCCCATTCCCCATGTTTGGCATAAAGGTTTTTTATTATACAGGTGTAATTATAAACTTACAACCTTGACTTACAACCATTTGTTTAGTGATTGTTCGAAGTTGCAACAGCACTAAAAAAAGTGACTTATGATCATTTTTCATCCTTACAACCATTGCAGAACTCTCATCGTCAGGTGATCAAACTTTGGATACTTTGTGTTTATGTCAATTGCAGTGTCCCAGGGTCATGTGATCACTTTTTGCAACCTTCTAATAAGCAAAGTCAATGGAGAAGTCAGAAACCGTGTTATTAACAACTGGAATGATTCATTTCACAAGTATGACAAGAAAAGTCATAAAATGGGGCAAAATTCTCTTAACAATTGTTTTACTTAGCAATTGAAATTTTAGACATAATTGTGGTTGTGAGTCGAGGAGTACTGTGATTTAGTTCCCTTCAAGTTTTCATTTCATGAATTTCTGTATAGTTCAAATTTCAGTTCAATGAGAAGATTTAAATAAAAGGAGGATCAGAAGCCTTATGACTTGAATCTGTAATCAAATCTGCAGCCTCCCAGTCATAGTCTGTCCCACTTACTCCTGCCCTATAAACTTTGTTCTGAGTTTGAGGAGTCAGTTGTAAGACTTTCTTTGATCACATGTGAGCTCAGTATAGACATGGTCTTAAGAAAGACCAGGAAACCATAGGCATGTATTCCATCCAATTCCTAGTTTTGAAGTATAAATAGTAAGTGCTATGGTCAGTGTGTCAGGGTCCAAGTAACAGACCCAGTTCAATCAAAACTCTGAGGCCTGGGGTTTCCTCAAAGCACAAATTTATTAGGCATGTCATATTGGCACAGCTGGTAAACATCTGACTCTGAAAGACCTGAGGTTTTCTCCCCCCAAAAAAAAAAATTCTTTCCCCCAGTCCCCACATCTGTCACATGGTCCAATCAGGTCACTATCCCAACTCCATTTGGCTTCAGTACATGCCCCTCCAGCATCTGATGGGAACGTCCTTGATTCATTTTGACTACAAGTCCCCAGCCATCTCTATGCCCCACTCCTTTTCTACAGTTCCAGCCAGCCTCTCTGTGGCAGCCCTGAAGATGCTCCAGAATGGCTTCAGGTCTGACACAGTGTCTGTAGCACTTAGACTTATATACTGCTTCACAGTGTTTTATAGCCTTCTCTACATGGTTTACAGAGACAGCATATTGCCCCCAACAATCTGGGTTCTCATTTTACCAACCTTGGAAGGATGGAAGCCTGAATCAACTTTGAGCCTGGTGAGATTCAAACTGCCAAATTGCCGGCAGCCGATAGTCAGCAGAAGTAGTCTATAGTATTGCATTCTAACAACTGCACCACCGCTGCTCTTGCTGTAATTAGCTTGATTCTGATCCAGAACAAATGTTTGCCCTCTGAAAAATTATATAACCATGTTCCAATATTGTCAAGGTGAATTGTTAGAATTGTGAACTATGTGTTTATATGATGTGAGAATATTATACTTTTTTGTTATCTTTCTCCAAATAACTACTACATAGTAAGGACAAAAATATATGCACAAGAGTCATCTGTGTATTTTTACCTAGGGCTAAATTCTCTTATACTCTGTGGAACTTATTCTAATGAGTATGTTAATTGAAGTGCAGCCAAAACCTTATCAAAGAAGTAAGCACCTACACTGTCCTGTTAGAGGGATTTTTGTTCAAGTTTCCAAAACCTTTGTAAGAGCAGCTTTGAGACACTGTTGTACAACAGGTCTGATAAAACATTTCCTTATCCATTTTGTATTGCTTAAGCATCTCCTGAAGTTTTATTTTCATACTGTATTTATTTTGTGGTTAATGTTTAATCATTTTTGACTTCTAGTTTCAGTATTAAATATTGCTTGATGACAATAGTTTTTAAAATGTTTATTTCGGTAGCTCAAGAATATATTTCTAAAATTCAATCTGACATTAATCTTTAATCACCAGAATGAAGCATGATATATAAAGCTTTAATAATTATTTAGGTTATAGGAAGAAGCTGTTTCTTAAAGGAAGTTAATGAATTGAATTTTTTGCTGCTATACAGCTATTACCTAATACCATTTAATCAGGGAGCATTAATGTTGTGCCACACTTCCATAAATTGCCTAAATACTGTATGTATATGACTACATTCATATTTGCATAGGAAAAATAGGAATATTGAAATAAACATTTCCTGCCAATCTTTATATTTTGCCAGTGAAAAGATGTATACATAATCACTATGTGAAATTTTTACCTAACTTAAATACAGAAACATTCTTTTCTCCTTGCTCAGTGACAATTGAGATCCAGTCTTATAAAGAAAGACTTAGAAAGGAAGACACTCACCTGAACATTCTTTGCTGGACTGTTTTATGGTTTTAATACAGCTTACTGTTTTGAGTCCAAAATTGTAAGCATTATTTTAGGGACATGACAACTGTTGTAATTAAATTGAATTAATGATCTCCCCAGTTAGTTAACCTCTATCTCTTGCATGCTGAATATTGGGTTTCAAAGATGATAAATAGCCTTGACATGGGGTAACAAAAAAATAATGTAATAAGTAGATATGTAGTAAATGCTATGGTCATTGATTGTAATTACTTTAATTTTGATTCAGAACATATATTGTTAGTGACTGTTCGAGGTTATGACAGACTCCCCCAAAACTACTTACAGCCCAATTTCAAAGTTATGATGGCTGCAGTACCCCTGCAGTCATTCTCCCATAAGTCCATCCACAGGGATGCTGCAGTGCTCATCCACCACTGATTCCACACTGCTGTGTTCCTGCAAGCATGTGTCGACCATAGGGAGATCAGGAGGAATATAGCATGGGCCAATCAGGCAGAGTTTAACAGCTGCCTCAGGGAGAGCAGGGGGCGGAATCATTAAGTCAGGCCATTTTGCTAATTCGCCATGATGACATGCAGTCGTAATAGGCAGGCTCAATTACAATGATAGCTCAAGGACTATCCATATATATATAAAAGCTTATATCAGAGAAATGTTTATGTCAAATAATAAAAACAGGGCATATCCATATTTGAAAGAAGGGGTTTCCTTTTGGCAATTTACATGAACAATTACATAAATTAGAGAAGCTGGATATACATTTCCTATGTGATATAAAATGTAAATGGTTATGTAGGTTATGAAATTTCCTACATTGCTTTTTAAATAAAAAATAATCAGATTGGAACTTCTCTACTAATAGTACATGGACTAAAATGGTACAGGTAGTCTCAAATTATGACTGGTCATTTTATGTTTGGTGTTTTAATAATTAGTATGGACTCTAAAACACTTCTGGCCATCCTAAAATGTACACACACACACACACACACACCCTGCAGGTCACATGACTGCATTTTGGGTACTTGGCAATTGAGTCAACTTTGCAACTAGTTACAGCATCCCATATCACATGAACATGATTTGCAATAGATTTTGTTGGTTTCCATGTAATTTAACTTAATGACCGCATAATTCACTTAACAATTGTGTGATTCCCTTAACAGCAGTGGTTTGTTTTATGATCACCACAACACTTTTAAGTCCCCCTTAGCTTTTCCAGATGAGAGCATGTATATTTTCCCTGTCATTGGGATTCTTTGGGCTATTATCAACCAGCTTTCATTATGCCACATTGTTATATGTGAACTGTATAACAGACTATAACATTAAAAAATATTTTTGTTTTACTCATGAATACATCCATTTTCTGAAGAAGACTATCGTTTTTAAAATCCTGCCACATCTGAACAATAGTAAACCATGAATATCTACTAAGGAACAGACCATCCATTATTCCATAAAAGTATTATAGCTTACTGAGCGAATTGTTTTGCAGCACTGGAGGGATAATGTATAAATGAAACCAGACACAATCTTTATCTAAAGTTAGGTCAAGAATCCCCTTCTGATAAATTTTGGGACATAGGCCATGGCCTTTGTTCAAGCATTGTTAGCATTTTGGGAATAATAATCTCATGACAAACATGAAGAAGCAGGGCTGCATACTTATCATTGGTAGACAGTTTGTATTCAAATTAAATCAGACCATTGGTCCACCTTGCCCAGTGCTCTTTAGCCAGACTGGCAACATCTTCTGATGTGTTTCTCAGACTGACTTTCAGAGATCATAACGTAAGTTGTTTGATACCTATTGCTTGCAGTCATCGACCAAAGTTCCTAGAAGTAAATACTGTAGGGAGAGTATATTTTCATGAAATTATAATTTGCTGGGAACTTTTTAAGCCATCTCTCTCCATCCGTACTCACCTAAATTATGACCCCTACACTGCATATTTTTAGTGTTAGCTGAGAGTGTTTTTTTAATAACTGTTTTCAAAGGCTTTATTGTCAACAGTGTAAAAAGGGAAGGGAAAATAAAGCCTTTCCTTCACGTTTACTGGCACCTGACAAAAATATTTACCATCAAGTTTTAATATGTTTTTAAAGGGAAATAAATCTGAAGGTTGTTAGCAAGGCTAGTATTATATAAATACTTTCTTACATAGCAATTGGCCAGGAGAATTCCGCAAACTACACTTAGACCATCAGTTTCTTCAGAGAAGGAAGAATACTAAAAGGATTGTTTTGGTGAGACAATATTTTTTTGAATCTGTTTTCTTCTGCCTTTGTTCCTTGGCTTAAATTATATTCTGATTAACTTCAGGTTAACATTATCACTGATCTTTGTCCCATGGATCTTTTCTGTTAGCTGCTTTCAATTCAGAGCTAATTATATTTACACACAAGATTTACTGAATAATTTCCTGAATCGTAAAAACAAAAAAAAATGTGGGTTTTCCCCCCCAATGTATAGTTGTTATGTAACTGTTCAACACAAGATAGACCAAGGATGACAAAGAAGCTCCTTATGCTATACCAAACAAAGAAGGACTATTTGTCTTCTCATTATAGAAAAACTTGCATGCACACTTGTACGTTTTGCTTTGTTTTATGTAACAGGGCAAATAGGAATTGCTCATGTGGGAAGTGATAAGTGGAAGTATGTGGGAATGGAAAAGAGAGGCTAGCTATTTTCTTACAACATTCATAGAAAGTAAGAAATAGAAAAACATGATTGGTTCTACCTCATGTCAGTTATCTATATGTGTAATTGTTATATGTCAGTTATATATATATATATAATTGAGAAAAAGAAACTTTGTATGCAATACTTTCAACTGTGTAGGTAAAGAATAATAGAGTTGGAAGGGAACTTGGAGGTCTTCTAGTCCAATCCCCTGCCTAGGCAGGAAACCCTAAACTACTTCAAATAAATGGTTATCCAACATCTTTTTAAAAACTTCCAGTGTTGGAGCAGTCACAACTTCTGGAGGCAAGTTGTTCCACTGATTCTTAGGTATCATGTTTAATAACCAATCACTATTATTTTACTATTAATTGTATTTATATATTGATCTTCTGACTAAACAACTCAAACAGAAGTAGAATTCAGCAAGTTCTGGAGAATTGGTAATGGAAATTTTGAGTAGTTTGGAGAACTGGCAAATACCACCTTTGACTGGCCCCGCTCACATCTATTCTCTGCTTCCTGAGTACCAGCTGATTGGCTGGGTCTTCTTTTGTTGTCCTGCACAGGAGAATGGAACTGGAAAGAAGGTTAGTGGGGAGAGAAGGGGATTTTGCAGTGTCCTTCCTGTGGAGTGGGGTGGGAATGGAGATTTTATAATATCTTTCCCCTGCCACACCCACCAAGCCACGCCACAGAACCGGTAGTAAAAAATTTGAATCCCAACACTGAACTCAGATCATTATTTATAAATTTGACCTATTAACAGCTTCATTCACACATTGTACTCTTTGACTTATATAGTTCCTCAGGAGAAAAATGTAAGATTTGTTTAGATGCTAACAGATGGATATCAAATATCTAGTGCAGATTTCTTGAGATGTGTGCCAAAGTAAGCCCCATGTTGATCACTGATGAAATTAATATCTTCTTGCTTAATTTGAAGCAGAATGTGAAATTGATCGGAAAAGTGTATGATGTCCCAAATTTTTTATTTTAGCTTGGTGAAATGAAGGATTATTAAAATGTACTATAAAGGCTGCAAAATGAAATAACACGAAGCAAGCGGAAACAGTAAAGTTACATTGTTGGTTCAATGTTATAAATCTCAGGTCTGTTTTAACATATGCTTGTTTAAAAAATTATGTTCTAAGGTGTGTTTTTTTCTGCTGCTAATTAAAAATGGCTTACTGTTGCTGTGCATTGATTTTATTGAGTCTATTTTCAACTGCTTAAGCCCATGTCACACTGCACCAACGGATGGAAAGAGGATGTAAAACGGAGAGAAACACTTGCCATCTGTTGGTTAACGCGATTCATCCTTTCTGTACTCACTGCCTCCGTTTTTCATCGTCTCTATCCGTCCAGCATCTGTCGACTGAGGTTCCATCCGCTCAAAAACTTTTTGAGCGGAAAATGTATCCAACGCGTCTCTTCTGAAACCGCAACGCATACGGGGAACATCTGTCGTCATCCGTTACGGGTCCACTATATCCGCTAGGCATCTGCTGCGCATCCGCACAACTCAAATCTGCTCCAGCGGAAAACAGACACAGGGAGGAAGCGAAACGGACGTGGAACGGACGCGCAGCATTAGTAGCACGGTCGGAGAAAGGATGAAAACGGATGCAGCTCGCAAAGAAAGTATTTAAAAGGGAAAAAACGTTCGCAGAGGGGACCTATCTCGGATATTAAGGATGTCTGCAGGATGTCTAGAGGATGCAAAAGGACACCTTGCGGAAAACCTATATTTCCTATAAAAAGGGGGAGGAACTCACCTGGATCTCACTTTCAGTCCAGCAGCCCTGCTGTGCAGACCTCTGCAGCCTTCATCTGGCTCTTGCTCTTCCACAGCATCCATTGATGTCCACCATGGATTGTAGCACACTCCTTTTGGTAGCCACCATCGTTCTGCAACAGTGCGAAGCCATCTACAGGCTCTTTAAACTGTTCTACGGGAAGAAAAGGAGGCGGCCAAGAAGTGTCTGGATCCGAAGATGGATTGGGAGAAGAGCAGAGTACGGATTGTACAACAAGCTGATGGTGGAGCTGAGGAACGAAGACCCTCGTGCATTCCAGAACTTCATGAGGATGCCTCCAGCCATGTTTGATGAAGTTGTGGAGCGGCTGAGACCCAGGTTGACCAAGGCAAACACCAACTTCCAGCCCAGCCTGGACCCTGGGCTCAAGGTGGCACTGACTCTGCACCACCTGGCCTCAGGGACCACCTACAGGAGCATGCAGTACGGCTGGAGGGTGCCACACAACACCATCAGCATTGTGGTCAGAGAAGTGGTGCAAGCCATCATCGAAGAATACCTGGAGGAGCTCCTCCAATGCCCCTCCACTGAAGAAGTCTGGAAGAAAGTTGCAGAGCAGTGGTATCAGAAGTGGAACTTCCCCCACACCGTTGGAGCCATAGATGGTAAGCACGTGGCCTGCAAAGCATCAGCCAAGTCGGGGTCCACTTATTTCAACTACAAGGGCTTCTTCAGCATCATCCTCTTCGCCATGGTCGATGCTGACTACAAGTTCATGTACATCGATGCTTCAGGCAACAGGTAAGCTTCAGATGCCCAGGTATACAACGCCAGTCACCTCAAGGAGGGGCTTGAATGCAACCTCATCATGGGCTTCCCAGATCCAGACCCCTTGCCCAACGACGCACAAGATGTGCCCTACTTCATCGTGGGGGATGACGCCTTCTCCCTCAGAACCTACCTCATGAAGCCCTATACCTCCAGATGCCTCACCCTTGAAGAGAAGATCTTCAACTACAGGCTGTTCAGGGCAAAGCGGGTGGTGGAGAACGCCTTTGGCATCCTGGCCAACAGGTTCCAGGTACTTCTCACCACCATGCAGCATCGCCAGAGATCATGAGGAGGATCGTGGAAGCTTGCTGCATCTTGCACAATCTCATGCACACCCGCTACCCAGTGTTGCAGAACAGGCTTGTGGACCTCCAACAAGGCAATGGGGACATGGAGCCTGGGGAATGGAGGCAAGGGCAAAACCTGATAGGCACTAAGGATATGCAAGGCCCCAACAGAGCTTCACGTGAAGGGAAGAAGCAGCGCAACCTCCTGAGACACTGGTGCAACTCCCCAGCTGGAGCAGTGGAGTGGCAAGACAGGATGGTAAATGCTTAATGGATGCTTCCTTCAGCCTGTCTCATCACACGGATGAGATTGTGCCATGTATGTTGGGTGGGCCTACAATGATCAGGGCATTTAATAAAGAATTGTGTTTATGTTGACATGTATGGATGAATGATTAAATTATTATTGATAATAAAGAGCCATAGGTGTGGCACCTGGGAGGGTGGACCATACAGTCCCACCATGCTTGCACTGGAGGTTTATCTATCCCACAGCTATTACCCATCCCAAAGGTATTCCTGCCCATCCCACAGGTATCCCTGCCCATCCCACAGCTATTACCCATTCCACAGTATCCCTGCCCATTCCACTGCTATCCTTACCCATCCCACAAGCATGCAAAGGCTTAAACCATTTCTAAAAGTTTCCACCAAGGCTTTATTGACAAAAATAAATGAAGCAAGTGTGTGAAGCAAAGATAATCTTTATTAATAAAAAGCTGTAAAAGAAAAATGACCCAAGTCAACTGTCCAAAGCAAAAATAAAGTCAACAGGTAGCCACCCAGTCTCTGGCACTCCTCTTGGTCACTTGGATGTGTGCCCAGTCTCAGGGGTGAAGGGTCCAGGTGTTGTGGAAGTGGCTGCTGCTGGAGTGCTGGTCTGAGGCGCCACTGGGGTGCCTGGCCCTGAGAGGACAACAGGGGACAGTGTGTTGAGGAAACTCTCAGACAGCTGGCTCAGCCCTGTGATGTTGAGAGCCCCTTCCTCCATGACATGGGGTGTCAGCCCTAATACCGATGACAGATGTTCTGAGGCTGGGCTTGGCTGTGGGGTGGAGGAAGGAGCAGTGTAGTGGGGCTGTCTGGTCTGCAGCTGGGTGAGGACTGGCGTCGGTGGCATCGGTGGCGTGGCTGGCATCTGTGGCGTGGGTGGCATCGGCGTGGGTGGCATCGGTGGCATCAGTGGCACTGGTGGCATCCAATGTACCTGTGCCTGGACTGGGAAGGGCTGCCTGTGCTGCTGGAGCTCCTGGTAGCCGTAGCCTTGGTAGGGGAGGGCCTGTGGAAGGCCTTGGAAGGGCAGTGACATCACCTGGGGTGGAGGAGCAGGCCTGGACTGGGTGGGAGCAGGTTCAGCTTGGTCTGGAGGGTTGTGAAGAAGATCGGTGATCCTGTCCTTCACCTGGTACTGGGATTCCGCCATGTTCATGAGGGTCTGGTTGACGTAGGTGAGGAAAGGCTTGCGGTTGGAGGATGGGGCATCGGTGTGTACCAGCTGAGAGAGGAGATCTACGCTGCTCCTGATGGTGTCCCTGATCTCCAGCAGGACAGTGTGGCTCTGCCCCTCCGGTCTGCCTCTCTGCCTTTCTGTGGAGGTGGAGCTGGGGGTAGATGTGGGTTGGGCTGTGGTGGAAGTGCCCTCTCCTTGCTCCCACTGCGTCAGGGGGTCCTCCACGCCCTCTGCCACGGGTAGTACAGCTGTCGGGGGGGTCTCCGTCGTGGCACGCTCCGCAGATACCTGCCTGGACACAGGAGCTGACTCTTGGCCAGAAGAGGACTGGCTATCAGCAGGCTGCCTGAGAGAGAGGGTTGTGAGAGGGGCTGCTCCTCGGTGGCGGATCTCACCCTCCAAGATGCTGCACTTGGCCATCACATAGGTCTCTCTGTCCGTCAGCTTGACCGCCGCCTGGCCAGATTTTTTGAGTTGCAGCTTCCCGTACCAGGTGTGCATGTGCTTCCATAAGCCGAGGAGCACCTCCGAAATGTAGCCCAGGCTCTCCGCCTTCTCTCTCCAAGCAGCCTGCTTCCTCTTGGTGTCTCGATAGAGCCTGTGTCCCTTCCGCCAAAGATATTCATTCTCCCTCAGCCACTCCAGCACCTCCTCCTCATGTTCCTCTTTGATTGTGTATTGCCTCCTCTCCCGTTCACGCGTCTACCTCTTCCTCCCTTTGGCAGGGCCATATGGGCCCTCATCAGAAGGGCTTCGAGGTTGTAGGGGCTGCTCCTCCACACCACCACCACCACTACTACCACCAGCAGCAGCAACAGTAGCAGCAAAAGCAGGACCAGCAGGACCAGGAGCACCAGCAGCATCAGCAGCACCAGGAGCAGGACCAGGAGCACCAGCAGGACCAGGAGCAGCGCCAGCAGAGTAAGCACCAGCAGGACCAGCAGGACCAGGAGCAGTGCCAGCAGAGTAAGCACCAGCAGAAGCATCAGCACCAGGAGCAGTGCCAGCAGAGTAAGCACCAGCAGAAGCACCACCACCAGAAGCAGCATCAGCAGAAGCCCCAGCACCAGAAGAGCGAGCCCGGGCAGCAGAAGCCCCAGCAGAAGCAGAATCAGGGCCAGGGGGTGGGAGGGTGGCCCTGTCCCTCTTGCCAGGGCTCGCAGCAGATGGCAGAGGCTTCCTTTTCTTCCCCATGGTTGTTGGGTTGCTGGCTGGCTGGCTGGCAAGCTGTGTCTAGAAGCAGGTCTTTCCTCTGAATGGTGACCTGCTTGCGAGCTGCTTCCCTTTATATCCGCGGGGCTGACGCAATGCATCCTCCCCGCATGCGCAGTGAACGCTAGGCTTCCGCTAGGCTTCCACTGTGCACCCGCTTCATCTGCTCTGCATCCGCTCTGCATCCGCTCTTTCCATTCCACGTCTACTTTGCTGTGCTCCCCCGGAAGCCTTGCGGATGTGCCATCCGCTCCCATCTGCTTCCATCTGCTAGGCTTCTGTGGAGCATCCGCTTTCCATCCGCCCTACGTCCTCCCCCCGTCCGTTCCTTTCCGTGTTGTCCGCTCTGCTTATGCAAATTCGGGGGCACTTTTGAGAGCGGATAACAACGGATGGAACATTTTGCTCGTCCACTGTGTCCTTTTTACAAACGTTTTGCATCCGTCGGCCAGTGTGACTGGGCCTTTAGTAAAGAAATACTCCTCCCGTTGCCTAAATGTGACTTGCATTAACCAACCATGGCCACTATTTAAAGAAGTATTCTAAAACCAGCAAGCTGTTGTCAGACTGTGTATTAAAATTAATTATAAACAACTTCCGGGTTTGAATCGTGAATTAATAGGTAGGATTCAAAAAGGCAAAATTTGATATCCTGCCCCACCTCCTTTGGTATCCAGCAGTGGGTTCAGTAATGAGTAGGAAATTAAGATCTAGATTATATTGTTGCCTTGTTGTGAGCTTGTTCTTTTCTTCTGCTCGAGCCTTTGATAGCCTGTCTCTGGCTGTCATGGTGTAGAGTTAAAAATAGATTTGGCATTTAATGGATAGAATGTACTGTTTTTCAGGAGTTCCTTGTGGTTGTTGTTTTTGTCTCCAGAACAGATATTCATCTCTTGATCAAACTCTCAGGAGATTTAAAGATTGAAATCTCAAGCATGCTTTCTTGGAAGTAAGTTCAGTTAAAATTAGTGGCTGAAGCAAGTGTGTTGAGTGAGAGAAAAAAGCAAAAAGTGAAGCATGGAGCAGCCACCAATCCAACCTAGGATAAAACAGTTATTCTGCTTGTTATATTAAATTTATCATGACTCTGGTGACTGAACTCACTGATTTGTGTTAAATGAGAAGTATAATCAGAGACATTAATTAAAGTAGTGATTACTGACAGTTAAAATCGTGTTCAAAATATGAGTTTTGGGAACTATTTTTTTTAATTGAATAGGAGATTAAGCCTCTCAATTCAGCAAGCAGTGCTCAGTTCTGTACCAACTGAAGTTTCTAGAACAGACACAAATTGCAGCCCTACACAAATTGTATTAGTTTAGTTAATAGAGGGATGCTGTGGCTTGGTGGCCAGGACACTGAGCTTGTCAATCAGAAAGGTCGGCAGTTTGGCAGTTTGAATCCCTAGCACTGCATAATGGAATGAGCTCCTGTTACTTGTCTCAGCTTCTGCCAACCTAGCAGTTCAAAAGCATGTAAAAATGTAAGTAGAAAAACAGGGACCACTTTGGTGGGAATGTAACAGCGTTCCGTGCACCTTCGGCATTTAATCATGCCAGCCACATGACCACAGAGACATCTTCGGGCAGTCCTGGCTCTTCAGTTTTGGAACAGAGATGAGCATCACCCCCTAGAGCCAAAAACGATTAGCACGTATGTGTGAGGGTAACCTTTACCTTTAGTTAAGAATATAGCTAGTCTTCGACTTACAATTATTTGTTCAGTGACTGCGCAGTTACAACAGCACTGAAAAATGTGACTTATGACTCATTTTTTTCACACAACCATTGTAGCATCCCTGTGGTCACATGATCAAAAAAATTGGATGCTGGGCAACTGACATGTATTTATGACAGTTTCCTGGGGTCAACTGAGCCCCTTTTGCGACCCCTTTTGCAAAGTCAATGGGGAAACCAGATTCATTCAACAACTGTGCTACTAACCTAACAACTGCAGTGATTCACTTAACAACTGTGGCAAACAAGGTCATAAAATGTTGCAAAACCCATTTAACAACTGTCTCACCAACATAACTTGGGCTCAAATGGGGTCGTAAATCGAGGACTTGTATTACTATGTATGCATTCCAGGTTTAGTTCTCCTTTTTCCAGGAATAGAGACACCTGGATTATCAATTGATGTGTAAAATAAACTCAAGGCATTGGAATAGTGAAAAAGAGATACATATCCCAAAGCACTTCAGAACTATGGATCTGTTCCTTCTGGGAGAGTGTGTCCTCACTCAGAACAGGAAGACTTTTTACCTCTCTGGAAGGTAGACAGACCTCAGCAAGCATCTCAATCTTGTATGCAGTTTCAGTCTATGATTCCAATTTATTACCAACAACAGGCAGGTGTTCAGAAGAGTCACATCATTTCTGCAATGTACCACAGAAAAATAATTTTGGATTATTATGTTGTGGTTCTATAATTAACGTGATCTGTGGATTAAGTTCTTGTAA
Organism: Laticauda colubrina; assembly: GCA_015471245.1. Taxonomy (NCBI): domain Eukaryota; kingdom Metazoa; phylum Chordata; class Lepidosauria; order Squamata; family Elapidae; genus Laticauda; species Laticauda colubrina. Next base: position 7,235,387 of record BLBF01000011.1, on the reverse strand, counting down.
GTCAGAATAAGACTATCTTGCTTAGTAACTTGTTCCTACATTGGTCTAGAAATGCTGTTATATAGGTATAAAAATATTATTTTTGCCTCATAATTCCTTAGCAAAATTTAGTTAGATTGCAACCAGGTTTAAACGCATAGCTGACAGGACTTAATATCTTTTGACAAATCTGTTCTTTGTTGATGTATTTAATTTCCTTTAAAGATAATCCAAATGCTCATTACTTTATCTTGTAGCAGCAAAATCTAACAATTTGTACATTGTTAAATCTTCTTTAGCAAAACAAATAAATTAATAAATAAATAATTCATCTTACTGAACGTCAAAACATTTATAGAGAAAAGGTCCAAATAAATTTTCATGTTGTTGGAAATGCAGTAAGATCAATGGTTCTTTTAATCATATGCTTGCACTGCATCCTATAATTGTTCTTTCTGGGAATGACACTGCTATACATATTAACTTTGTGACAAGATTTAATATGCTTAAATATTCTTCTGAATTATATCTTTGATCATGTGGTAATTAACAACAGGACAAAAAAGAGGATTTTCCATGCCCTACTTATAACTAAAAAAACCTAGTTCATGAGCATTGGAAATATAAATATATGGTCTCAGCTAGGCACTAGTCTTCAGGGTTGATGGTTTAGCAAGTTATGAAAGAATTATTTGTCAACATAGATGTCAACTCGTAAAGCATTCCTGGTTTGCTCTCGAGTTGCCATAAGAAGGAGATCTGATGGAGCAGTTCGGTTGCTATGACCAGAAGCATATTCCATGTATCTCTTTCTCCAGATTGTGTCCCAAGTTACCAGAGCCAGCCGGAGAGGTGTATTTTTTACAGCCTGCAAAAGTGCTTCATTGGAGAATGTGATTTATGACACACCCTGGGAGGAGGGAGGAAACAGGTCATAAGTGGGCAGTAAATTATGTAGGGCAGAGCTAACTGCACTCAGGAAAAGTGCCGACATGCTGCTGCTAATAAATAATCAGATTTCTTTTGAAACTTGGCTCAAGGCTTATGAATTAATTAGGGCATCCATCGGAACCCTGACAATAGATTAGCTTTGGATGATTACAATAAAATATGGCTACCTTTTCTACTATTGCAATACTTATGTAGAACATATACATATGTAATATGTATCTGTGAATATATAACAGAATTACAGAATTCAAAGGGATCTGGAGGTCTTCTAGTCTAGCCCCCTGCTCAAGCAGGAGACCCTATATCATTTCAGACAAATAGCTGTCCAGTCTCTCTTAAAAGTCCCCAGTGATGGAGCAGTATGTTTCTATTTCCTGTTTTTTAGTTTTCTTGTTTTTCTTGTTTTTCTTTTTTTCATAGCCACATATATTATTTATTTTTCTTTGGTTTTTTTGGTTTTAGTTAATAAAAGCAAAATAAGCAATCAAACAAAACATTTTGACTGTCAACCCCAGAATGAAGGAAAAAGAAGAGAGGGAATAAAAGGAAAATAAGAATTTGTTGTGTGTTTGTGTGCACATGTGTCCAGATGTGTATGAATCATAATGTATGCTATATAGGAGAATATTATTATCTTCATTACATTGGGAGGTTGGTATATAAATTAAGTAATTATAATAGTAATTATAATAGTGAGTCCATCCATTGAGATCATGCATGTCCCAGAAGGCTAGTCTCCAAGGATGAAAAATACTCCCTGGATTAGACTTTTATTTCTGGGATGCTAAATAATCATTGGCTCATATAGTTTGTGAGTCATTCTGAAGATCTTATCTATATTTACGTACTTCCAATATCACACGGATGAAAATTAAATGCACATATACCACATTTATATTTACACTAATAGTGAACATCACATCTAATTACTGCTGTTTGCAAACGGATTTTTTCTGCCATATGAATGTTTTATTCATTTAATTTACATTAGACTGTTATGCATTAACTTCTGCAGTAATGTGTGTTAATGAATTAGCTGCAGTACTTTCCATTATACATGAAAAATAATGCCTAACCTTACAATATACTTACAGTTAATATGGAGTAACTGCCATTCAGATATAGACAGAGGCAAATAATTATCAGAATAAGTGGTTTAAATAGAAGCAGCTGATAGACTATGGAATACTTTAGATTGATTTCAGGGAAGTGTTTTGGGGAATTCACAGGGAGGTAAACACTATGGTTCTTTTAAGAACCTGTGTAATTTCTTAGAATGGGGAGAGGGAGAGGAAGATGGAGAGGACCAAAGAGCTACTTGGAATCTAACCAGATCTGTTAATCTCCCAGGGCAAACCTACATAATCTGATCCAACTCCTCCAGAGCAGATGAGACTATGCATTCATCCTGCAAAATCTCTCTATTAGGGCTTGACCGCTTGATCTAGTATAACATTATGGATAGCATCTTTATTATTGGTGGCCACTTTGACATAACAGTAGTGCCATAACCTGATGCTGCTTGACCTGAATCTGCAGATTATCCTGATAAGCAGAAGAGCCAGATGTTTAGGGGGTACATATAGAAGGTTGAACCTCTCTGGGTAATGAAACATCCCATTTCAACTGCAAAGCTGGTCCTTCAGGCACAAAGTAAATTGTTTGGGATATTATGGAAATGTTTAAACTTGAACTGATTTGAAAAGTAAAATAGGGAATTTTTGTTTTGCCAGAGTGTCACACACCACAACAAAGTTACGAAATACTCTGATCAAAAGCCAAGTTTTAAATAATCCAGGACAGTACTTTCAGGTTAGTTAATTTGGTTTGAAAATTATGAACAATAATAAAGAGTTAACAACTGAAAGTTGACAATCTTTTTGCAAAGATACATTTTGAAACTCAGTTCTTGTGAATGGGTTTTTGACATTTGTAGTTATAAAAGATGTTCTTGGTAGATCTAAAGGAAACTATGATGATGCCAAAACAAACACATCTACAGGATAACCACCATATTTTGTAAAAAAATAAGTACTATAGTACTTAAGCCCTGACATCTGATCAAATAATGTATGATGCTACATTTGCATCACCTTTCATTATTTGCTGCCCAATGTATGCCCATAGAGGGTCTGTTAAAAAAAAAATCCGGTCTCATATAAATATCCCATGTGACCTTCGTGCTTTAATGTATCACTTAAGTCTGTTCTGTAATTGACATACAAACACTAAGAGAAAATGAACCAATAAGTCTAATGTAGGTAGAAACAGTAGACATAAATGGGACTCCACGAATTGATCACATGTCTTGGTCATTCCCAAGTGACTTCATTCCCTAGTTACCTCATTCCCAGTCATTCCCTGGTGACTTTCCATGTACCATGCCTGAGCTTCTGCGGTTATGTTCTCTCTTTATATTGTTTTCCTTTTGCCGAAGGCCATGCTCAATGAGTCGGCAGACAGTGGCGTGTGTTTGCATAGGCTCACTTCCTCCACAGCCACCCTCAACACTTAGGGCCTCCTTTAGTGGAATGTGTGAAGAGGCTTAGTATATCAGTAGCAGGTCCACAATCCTGGTTTCGGTGATAAGGTTATTTGTGATGACATTCCTCCCAATTTGGGATTTATAGCCGAGTGCTTGGTTGCAGGTAATTAGTTAACTTTAGGGCAGTGTTATTTTATCATTGTGTATTCTACAGGCTGGTCTATGCCCTCTTCTGTCTTGTCTGTATTTATTTTTATTTTATTGTAAAACAAACTCTCTAATCTTTTCCAGAAAATTACATGTGCTGCTCTTATTTCCCATAGGAAATGTTTATTACGAGATATTTAGTAATTTTATCTTCTAAATAAGATTGTGTTCTTACCTGAGGGCTTATTAATTATGCAGAAAAATAAAAATGAATATCTTTAATCAATCTGGATATTAGCAAGTTACATACTTTCATCTGAATATTTAATAAGTAGCCCATTGAACTTTTCTTTCCTTCCTTATAAGGCTAATTTTTCATTTAAATTTATATCTACTTCACCCTTTTTCTTTCTTTTTTTTGTGACAGTAACCTATCATCACGTGATTTCTTGTGCTCTTGAGGGGGGATTGGAGGAGCTTTGTTATGGGTCTTCTCTACCCAGAATTACCCCTTTGAACCTGGAGTTAATTCAGTATATGGAAATAGATTCTACACTTTTGGAATATGTAAGGTTATACCAGCAATCAAGGAAAGAATCCGAGAAGAGGTAGATAACAATAGAACTGTAGAACTGAAAAAGCCATTATCCCACAGTGTCTAACCCTGTGTAGTACAGAAATCCTAATCAAACAATGCATTACCAATGGCTGTCCACCCTTTTCTTGAACATGTCCCGTGAAGGGGAGTCCACCTCCTCAGTGGGTAATGGTTGAACTGTTCTTGCTCTTGATGTTTTTCTTGCCCTTGCAGACATGGCTGTATATTATTGTTTTGCAAAATGCTGAATGCAAGCTTGAAACTCAAATAAAGCTTCATTTATCCATTCCACTCCAGCTAGCATCCTTTCACATACACTTAGTTGGAAGCAAAAACATATCCTGTATCTAACACTAGAGGTCTCCTTGACCAACAGCCTGAGAAACCGTGAATGAATAAAATATTCATTTTAGTTTTATTTCCTTTCTCTTATATATTTTTGTCTTATTTATTTTAAGCTCCATTAAGTGGAGCCAAGACCAGGTTTTTTTTAAAACAGCAAAATATAATGCAATTCTTTCCAAAAATGCATTTAAATCTTTTCTAAGAAGGTTAAAAATTGCAATTCTGATTTTTTTTCTCCATATGTGTTTTCAAGGTCAAGAACCTTCAAACAAATCAAAGCTAGGACCTGTGGAGCTGACTGTAGTTATAACCATACCGGTGTGTGTGTTGTCTATTGTTTTCCTGCTGGCAGCATACACGTGCCAAGGACACCTCTGCAGACACAGAAAGAAAAGAAGGCCAAATATTGAAGAACCTCTCTCTGAGTGTAATCTGGTAAACCCAGGAAGATCTCTCAAAGATCTAATTTTTGACATGACAACATCAGGTTCTGGATCTGGTATGTTTATGTGCCCCAGAGTTAATTACAGGTGTATAGCTTTCCCCCCTGCTTTAAGGTGGACATCACTGTGATGTATTTGTGCATGAGGACTGTTACGATATCATATTATAGCTTATGTTGACGTAGACTTGATTCTTTCAGTGTCAGAAAGAAGTACCCCAAGATCACACACAGGCTCAAGGGTTTATTGAAACAATCATATTCCACAACATTGTTCCACATCCCAGGGAAATAGGGTGAAATTAGTTTAGTTTAGTTTTTTTTAATTCACATCACATTGTCCTATGCTGAGTATTAAGTCAATGGAGATAAATACATTTAAAAGATAATGTAAACAATTAAAGGCTTAAATTTCAGAGCAACCTAAAACAATATTCAGTAAAGATAGTGTGCAAAATTTAATAGAAGAGTTGTACAGGTATGATGAGATAAGAGAGCTCTCTTTAAAGAAGCTACTACACATTCTGGGCATTGTGTGTGTGTGTTCCTGAAGGAGGAGAGAGACAATGAGTAAGGCCTAAGTAACGGAGTAACGTGGGTAGGAAATATGTATTTCACTATTCAGTACATGAAAAATAATTCCATCATGGATTTATAAATTCAGCTACAAAGGAATTGGAAAGAGAATGAATATTACCCACAAACAAAATTAGGCTAACATTGTTTCTCCCTACCACCCTCAAAATCTATCAGGGAGATTCATTTCCTTTTTTAAAATTTAGGTGATAGTTGTGGGATTCTATTCTAATTTTCTTTAAGAGCCTGATTTTCATAGAGAAGCCACTTCTTTTATTTCTTCTTGGACTGACACTACAACACTTTTAAATAAAGATATACTTCAGCCATCTCATAGATTTTTTTTCCAATTCAATCTCCATCTCCTTCTATAGGAAAGGGCAATTTTGAATAGATTAAATACTAAAATAAACAGGGGAGGGGAAAAACAGGCAGTATAAAAAGCACCTCTCTGATGGACTATCATGCATAAGGATTGAAAGATCAAACTTCACGCTGAACACTTCACACTGAATCTGGAGTGAATAGTTACCTAGTGCAAAATTATGCCAAAGTTAATTTTTGAGCTCCAGAAAAAAACACAGCAAGAGGTTTCTAAAATCATTAGGTTTTCTGTCCCTTCTTACAGACAGTTGTATGCACCTTGCTGTACAATGAGAATGTCTCTAGAGCACTGATACCTCATTAATGGTCTTTACCTGAGTTGAGTGAGAGAAGTTTCATTGTACCAACTACTATGGTCACTAAGAATAAGCCCTTATTTCTGATGCATCTTATAAGATGTTGCCAAAGTTGCCTTTTATGAAGAACTGTGCTTTTTTTATCTTTCAAAACTATCCGTAAATGCCAAGTCTCAGAACTGAGGCAGTATGTAAAATCTTACTTTTTTATTAGTGGGAAAATGCTTGTCTTAGGATGAACTTTTGGCCCTATGGAGGGTAAGCTGCACAGATCTCATGCATATTGCATGACTCTTGCATATGTCTAGAGCACTTTTGTAGTGACACAAGTCTCTTGTTGGTTGAGAGATGAGGCACATATATTTCTCAAGAGGTATATGAAATGCAGTGTATGAGTAGCATATAAAATAGGCATGCACAACACAGAGAACATAGGTCTGAAGAGCACCTCAAAAGATACTGCTGAAGAGTAGTCTTTAAGTCTTCTGTGACACAAAGGGCAAATTGTTAAACACGTATTTACTTAAACTGCATCTAATTGCTATCACCGAATTGAACCTTAACACCATTTGTTTTTGTTTCAATCTGTTCTGCTGTTGTCCTATCCCTTCCCACATTTTTAAATTGCACGTATTCCATACATTTGGGGATATACTTTGAAGTATTCTGACAGCATCTTTTTTGGATGGTGTAAATCTAAATATATGTAAAGCAGCAACCAACTTATCATTTAAAATATTATCTTCCCAGATTAATAGGAGATGGGCAGCACATAAGTTTAATTAATTAATTTATTATTGTTGTTGTTGGTTACCCAGTCAGCCAGATATTTAGACTGGACTTGGCATTTTTATCCACCAACTGAGTTTTCCAAAACCATCTCATCACTTAGGAGCTGATTTTTTTTTTATTGCTCTGCTGTTTGGGCAGTTTCCTTTTGGCTCAGGTGGGAAAGGATTGTTTTCAATTAGATGCTGTTGGACTGCATCAGACATAATGTCAATCTGAAAGTTGTTGGTAAACAGGTAATTGGCCTGACGTTGCCTGATGCTGCCCCAGATAGGTTTTGCCAGATGCTAGCCAGTCTTCAATTTCACCTCCTTGCAATGTGCTGTTAAACTGCTTGGCAATGAGTGGATGTAGACCAGTCAGATGTTTCAACCAAAACCTATGCCAATTCATCTTCACCTACTGCTGACCAATTCTTGAACTTCCTTACCCTTTTCTCCCCCATGTGTGCTGGTATTGCAAGATCTTTCAGCTTCTTTTCCCCCTTATCTACTTCCGTTATCCAAGTTGCATTCTTTTTGTATTTCTTTGAGTTGTCCCATAGCTGCACCCAGAACTGCACTGTTTTTCTTGATCAGATATTGGCTGCTTCATTGCACTCTTCCGTTGAAGAATTTATAAAGTATGTTTCTGATTTGGCTGAAATTGGAGAGCCTGCTTGTAGTGCAATTCTAGCTTCAAACCCACTGAGCTATTTGGCTATGGCTGTTATTCGCAACTTTATTACTTCCAGTGCTCCTTTGATCTCCCTTGTTTCTAAATTAATATTTCTTGATCAGGTATTTTTTGGTCTTCTTGTTCTTCAGCTTTTATTCGTTCTGGCTTACTTGGGTCTTATCTTAGCATTCTAATTTTATTTTTCCAACCTGATCTTCCATTTTGGTGGTGCACTGGTTTTTTTCCTTGTTTGCTGATTTTGCTTCCAAGATTTTCAGTTATGATTGCAGCTATGCTGTACATCAGTTTTCTTTCTTGTAGTGAGCTGGCGTTTATATTTGATGTTACAGTATTGGTGTCGTTTAATACTTGTGCTAGCTGTTTCTTTGGAACAAACTTCAATCCAGATAACCTTATTTTGTGTGTGTTTCTGTGTGCTGTTCTAGATATTCAGCTATTTGTGTTTTTGATTAGAGGGCTTTATTCTTTCTGAGGAGAGGGCAGAGGAAAAGGTGCCTGGTTTAGAATGAAAACTATTTAACAACCTATGCTGGCTTTCTCTACTGTCACCCCACCCCTCTTTCTCCAGCTGAGTTACTTTGATTGTTTTTTGTTGCCCTGGGTAGACTTTTGTAGTTCTTCCATTCTGCTTTTGTGAATATTTTCTTTTGTATTACAATTGACACTGATCTGCTAGCTTCTGTTCAGTTAGCTGTGATTCTGGATGCTGTACTTTCCAAAACTGGTGCATTCTTTGTGATAGCCTCTTCTTACTGGATTGGATTTGTAGTAACAGATCATTTTACTTGTTTTCAAGCTTCACACATCATCATTGTGGAACAATAGAAACCTCCGTGTAAAATTTCTGACAGCGTCCCAATTTCTATCTGTCCTATCATCCTGCTTGTCATCCTATTATCTGTAACAGGGTCCTCAACCCCCCACCCTTGACCTGTTAGGAACTGGGCCATACAAGTGAGCGAAGCATCATCAGTGCATGCATGGGATCTAGGTAGCACATGAAGCCACACATTCCCAGTCCATGAAAAACAATTTGTTCATGCAACCAGTCCATGGTGCCCAAAAGGTTGGGAACTACTGATCTATCATGCCTGTCTCTCCAATCATCTAGCACCTGCAAAGCCACTAGTTGGATTAAACATTTTAGTTGCCTTCTGAATATTCTGCATATATCTGTAGAAAGAAGAAAAAAATGCCAGGGGGAAATCATTTTTGGCATTCCATGTAACATTTGACTCTAAGCCAAGTCTGGAATGGGTTCTTCATTATCAATCTACAATAATGGACATTTCTACAATGCTTCCAGACTTGTTTTGGCTTCAAAAGTCGGACTCATGATGACAATTCCTGGATATTTTGTGCCAGTAACTTTTGTTCTGAAATAAGTGCAGATTCAGATGAAGCTCTTGCTTAAAACTGTGCCTTATGTGAACTGACATCAGTGACTGAACTCTCATTTCTTCTAAGCTGAATTATCCAAGCACTGGCTTGAAATAGAATTGAAGAGAGCTTAATGAGGGTTGTGCCACTCCTAGTTGATATCATCAACTAGTTGGCAGACCTGGAACATACTTCAGACAGTCACTGGCTACAATACCTTCAAGATGATGGCATCTTGACCCCTAGGAGCCTATTTTGATCACTGGGACAAATGGCCAGAGTTGAACAAGATACTTCTCATGCTGTCCCTGTATCATTTGGCTTATTGTTAGTCAAACAAACCTTTGTATTACCTGCCTGTCTGCCTCTGCCATGTTTCCATTTCTGAAAAATGCAGTTTAGGTAAAAATAAGACCTTCCTATTCTCATGTATCTGTTAGCATTCACTGATAGCTGAGCTAAATGCTCTGGATAGCAAGATGGGAAGCGTATAAATGTAATAAATAAATAAGCCTGCACTCTGCATCTGAAGGCCCTGTCACACTGCCCAACGGATGCAAAACGGACACAACGGACGAGAAAAATGTTCCATCTGTTGTTATCCGCTCTCAGAAGGGGCAAAAATTTGCATAACCGGAGCGGATTACACGGACGGGGGGAGGACGCAGGGCGGATGGAAAGCGGATGCGGAACGGAAGCCCAGCGGATGGGAGCGGATGGCACATCCGCTAGGCTTCCGGGGGACCTCAGCAAAGCGGATGCGGAACGGATACAGCGGATGCACAGCGGATGCACAGTGGATGAAGCGGATGCACAGCGGATGCACAGCGGAAGCCTAACGGATGCCGAGCGTTAATTGCGCATGTGGGGAGGATGCATTGTGTCAGCCCCGCGGATATAACGGAAGCAGCTCAAAAGCAGGTCGCCATTCAGAGGAAAGACCTGCTTCCAGACACATCGACTGCCTTGCCTGCCCTGCCTGCATGTCTGCCTGCCAGCCTTGCTGCCAGCCTCCCTGCCAGCCTTGCTGTCTGCCTGCCAGCCTTGGTGCCAGCCTTGCTGCCAGCCTTGGTGCCTGCCTGCCTGCCAGCCTTCCTGCCAGCCTTGGTGCCTGCCTCCCTGCCAACCTTCCTGCCAGCCTTGGTTCCTGCCAGCCTGCCTGCCAGCCAGCAACCTCACAACCATGCTGAAGCACAGCAAGCCTCAGCCATCTGCTGCCAGCCCTTGCAACAGGGACAGGGCTACCATCCCGCCCCCTGGCCCTCACTCTGGTTCTGCTGGGGCTTCTGCAGCACGGGCTCGCTCTTCTGGGGCTGGGGCTTCTGCTGCTTCTGCTTTTGGAGGAGTTGATGACAAGCACTCCAGCACTAGCCACCTCCACAGCTTCTGGACCCTTCACCCCTGAGACTGAGCGACCAAGAGGAGTGCCAGAGAACTCATTTTTGTTTTATAGCTTCTTGTTAGAAAAGTCTATTTTTGATTCATACACTTGCTTCGTTTCTGGTTTTTTAATAAAGTCTTGCTGGAAACTTTTAGAAATGGTTTAAGCCTTTGCATGATTGTGGGATGGGTTAAGATAGCAGTGGGATGGGCAGGGATACCTTTGGCATGGGTAATAGCTGTGGGATAGATAAACCTCCAGTGCAAGCATAGTGGGACTGTATGGTCCACCCTCCCAGGTGCCACACCTTTGGCCCTTTATTATCAATAACAATGTAAGCATTGATTCACACATTTGAACATAAACACAACTCTTTATTAAATGCCCTGATCATTGTAGGCCCACCCAACATACATGGCCCAATCTCATCAGTGTGATGAGACAGGCTGAAGGAAGCATCCATTAAGCATCTATCATCCTGTCTTGCCACTCCACTGCTCCAGCTGGGGAGTTGCACCAGTGTTTCTGGAGGTTTCGCTGCTTCTTCCCTTCACGTGAGGCTCTGCTGGGGCCTTGCACATCCTCAGTGTCTATCAGGTTTCGCCCTTGCCTCCATTCCCCAGGCTCCATGTCCCCATTGCCTTGTTGGAGGTCCACGAGCCTGTTCTGCAAGACTGGGTAGCAGGTGCGCATGACATTGTGCAGGATGCAGCAAGCTTCCATGATCCTCCTCACGGTCTCTGGGCGATGCTGCATGGTGGTGAGAAGTACCTGGAACCTGTTGGCCAGGATGCCAAAGGCGTTCTCCACCACCCGCCTTGCCCTGGACAGCCTGTAGTTGAAGATCCTCTCTTCACAGGTGAGGTATTTGGAGGTGTAGGGCTTCATGAAGTAGGTTGTGAGGGAGAAGGCGTCATCCCCCACGATGAAATAGGGCACATCTTGTGTGTCATTGGGCAGGGGTTCTGGATCTGGGAAGCCCATGATGAGGTTGCATTCCAGCTCCTCTTTGAGTTGACTGGCGTTGTATACCTGGGCATCTGAAGATGAGCCGTTGCCTGAAGCATCGATGTACATGAACTTGTAGTCAGCATCGACCATGGCGAAGAGGATGATGCTGAAGAAGCCCTTGTAGTTGAAATAAGTGGACCCCGACTTGGCTGGCGCTTTGCAGGCCACATGCTTGCCATCTATGGCTCCAACGGTGTGGGGGAAGTTCCACTTCTGATACCACTGCTCTGCAACTTTCTTCCATCCTTCTTCAGTGGAGGGGCACTGGAGGAGCTACTCCTTGTATTCTTCGATGATGGCCTGCACCACCTCTCTGACCACAATGCTGATGGTGTTGTGTGGCACCCTCCAGCCGTACTGCATGCTCCTGTAGGTGGTCCCTGAGGCCAGGTGGCACAGAGTGAGTGCCACCTTGAGCCCAGGTTCCAGGCTGGGCCGGAAGTTGGTGTTTGCCTTGGTCAACCTGGGTCTCAGCCGCTGCACAACTTCGTCAAACATGGCTGGAGGCATCCTCATGAAGTTCTGGAATGCCCGAGTGTCTTCGTTCCTGAGCTCCACCATCAGCTTGTTGTACAGTCCGTCCTCTGCTCTTCTGGCGAACCATCTTCGTACCCAGACGCTTCTTGGCCGCCCCTTTTTCTTCCCGTAGTAGAGTTCACAGAGCCTGTAGATGGCTTCGCACTGTTGCAGAAGGATGGTGGCTGCCAAAAGGACTCTGTTACGATCCACGGTGTACATGACTGGATGCTGTGGAAGAGGAAAAGCCAGATGAAGGCTGCAGAGGTCTGCACCGCTGGGCTGCTGTTCTGAAAGTGAGATCCAGATGAGTTGCTCCGCTTTTTTATAGGCAGTATAGGTGTCCCTTTGCATCCTCTAGGCATCCTCTAGACATCCTTAATATCAGAGATAGGTCCCCTCTGCGGACGTTTTTTCCGTTTTACATGCTTTGTTTCCGTGCTGCATCTGCTAGGCATCCGTTCTGCATCCGTTCTGCGTCCGTTCCGCTTCCTCCCTGCGTCCGAGTGGATGGAGTTGCGCGGATGCCTAGCGGATATAGCGGATACATAACGGATGCAGAACGGATGCGTAGCAGATGCGTAGCGGATGAAGAATGGACAAATTGGATACATTTTCTGCGCAAAAGTTTTGAGCAGCTCAAAACTTTCTGAGCGGATGAAACGTCCATAAACGGATGCTGGACGGATAGAGAGGAAGCAAAACGGAGGCAGTGAGTACATTGCGTTAACCAACGGATGGCAAACTTTTTTGTCCGTTTTACATCCTCTTTGAATCCGTTGGTGCAATGTGACAGGGGCTTAAGGTAACGTAGTGAGCATTTTACTTTTTCAGTGAAATGCTTTCCCATTTCATTACTCTGCATATGCTAAGAAGCACATTCTATACTCTCCAGTATGTTTCTATCCCAAATGGCAAACAAAGGTTTAAAAAGCCATCTCCTTATTCCATTTTTCAGTCTGATGAGCAGCTTATTTATCCCTGTGCTGGCTGTAATTGCTGTGCATTGTAACTCAGCAACAACTACAGGATCACAGATTTTCATAGCTGCTTATAGAAGGCCAAAATAGATTTGTTGTTGGATGAGATGCAACAGCAGCCGACTATGTCATTGTTATGGATGAAATGAGAAAAAAGTTTGGAAAATATTTAATATGGGTTGCCTTTTATGAATACAGAGGAGTCCTATTTGGAAACTGAGATTGACTTATGTTGTAGAGATGGTGAGTTCATATAACGACATGATTATAATGTATGAAAAAAGCACCCCTTCTCACAGTCAAATCCTGGGTACATAATTGCCCCTTGAATTGTCCATTCTGAAAAAGCCTCCTGCTTCTGAGTTTGTTTGAGAGCATGTGATAGAAAAACACTTGTCTTGTTGCTGATTTGAATGATATGGGATTGTGTTAGCATAATATTAAGCCTTTTAAAGAAGAATTGTATTTTTTTTAAAAAAATAAAAACTGTAATTGCATATTTTTCTCATTAGGTTTACCTCTCCTTGTCCAAAGGACAATTGCAAGGACTATTGTTCTTCAAGAAATAGTTGGAAAAGGTCGATTTGGCGAAGTCTGGCGTGGAAAATGGTGTGGAGAAGATGTTGCTGTGAAGATCTTTTCCTCAAGAGATGAAAGGTCTTGGTTTCGTGAAGCAGAAATCTACCAGACAATCATGCTGAGACATGAAAATGTCTTGGGTTTTATTGCTGCTGATAACAAGGGTATTGTACTTCCAAACAATTTTGCAATGCTTGTCTTGTGTTGGATTAGACTAAATGAATTATTTTTCTATTACTTTTTTTTTTTAAAGGTTTGTGGAAAGAGGGAAAAAAAACTATGCTTCTTATATCTGTTTTGAAAAGCTTAGCTCAGCGATGGCAAACTTTACAGAATTTTCTTCTGTTGTCTCTGTAGCCTCTGAAAGCTGTGAAAACATCCCATTCTTGTGCAATGTTTGGAGGCTGCCCAAGAGCACACACCCCAGCCTTCTGTAAATCACACAAGAATGAGGCTTGTTATTGGGAATAGTTGTTGTTGGGTACTGGTGAACACTGGCATGTCACTCAAAGTGCAGGGGCACGTCACCTTTGATATGTGGGTTTTAGATTCAATATCACTGGCTTAGTTTATCATGCTTTGGATCTGGAAAATAGAGGAAAAATATATTCTGTAGTTGTGCTGTGAGTAAGCACCACTCCTATATCCACTCCACATGGACAACAAAGATGATCAGTGGCCTTTGGGAAGCATATGCACACATATATGAAATATATATATACTGCAGAGGTGGTATTCAGCAGGTTCTGACCAGTTCTGGAGAATTGGTAGTGGAAATTTTGAGTTGTTCGGAGAACCGATGGTAACCTTCCCCCAGGAATGGGGTAGAAATTGAGATTTTACACTTTCCTTCCCCTTCCATGCCCACCAAGCCACACCCACCAAGTCATGCCACGCCCACCAAGCCACGCACACAGAACTGGTAGTAAAAAAAATTGAATCCCACCATTGATGCACTGTGTGTGTATATTTGATGTAAATATTACAACCTCTGAGTATCCTATTCCTTTCCATCCCCGTAGATTTATAAAGAGTTGATGAAATAGGTAGGAAAACCTCTGAAATAGATTAAACCAAAATGAAGTCCTGTTTGAAGTTTAACTCACAGATAATCTTTACAGATAAAGTCATTTGTATCATGGCGTGGGCTTTAGTGTTGGGGAAGGCCATAAGAATGACATTTAATAAATCCTTTTACTTTGAAATCTTCTAGCTTGTAGATATTAAAGGGTAAGACAGATAAGTATTAAGTACTATACTTCCATGGTAGCAGGATGGGTTTCACTCTGCCTAAAAGTGGAAACTTTTCTCTCTCCGGGAAGTTATAACAAATCACAAATATTCTAATTCTGGAAAGCAAACTGAGAAGCCATGATACTTATAACTGGGACCAATTTCAATTGCATTTCTGGCAATTGATGAATGGTATACAAGAAACTGGATGCAAGGAGTGGGTGTAGGTACAACAGCCTTCTTAATTATTCTGTCCTCCTCAGTGAACTCTTTGCCAAGGTTGGACCTTAGGGGGCACTGTTTCACAATAGTTGTCGTCCTGTCAGGTTTTGTCCAAAACTTGGTGCTAGGTGTTTGAGGTCTAGGCCATAGATCTGCAATATCTACCTGTTTTTCATTTTGATGTACGTGCTGTTCAATTTTGTAATGGAACTGATGGGGGAAATCATTCTGAGTTTTAGAGTAAGGTGTCATTATGAAGCTGATGATACCAAGCTCTCTTGATCCTGATCATCCAGCTTCAGGGAAGCTGCTAGAAATCTTTGAATGTTGTATAAACTTGGTGATTGATTGGAGGAGCAAGGGGGGGGCGGGAGGGAGAGTGGGGGAAGCTGGAATTAAGTTTAGGCAAGGCAAAGATGCAATTATAAGACTGAATCCTAGGTTTGAGACCGTTTTGTACGGGTTACACTTTCTTTAAAAGGCTAGATCCACAAATTGAAATTATTCCTGAGCTGGAATACCGCAAGATTTGTCAGTGGCAGTTACGACAATAAATATGTTGGCAGGTTGCAGCAGCTTTTCTTGAACTGATCGGATTTGGTGACAGTTATCCATGTCTTTGTTACAGCCTGATTATGACTGTTTCCATGCACTTTACATAGGACTACCTAGATTCTAGAAATGCTAGTTGATATTCAATGCAATGATAACTAGACTCCTGACTGGGGCAAGGTGTCATGTGGTACATGTACATAGTTTGCTGTCAAGTTCTCCGCCTTTGGTTCAAGGTACTAATATTTGGGTGTTCATCTGCCAAAGCTGGAAATAACCCAACAGCAAGATATGTATTACAACCTGGCCTATTTCCACCCCAGGAAATTCTTATGATGCACATATTAGAATAGTTTGTCTTTCAACATGTTTTTAATTGTTAACTAACAGCAGAATTAATTTTTATGTATCTTTGTACCATCTGTATTCTGGTTTTTTAAAAATTTTATTAAAATATATATATACATTGTGTTTGATGCCAATGATAACAGAAAATAACATGATTTTTAACAAATGAACACATAAATAAATATGAGGAAATAGCCTAGCATAGCTTTGGCTTCTAGGAACCTAAGTTTCAGCATTCAACAGCAAACATTATAAACAAAATGAAATAAAAATGACAAGGAGAAATTGGCCGTCTGCAAGGGGGAAACCCAATCTGTGCAAAACCCAACTCAAAAGGTCCACTTGGCCCCAATCTCATCACAGGCAGAGGGTATTCATTTCTTTTCCAGGGATCAGAGATGCTATCAATTTAGCGTAGGGCATATTTTAAGTCCTCACTCAATAGCAGCTTTTGCATACTTCATTTAAATTCTTTCCTGTGCTTGACATCATTCTGCTCACTTTTAATCTTCTCAGAGAATTATTGTTACTGGGTCAGTTAAGAATAAAATGTGTGAAAGGGTATATGGACCTGCTGGAACAAAGATAGAAAGATAGGGAGAAGTATAACGAATAGTGTAGTAAATGGTAAAAAGAGCTGTGTTTTTTTTTTCTTATTGCTCGCCTTTTATGTCTTTGGATTACTGCTTCTTAGTCTTTTTTCTGCATGCTTCATAGTGTTGCCTAATCAAAGAAATAGTCTGAAGAGAATGTAGATATGTGCAAAAGTTAGTGGAACCATCATTTATGTAGAAAATAGAGGTATTATGGCAAATGTTCAGTGGGTGGATGATGAAGGACATTGCTTATTGGTTCAGGAAGGAGGCAAAGAATGTAATCAAGGTCAAAGTACAGTTAAATTTAAATAAAGTTTGACGTGGCTGCATTTCAAAGACTACTTGTAATATTTGTTTTTTGTGTTGTTTTTTTACACAAATGCCATAAGAGCACTATAAAGTGCTCTTAAGATATAGTCCTATGGTAGAATGAATTCCAGAGGCTTCTTTAAATAAATTGGCTCAGAGAGTTAATTATGTTTTGCTTAAATCTATTGGTTGTACTGGAATCAAGACTGTACAATTCTAGATGGAGATTTCCAAAAGAGGGCTCGAGTTTTATATCAGCTAAGCAATTAAGAGAAGTAAAGGTACTTCAGGTCTCTTTCTTTTCCTGTGTGAACAGTTTTTTTTTTAAAGAATTATATCTGATCCTTAAAAGGTTGGTTGCTTTTTTGGTTGGAGAAGGGCCATGGTACCCTTAACTCTATTTATTTCCTAAAACATTCTTAAGTAACTGTCTGTTTCTAGTTTAAAAAAAAACCTCCAGAAATCATTTCCATCTTTTGCTATACCAGTTCCATATGCCATAATCCCTTTTTTTTTTTCATGTGAACACCACGTGAATGGGTACTCATCTGCAGCTTGAGATAGTCACATATCATCTAAATGTCTTTGTCTTTGAAGAGAAGGATCCATGATACATAGAAGAAGCATGTCAATGAATGTGTAAAGATACTGTCTCAGGAAACAGTTAGCGTGGGTGGACTTTAGCATAACAGTTTAAGTCCTATACAGAGGCAGATGAACTACCGGTACAAGCAGACAAAAGGTCAAAACATACCCCTGTCTGCCCTCCTTCCAATGCACTGATTTTCACTAATGAGTTTTATGCTCATAAATATAGCTCATCTCATGCATGTGTATTTGGAAACCAGCCTCTGCATTCAGTGAGATTTAGTCTGCAGTGTTGAGGATTGACGCTTTAATATGTGAAACTCCATTCTAGTATGTTGTTATGTTGTATACAGCCATGTTAACATTGCCAAATCTTTCCCACTTGGTGGCGCAGTGGTTAGAATGCAATACTGCAGGCTACTTCTGCTGATTGCTGGCTGACTGCAATTTGACAGTTCAAATCTCACCAGGCTAAAGATTGACTCAGTCTTCCATCCCTCCGAGGTGGGTAAAATGAGGACCCAAATTGTTGGGGAAAATAGGCTTAATCTGCAAACCGCTCAGACATGGCTATAAAGCACGATGAAGCGGTATATTGGTCTAAATGCTATTGCTATTGCTACCGATAATCAACAGGTTTTGTAAATCTCATGAACCTTGGAATGATTAAATCCACATGCTTTTTTTGGTAATCTCTCTCTGTAGACAATGGGACCTGGACTCAACTGTGGCTTGTAACTGAATATTATGAGCAGGGCTCTTTGTTTGACTACTTAAACAGCAACACTGTGACGGCTGATGAAATGATTAAGCTGACATTTTCAATAGCCAGTGGTCTAGCACACCTGCACATGGAAATCGTTGGAACTCAAGGTATAACAACCCTTTTCAGGGCAGTTTTCTTTGTGTTAAAGTCGTAAGACTTAAGAATAAACTTGAAGAGAAGTTAGAGGGACATGTTTAATGGAGCAACCAAGCTTAAATCAACTTAATTGTTGGCATCCACATCTTGGTTTAACCAGGAATAATCATTGTCCTCCTCTTCCAGCAGCACTATAATACCTGGCAACTTTAGGAAAGGCGAGAACTTGCCTTTGTCCATTAGATTGAGTATCATTTTCTCCTCCTCACTCTGATTTACATGGGAGATTGGCATTTGACTAATAATTAAAACTCCATGTAATCATGAAGAAGTCCTTCATCTTGCTTTTTCCACATCCCATTTTCCTTTTGCACTATTTGAATAAATACTTGGGTGTATTTATAAGTATTGCAGAAACAACTCTGAGAGTAAAGTCTCTTTCATCTTGAACTTGGTTCCTGGGGACATCCTGGATATGTCCATTGAGAGATTGCCTGTTTCCAGGATAGAAGATTTTTGCTTTCCTCCTCTAAAGCCCTCGGATTTCCTGTTATCTTTTACCGAAACAGTGACAAATCCCAACCCTACAACACTTACCTTTCTGAGGTTCCAGTGAAATCTAGACTCAGACAATATATGTGGGCCTTTCCCCCCTCCCCCCTCCCCCATGGGGTCGATGTAACTGAGAGGACAGGCCTCCCCATCTGCTGTATCATATCTGCCCAACTGCATGAAGACGGTGCATTTTAACATCTGAGACAACTTTTTTTCTGACTTTGTGCCATTTTTACTGAAGCCAGAGCAGAGTTAGAATTGGCCTTCTCCCCTCTTCCAATTACTATTGTAATTCTTGGATTTGACGTGGTCTATTCACTTTGTTGTACCATATCTCCCAGCATCAAAATGCATATGTTGCATCCACTGATAGCTGCCCACCCACCCTATTTTGGGTAAGGTCCTCTTAGGAACGAGGGATTTTGGGGTCTTGGGTCACTGCCAGATATGTGTGTAAAATTGCTCAGATTCGTTCTGCACTGAACTCTAACTTTGATTCAGATCCTATACAATTTTGGGGGGGCTGAGTTTTGCATGGTTATCATGGAGAAACTTGAACCCCTGAGGAAGTGAACAGGGTTCTTGCAACTGTTAGTTTGGCCATAGTTAGACCTATGTCCCTCCTGGCTGCTTAAGGCTGCCTAAGAGAGGATGTGTGATTGAATCTGCATACATCCTTGTTCTTCTTGACCTTGACTTGGTGTGACTCGGAATAGTGACTCCTCCACAAGGAGCACTTTTAAGCAGCACTTAAAAGAAAAACCAGGTTTTCCTGCTCTTTTCAACTCTCCTAGTTGCATTTGTGTGCAAAATGTTGTTATTCTGCTTGAAGAATCCATTTTGGGGCTGCATATGCTAATTTTGTTGCAACTCACAATTTCAGGTTAAGCAGCAAAGACTGCTAAGATTTCTGATTGTTTTCACTTGAACATAAATAGAAGTAGCCACTCAGTCAGGAATCTTGCTTTCTCAAGTAGAAAGAATATTTTATTTCATTCCTCTTATTAGTGTTGACATATTGTACTTATCCTAAGACCTGAATACCAGTGTAATATGTATTTTCTGTAAAGTAAACCAATTGTTTCTAATATTTGAACTTGTTACCATATACATTTTGTGCTTCAAAGGAAAGCCAGCTATTTCACACAGAGACTTGAAATCTAAAAATATCCTAGTCAAAAGGAACGAAAGCTGTGCTATTGCTGATTTGGGGCTAGCTGTGAAGCATGACTCGGTATTAAACACAATTGACATACCACAGAATTCTAGAGTAGGAACCAAGAGGTAAGACAATTTAAAAAAGTAATTTTTTTATAAAATTATGATATGAGCATAAATTGTAGCCGTATTGGACAAATGATCCTTTGCAAATTGACCCTCTTCATTTTAATAATAGGTCTCCAGATTTGTGCAGTCTTGTAAATCATTCTCTAATTTTGCTTTTCAACTTTGCTGTTGAGCATTTTTAATTATCACATGATCTATAGCCATATATGTCTGGGCAAGAAAGAATCAAAATACTGATAGCTTCTCCTTGTGATCCTTCAGAAACGATTATTGTATGACTCAGTCTATTGTTTTTCCTTGGTAAAGTCTATGTCCTTTTGAAATCAAATAAGGCATTTCCTTAAATAAAAGTCATGGATAGTGAGGAGTTATGTAGGGTTTGTTTTTCCCCAGATCTCAAGAGCAAAAACAGAGCGGTAATTTATTATAGAAGTATAGACAATTAGGTGAATGAATCATTCTTCCTATGTCCATTTGAAAGTAATTGAACTTATTGAAAACTTTTTATGTGGAAAAGCAAGTAAATTGAATATATCTCAAGTTGATCTGGACCTAATGCAGGAGTACATATTTTGTTTTGCATTATGGTAAATTGATGATCAATGTTATATTTAGGAACTATTTGTTCCTTTCAAATTGATCATAAGGAAACTGCTAAAGTGGGATTTTTTGGGAGGGGAAATATGAATAATAATCTGAATTTTTCCTCTCAATTACGTTCACTTACTGAAAATTTCACATGTATTGTCCATTTGAATTATCCTTCCTTTAAACATGCTGCTATATATTGGAAAGACTAATTACATTTTCATTAGCTGTGATTACTTGTAATTTCCCTTTCATCAACAAATATCTGAATTTCACTCTCTCTCGGTTTGAAAGGTACATGGCACCAGAAATACTTGATGATACAATGAACATAAATAACTTTGAGTCTTTCAAGCGTGCAGATATCTACTCTCTTGGACTGGTGTATTGGGAGATATCCAGAAGATGCTTAGATGGAGGTATGACCCATGTCCCTTATTAAGGCTATTTACACTGAACCAAAACTTTTGCTTCTTACAGAATTTTTGATTAATTTTGGACATGGTGTATTACATTTAATTATCCAAAAATATATAACCTGCTTTAAAGAGATTTTAAAATAAAAAGAAGTATATTTTTTAAAAAAAATATCATTTACATATTAATCAAATCAAAAGGCATAAACAGGATAAATACCAAAATGAACATTCAATAAACTGAAATAGAAATAGAATCAAAAACTTATTTAAAGATAAATGTTTTCCACTTTCAGAAGCATATGGAATGAAAGCAAGGCAACTCTTATTCGTAACAGTTCCAGGTGATTTCAGATCACAGAGAAGTAAATTCTGGCAACGCTGATTTAAACACTAAGCGGAAACAATCTTTTATATTGCTATTACTTCTCTGAATTTGGACAATAGGGGTGGACACTTTTTGAAAGATCATCTTTTGTCTATGGAGATTCTCAATCATCCAGGCCATGGTTGTCCTAAAGGTGCTTTTCCAAAGGCAACTGGACTTTCTTGTGGTTTTTTTCTTCGAAAAAGTTTTGCTTCACATCCAGAAAGCTTCTTCAGTTCTAAACTGAATTTAGAACTGAAAAAGCTTCTTAAATAAGAAGCAAAACATTTTCAAAGGAAAAACCAAGAAAGTCCAGTTGCCTTTGGAAAAGCACCATTAGGACATAATCTTTGAAGAATACAAATGAATACAAGTTTGATATGTTGGATATGGTGCCAGGCTAAAAATAGCTATGCTATCTTGGGCCAATCATTTTCTTAGTCTTAAGAAAAAAGTAATAACAAACCACTTCCAAAAATTTTGCGAAGAAAATTTCAGGGGTTAGTCTAGGCGGTTGCAAGAATTGTTACTGACAAAAAGAAACAAAATGGAACTGGATTATATTTAGAAACACCATTCTGAAATGTACATATATAAAATTGGTTTTTTTTGTTGTTGTTCTTAAAACATTTCTTCCATCTGTATCAAAGTCAAAGTGAGAATCTCTTTCTGTTACCCAAACATTAAATTATTGTAGGGTAAGATATAGAATCTTCCTGTAAAAGATTTGTGATCTCATATTATGTTACTGTATAAGTATATGTAACTGTATAAGTATAGTCTGTTATTACTGTTGTATATAAATGCATTCGTGCTTCTTCTGTCAGCTGATATCAACATTTGATTAATTACCAGGTTTTTTTAAACATAAGGAATGGTAGAGAAAATATCTGTCAAATTCAGGATCTTTTCAATGCTATAAATTTAAACAAAGATAGTTTCCAGTTATTTTTAATTTGAGCCTAATGGCTCTAAAGATTCTGTTTTATAGCTTAAATTGTATACATCTCTACAAAGTGTTCATATTTTGGTACTGAATAATTTTTTTGAAAGAAAAACAGATGTTGATAGAAAAACCATTCTTTCTTAAGCAAGTGTCTCCAGATGCTTTCAGAAGTATTTCTGAATTCTCGGAAGAAATCAGGAAGTTCTATTCCCACCATGTTTGGATACACCAAGTTTGAACAAGTTTGCAACAGAAAGTTGTGTTAGGAAGTTGGTGACTATTATAATTATAAAAGTTCTAAAACCTGTTTCCTGCAACATTTGAAATGATACTAATATGTAAAAATCTATTGGATACCTCATTACTTTCTTAGGAATTATGGAGGAGTACCAGTTACCTTATTACGATGCTGTGTCTTCTGATCCTTCAATAGAAGAAATGAAAAAGGCAGTCTGTGAACAAAAGCTAAGACCAAATATTCCAAATCAGTGGCAAAGCTGTGAGGTAACATCATCACCTTCATATATAAAAAAGTCCATTTCCAATATTCTCTAATGGCATAAAAGAGACCCAGTGTAAAGCAGGATTTAAATCTGGGTGCCTTATACCTTCACATTCCTAAATTTCATCCTAGGATAAGAAAGTGCTAATCTATCTAGAGGCACCAGGCAGTTCAACAGACAAATGAGGACATGGACAGTTGGAAAGAAGAACAAATAGAGGAGACAGGAGGACAACTGACCTTTTTAACTTTCCTTAACAAACTAAAAGTGAAAAACTGCAACAACAAAAAAGTACTTACTTACACCTACATGTATATGAAATTTCTTTTTCCAACATCAGAAACTCTGGTGTTTCAAGGAAGACAGCATGCTGGTGCGGTAAGGCAGTATGTGACCGATTAAGGCCTTGCCAATTTCAGGTAGCTGTGCAAGCCCCAGGAGAATATTAATCAATCAATTAAGGTCAGAGAGCAGAACTTGTTAATTTGCTGGTAGAACCTATTAGGGAAGTGCGCACTGTGGAGAAAAAATGGTAACCCAGAAGAGACATCTTCAGGGGTGGGATTCTACCAATTCACATCTATTCGCAAGAACCGGTTGTTAACATTCTAAGCAGTTTGGAGAACCGGTTGTTAGAATAAATTACTGGCCTAATCCTGTAAGGAAGGCAGGAAGGAAACATTCTGGTGTTGCTTACAGAAACTGCCTCTCCGTTAACCTTTATTACATTCTTGGCAGGACTAGACTTCCTGTCTCAGGAACTTCTCTGGAGTTTTTTTTCCCCTCCTTTGCTGGTACTTTGCTTGTGTGGAGTGACCATTCAAAGTTACAATGGCATTGAAAAAAGTGACTTATTATCTTTTTTCACACTTATGACTGTTGCAGCATCCCCAAAGTCATGAGAGGCCAGGTGAGGAGATGCATGCCTCGATGTGAGTGATATTGAGTTGGCCATGCCCAGCCAATAACATGACCCACCAAGCCATGCCCACCAACTAAGCCATGCTCACAGAACAGGTTGTTAAAAAAATTGAATCCCACCCCTGGACATCTTGTTAGATACTCAGAAAGCTGGACAATATTTGAATTTAAGGTAGATGGAGGACAGAAGGATACAAAGGATCGTACAGAGACATGAGGACAAAAAGGAGGAGATATCTTCCTTTTGCCAGACAACTGGCAAGCCTGTTTCGACATTACCCATATTTCTGGGAATATGGCCTGAGGGAAACCTTCAGGCAGCCCTGTTGATGTTCTGTAAGGGAATGTATGTACAAATATAAGGAAAGCAGCAGTGGATCAGATAGAAGTCTCGATTCAGCATTTGTTCCCACACAGTTATGGAAAATAGGGGTGGGCAATCTCTGGAAACCCAGATGTGGCTAAACAACAACTCTCAACACTTGTTACTGATGTTGGGACTTCTCTAGGAAGGTGCTCCTAGCAAAGACTGGAGTGCCACCAATTGCCTACAAGGAGGAGATGATGGCCACAACTCTTTTCTGTTCCTCTCCTTCAGCAACTGGTATTATAAAGCCAATTGGACATAGGTGAACACATGCTTGAGTAAAAGCTTTAGTAGAAAAGGAACATAAATTGTATTAACATATACATGGTAATGATGATATTTTCCATGAATTTGTCCTTTTAAAGCCATTCAAGTGGATGACCATCATTATATCATTTAATCGCCAGCTTATCTACTTACAAAGCTGCTTTTTATTTGTCATAGTATGAATCTAGACATTGATCGAAAGATATACAGCTGTGTGAAAAAATCCTGCACGCCTTACAGTTTATGGTTTATGACATTTTTTGGATAGGCCATTGATTTTATGATGTTTTATGGTAACTGCTATGCAAATATTGTTATATTTAAATAAATACTGGTGTTTTTTAAGTTAAAAGCATAAGCTTTTTGCAATTTGGTGCTGTTTCGAAAGGGATTGTGAATTTTCTTGCATGCTTACAATGCATGCTTACAATGACTATGAAAACAGATTAACTGATGCATATCCAGTGTATATCCATTTTGATGCATAGCCTATGTGTTGCAATTACTAAGGCCGATGCTAGTGTTTTGTTAACATTTTTATTGTTTGTGGCCCTGAAAAGGACCGTTTAGATAACCAAACATGGTTACTAATATGAAATTGGCCAGCCCTTATTGCTTATCAACAGGTGGCATCGCTTCGGCATAGACTATACAATATGCCAAATGGACCAATGAACAGTGGGCCAAGGTCATCTTCAGTGATGAGAGCAATTTCTACTTGACTAGGAATCAGTGCAATAAGGATGTCAGAAGATTTCCAGATGTAGAATTTAGGCCGCACTGCCTGAATCTATCTGTGAAGCATCCATTACACATGATTTTCTGGAGCTGTATTGCTGTTTCTGGTATTGGTCAGATGCAAATCGTGCAAGGAATCATGAATTCCAAGCAGTATGCTGAAATCCTGGAAAAGATCATGCTTCCTTCAGCTCAGCAACTTGTAGGGTGTTGTGGTTAGCCGGCAACAGGTGCGGATGGCTGAGGAGAGCGAGGACTCAGATGAGGGTCAAGGACCATTAGGGAGTAGACTGCTTCCTTCAGAGATTGTGGGCTGTAGCGATGAGGAGATTCCCAAGAAGCCTATGCCAAGTACGCATGCACGCAGGATTGCTTGGAGGAAAGAGCAGCTACAACAGCACGAGCAACTCAGGAATAAGGCTGTACGGTAATGGCCCCTTCTTCAAGAAGATAAAAGCCAGCTGTGAAATTAACATACTTTGCAGAAGGCAAAGATGTTTTGAAACTCCAGCCTTGTGGACATTCCATTATCCTGAGTTTGTATTTGAAGATTCTTGTATTGCAAATTACTTCTTGTCTGTTATCTTTTGGCATTATTATCGCACAATTTGGCAAGGCTTGTGCTTATCACAGCTAATTATTTTGCAGAAGCATTAAAAGGTTTCTGTTCCCTTTAGATTGTGTTTGATTTGTTGGAAAAGGGTGTGGGTCAGAACACAAGGAAGGACTTTTGCTTCCAGGATGACAACAATCCTTGTCATCAAGCCAAGTCCATCTAGCAGGGGATGAAGAAGCATCATGTTTGACTCCTGGATTGACCAGCTCAGAGCCCAGATTTGAACCCAATTGAGAACTTGTGGGCCAAGACAAGCAAGAAGCAAGAAGCATCTGAAGAACAAGCAGGAGCTGATTGAATCCATTATTGCAGCCTGGCACCACATTGTCACCAAAGATCACGTGCAAAGGCTTACACAGTCGATGCCAAAGTGATGCCACCTGGTGATAAGCAATAAGGACTGGCCAATTTCATATTAGTAACCATGTTTGGTTATCTAAACGATCCTTTTCAGGGCCACAAACAATAAAAATGTTAACACTAGCATCGACCTTAGTAATTGCAACACATATGCCATTGAGTATCATCAGTTAATCTGTTTTCATAGTCATTGTAAGCACGCATTGTAAGCATGCAAGAAAATTGACTAGAGCAAGGGTTGCCAACCTTTTGGACCTCAGGGACCACCAAACTCATAATTTTAAATCCCGTGGATCAGAGACCCTGGGAAAATCCCCCCCAAAAAAGTTTGCAGGAAAATTCCTCACCCTGTTTTCCTACCGATCGATCATTCTTTATTTGGGATCACAGGATACCATCTCCAGCTCCATTCTCAGGGGGAGAGAGAGAGAGAGACTTTTGGCTTCATGCAAGGAATGCAGCAGAAGTCTTTCTTTCTCTCCCCCAAACTCTGCCAGCAATGAGTCTTTGTGAGATTTGTCATGCCGGTGCAGCCTGTTGGAGCAGGTTGCCTTGCAGGGTCCCAAAGACTCATTTCTGATGGAGTTTGGGAAAGAGAAAGAAAGACTTTTGGTGCTTTCCCTCTGTGCAGTCAAAAGCAGAAGAAGAAAGAAGAGGAAAGAAGCAACCCGATGGCCAGGCGAGGTGCCTGAGGCTAGTGAGCAAGTTCCCCCCTCCGCCCTTTCCCACCTACCCTCACTACCTTGTGTTGTTCATAATGCAAGCAACGCAAGCCTTGTGTTCCCATGGGCCATGTGGGCAGTGCAGCCTTGTGTTCCTGCTCAGCTTTGGGGGGTGCTTGGGGATGATATTTCTCTGCGGACCACCAAAATTTTCTTTTGGGCCACCAGTGGTCCCTGGCCCACTGGTTGGCGACCATTGGTCTAGAGTATATCCCCGTTCTCACCAGAAAAAATTTTTGGCTACACAGGAGGTTGTTAAGGGAAGGATGAGACCTGTATGTTCATTCCATGAGCAAAATGAAAATTACATTGATCAATAATTTTGAATTGTTTTCTTGAGACCTGGTAATATTTATACCATACCAAAACATTGCAGTGGGAATAATTTTTTTTTATTCTTGATTTCTTAAGGCGCTCAGACTTATGGGCCGAATCATGCGTGAGTGCTGGTTCACCAATGGGGCAGCTCGACTGACAGCACTTCGCATTAAGAAGACAATTTCTCAACACTGTGGACAGAATTCCAAAACTTAAATTTACATGCCTTGTAAAAATGGAACAGGAAAATGCATCTATGTCTTTGTTGTTTTGTATTGTTTTTGATTTAGCTCTACCTCACATGATACTCAAAATAGTACCGCAAAGCCCAATTCCCAGAATACCTGAATGTAGCTTCAGAATTAACTTTTGGTTGCTGAGTAATGTGTGTCTTGTTTTGGCTCGTAAAGGAAAATAATTTATTTATTTTATGGGCATAATAATTCATAAACATGCTCTACAGTGTTGACATGATACTTTCTGCCATGGTAGAAGAAGCTCCTGAATCACAGAGAATATATGAGAAGTGAACATCAGTGAAAGTTTATCCCCATGGCAGAGCCCTGTTCTTGTTTGTGTTGGTGGTATACATGAACTTGATAAATTAAACCAAAAGTGGGCAACTTGTGAGCTAATTTTATCACACCTTCTGTCTAACTTCACCCTTATACAAAAACTGCTTCCTTTTTGGAAAAAACTGTCTCTCCATCCCCCTGGTTTTTAAAAAAGGAGAAAGGTTTAAAATAGATTTCTTGATCTATTTGTGGTAGAGCCCACTGCATTTTGGAAAGTTATCTCTGAAAAGGTGCAGCTTATAAACACAAGATTATCTATTCTTCAAAGTAAGCTCTGAGGATATTAAATGCATTGAATCTTTATTAAAATATATTGGCTGCTGGCTTATTTAAAACATTTTACAAGTGAGGTTGCTTTTCAGGTCACTTCAAGAATTGAAAAGTGAAACATAACTCTTTAGATGTTGAGCCTCGAAGATATGGTTGACTGTAGACTTTCATCAGAAGATTTTCACAGGTTGTATCTTCATGTGAATTAGATTCACTTGGTACTTTTTTTTTACTTTTTTTTTTTCAGCCAGCAACAGTGCCTGCCTTACTTTGTAGCCACCTTTTCCATCTTTTGTTCAGGAAGCCCCTAGAGAAAAATGATCCCCCTCCCCACTGGGAGCATGAAAAATCCCCCTTTTTAATACCTTAAAGAAAACATAGTAATTTATAACCAAAGGGGAAAAAATGCAGGCACGCACCCTAGACATTACCAATGTAAAGAATCAAAAGGAGATGCTGCCAGTCAGAGCTGATGTGATTGGGCTGAGTGAGCCAAAGTTTTGGCTTTTCTGCATTCCTAAGGAAGTAAGCAAGTGAGAAAATGAGACCAAATTATCAAGGCATTTTTCACAGAACTTTGTAGAATTAGTGGTGCAATATGTATGTGCGTACATGCATGCATGCACACATATGTATATATGTGTAATGTGTATTTGTGTATATATATATATATGCACACATGCACATTGATTCTTATTAATCAAATAAAAGTAATCAAATCGAACATGCTTACTGTGAAAGTTGTTCTAATATTATTAGTCACATTATAGATGATCATTTATTTAAAGCTTTAACCACCACATTATACTGTAGTTAAATGTTGGAAATTCTATATGTTACATGTCTTTTATCTTCAAATTTCGGTCTATGAACTAAATGTTCTAAATCTAAAGCAGTGTAAAGAGACAGAATAAATCTGGAATGTCTGTTTTGTGGTGCCAAAATTTAGAACAAAAACATAAGGTCCTAATTTAAAATACATGAAAGGCTTACCTGAATTTTCACAAAGCGTGAGAGTGTTTGGCTAAAAAGAAATACTATTTTACACAATTCTGTATTGATCCATAATTTTGGGGAAAAAAATCGCTAAAAAACCTGAAGTCTAAAAAATGTCAAATAATTGCATATATCAGTATTAAACTTCTGTAACTTTGAAAAAAAGTGGATGCATATATATTTTAATATGTCATTCAGTTGTGAAAATGCAGTTTGATATTTATTCTACAACCAGAGCTAGATAGATATGCCTTTTTTAAAAAGCTAATTGTGTTAAGATCTTCTCATGCTTCAATGTTTCCCATGTGACCAAAGCCGACCATGTCGGAATATAACATGGGAACCATAATTCTCATATGTACCCGTGGTTCACATGAATCCAATGTGGCACAGGATTGCAAAATTTAAGGCAGCTCTTGGATGGTTATGGTTTGCAAGTGAATGGCCTCAATTATTCCACTTCATAAACTATTTGAATAGAGCAAATAAGACCAAATTGTTGCTGGTATTTCTGGTTGTAACTATCTCTGTGCATGAGAGAGAGGGTGAACTGTTCCCAGTCAGACACCTATGATATATTCAGCCCAAATATTGAGTCACCAAATTTCTAGGGGAAAAGGAAAAGCATATACTTTGTATGGAAGAAGCCCTAGATTCTAAGGTGGGGCTAGAAAGAGTTTTGTTTATCAGGGAACAAAACGTTACTCTGAGGTGAAAAATGGTATCACTTATTTTATTATTTCTCTGTCTTTTATAACAGGAATCAAACCAGCCATCTCAGGGATGTTCATGTTAATTTTAGAGTCTTAAAATGCAAATAAGTATGTTGACTTCTATCTTTAATTTTTTCCCTAAAATCTATCCATCCCTAAGCCAAAATTTCAACAGTATAGTCAACCATGAAAATAGAATTTTCATTGATGCTGACTCTTGTGATGTAAATGTAACCTGTGCCAATACAACGGAAATTTATAAGTTGTCTATTGTTATCTTCACCAGCATGACAATCATTCTTTCAGCTTAAACTAGCTTTTAGCATAATCCTAGCCAATTCTGAATTCCATAGCTAAGCAAGAGCAGCCCTGGTAGCAACTGAACTGGAGCCAATCCCAGGGTGTACGAAATCAAAATACATCCCTCCCAATGGAAAGCAGTGACAAACTAATACTGTAACAATCCTAAGAAAACAGTATGGATATTGTCACTAGCCACTCTATTCAAGGACCTTTAATTAATTAAGTTAGCCATTAATGATATTTATGCTGATATTAAAACAATTGAATATATCTAAGAAATGTGTGCCACATATTCATGCACAGTGATTGATGATGTTCCTTGTGTTTTAATTTGAATAGTCATCTAAACACCCTGTGATTATGTCTAAATGGTCCATTTATATACACAAGAATCATTTGATGCTACTTTTCAAAAGTGATAAACAAGCAAGAGTATGAACTGATCCTGAGTCACCAATGATGACTTTCTGAGCCGTAGAAGTAGTATTCCTAAATTTTCTGTTGTGTCACCCTTCTATTTGTCATTTTGCCATTATGCTTACATTTTAAAACAAAAATAACATTTTGTTGCTGAAATTGATATTGTTATGTGAAAATAACAAGAGTGAGAAATGACTTGCATGTGACAATTGTTGCTCAAATTCTTTGTTCTTTAGTGACTGCTGATAAAGCCTGAAATCCATAAAGTGTGCAATTGTCACATATAATTACCGTAGTTGCTTTACAGTTAACAGAATGCTGCCACAAACAGGGAGTGTGTGTTTTAAAATATTTTGCTTTGGATAAGCTTGTACTTTTCTTGTACGAAGTAATCTAAAAAAATCGAGCACTTCCCATTCCTTACAGGCAACAATTTCATGGCTTAGGCAGAAAATAAGTATTAAATGCATAAAATAGTACTCAGAAATGTGATGAAAGTGCAATACATTAAATCTGAAGAAAATATGTGTAAATTTATATAGGAAGAAATAAGTTCAATGATGGTTGATGATGGAGCAGAACTCCATTCTAGAAGGGAAAGATGTAAATTTTTAATTGCAAATGCCTATAAAGAGTATGTGTTAAGAAGAGATTGCTCTTAAAACTTTCTTTAAATAAAATTATGGAACTGAATGATGAAATAAGCTTTCATACTATAATTTGCTTTAGTGTATACTATCACAAGAAATATTTATTTTTCAAACAAATAGCTTTTATTATTGCTGCTACTGCCTCTAGATGTAAATAATATATCTGTTGTATTTTTGTATACTATTTTTGCCTCTCAAAGCATATTTTTAAAGTGTCAATTTTACAATTTTAATTTTTCTTTGCTGTTTTTGTGAAGCACAATTTCTTATAAACAATAAAAAATGAAAGTCTGAGAAATGTATCTGGTTTGTTGCTGACACATCCAAATACAAATAATTAATCCAAATACAAATAATTAAAACATAAGGAGTTATTCCAGCCAAGAATTCAGACTTTTTTCCCCCATAAAACAAAAGTCATATTTTTATCACTTTTTAATTAATAAACACAAACACAAAAATAATGACATATCCATTTATATTTCCAATGCTACAAGATCAGTCTTTTAATTATAGTAAGGACACAATCCATTTAAGTTGTCAAATTGTCAAATTCCACACACTAGTTCAAAAGAACATTATCCTCTGAATATCTTAGCTTGTGTTGCACAATCATATTTATATAATCCATAATTTCTCCCCAAAATTGCTAAGTATAGCACATTGTAGAAACTTTTTAAAGAAGCATTGTCCTTGTTACATTTCCAACAAAATGCTGGTTTTGACAGTCCTTTTCTATACAAATAAAGAAATCCAGTGAATTCTAAATAGTTTTTGTTGTCTAAGTCATAATTTGAAGTCCTTTGACATATTGCTATAGAAATTAAGATATTGTCTAGGCAATATAGGAACCTCTAATTCTTTATTTCACTCATTTCTTAACATTTGCATAGTTTTACTGATAACAAATATCTAAAAACTATGACTATGTTTTTAATTTTTAATTTTAAAGGATTCACAAGTTGTTTTAACACCTCAGGGGTCTCAGAAGCTGAAAATACTGTTGGTTCAGTGCTCTTAACAAATGTTGGAACTGTTAATATTACCACTGAGTTCCCTCTTATAGATGATATCTAACTCTTAATGTCGAGTATGTTGAAAATTGAATGCCATCATCTAACAGTTGGTCCAAAGTCAATATACCTGCTTCCACTCAGTTTTTCCATATCACCATTTTTGAGTCTGACTTTTGAAACTGACTTTATGGGAAAACTCAACCTTAAAAACTGGGAGAAAGCAAAACATTTATTTGTTTATCTATTCTTGGAGTTTTGTCTCGAAGTAAAACCAGTGATGATAGGAGCACTTTGGGCTGTGACTCCTTGGTTCTCTATCCAGAAGAGGACAATGATCGGAGCGAAGAAGATATACACCACCCATAGGGGTGAGAAGAGTTTTTTGGGGGACACAAATGTGTGTGCACCCATATAGAGAAATTCCCACAAAACACTCTCAAACCAAGCCAAAGACCACTGTGTTATCACGTCCTTCTGTGAATCTAAGATATACACAAAATTGCACGGTCCTTTCAGATGTTCATCTGTTGGGATGAGCCTGATTCCCTGTTTGATCTTGCATACTGTCTGGCTATTTTCTATGAATTATATGAATGAATTACATGGTGGTGGGTCGGAAAAAAACCCTTTCCTCATCCCCTGTATCCAAAAATGGAATATTATGTTTCGCTAAAGGAATATGGGGGTGTAGGCCAACTCTTAAAACAAAATAGCTGTTAAAATGTTTAAATATAATGTACATTGAAAAACTCTGATCTGAATTCTGTGGTAGCAACATGGAAACCCTTCTGCTGAAGAGCCATCCAAAGGCTGCTGCTTTGGGGGATAAAGAAGGCAGAAGAATTGGATGATGTTCTTCCACTTTGAGCAGAACCCTCTGCCCCTGTTGACTTTTCAAAGAGTGGAGACACTTCACGGTATTCTTCTTTGAAAATATTCAGACTACCTTAGACTCTGGCTAAA
The DNA here is from genome assembly GCA_015471245.1 of Laticauda colubrina. NCBI lineage: Eukaryota > Metazoa > Chordata > Lepidosauria > Squamata > Elapidae > Laticauda > Laticauda colubrina. Next base: position 7,202,283 of record BLBF01000011.1, on the reverse strand, counting down.
TATTGATTGATCAAATCAATATTTGATTTAAAGAAGAAACTGACCTTCCAAGGCCTCATATTGAGTGGAACCAATGCTGCCTTTAGTCTGAAAAGGTTTCTTCTATGTCCAGGGATTGCCTTTTTAACTGGCCAGGCCAGGTATATGATCACAACCAGACTTGCCTCCTGCATGTACAAGCAGAGTTGTAGCCCCTTCCTCAAAGGAAAATGTGATAGATTTTCACATCATATTCTCGTTTGAATGACTGACAGCTAAGCTAATGGAAGACACTTATGGTCCATGAAGGTTCTGATTAATGGATCATAAGCTTTATTAAACAAGATATGATATTCCTCCATGGATAAGCAAATCTTGATGAATTGGCTGAAGGAATAGCTTTTTTCCCCCCAATGTTCTTTGGATTATATTTTTTTTTAATTTGTCAATTGATTACAAGATAATAGGTATAAGTAGAAACATAGTTATGAATACATGGATACGTATAAGAAAAATAAAATATATATAAAAGAAACAATAGGACAGGGACCGTAGGCACGTTGGTGCGCTTATCACACTCCTCCCCCCCATCACTAATAACTCACACTACTATTGATCCATTCCTGCTCTTTTTCTTCATGGCCTCCTCCCTCCCCCTCCAAGAGCTTATCCTACATTGAACTTGCACTGCCTTGTCACTTTGGCACTGAGTCAGGATGGTTCCAGATGTACGTCAGCTTACTGTTGCTTATCCGCAGACTTTCATGAGAAAAAAGCCCAAGTATTGAGAAACGGTTGCAGGCGTTGAGTCACAAGTTTTGTTTTTAAAAGACCAAGTTGAAGTAACCCCATGGCACCAAGCTGATGCAAGATGTTGCTTTGAATAGAAATTGATTCCATGGAAAGTTTTTAGACAAGAGGGAAGATTTCTCCTGATTGAGACATTTGGTTAAAAGTCATTTTCTAAAGCATTTGTTTGTTTCTCAGAAGGAAGAAGACATTTCACAGCCTGTCCCCAAACAATAATGTAATATATTGATATTACATGTTATACTTAAGGGGTGAAAAGTAGTAACTCTGGTGTTAACACAGTGTATGTCTAAACATGCTAGCTATTTTGCTGTTCAGTTGTTTGGAATGGTTGGTGCGGGGGGGGGAGGCTTGTGAATTCTGGATTTTATTCATTAGCCTCTGTGGGTATCTTGACTGAGACCACCACAATAATCCCTTGTTCCTGCAGGTTAGTTTGTGAGCAACAAAAAAATTATTCCACAGTACTGTCAAACTTCCGTTTCCTTTCTTTTATTTTTTAAAAGACATCTTTAAGTTGCAATGAAACAACTTTACTATTTTTGCCTCTTGTGAAGCTGCAAGATCAATTAGACCCAGCCTCAAAGTTTCCACAGGGATAACAGATGAAAGTAGGATTGAAAGACCTGTTCCTTCTTGCTTTGGGAAGGAAGGAAGGAAGGAAGGAAGGAAGGAAGGAAGGAAGGAAGGAAGGGTCTGCATTTATGTCAAAAGAGATGGGGTGGGAATGGGAGTGAAGGCATCCAGGTATGCAAATATCAGGAAGCACTGGAAAGTCACTGGGACTAGTGAGGAGGAACCAGTCCCTACAAGAAAAAGGCAGGCATTAGAGCGGTCCACAAAACAGCCAGCCAGAGGAGTTTACCCTTCCTCCACGGAGTCTATATAAGCACAAGCTTGGCTGAAATCTGTTTTGGAATTTCCAAAGTTGGCTTGTGGATCATTTTGGAATATGAACAGAGAAAGGCTTCTGGAATTATTGTTCCTCAAAATTAGAATTCAGGAAGGAATTTTATTTATTTGTTTGTTTGACTTATTATGACTGCCCATCTCAAATGATGCCAGCCAACATTTTTTCTTAGGCAATGATACTTGTAGCATGCCCCTTCTATTGAATTGCTTAGGATGGGTAGAAATATCTGGGGAGAGATAATCCCATAAATAATCCCGCCCTAAGACAGGAAGGACTTTAAAGGTGATTACTAGCACCTGGAAACGCACCGGAAACTCGCAAGCACTTCTAGCACCAACGAAACAGAATATTTAGAACATAAATATAACAATAACAATATTTGGAGTTTGCAGCTCAAGGTTGAACTGTGGATACCTTGGTCCTCTCTGAACTGGACTGCTTTCTTGCAGACATTTCATGACCCAACTAGGGTACTGATGATATTACCTAATTGGGTAACATCTGCAAGAAAACAGTCAAACTTGGAGAGCACCAAGGACCTCATAGATCTGCTAGTATTTGATCTACCTCGTGACACAATTCATCTTAATTAGTTTATGCATCACAAGTTAGCAGAGAACCACACACTGCATTAGAAGCAACTCCAGAACTCTCTGCCAGTGAAAAGAAACTCGGGTGGACTGCCAAAAACAGACCTTGGGAGCCTGTTTTCACTGGCAGAGTGCTCAGGCCACCACAGGCGCCCCTGACATGAGTGCTGTTAAGCTGGCCATGCCCATCCCAGTCCCCTGAGGTCAAACACAACCCTGATGCAGCCCTCAATGAAATTGAGTTTGACATTTAATGGGCAGAAATGGGCACTGGTTGCTTTCTGCAACAGACAACAAAACAATGCAGAAAGAGGAGGAAGGACCAAGAAGAAGAGGAAGCAAATTTAAATCAGTGGGTGTCAATACATTAGTCACTCGAGAAAGAGAAGTGATGATATTCTCCATGGAGGAACTATCCAGTTTATATTTTGGAAAAAAAAAAAAAAGAAGCTAGGAGGAAGGTGATTAACCAGCTGTGGTTTTTCTCCTCACACTTTGAATTCCATTATACTTATATCCTTTGTCTGTTCTATTTCAGCTAGCTATTTATCTTTTCTCATTAACACAAAGTTTCTTCTGTAATGACTGATTGGAGTATAATACCTTGTCATACTTATCCCTCCCCTAGTTTTAAAGCTTAACATGACACATAATTTTCATTCGGATTCTGCGTAGTACATTCTAAAGATAAACTCAATATTTTGAAACTATATTTAAAAAATATAATATAATTAAAACAACAATCCATAGCAATTAAAGTTATATCATTCAAATTAATATTCATTTAAGTCTTAAACATTTTACACAATCCTTTCTAAATAAGTATCATGCTTCTATGGGAACACTTATAGATTTTACTTAATTACTTCCCCCTATTTCACTTATATTTTAAAATATTAAGCAATAACAATGTTCCCATTTTTCTTTAATTCAATTCTCTCATATTTGATTTCATTTATTTTTATTTAAAAAGAAAAAATTTCGCTAAGTTACATTAAATATTTTGTCCCATTTTATAATCATATATTATATTATTATTCCAATTTTCTAACATTATTTCAAATACAAATACAACAACACAATCTTATGTATCTTTGCAGAATCTCTTTTTCAGTTATATGTTTACCCATTATCTCTAAATAAATTCTGTTTCTTTACATCTTGTTTCAAACCTTTGTAACTCCTCTTCCCTTCTTTCCTCCCTTGCTTCTCCACTCTATCCTTTTTACCCCCTTGTCTCTTAATCTCCACCTTCTTGTCTATTCCTCTTTTCTGTTGCTTTCTGATGTTGTGTCCACTTTTCACCTTGTTTTTCCCTTTTTTGGTTGTTTTTTTAAGTCTTAAGTTCTCCATTCTCTTTCTCCCCTTTCCCCTTTCTTCCCCAAATAAAGTTGCTTGTTCATTAAGGATGGTTTCTTCTTCATCCCAATCTTCTTGTTCTTGTAGTTTCTCATATGTAGAAATTGCCATTTCTAAAAAATTAAAAATAGAGCCAAAAGAATCCTTCCCTTCTTGTTTCTCTTGTTTATATTTTATAAATTCCATTTTCAGTTCATCCATAAGTAATGCCATTGTAAAAGAAAAAAAGAAAAAAAAATTCAAGCGATCCAAATGATTTTAATCATTCAAATAAGAGTTTCCAGAAGTCCCAAAGTCAGCAAACAATCCAAATACACACAGTCTATTTCATTTCACACTTTCTTCTTTTTTTTTCCCCTTTTTTCCACTTTAATGCTTCAAAAAACTTCAAATTCTTTTAAACCTTCAGTCCATCTGATAGAGTAGCCAATTATGATCCAAAATGGAAAAATCCAATAATAAAAATGGCCCAAAGCCAAAGAAGAAGAAGGATAAAATAAAATAAAAAAAATATTACTAGAATTGAAATATACAAAAAGGCTGGCGAGTAGAGATTTCACAAGTATATATATATATATATATATATGGACTGCACACTGCACTTTGTTTATTTATCCAAGTCTCTTATTATGACTCTCTTCTCCAGCAGCTTCAAAGCCAAGCCTCAAATGTTGAAACATTGATAAGAGTCCAGGAAAACACCTGTAATAATATTTTTCTGTGCTCTCCCTCCATCTTATCACATTAAAATGTCCTTGAGAAGGAGTGTTTATACATTTCTCCCCAGTTCAAATAAAATATTTTCAAGCCTCTAGTTGGCAGTGTTGCACAGTCTCTTAATACTTTTTTCCCCCCTCAGCCAGAAAGAAAAGTAATGTATACAAAACTCAGAGGGAAAAAAACAAACAAAGGGGGCCTCTATCCTAAAGAAAATTAAAAAATCAAAAGAAGCATAAAAATATATATAAGAAAAAATTCAATCTGATTAGCTACAAAATCACATTAAATTCCTCAGAGAAAAAAATAGTAAGGAAAGAATCCAAGCCTCAATTTGACATCACTTTAAAAAACGCCACTCAAGGAGATTCCAGTCAAAGAAAAATAAAGGTTTCTTCTTTGTTCAGGATATCCTTTCAGGTCTCAGCCAATTTGCAATACAAAAGGAAGTTTCTCACCCAGCCGACACACCCTCTCTCCAGCCTCTTTCTTTTCGGAGCTGTCCCGACTTCAGCAGCTTTGGAGGCTGCCTTTTCACCGCCAGCAAAAGGGCTTCTCCTGGATCAAACCAGAGATTTTGCGATATCTCTGGGATCCTGGGACTGTGCCCTTCACAATCCCCGTCTCTACGGGACGGTTTAGGTCCGTTAGGACCAACCAGGGGTGAAAATATCAGCTGCGATCTCAGAGCCCCGAGATCGCAGCTGTAGCACCGAGACGAGGCTCCACCTTCTCCCCTAATTCTGGAGGTTTTTAAGAAGAGATTGGACATCCATTTCTCTGAAATGGTATAGGATCTCCTGCTTGAGTAAGGGGTTGGACTAGAGCACCTCTAGGGTCCCTTCCAACTCTGCTGTTCTGTCTCTTATCTCTGCCTTTTCCCCCCATGTCTGCATTGCCCAGAATCTGCTTCCAAATGCAGACTGGCTGCCAAAGGATAGCTTGCTTTCTGCCTGTTTTCTCCATCCCTTGATTTTTGCTTTGTTAGGGCTGGCAGCGGGGCTGACTATAACAAGGATTGATCTGCTGGGATGCAAGACAGGTCTTTAGCTTAAGCAATAAATAAAATCACAGGATGAAAGGAAAGTAAAAGGGGATGGAATCATACAAGGGGTGGAAAGGGAAGAAAATGGAACAGAAGAGAAAAATGGATGGAGAGTAGGCAGATGATGGGGGTGATAAGGGAAATAGATACACCCAGGACACAGGGTTTGCCTGCTCTGTTAGGTCAAAGCTGGGGTGGATACTAGTGCTGAATAATAACAACAAAGAAAGCAAAGGTAATGCCAATAACAATAGGCACTTTGGATGCAATTCCAAAATAACTGGAGCATCACTTGAACATCATTGGCACTGACAAATTCACCACCATCGGCATTCATCAAATTCACTAATTCATTGAACTGAATAGCCAATTGCAAAAGCTTTACTAACAACAGTTTATTTATGTCCTGTTATATGTGTAACACCATCAAACATCCACATTTGCCTACCCCTTGACAAAAATGCCAAATACAGTCTGAGCAGGTGGATCATTGTACAACAAACCATCATAACATAAATAAGTCCAACAACAGGATATCAAAGGCAACTGGTAAATACAAAGGTGAACACCATAACTTTGTAAAAAAACACTACAGCCTTATGGTTGTCTTTGCTATTCAGCCTACTCCACCTAACCAGGAGCCCATGTAGGATGACCCTACTGCGACAGCTAACCTGACCCTGGGTGAACTGGTTGTTAAATTTTCACCCTTTGCCAAAAGGCTGTTTCCGAGGCTGCTTGTCTGAACATTTGGTTTCGTGGGTGTTCCAGCCTACTGGATGCGGCTCTTTTAAAAGGTGAAGTTTCCAAGAAACGAGGAGAGGAGGTTACCATAGAGACAAGGAGTTGATGCTTCACCTTCACACAGGAAGGTGAAGAATTATGGGGGAGGAATACCCCCTCTACCCATGGAGTTGCGTGCAGGGGGTGTTGGTCAATCTGCAGGAAAAAATGAGAGGGGTAAGGAATTAAGTTGGTAGCACGATCAAGGCTGGGCCCAATGTAGGGGAAACTGTGGTATTAGTTTGGCCAGGAAAATTATTACACCCCCCCCCCACACACACACACCATTATCAAAGGGAATCCTGGGCACTGCATTGTACTGCAATTGAGAAACAGGCAACATAGGAGCTGGCATGACGGAGGGAAGAGGAGTAGGAAAAAGAAAGAGGGAAAGCAGCCTTGTCCTTCCCTCATGCCAGCTACTCCATTGCCTATTTCTCCATTGCAGTGCAACACCCACTTTGATTGTGGGGGGTGGGTAATTTAAAAACCGGTTCATGTGAACCAGTGTGAACCGGCTAAATCCCATCACTGCATATATCGCCTTCAACTGCTATTTGGTTTTTTCCTTCCTTCTTTGATTCCATGATAGGAGCAAAGCTAAAAATAGGAAAACTGCTTTCCCCTTTCTGCTATTTAAGTGACACAGCAGCAGCCGAGGCTGCAGTGGTTGGCCATGTGCAGAGGCCTAGACTTTCGAGGCATGCTACAATCTCCAAAGGTCCAAACTGACATCAAAAGTAATTTTAAAATCCATGTTTCTGGTGGCAATTAAACAGGGGGCCAAGAGGTACTTAAAAGGGGAGAAGAAGAGGGAGAAGGAGGGTTGGGATGAAAAACCAAGTTCTGCCTGAATCAATGTCCTCTGAGTCCTCCAGAATGTCAAACAGCTTAATATGAATTTTAAAAATCCACATTTTATAGACACTGAAAATTCTCCCAGGAGGTTGGGAAATTAGTTCCTGCATTTCTCAAATGATTTTTGCTTCTTGTGTCTAATAAGTGGGGAAGGTCCCACCACATTTAGAAAGCCATAACTATCTTCCTTATGAGAAAAACATGACCCCATCTTTTTAAAATGCTTCCCCAAAAGCTTTCTTATAGAATAAATAATTAAATAATAATAATAACAACAACAACATGTGTATAGTCGTTGGTGCTTAATAGGGTTTCGAAGTTCATATCCCAGGGCTAGGAAATCTGATGGCCTCCAGATGTTTTGGACTACAACTCTCAAGATTCTTCATATTGGTTATGCTGACTGGGAAATTCTCTGATCTCAGCAATTTCAAGATTTTTTATTCCTGCCTTATGCAATACTAATCCCATGTTCCCAGCATGGTAGTAGGCAGCAATCTATAAGGACAGAAAAAGCTTGATTGCAGGAAATACTATTTCAGCAACAGAGTGGTCAGAGTTTGGAACTCACTACCTGATTCTGTTGTCACCTGCTCAAACTCCTATTCCTTTCCCCTCAAACTAACCTCTATTGACCTCATCCCATTCCTAAGAGGTCTGAAAGGAGTGTGCATAAGTGCACAATCATGCCTACCGTTCCTGTCCTATTGTCCCAATTATTAGTTCCTATTTCTTATATTTAAACTTATGTTTATTCATATTTCTATTGTATTGTAAGCTTTTGACAAAATAAATAAAATAAATTAATAAAATAAAACCAGTAAAGGCAGAGATGGGATTCTACCAGTTCGTACCTATCCTCACGAACTGGTTGTTAACATTCTAAGCAGTTTGGAGAACCAGTTTTTAGAAGAAATAACTGGCCTAATCCTGTAAGGAAGGCAGGAAGGAAACATTCTGGTGTTGCTTACAGAAACTGCCTCTCGGTTAACCCTTATTACATTCTTGGCAGGACTAGACTTTCTGTCTCAGGAACTTCTCTGGAGTTTTTTTCCCCTCCTTTGCTGGTATTTTGCTTGTGTGGAGTGACCATTCAATGTTACAATGGCAGTGAAAAAAGTGACCTATGACCATTTTTCACACTTACGACTGTTGCAGCATCCCCACAGTCATGAGAGGCCAGGCAAGGAGATGCATGTCTCGATGTGAGTGATATTGAGTTGGCCACACCCAGCCAATAACATGACCATCAAGTCACATCCACCAACTAAGCCATGCCCACAGAACCAGTTGTTAAAAGATTTGAATCCCACCCCTGAGTAAAGAGGAGACGTTTTTGATTGCAGACCAAATATTCAATTATTTTGGTTTGTTTCTAGCCCCTGGTGAATCCCCGGCAAGAATTTTTGGATCCTGCCCTTGGAAAGAAAATAAATAGAATAATGGAAAAGAAATAGAAATGCAGGTAATCTTTGACTTTCAACAGTTCATTTAGTAATGCTCGAAGTTACGACGGCAGCGAAAAAAGTGACTCATTACCATTTTTCACACTTACGACCATTGCAGTATCCCCATAGTCATGTGATTTACATTCAGATGCTCGAACAACTGACTCACATTTATGACAATTGCAGTGCCCCAGGGTCATGTCTTCACTTTTTGACAACTTTCTGATGAGCAAAGTCAATGGAGTAGCCAGATTCATTTAAAAACCATGTTACTAACTTAACAATGTCAGTGGTTCATGTAACAAATGCAGCAAGAAAATTTGTAAAATGGGGCAAAACTCACTTTAAAAAAAATTCTCACTTAGCAACATATATTTTGGGCTCAGTTGGGGTCGGAAATTGTGGAGGGCATCTTAGTGAAGACCAGCTCTATCCTCCAACCTACAACTTTCTGAAAAGGTGGAACTTTGAGCAACTCTTATCTATGCATAGTTGAAACTTAGTGGGAAATCCTAAGCCTCTATCGAATATCATGTAGGACCTAGAAGAAATTTGCCTAAAGATGGTTTGTGCAGTTAAGGCAGAAGGGTGTTTTGAAAGCTGTCTAACCGCATTCAGCCCAGGCATATGCATTACAGGAAACCAGAATGCTAACGAAGCACGTTTTTCATGCACAAAGGTAGAGATAGAGAAAATCAAAGCACTTTGGGGAACAGGAAATTTTAGAAAATGCCACTGCTGATTAAAAAAAATTATTCAGAAGAAAGAAGATATTAAGCTAAAAGAGTGAAGCCCAATTTTTCAATATTTTGTTGGCCTTTCCCCACGATGGCTGTCGAGGCATCATTTCATGCGGGAAATGCCAATGTGTTCTTCAAAGTTCCTCTCATGAGCCATCCGATATTCCTGATGCTCGAACAGAAATACTTGACCATAAGAAAATGTGACTGAGGCTGATGACCTCTGAAGACCCTGACATCTACAGATTTGTATTCCTAGAAATCTCCAGGAATCTCCAGAGATGCCATTTCTATCCGTTCTGGCTTTGCTGACCTTCTCTGCAGTCTTTTGAAAGTCAGGAAATTGAAATAGAGGAAATACAAGGTACACGTGACTTATTTATCAATTTCATATGGCCACCTATCTCACGAAGGCGACTCTGGCTAAAAGTCACAACAAACTGATTAAAACCGCATGTAAAAATAACAACGTAAAATGCATCAAAGTCATTTTCAAAATTAAATATTATTTTAAAAAACAGAGATATAAACCCTAGGCGAAGAGGAAGATTAAGTATAACCGGCTCAGCAATGGAGCCATTTAAGTCCGTTTCCAGTTCCCTGGGAACCCAAAACCCAAAAACATAAACTCGGCTTTTGAGTGCCTTCAAGACTGTCAAAAGGGGTGGAGCTAATCTGCTTCCAAGAGGAAGCTTGTTTCATCCAGCAGGCACCATAGAGGAGAAGGCAGGTCTCTTGAAAATGGTGGGATTCAAAAAATTTTTACTGCTGGTTCTGTGAGTGTGGCTTGGTGGGCGTGGTAGGGGGAGGATATTGTAAAATCTCCAATCAGAGGTGGTATTTGCCGGTTCTCTGAACTACTCAAAATTTCTGCTACCGGTTCTCCAAAACTGGTCAGAACCTGCTGAATACCACCTCTGCTTGAGACCCACCAAAAACAGTCGTACTGCTAAAGATTACTACCCAACTGCTCCCTCTGGCTCTGCTGTGCGTCATAAAACTATCACAAATACAGTGGTAGTTTCAGAACAAGTATCTTATTCTGTGCCATGCTTGTTGCTGATATTGTACGATAAGCAAGATATCAGCATCAAAGCTACAATACAATATACTATATTTTTATAGTATACTGATATAAAATATACTGATATTTTTGCTATATTTTGTGATATTTATATTCTTGCATTTGGACACCAGTTTCTCAAAAAATAATCATATATAAAACATTTTCATTCAATAGAAATCCATGCATAGCTCTCTCAGGTTTCCATAGTAACTGGGCCAGGATTAAGGAATTCCTGGATTGGAAGAATAGTGGTGTCCCCCAAGGCAGTGTTCTAGGACCAACTCTCTCCATACTCTACATAAGTGACCTCTGTGATCATATTAAGAGCAACTGTGTTCTTTTCACTGATGATGTAAAGCTGTTCAATACCACAGACAATACTGCTACCCTTCAATAAGATCTTGACTATGTATCAGAATGGCCAAACAAATGGCAACTTCAAATCTCTACAAATAAATGCTCTGTCTTACATATTGGCAACCAAGAATCAGAAAATAAAATACAAGCTGAATAGTCAAGATCTTGTTGATGATCCAAGCTCTGTAAAGGACCTTGGAATACTCATCTCTAATGACCTACGTGCTGGAGCCCACTGTAACTACACAGCCAAAAAGGCATTAAGAGTTGTTAACCTAATTTTACATAGCTTTTTCTCTGGTAATATCACACTACTAACTAGAGCATACAAAACATTTGCTCGACCAATACTCAAATACAGCTCATCAGTCTGGAACCCACTTTACGTATCTGATATTAGCACAGTTGAGAAAGTCCAGAAATATTTCACAAGAAGAGTTCTCCACTCCTCTACTCGTAGAATACCTTATGCCACCAGACTTGAAATTCTAGACCTAGAAAACCTTGAATTACACCATCTTCAATCTGATCTAAGTATGTATATAAAATCATACATTGCAATGTCCTACCTGTCAATGAATACTTCAGCTTCAGCCATAACAACACAAGAGCATACAATAGACACAAACTCAAGGTTAACCACACCAAACTTGATTGCAGGAAATACGACTTCGGCAACAGAGTGGTCAATGTCTGGAATACTCTACCTGACTCTGTGGTTTCTTCCCCAAACCCCAAAAACTTTAACCTTAGACTGTCTACTATTGACCTCACCCCTTTCCTAAGAGGTCTGTAGGGGGCGTGCATAAGCGCACCAAAGTGCCTATCATCTCATTCCTATTGTTTCTTTTATTTTTCTTATATGTACCCATTTCATGTATTCATAAGTATGTATATACTTATACCTATTATCTTGTAAGCGATTGACAAATCAAATAAATAAAATAAAAAAAGAAGGCAGAACCTCCTTGCTGATGGACTGTAGATCACGACTCTCTGCAGCTATGATCTGTGCTTTTTCGTTGAAGAACCAAGATCATTATGATTAGGGGCTGAAGAATTAAAAAGGGGATTCTGCAGGGTGACAAGGGGTAATAAGAATATTTCTGCAATTAAAAATATTTTTAAAATAGGGTAATATAGATACTGATAACTCTTATTAAAAATCAAAGGGGAAAAATATGCTGCGGAATCCAAATGAAAAGATGTAATGATCATTATTGTAACTTCTTAAAAATAATGGTTTATTGGGAATCAAGATGAGGGAATAAAGGTATATTTTAATCATTGAGGTGTCACACTCAAAACAATAAAAGAGGGGAAACTTATACTTGTGTTTTTTTTAAGTGTTAAAAAAATTTAACACTTAAAAAAGTGTTAATCTAGAATTTATAAAAAGAATGTGTAATGGAAAGGGCTAAATTAATAAGTTAATGTAGATTATTAAAAGCAAGGAGAGTCACTGGTAACTTTTTATTATCATTATTATTATTTATTATTATTATTAGGCAAACATATATTGTTATATTTATTTTTAAAATAAATATTAAAGGATTATATTTGAAATAATTGAAATGAAACAAAAAGATGTTTCGATTAAGATGAATGAAAGAGGCTAGAATTAATGTGTTTGTTTCTCTCCTTACTGAAAATTTGGAATGGAAAAGGTAATAATAGAATTAAGTATGCATATATGAATGTATAATTGCTGTCATATTTGTATGTAAAGGTGATGACCCAGAAATATGCTGTCCACTAAAAAGAGATTTTTGTTTTTATGTGAAAAACTGAATAAAATTTGTTTTTTAAAAAAAAGGTGTTCCTGGATTGCATTTTTGTAAATTCATCAAGAGAAAAAAAAAAAGCCACATACCCATGGAGTTTCAATTCTTGGCATTCAGAAAGTTCTGAGGTGCATTTGTATTTTAGGACACAGCACTGCCTTTTAATCAGCCAGGTCATTTTGTCTGATTAGGCTCAACACTGCATAAGTCTTTCATCTGTCTTGAGTTCCAAATCAAGATTCCCATTTGCAAAAGCCCTTTCCAAATTAAAAGCAAACAAAATATTTTTCTCTAAAATTACAAATTGGGTTGCTAAGGATTTCTATGTTCCTCATCTAGAAATTGTTGTGTGGAGGAGAGAGGAAGTAACTCTATTTAGAGTGTAACCCACAAAGTATTCATTGTGTCCACTGTGTTGCTGCAACCATGGAAATAGCTACTATGGGTATCAGTGCAGTGCCCCTTTGTACCAAAGGATGTTTGGTAGTGGTTTGAAACGTGAATTCTAATAATGGGTGAACTGCTGCAGGCCCAGTTTAGTAGTTAATGATGTAGATCCTAAGAGGGGGAAAATACACTTCTAATAGTTCTTCTTTTTCCCCCAAAACTTTATTGGACGTTGATACATAATACCATTAAAATTGAACAATACTGTGACAATATATATACATTTATGCATCATATCCAATCTTTCAATACATACTACTTCCATACCCTCATAACTATTATATACATTATTTACATTTTCTATTCTTATGTCTATTGTCAATCCAGATATATCATGTTTCCCATATTGCAATGTATTCCAAGTCAACTTTCCCTTTTAGTTCCATAGTTAATTTGTCCATTTCCACGCACTCAAAGATTTTTTTGATTATTAAATCTTCAGAAGGTATGGTGCTTTTCTTGTAGAAAATACTAGCTGCTATTACGACATCAGAGGTGGTATTCAGCAGGTTCTAAGCAGTTCTGGAGAGCCGGTAGCAGAAATTTTGAGTAGTTCAGACAACTGGCAAATTCCACCTCTGACTGGCCCCACCCTCATCTATTCTCTGCCTCCCAGGTCCCAGCCGATTGGCTGGCTCTTGTTGCCCTGCACAGGAGAATGGAGCTGGAAAGCAGGTTGGGGGGGGGACGGGGATTTTGCAGTATCCTTTCCCTGCCATGCCCACCAAGCCACGCCCAAAGACTCAGTAGTAGAAATTTTTCAATCTCACCACTGTACTACCGTGTTTTTCACAAAATAATGCCGGGCCTTATTTTTTTTTGACCCCTGAAAAAACGGCTAGGCCGTCTTTTCGGGGGTGACTTAATTTCATCCCCCACCAAGAGCGGCCCACCAAGAGACTTCAGGGCAGTCTCTTTCCGGCAATTGGAGCTCCCCAAGTGCGGTCAACAGTCACTTCGATCGGCCGGTAGAAGCAGCCTGGGGCGAGCACACACACACACTCCCCTCACCACGAGGCCGCTTCTACCGTATCTGCCGATCGAAAGCTCCCTTGAGGACACAATCCCCAGCTGCTTCGGGGTGATGCATGGCTGCCTGTCCCCTCACCTTTAGGGCAGTCTCTTTCCAGCGATTGGAGCTCCCCAAGTGCGGTCAACAGTCACTTCGATTGGCCGGTAGAAGCGGCCAGGGGCGAGCGCACACACACACTCCCCTCGCAGCGAGGCCGCTTCTGTCGGCCGATCAAAGTGGCTCTTGACCACACTTGGGGAGCTCCAATCGCCGGAAAGAAACTGCCCTAAAGGTGAGGGGACTGGTGCAGCCACACATCGCCCTGAAGCAGCTGGGGACTGTGTCCTCAAGGGAGCTAGCTTTTGATCGGCAGATAGAAGCGGCCTCGCGGCGAGGGGAGTGTGTGTGTGCACTCGCCCCAGGCCACTTCTACCGGCCGATCGAAGTGACTGTTGACCGCACCTGGGGAGCTCCAATCGCCGGAAAGAGACTGCCCTAAAGGTGAGGGGACAGGGAGCCACGCATTGCCCCGAAGCAGCTGGGGACTGTGTCCTCAAGGGAGCTTTTGATCGGCTGATAGAAGGGCTTCGTGGCGAGGGGAGTGTGTGTGTGTGCTCGCTCCAAGGTCGCTTCTACCGGCCAATCAAAGTGGTTGGTGACTCTGCCTTCAAGAGAGCTTCTATTGGCTATCAGGGTCATTCTGGCCTAGGCTACCTGCAGGGCACTCCTAAAGGCAAGTTTTCTCCCACCCCCCACACCCACCCTTCCCCCACACACACCCCCTTTCCCCCCATTTCTCTTCACCTCATGAAGTTCCAACAAACGATGTGAGAAATGGCGGGGAAACGCATGGTTTTAATAGGCCTAAATTTAGGGGGCGGGGCTTAATTTCACCTCATGCCTAGATATCATGCTGGACCTTCCTATTGGTGGAGGCCGTATTGTTGGAGAAACACGGTACATGTAAGATAAGATATTTTATTTCTCTTATAGTTTCTTTTAATTATTCCTAAGATGAATAGTTCCGGAATGAAATCAATTTCATTTTCAATTAATTCACATGTGAATCACTTTCCAATATTTCTTTGCTTCGGGGCATGACCACCAAGAATGAAAGAAGGTACCTGGACTTCCGGTGATGTCGTGGCACGGTGAGGTAGGATAACCTTGATCTGCTCTCCTACAGCAGGTCTTTTACTCGTGGGCAGCCATTTTAGGCAAAGTTAGATCCTGGTGGGATCACTTGAGTGAGGAAGAACTCTTGCAGTTGAATGGGAAGTGCAATCCCAGAGGTGAAGAAGGGAGCCCGAAGCACAGGGCAAAAGAAGCCAGCCAGCTAGGCTGACCCGAAGATACGACAAAACAACTTTGAGAAGGAAGCAGAGAGACAAAATCAAATTTAGAGTCTGGGAAAGTTGAAAGGAATTGGTGTTGAACAAATAAATCAGAAAGGTAATTGATTCCTCTGTGAAGTGCCGGAGCAGAATGGGGAAAGTGGAAAATGGAGGCAAGACTGAGCTGTTTACCCATAGCTCCAGATAAAGTGAAAAATTGTTTTTAAAAAAAGGAACTGGAAAGGAAAGGAAAGATTATTGATGGAAAAAGTTTTGTATTTCCAATCACAGAATATATCGCAGAGAATATTTTACAGCGGAGAAGAATTGTGAAACTTTGAAACTTTTGAAAGCAATCAGAGGAGTGACAGTGCAATTCATGGAGGCAGACATTGTGACAGGGAGAGCGGAGTAAAGTGGAAGAGGTACCAGACCAAACTGAGAACTGAGAATTAAGACTTGAACCTATTTCTGGATATAATTGGATTACTAAGGAAACACTAGGAAAAAAGGAGATTGTAAATCCTGAGTGTTTGTTTTGTTCTCTTTTTTTCCTCCTCAAAATTGATTGGAATGGTATAATCTCACTTTCTATTTACTTAAGGTATACATTTAATTAATAAGAAAACAAGATTGATTGGTTATTTGGAAATAAGTATTAATTTAAGTAAGTTATATTTAATCCCTTTGGAGTATATTTTATATCTTTCTTTTCTTTTACTTATTACATATATTTGACTGACTATAGATTAATGACTTTAACATATTGATTAATATAAAGATGAGACAATTAATTGTTCTTTCCTCTCTTTCTCCTACCCTCTTTATATTAAATACTGTGAATTACTTGAAATATATATATATGTTAAAATATTAACTAGAAATTTAAATTCCTATTATATATTTAAGGTAATATTAATGGAACTATTGCAATTAATTTAAAGAAGTAATCGGGGTTGTAGCACTGTTATATATTTAAACATAGTTGAATGATTTTTTGATCTGCTAGATGATTTAAGAATTGATGTTTTATTGAATTTATTAATATTAGATACAATATTAACAGAATGTGAAGTGAACAATCAGGGTAAAAACTGGACTGGAAAATTTGAAAACATAACTAATTAACTGATAAGAATCTCCTTGCCTAACAGTGTTAAGAAATTAAACTAAGCAGATAAATAGTATAAAAATTTAAGAGAATTGAGAAAATTGAACTATAAAACATAGTTAAAATCAATGGTAGTAGGCCATACGACTTGGGAGAATATAGCCAGGATAGTGAAAAAACAACAAAAAATTATTAAAGATATGACTATCACATCTACCACCATTACTTAAATAGGAAGAAAACCGACACCAACAGTAACACCATCCACAGCAATATCGATCCAAAAAACAATTGAAGGGATGTTGGCTCAAACTAGTACACAATTGATCCAAACTACTCTATTAACTATTGAAAACATGATGTTGACATTGCAGGAATTGATGTCCAAAAACCATATGGAAAGCAAAGCAAAAAGAGCTTAATAAATTTATACATTTATAGCTTAATAAATTTATATATTAAGAGCTTAATAAAATTAATAAAAGAAAAATTAAAAAATGAGCTAGGGGAAATGAGAAGTGAAGTCAAAAATTTAGATGGAAAGATAGGCCAGATTCAAGAATTGATTAAAATAAACGAAGAGAAGATTAAAATGTTTGAAGAACAAGCCAATCAGATGGAAAATAAATTAGAAGGTATGGAACAAACAATTAAGGAGCAGAATAAAGATATCAATGAGACCCTGACTCAATTTGAGATGGACAAGGCCTCCAATTATCTTAGATTCCAGAATGTAGAGGAAGAGAGGGAAGAGAATTTTCTGTTGGTGATGGCGGAGATGTTGGCAGAGCTTCTGAACAGAGACAGGGATGAGATGGTGAATGAGCTGGATGACATATACAGAGTATACACAAGCTACATAGACTCCCCAGAGAAGTGCATATTAGATTTGCAAGGAGGC
>BLBF01000011.1:7151398-7184629 GCA_015471245.1 Laticauda colubrina | reverse complement strand
ATCAGATGGATTACCCCAGAGGGTGTACTAACAATATGGAAGGAAAAAAGGGTGAGAATAGATAACCTAACCAAAGCTCAAGAATTATTCGACCAAATAGGAGGAACAGAGGAAGAACTGAGCAGCAGAGATGGTCATGAAATTCCAAGCCAAGAAAAGCTACAGCTCAGAAGCAGGGGGAGGGAGAAGGAGAAGGAGAGGGAAGGAGATGAGGAGACATTGAGAAGAGAAGAAATAGGAGTGAGTACGAGAAGTCAAACGACAGGTAAAAATATTGAGGGATAGAAGTAAGAAAGGAATGGAGAAAGGAGTTAATTTGATATCTATAAATATTAATGGGTAAAATGGCCCAGTTAAGAGAAAAAGAATATTCTTTAAGTTAGAAAAACAAAAAGCAGATATAATATGTATTCAAGAGGTTCATATAAAGAATGGAGATAAAGGATACCTATTTAACAAAAAGTTGGAGAAAATGTATGCAACACTGATGGAAGAAAAAAAAGAGGGGTAATATTATATATAAAAGAAGATATAGCTTCAGAATTGGTATACAAAGATGAATTGGGAATAATAGTAATGGTAGAAGTGGTAATACAAAATAAAAAGACATTATTGGTGGGGATATGTGCCCCTAACAAAAACCAGAGTGAATTTCACAAAATCCTATCTGAAAAATTAATAAAGATGAAAGAGAAAGAATATATTCAAAAAGTTAAGAAAGAATTGATCAGTTTTTTCAAATTTAATAAAAAACAGGATACCTCATTGCAGAACCTATGGGATACAATGAAGGCATATTTAAGGAGAATATCGATAGCTTACATAGCAAATAGAAACAAGGAAAGAGAGAGGAAGCTGAAAGCTTTATCAAAAAGGATAGAGAAATTGGAAAATAAGCAAATGGAAACCCCGGGAGATGAGTATATCAGAAACGAACTAGCATTAGTGAAACATGAGATGAACATTTTAGATCAAGAGGAACTAATTAAAAAATTATTATATACAAAACAAAATTATTTTGAACATGCAAATAAACCTGGAAGGTGGCTGGCATTAAAAAAAGAAAATCAGAAAAGAACAATATACTAATTACAGGACAAAAATGAAATAATAGAGACAGATCAGGAGGAAAAAAAAGGAAATTGTAAGATAGTACTTTGAAGATCTTTACAAACAAGAAGCAGTTGACTTAAATAAAATAGAAGAATACTTGAAAGAAGGAACTCTCTATTCAATATCAGAGGATAAAAAAGAGATGTTGAATAAAGAAATAACTCTAGACGAGTTAAAGGTGGCAATTCAAAAACAAAGAAGAAATAAAATGCCAGGCTCAGATGGGTTACCAAATGAGCTATACAAAAAAATAGGTGATATATTAGAGATAATGTTATTAGAGGTTTTCAATGAAGTATTACTGAATGCTAAAATACCAGAATCTTGGAAGGAGGGATACATAACATTAATTCCGAAAGAGGGCACAGATGTCAACCAAACAAAGAATTACAGACCAATATCCCTTTTAAACTCAGACTACAAAATTTTTATGGCGGTAATGGCGGAAAGATTAAAGAAAATACTTAGTAATAGAATTCATCCGGACCAAAATGGATTTCTTCCCACGAGGCAGATCAGATATAAAACAAAAACAATAATAGATATATTGGAATATTATGAAAAGCATCCAGGAAGCCAAATGGCTTTGGTCTTCCTGGATGCACAAAAGGCCTTTGATAATTTAAATTGGGACTTTATGAAAAAGCAGATTAATTTGATGGATTTTGGAGAAAATTTCACAAAAATGTTGAATGCAATCTATGCAACACAAAAGGCCAATGTATTATTAAACGGAGAAATTACCAAATCATTGGAGATAAAGAAGGGGGTCAGACAGGGATGTCTGCTTTCACCTCTGCTTTTTATAATTATTTTGGAAACTTTGCTGGATAGAATTAGATTAAATAAGGAAATTAAAGGAATTAAAATTAAAAAACAAGAGTATAAATTATAAGCCTTCGCAGATTATATGGTCTTCATCATAGAAGATCCAATAGTCTCAAGACCAGCTCTACTAAATAAAATAGATAAATTCAGTCAATTAGTAGGATTAAAAATTAATAAGGAAAAAACCAAAATGTTAGTTAAAAACATAACAAATAGCAAACCAAAAAAATGGGAGAAAAGATAGGATTACAAATTGTAAATAAAATTAAATATTTAGGAATCTGGTTAAGAGCTAGAAAATTAAATCTGTGAGAGGATTATTATACTAAATTACTGAAACAGATTGAAAAGGACTTAGAAAATTGGAATAAGATGCAAATTTCATTACTAGGTAGAATAGCAACAATCAAAATGAATGTTCTACTTAAATATTATATTTATTTCAAACAATTCTGATATTACTGGACAAAAAATTCTTTTAAGATTTAGATAAAATTGTAATGAAATTTATCTGGGAAAAGAAGAAAACAAGGATTAAAAATGTATTTACAAGATAATAAAAGCAGGGATGGATTCGGACTACTTGTCTGGGAACATGCTATAGAAAAGCGGCATCAGTGTGGATAAAAGATTGGATTGACCTAAGGAATAACAGGATTTTACAATTGGAGGGACATGATTTACAGCTAGGCTGGCGTGCATTTTTATGGAACCTGAACAGTAAAAAAAAAGTATATTTTACCAGACATGGTTCCAAAAGTCTTTAATTAAAGTTTGGATTGAAATAAGAAAGAATCATTATTCTAAAATCCCGAGGTGGTTCTCAACAATGGAGGCAATGTTTTATTTACACACGATGGACATCATTAAAAAATTAAATACTACCAAATATTAGATAGCGAGGGAAGAATTTAAACGAAACAAGAACTAGAATTACAAGAGATAGCTATTGATAATTGGTCATATTTTCAAATAAAATTGAGATACAACAAAGACGTAAAAGAATGTGGAACTGAGGTAAAAGATACATATTTGGATTAAATACTTCTAAATCCTGAGAAAAGTTCAGTTTCCAAATTATATAATTATTTATTTGAATATGAAATGGCCAAGAAAATTGTGAAAGGTCCCATGTTGGCTTTGGAAAAAAAACTTTGGTTATAGTATTGATCTGGATGACTGGGAAGAAATCTGGCAGAAAAAATTGACACTAACCGAATCAGTAGCGCAGAAGGAGAATTTATACAAAATGATGTACAGATGGCATCTGGAGCCCTCCAGATTGGCCAAAATATTTCCAACAGCCAATCCTTGCTGTTGGAAATGTAAAGGGAAATTTGGTACATACTTTCATTCATGGTGGACTTGTCCTGAGATAATATTGGAAAAACCCAAATGCACCACCAATACAGGTTGTTATTCAGAAAACATATGAGTGTGCCCAACTGGAGAGGCTTACACTTAAAATTAATGGGAAGGAGGACACAGATTATTACCAGATATGGGATAAATGGCATAAGTGGGTAGACAATAAAAGGGAAACATGTAAATGAATCTAAGATACAAATTATATCCAGCAATTCATAATATATTAAGTACATAAAAACAATTAAAGGTTTTAAACTTTCTTTTCTTTGTTACTACTATTATCAGTATTAGCTATTTATAATATTTTTGTGTTTATTAGTTAAAAAACATGAATGTATTAGTAATAGAAGAGTAGTTATAATCCAATGTGAAAATAAATGGAGTATATTGTGAATTATTCAGCGCTTAGGATGTGACAAGGTGTGAATATGTGACTAGTACTAGCCAATAATGATTTTTAGGACTCACCAAATTCAACAACAAATGTAAAAAACTATGTGTTATTATTGTTTCTGTATTTTTTGAATGGTACGTTTTTAAATTTGTAAATAATTATTTTAAAAAACTTTTTTAAAAAAGAAAGAAGGTACCTTGTTGATGTCATACTTCTAATACTTGTTTCCCTGGTGGTATCACACATTTTTATATTACTGAGAATTGTTATTCCTAGCCTAATACATGATGGAAGGAGCCTTTGAAATTTACCCTAACTTGTTAAATGTGAGAACATAAAGGTTTGAATGTGGGCAGCAACCACATCAGGTATTTGGAAGTAGCAAAAGACCATCCTTACCAAATAAAAGGTTGTTTGATTATGATTCACAGCTCTCATCAAGGCTTCTAATGAAAGCAGTGGTTTAATATGTTTTAAAATATCTATCTAATTACAAAATGAAAAGATAAATATTTCATGTACTGCAATCACACACATTCCAGAAAAGACTATTGAAAATCTTTTAGGCATATATTGAGCCCATTAAAACCATATTGAGCCCATTAAAACCATGCACACACAAAAGAATGGTTTCCTTATTTGCACTGATCCAATATTGCTAATATGACACTGTCATTGTGTCTGTGCTTTGTTATCAGGTGCCTTATTTAAGACAAATTCCTGAGTGTGAAGATTATCCAAAAGGCTACCCGCAGGACTATTCAAGGCAGAATTAGGTGAACATGGTTTGATTGTCCCAAATCATTTCCAACAAAGCATGTTTTAACATATTTTGTTGATTGATGTTTATTGCTTTTAATTTTGCACAGACCTGAGTCATATGTTGAACAGCTGCCCATATACTTTGAAAAACAGGCGGGGAAATAAAGAAAATGACATTAAACCTGTATCTTGAATTGCACCTGGGATCAACTGGCAACCAACATAGCTCAACACGGATGTTGAGTGACAAAGGGATGACAAGAGAACATTATGATATTACTGACTTATGTACTATCACTATTATTCTTATACCTAAAGAAAATTATATAATAAAAGAAGCATTGTTGTAAGGATTACAACATCCTTTAAAAATGTTAGAATGTGAACCACAGCTGAACTGAAATGTTCTTTCCATTCATTCTTGAGTCCAGACAAAACAGCAGCAGCCTTGTGATCCCCATTGCTAATCACCATCCCACTTCCACTTCTGTGTTAAGTCCCTGAAGTCAACCAACTTCCTTCCAAGATAATGGATGACAGAAGACTTTTCCGCGTGATTTGCTAACTGCCAGCAGGCAATCCTTCCATTATCATATTGAAAGGACGTGCATGGACGTCAAGAGCCTCAGCTTATACTTTTTGGCTTAGAGACCATGTTTGATATGCTTCCTGCTATGATGGATTGCAGAATGTCCAGCAAGTCCTGGGAACATAGTAGAAGAAATAGGGACATGGCAAGAGGGGTACCTTAATCCAGGGGTGGGCTTCAAAATTTTTAGCAAGGGGATCTCTGCCTTGTTGCTGGGTGGGCATGGCCATGGTGGATGTGACCTAATCAGCTTCCTGCACCACATTGGGGGTGGTATTTTTGCCCTCCCTGAGCTTTGGAGGCTTTCCTTGTGCCTCCAGGAGGGCAGAAATGGCTTCCCCAAGCTCTGGAGGCTCTCTGGAAGTTGGAAATGGGCCCATTTCCACCCTTCCTGAATTCCCTGGAGGCCCATTTCTCGTCCTCCCCAAGCCTCCATGCCCTGCACTTACCTGCACCCAAAACAGGCTGCATGGGGACTCCTGAGAGGGGCAGGGCAGGGTGGGCGGACCCATCCAGGAGTGGGATTTGGAGGTTCTCTGAACTATGCAGAATCTTAACTAGGGGTTCTCCTGAACCCCTGTGAACCCCCAGCAGCCCAGCCCACCCCTGCCTTAATCTACAGGAGGGGAGAAAGCTCCTGAAAGAGAGTTTTCTTACATCAGACGTGACCAAGTTCTGCAGAAATGACTTGAGCAGGCTTTCAAGATTTGTATGTTGCCCTCCTAGAAGTGACGACCTTCCCAGAAACCCAAGGGGTTCTTATCTCTTGAGTCTGTCTGCCCGGGAAGGGCTTGACATCCGGTGTACTTCAAAAGTGGGGCTTTCTGACTTGCACAATCATGAGCCTGGTATGTGGTTTTGCTACCATGCGTGCTCTTCATGTGTTTCTGAAACTTCCTGTACTTTGTGATGCAGATCTTGGACATTTCATGGATTGTTTTTTCTTTATCTCTAATAAGCAGTTTTAGTTCCCCATTCGGACCCTACAACCAGTGTTCCAAGGTGTAAGACAAGCAATAAATGGTCAGAGAGGACCAGTGAATTACTGGACTCTTCCCCCCATTTCCAAAGCTGGGCTCATGAAATAGGGACTATTTTTGTTTTATTGAATTATTTTTACAAATAAGGCAGTGAACTTATCCAACACACCTTCCTCTTTCTATTTTCCCCCAAAACAACAACCCTGCGACTTGGAGCTGAGAGAGTATGATTGCTCTAAGGTCATCCAGCTGCCTTTCATGGCTCAGGCGGAATTCAGTCTCCCATATTGTAGCCTGGCTCCTTAACCACTAGACCAATCTGGCTCTCAAATGAGTGGAATTGACATGGCCAATTTTCCATAGTACCCCAACTATGAAATGGTGATGTTTCCTTTCCCTACACAACAGTCTACTAGTGGATGTACCACACAGATAAGTACTGAGTATGTGGGAAGAATCAATGGAAGTGGGGGAGGCTCATACAAAAAATCTGTCAATGGAAACCACCTGTCAACAAAACTCATCCTTGGAATGGAAAGTTATTGGCACTTGTATGCTTAGCATAGGTGGGAGGAATTTACAAACAGGATTCTATCAATTAGGAGTCTTAGTTGCCAAAAACCCAAGAGTCCCAAAGGTGCTTTTTCAGGAGACCACTGGTCTTTCTTTGAAGATATTTTGCCTCTCCTCCAAGAAGCTTCTTCAGCTCTGACTGGATGGTGGGAAAAGAAAGGATTTATATTCCTTGCAGACAGCTGGTCATTTGCATTCTTTTAGAGAGTCTAATTCTTTTAAAGAGAGATTCTCTAAAAGAATGCAAATGACTGGGTGTGTCCAGTGACCTCCTGAAAAAGTACCTACAACCATGACATGGATGCCTGAGAATCTCCATAGACTCCAAAAACCCAATAGAATATCTAACTGGCATTGTTGTCAAAGCTTAAGAAATGAAAGCTGTACATTCTTAAATTGCTTACATTCAGCAGGGAAGACAAGAAGCTTGCTAGGAAGGAAGAACCTAAAGCGTGATGGAATTTATATACCTTGAAGTGTCATTGAGCAGAGTCGGAATAAGAGGAAATGCTATTTTAATACTGATACAACCCAATATGGTGGACTGGGAATGACATGAAAGCAACAGCATCATGAGTGGATCAGTGGTGGGATTCAAAATCTTTACTACTAGTTCTGTGGGTGGGGCTTGGTGGGCATGGCATGGCATGGGGTGATTTGGTAGGTGCGGCAGGGGAAGGATACTGCAAAATCTTCATTCCCTTCCCACCCCACTAACCTGGTTTCCAGCTCTGTTCTCCTGTGCAGGACAACAAAAGAAGACCCAGACGATCAGCTGGGACTCGGGAGGCAGAGAATAGATGTGGGGGGGAGGCAGACAGAGATGGTATTTACTGGTTCTCCGAACTACTCAAAATTTCCGCTATCGGTTCTCCAGAAATGGTCAGAACCTGCTGAATATCACCGCTGGAATGGATGATGGTAGACAAAAGAAGTTACTGGGGACATGTTTGGCAAGGTGCAACCTGGAAAAGTCTGTGGGGCTGTCAAATTCCTGGCCCATGTACCAGATCTATCACAGGATGCCTACGTCCATGCCCGGTTTAGCAAAAGGGAAAAAAGTCCTGATATGTCACCTGACACTGCCATGACGATGTGAGTTTGACCCCCTGATATAGAACATTGAAAATAAAACAAGATTTCCAACTTCTGATCTCTACCTTGCCAAGGAGAAACCTGTGTCATTCAATAATGAATGATTGGCCCCTACTGATATATCTGAAGAATCGTTGCTGTACTTTTAAGTAACAGTTTATATATATATATATATATCCCCCTCCCTCCCCCTGCCTCTTTCTCCCTCTCTTCTCCCCTCTCTCCTCCCCTCTCTCTCTGATTTCTGCCATGCTGTTGAAAATGGTGGTTTCCTTAATAAAAATGTAAAGATATTTATAAAAGGCACCAAATCATCAGATCTGGAAGAGATTGACAGATTGTGTTTTCGGACACCATCAGATTATCAAGAGGCAGAAAAATGTTAAGAGTCCCTTCTATGTGTCACTCGCTGAAGAAGGCGGGGGAAGAATAAGCAGATTGTTCAATCTCATAAGCAAAAAAAAATCTACCACTACTACATGCCCTGAGTAACACTGAGTGATCTGAGAAAACAGATTTATGTAACCTGCACCCTAAACCACAAGTCACATGGGTTTCGCCTATGCTTTTTTTTTTTTTTTAATATGTATTTTGGGCAAGAGTAGTTATGCTTTTAGCTGGCTTCCTCACTCATGCAATGCTCTTCAGTGCTGGATGAGTTCAACTTGAATGCAATATGTCCTTGAAGAGGCTGATTCAACAGAGAGGCAATGCCAACTGTGTGGGCTACTGTCTCAGCTCAAATTACAGCCCAACTTTGGAGCCAATTGATGGTCCACCTTTGGACAACCAGAGAAGCCAAATATTCTCAGACCCAATTGGGAGATTGTCCAAGGACTGCAAGCAGGTATGGCTAACTTCAGAATCCTTTGCAGGAATTTATTTGTGTTGTCTATAAAAGGCATATTTCTTTCCTTTCTTTTTTTGGCTAACCAGAAATAGATTTGCCAGAAGATTTATTGGCAGCTCAAAGGATTCAAGCCTAAACTAGTTTAAGAGAAAGTTTTGTACCAGGAGCATTGCTTGAATTACAGAAATTTAGTATGGATTTAGTTGGTGATATTTTTTTTTTTAGTCATCTCCTTTCTTTCACGTTGCTCTCTGGTTTATATATAGAAAAATGGTTTTATATCTATATACATGTGTATATGTATTTTTAAACACTTTTTTCTTCCCCCCTTCCTCTTCTGGGATGCTTTTATTTCATCTGGCCAAATAATCCATAGCAATTTCAGCGCTACAAAAGTTGCGGGAGCGCACGGCGTCCTTTGCTCTTCTCTCTCAGACAGGAAAATGTTTGAGGCATTCGCTAGGTGAGGGGTTTTCAAACTTGACAGCTTTAAGACTTGAAGACATCAGCTCCCAGAATTCCTCCTCCAGTCATGTTAGGTCAGGAATTCTGGGAGTTGAAGTCCACAAGTCTTAAACTTGCCAAGTTTGAAGACCCTTGCTCTAGGTAGTGGAGTGGTGTTGATAAAGGGATTGTAATCCCAATTGATTTTAATGCAATCCGAAGGCAGAGCCAAGAAGTAACTTGACTAAAGTCAGTTCTGGGAATTGCAGCCCTGACTCAACTGAAGGGAACCAGGATAGAGAAGAGAAGATGCTTTCAGACCGCTGGTCACAGGTTCTGTGCTTAAGGTCAAGCCATAGTCCAAGCCACCTTTGACCCAAAATTATGTTGCTTTTTCTTAACTGTCTACCACTTGTGCCAAATGGGGGACTTTGCGGTATTTAAGAATATGTTGAGGAGGTCAGACAGTGGTCGTTAAACCAGGAGCAGCTCTCACTGTCTATTTATAGGGAGATGAGATTTGTTGTCACAGATGTAATAATTAACTTCAGGCCATACAGTGGTGACGTTTAATTTTTAGATTACTTGAATAAATGTTTGCCTAATTACACAGCTTAACACTGAAATGTTCAGTTTATAAAAATGTATGGGAGGAAAAAGAAAGTGGCAATGAAATAACAAGCTAACACCCTCCCTTTCCCCAAAACATGAATTATTTCATTTCTACATTACAGCTAACATCAGACGTGCATTATTTTATTTCCATATTACAATTGCCATACATCTCCTCTCTATGTTTTATTTAATGCTTTAACTTGGGAAAACCTACTTTTATCACATGTATGTACCTGATAAGCAGCGGACAGGGATATTGTCTGAAGGAGATAACAGTGACTGACAGGTAGAAGATGGCTATCAGTTTACTTTGACTTATGAAGATTATCTTTGGGTTGGTTAGAAAAGAAGCAAGGTTTGGTTACTGAGTTCATACATAGAAAATCTCAGAAATCCACCCCCCCCCTTTTTTTTTAATCTCAAAAGAAAGTAA
Organism: Laticauda colubrina; assembly: GCA_015471245.1. NCBI lineage: Eukaryota > Metazoa > Chordata > Lepidosauria > Squamata > Elapidae > Laticauda > Laticauda colubrina. Next base: position 7,174,585 of record BLBF01000011.1, on the reverse strand, counting down.
CAGAAAACCACAGTTGCATCATTGTCAGGAAAGCGACAGCAGTGTGTAAATGAGCCACCAAGAATGCATTTAATATTATGTTCAAAATCAGAAGATACTGTTGTTTGACTTCTTTTAACTCAAGGCAATAGTATTAAATGCTTTAAACTATTTTAATATTTTCCCCAGCTCATATGCCATCCAGAGTCTTTGAATTGGGTGGGTAATATAAACAAACAAACCAACAAACAAACCATATTAAAAGGACCCAACTCATGCCTCATTGGAGCTTCTACTTTTCCAGTGAGAAAGGGCCACAGCATTCTCTCGATTTATGAACATCATGTGTATATCTAAAGATGCTTGAACCAAGTCCTCCTATAGTGTTTTAAGTAGTGCCAAGTTTAACCAAATTAGTAAATTCCAGATAAAAATTCTGTACAACTAGAATGGGCCTTAGTAATAAAATCAAAATTTGCAAAAATACAGTCTCCTATTGTTGTTGCTGCTGTTGCTGATGCTGCCGTTGTTCTTTTTGCAAAGTTTTTTGATATTCTTGAATAAGGAATCTATGTTGATATAGCATTTTGTACGGAAAGATGGCAGAGACTGCCCTGTACAAGTTTTGGAAGAATAAATAAACTGGAATTTGCATATAATAACAAAAGGAGATATACAAATTCAAACAGAATTAGAAGGGCACATACATATATATTTGAACAATTAGCAAATTATCATGTGGTATATGAAAGTTATTGAAAACCAATTTATGGCAAAAAGAAGGAAGATTTCCCTCACCCATCCTAAATTACTATGATAAGATCTTCATACATCTGATGAGAGCTTTAGATGACTTTATGGAGAAGAAGCTGTCCATGATAACTGAATGAGATGTCCACATTGCAAGGAAAGGTCTCTCTTGTTTAAGGAGGCTTTTTGACAACCAAAGTAGCTGCTAGATATGAAAGCTAGTCAGATGAATATATTTCTATTTTACTAGTAGTTGAAGATGGAAGACAATTATTATGGTTATAGAATAGAATTCTTTTATTGGCCAAGTGTGATTGGACACACGAGGAATTTGTCTTGGTGCAAATTCCAAGTTGGTGCAAATCCCATTATGGTCCATATGTGGTTTTCTACTATGAAAAAGTTGGTTATGAACAAAATTGGGGTCAATCAGAGCAAAATTTCTAACTTAGTTATACAATGGTCGGCTTCTTTTGAAGTATTTAGGAAAGCAGTTGTCTTTTTTATTTCACTATTAAGGATTCCTATCAATCCACGTGTAATGTTTTTTTTTATCATGCAACTGATTTTATTTGATAGAAAAAATACTTCTGTATGTGATGGAACTAATATCCTGCTCTCTGTTTGTATTTCCAGCTTGCTTTAAATAGAACAAGCTCCATAAGCAAATCTTCTGGCCCACACAGGTAATAAAGACATTACTTTTCTCCTTTCTTTTATTATTTGTTTATTATCTACCAGCCTGTAAAGCAACAAATGTGTTGGAAGGTAAAGGAACAAAATGAATGGTGAGATATAAGCATGAGATTACTGCAGTGAAATGTGTGGGAAAAGATTAAATAATTCATAAAGGCAACCAGTAACAATACCGTTATGCCACATTGCGGCAAAACAGCATTAAGAAATTAAGTAGGTGTGTATATTAGATTAAAAAAAAAACCTCTTGGAAGACATTGCATGCAAGTTCATATCTATGTTAAAGAAACTGCTGATTGATCTGGTAGCAAATGCATGAGGAAGTGACCCACCATTTTGTTAAGCGTGTAACCTGAAAAGATGGATGCAGAAAATAAATATGCCGAATAGACATATTTGAACTGTGTGCCCGTTTTCTCAAAAATTATGTCAGGGAGATAAATATGAATATAAATTGCGAGCTAGAGGAGATGTGAGACAACAGCAAAATTGTTAGCCACTTTGCTCCACTTTGATTTCTCAGCTGTGTCCTTTGTTAATTTTTTCATATGTTGAACTGATGGTTGTATTAGAGTGATAACCGCCATCTGCCTTTTCTGTCCCCTATCATGACTGAAGCCCAGTTTGAATTCAGTGGAATTGAAAACTCTCTCAGGACTATTTTGTTATCTTTTTTTAGTTCAAACTTGGAGGTCCTTGCCTTGCCTTACCTTTTATCTAATTTGTGTCCATAATTTATTTCATTTATTTCACCATCATTCTTCGAGCCACTTTCTCCAACATGGTCTCCTCCAAGATATTTTGGGATTTTGTGCTACTTGAAAACTTCTGGAGGACATCAAACTGGAATACTCTTTGATTTCCTCTATGTAGGAGTTTGTCGTATTACTTTTGTTATTAGTAAAGTTGAAGATTATTTCATAAGAAAAGGCCATTCAAAAGTTATTTTTGTTCACTATATCTTCCAGTCACTACTGATAGCAATGTTAGATGGCATATCTTAACAACCTCTTCCTATCTTATTTTTTATGCAGAAAGACATTTAAAATCTTCAAGGAAGACAATGAAACATTTGGATTTGAAATCCAGGTGAGGCTTTAACTTTGTGAATATGCATTTCTGTGGCTAATATGGCAAATAGTAACCCCAGAAGACTGATCTCAACAAAGGCATTCATTGATACTCATAGAGATGTTCCTTATTGATGTTCACCTTGGCTCATTCCACAATGGTAGCAGGGCCTGAATGTTTCCTCTTAAAGTTTGTAGAGTGCTCTGCATCAAACATTCTGGGGCCATTGTGGAAAATTGAAACAGTCGCCCCTTACCATCTTGGAGCGCTGCTTCTATTGACTTCCATACTGAATGCAGCACAAATGACAAGGAAGACCATCAGAGACTTCAAAATTAGCTTCAAGTATGAAGCTGATGGAGCAATTTTAGGCCGCCTGCTCTTTGTTTACACGTTTTTAGGGAAAAACTAGAACATTGCACAGGCATATCTATGAAATCACAAGAATTAAGTCACCATGAAAGAAACTGTCCTGTGGCCCATTGGTCTCAGGCCCTCCAGCAACTGAATCAGAGGAGGAGGAGGAAGTTTGGGAATCAGGGTAAGCAACTCGGGAGCTCAGAGGAGGAAAAGGGAATGGAGCTGGCAGAGAGAAACAGACAGACAGAAGTGGAGCCTGGGCCCTCAGAAGGAGGGTCAACAATCCCCAGGTCTGGGGGTGGCTGATGAGGAAGAGGAGGAACAGCTGGGTCCAGTGTCTGATGTGCAGATGCACGGAAAGCAGAGGAGAGGAGAGCAGTGGAAATCCCTGGGCCAATCCTTGGGAAGGAAGAGCCACCGCTGCTAATGAAGCCCCACCTTAGCTCTAAGGATAAAAGGCAGGGGGCAGAGATGAATAGATGTGGCAGACAACCATTCATCTTCCAGCTGGACAGACTTGTTAGCCTGCATTGAGAGGAAAACTTGTTGCTGGGGCTGCTGGTATTCCTAATAAAGGAATCTTTGAGTTAACTTCAGAGGGTTGTCATGTTTGAGGAGCTGGGTCAGCAGAACACCTTTCTTTGAAGGGGAACAGTGATATGTAGCCATCTTAATTTTTTGAAATAAACATTTGAAGGGATTATGTGGCACAGACAGGCAATACAAGCCAAAAAAGAGGATCTACTTCTTAAACATCTTAGCTATTCCTATGCAGAAGACATGTATGTGTCTGAGTATGTGCACTTTTCTCTCCTTGCCACTAAAACATATGCAAAGTGTTTCACTTTGTATGATTGTTAACCACACTTTTCCATGCAATTCTGGAGAATTAAAGAGGAAGACTAGAGCATGGTCCACAGCAACTGGCATTGTCCAAATGACAACAACGGTGTGATTTCTGATTCAAGTCATGCCATTTGCTGCTGATATCCCTTGTCCTCCTTTGTCACTCTGCCCACCATCCAGCTGACTGTGGAGGGGACTCTCTTTCAACTGAGAGATTATAGTCAAGTCACTGCAAGACAGAATGAAAGGGGATTATGTGTTCTTCATAGGGCCATCCCTACCAGGGGGTAAAATAAGTCATTTACCCTCTGTATCAGATTCCAGGAGATATATCTACATTGTGCTTTGGAGAGAGTTGAGTGCCGGATAACTGGAGCTGCATCTTTAAGTTAACTTGCTCCCTTTAGATGCAGGGAAAGGTGGTATTCCTATAACAGTTGAAGAAACATCCAACTGCCCATTCAATCAGATTCTGTACAGCATGTGGCATGTAGGGGATGCTACTTTGCCTTTGTCTTAGGCAGTAAAATGTTTGGGGCTGGCTCCTGGCCTTCCCTTTCAGGGGTTTCTATGAAGGATGTGGGGTCAAACAAGAGAGCAGCCACAAATGTGTGCAATGCACCTTTTCAAAAGTGGGTTTTCTGTTGCATGATTTTGCTGCCCTCTTGCTTTTTCAACACTCCCCCCTATTCCCTTTTGGCATGTTCTAAAAGTTGACATGTAACACTGGGGAACAGTGCAGAGAATTTTCTGTGGCTCAATGGCTCAGCTTCCTCCTAATCATATTGCTGCAGCTTGGTAATCAGTCATGAAAGAACAGGACAGCCCAGTTGTTGGGTGGGAAGCCTATTTTTTCCTCTGATTGTTCTTATTATTTTTCTTGAAAGGATAAAAAAGAGGAAATGTTTATTTTTGCATTTGACAAGTGAAGCTTTCCATGGGCGTAGGCAGTTTGGTAGAGTTGTAAGGTAACTCACCTTCCTGTACCATGTTGGAAGCTCAGGATAGCTTCTTACACATTGCCAAGAAGAAACACATCACCAAAATTGAAGACAAAACAAGACATCATTTTATATATTTTAAATTTAAATAAAATACACTAGCCCTTGATGAGGATATAGGGGTCTGTAGGAGCCATCTGCTTGCTGAGTCTACTAACTGTTGCCTAACTTCCAACTATAATGAGTCACTTCAACGGCTTGGACTTGACAACTTTATCAATGGACAATGGAGGATACTTTCTAGTAGCCTTAATTCACATGTTTATCCCTGATTGATTTACTCCTCTTCATCTGTTGTATTTGTGTGATTAAACAAGTCAATTGACCACCTCCCAAGCTAAAATATAGTTGGTTTCTCAATGAATCATGTGAACCCAACTAAAATAGCAGGCTATTCTTTGAAAGGAGGACAGATGGCCATCCTAATGATAGCTAGGAATTGGGGCCAAAAGCTGCAAGATAGAGTTTCTCTTCTAACAGCATTTTTTGTTTCATTTTTTAATTTTAATTCTTCTGTTTTAGTGCCAAAGTAATCATTTCATGGAAACTTGCACTTATATTTGCAACGTGAAAGAAGGAAGCCCAGCTTTTCTTACTGGACTCCAACATGGTAACTAATCTTCCTTAGCATTCTCATGGTTTAAGGCAGGGGTAGGAAAACTTGGCTCTTTTATCACTTATAGACATCAACTCCCAGAATTCCTGAATGAGCCATAAAAGGTTCCCCATCCCTGGCCGACTGGTTTTTCAGTTGTGGGGGAAATCACTTTTTGACTTGAATGGGATTGTTTAATACACAAATGTAGCACATATTTGTCCTACATTTGTATATTAAACAGTCCCATTCAAGTCAAAAATTGATTTCTCCCACAAGTGAAAAACCAGTAGGCCAGGGATGGGGAACCTTTTATGGCTCATTCAGGAATTCTGGGAGTTGAAGTCCATAAGTGATAAAAAGAGCCAAGTTTCCCTACTCCTGGTTTAAGGGATTATATTTCTGATAATGTAGAAAGGCTTATGAACACCAAAATACATATTCTAACATATTTCATTTTGCAATTGTCACAGGTTACATCCTGATCAGCATCAATGGAGTGAGCATTAAAGGACTAAGTCACAAAGAACAGGTGGACATGATTAAATCATCTAGGAATCTTTTAAGGTAACCAAGAAATTTTAGGCTTATTTTGGTAATATTATGGATTTGTTATTGATTGGGATGGGCATTGCATTGGCTTTTCACATGCTAAGGAAAGAATATGGTTGCTCTTCTTAGACTGGAAAGCCACCACAAATGGGAACAAACACATCTTTGTACGGTAAAGGAAAGAGAGATGGCAATATGACTTTTTGATGGATGAATAAGATACATCATAACAAAGGGACAAAGATTAAATCGTAGCACTCTGCCACTCAAAGTTAGTTTTCAAAAAAAAATAAATCAGAAATAGTGGACAGTCCAGCGGTTGTTCTTTTCTCTCATGGTTTTCATGAGATTCAACAACTAAATTAAATAAACCACCTTTCTCATTGTTTTTCCCTTTGGCTAATCGAAGCAGGATTAAGTAGCATTCTTTTGCAACTATTGTCATTTCTTGACTACTGGCACTTATTTCTTTTAACTTTTGGTTAAAAGAACTAAAAGTTTAACTTTTTGTTAAATTATCTTACAGTTCAGATGGGAGGGGAGTTGCATCCATTTTTTTCATCTCTCTCTCTCTTTCTCTCTCTCGTATCATTATTAGAGACCTCCAATAATGATACCACTGGCTATGATGGAAAAGTCACAGAGTCACAAAGTGAAAAACATTTGCCAACTCTAGATTTTCTTGGCTCCTTAAATGATATTTATTTCTGCAGGCTATCTTTCTAAAATGGATTAATCCAAAACCACCCTTACTTCCATTCCAAGGGTTGCATTGCCACTATAAAATTATATTAAAATGATGGTGGTGATGAAGATGAAATTAGTGATTCACTTATTGGTTCGACACTGATGATGATATCTTTAATTCAACTTATAGGTTAGATACGGCGAATGAAGCCCTGCTTATGAAAAGAATGGAGCTGGAAACCAAGTTGCATTGTATGAAGGTATGATTCCTATGTAAAATGGAAAGCAAGGGTGTGCCCTGGCTTCAGTCAGATTCTAAGGTGAAGGGAACCTCCCTTGGGCAGCTCCGTGAGGTAAAGCTGGATTCCAGCAAAAGCAGCCCCACTGAATCAGGATTATTGTCACACTTTGTGTGGAATTCAATGAACAGAGAAACAAACAATATAGAAACAAAGACCACATCCAGGTTAATTCCTCCATACATGAACAAACTTGATGTCAAAGTCAATTCCTCCACTTATCTACTTGGTGTTTTTGCCAGGATTTTTCTCCCTGCTTTATAACTATGTCTATAAACTCAACCTGTTAACAAATAATGAACTCAAAGACGTACAGCTATTTATTATTATTTGTTTAAAGTGAATTCTTTAAATTTAATTCTTTAAATTAGAGTGAAAAATTAAAGTGAATTTAAAGTGAATTTGTTTAAAGTAAAATTCACTGAAGCTACCTTAAAATTCTGCTGTCTTCTATAAAATTGGACAACCTTCTTGCCAAAAAGAACTATTTGGGATAGATAACTTTCCCAGAGTTTTCCTTCTGATGCGGGGAGAATTCAAATGTGCTATGGAGATTAAGATAATGTGATCAAGGCCAGGGAGATCCAGATTCACTATCAAAACTCAGTGAGATGATGTTTGACATAGTCTCACTCAATCTAATCTGCCTTACAGGGTTTTTCTAGTGGAAAAAAAATCGAGGAAGAAAGTATCAGCCACTGCCTTTTTCTCCTGGGGAAAATAAAACCAGGCTGTAAATCCAATAAATAAAAGTTAAACAAGGTTGTCCACTTCTACTCGAGTGCTAGCCCTCGAAGTTCAAGAAAAAGTTAGGGGAACAAAAGGGCCAAAATAGAGAAGTTTTCAGCTATACCATATTAATGGAAATCCAAGTCAGCTCTTTTTTTACTTCTTTAGATAGTAATAGCACTTAGACTTACATACATTTCACAGTGCTTTACAGTCCTCTCTAAGCGGCTCACAGAGTCAGCCTATTGCTCCCAACAATCTGATCATGTGAACAGGGGAGGAGGGCTGCAACGTTTGTAGCAGTGATGCGATTCAAATTTTTTTACTACCAATTCTGTGGGTGTGGCTTGGTGGGCATGGCAGGGGAAGGATACTGTAAAATCTCCAGTCAGAGGTGGGATTTGCCGGTTCTCCGAACTTTTCAAAATTTCCTCTACCAGTTCTCCAGAACTGGTCAGAACCTGCTGAATACCACCTCTGGGTTGAAAGTGTGAGAAACGGTCATAAGTCACTTTTATCAGGGCTGTTGTAACTTTGAATGGTCACTAAATGAACTGTTGAAAGTTGAGGACTAGCTGTACTTTTCCAACCAGTCTTGAGACACCCTCAGGTCAGATTTGTCATGATGAGAAATAACTGAAGCATGGAATTGCTGCCTGATAAAAGGCTGAGTTACATTAGTTTCCAAATGACAAAGTGCTGTTTTCCCTTTGACAGAAAACTTTGCAAGATAAGTTGGCCGAGCTCCACGCCTTGTGCTTACGAGAAAAGGACCTTGCTTGCGGTAAGTCTGAATTGCCCTGTTGCAGAAGTAAGAAACGGTAACACCCAATTTTTGTTCGGATGGTATGCAAACTCATAACTTAATGGTTATGAAGTTGCTTAGTTTCAGTTTTGTCTGCGTAGTTTGAAGGAAGTTCTGAAGAGGAATAAGAGCCATATGCTGCTTCTACGAAAAGTATATTTGCGATAGTCTATGTTGTGCGGGTGCCACATCGAGGAAGTTGTAAAATCAGATATAAAAGTCATTATTTTTTAACCTTGCCTTTCTAATGGTTATTGGTGATTATCAATTGCTTAGTTTTATTATAGATCTTTATCAGTTCTCCAATAAACTTTTGTGTAGGCTCACATATACTGGTAGATAGAGCAGATACATTAAGTAAACCAGCACTAATTTTTCTGTCTGATTCATATAATCTTTTCTGGCTGATTAGGAATGGGAAAAGAATCAATATTATTCATATCGGTGTACAGAGTGCTCTAGAAACTTCAAAATTAATTTTGGTTTGTGTTTGTTAATTTTTTCCCTTTTGGACTCTGCTGAGTTCTGATTGACACTTAAAACTTTCAAAAGGTGTGTAATTTGTTTATTTATTAAATTTATATGCTGCCTCTATAAGGTCACTCTGGACTTTTTAATTTGTTTAGCTTGGTCAAGCTCATGGAAGGGGATAGTGACAGAAAAAAAGTTGCAATCAGAAAGTTGCAATATAGTTTCTAAACTATAGCTTAGCATCCAGAGTCTGAAAATAATCCAAGCGATAGTTCTCAGTATTCTCCTCCATTGAGTTTGCTGGCTCTGTATCACAGCAATTTATTGTCTCTTTAGAGTCAACCAAGCATTGTTTAGGCCAGTGTTTCTCAACTTTGGGCACTTGAAGATGTGTGGACTTCAACTCCCAGAATTCCCCAGGTCAGTGGTCAAGGTTGAGAAGCACTGATTTTAGGCCAAAATGACACCAATGAGAACAGGCCTTATTGCTTCAACAGGGCTGAGTGATACTAGGAAACCTTTACCAGTGATTACCAAGGAAACAGCATTAAAGGTTGCTAGGAATTGTAACTCAGTAATATGAGAAGACCTTCAAGTCACCCTTATGCTTGTTCAACTCTCACATTTATACCGAAAAAGTCTGGAAACTAACCTTTTAGCTCAACAGGTAAAGGCTTCCAGTGTCTTCACAGTAATCAAATGGCACTTTTGATATTCTTCTGGGTACAAACAAACATTTCTGAGAATATAACGCTTGTTTTCTTCCATTTGTTCTTTAGGAGAAGTCTGCTCACTACCAGATTCTGCAGGATTAGAAGGACCTAATATCTTTGGTGATCATGCTGGATTAGAATCTGCACTGAGCAGTAAGCCCCGATTTTCCAGCGAAAGCAGCTGCTTAAGCCGCCTTAGCTCAATGACTGTGGATAGCGAGGACAGTTTTTACCAATTCAGTGTTTTCAAAGACCCCGCTAAAGAGATTTTTAGCCGACAGCCAAGCACAGAAGATGACTGCTTTCTTCCAATTGGTAGCAATGAAGCGAAGAAGACATCACTGAGAAGGCATCAGAGTATCAGTGTGACCAGCAATGTCTGTAGATCTCCTTCAAAGAATGGAGATAACTTCTCAAAGATCTTTGGGACTCTCCCACGGAAAAGGAGAAAGGGAAGTATTCAAAGGAAGCTGTTGACTTTCATTCCTGGCCTTCACCGAGCTGTGGAAGAGAATGAAAGTCGTGTCTAACAGCAACTTTAGAATGACGTGGAAATCTTGGACTACAATTTGCATTTTTGAAATCAAACCTGGCCTGCATTTCATATTCTCAATCAGCAAATGAATGGCAGTAAAATATGTAGCTTGGATTGATAGCTTTGGGATTTTTTTTTCCTGATATAGTTTCAGGACAACTGGATTAATAACATACATTTGGGTGTTATTTGTGGATTTTTGGCGGGAAGCAGAAAAGATGGTGACTAGAGTCTTTGCCTAGTAATATTACAACATAGGCCTGAAACAATGAGAAGGCAGTAATTTGTAGTAGCTAAGACTTCACATACATCTATAAGTGTTCAACTGCTAGCAAAAAAAGTTAAATATATTTTTAAAATAAAAATTTATATTGTCCTGGTTCCCCAACATCTGACTCGCACCTGGAAAATCTGGGTAATGACTAAGCCAACATGATTTGTGTCACTCTAATGTTTGAGGTAGAGAAGTGAAGCATTAGAGGTCTTGGCCCAAGGACCCACACTGGCAAAATACAGGGAGTTTTTGACTTATAACCATAATTGAGCCCAAATTTTCTGTTGTTGTGAAACATTTGTTAAGTGAGTTTTGCTCCATTTTGCAATGTTTCTTGCCACAGTCGTAACTTGTATCTAAAGTTGACAAGTTAGTAACTTGGTTGTAAAGTGTATTTGGCTTCCCCATTGACTTTGCTTGTCGGAAGTTTGCAAAAGCTTGACCACATGACCTTAAGTGCACAGCAATGGTCATAAATATGAATCAGTTGCCAAGCATCTGCATTTTGATCACATGATCATGGAGATGCTTCAAAGGTCATAATTGAAAAACAGTCATAAGTCATTTTTTTCCAGTGCCAGTGTAATTTTGAACAGTTACAAAATGAACTGTTGTAAGTGGAGAACTACCTGTAGTTCAGTTGGGATTTGAACCCAGTCTCTCCCATTCCAACCACTGTCTAGTAATGTGACAGCAGCATAAGGAGAAGGGATTATGAGAAGATGGAGATGTGCCAGGGCCTGTAGGAGGTGCTAGAGGGGATGTGGAAAGTAGAGGCTAAAGTGATCCCAGTGGTCATATGAGCACTGGGAGCTTTGACTCCTAAGTAGGGAGAGGGATTCCAACAAATTCCAGGAACAGCCAAGATCCCTCAAATTCCCGGGGCCCAAGACTGAGAAAGACACAGTCTACCCATAGGGGTAAGAAAGTTTTTTTTTTTTTTAATGTTGTAAATAAATGTTCTAAAGAAGCTGTATGTGAACCATAAATCTGTGTGAGCATGTTCAGAGAAATGCAATGATTTTTATGATTGGAATACATTGGAAGAATATAAACATCATAAAGCCAATTGGAATATGGGTGAGAATTAAAACAGGCTGCTACTATACTCATTGACCTATAGTCCAGTGGTCACCAAGCAGTGGGCCAGGGACCACTGGTGGTCCATGAGAAAATTTTGGTTGTCCACAGAGAAATGTCACCCCCCAAAGCACCCCCCAAAGCAATTAAACCAGGCTGCACGGGAACACAAGGCTGCGCCGCCCACATGGCCCATGGGAACACAAGGCTTGCATCACTTGCATTGCGAACAACACAAGTAGTGAGGGGAGGAGGGAAAGGGTGGAGGGGGGAACTTGCCCCACCCGCCTGGCCTGCCACCGGCTGACTTCTTTCCACTTCTTTTTTCTTCTGCTTTTGGCTAAATGCAAGGAAAGCAGCAAAAGTCTTGGTTTCCCTCCCCAAGCTCTGCCAGAAATGAATCTTTGGGACCCTTCAAGGCATCCTGCTCCAAGAAGCTGCGCCGGTGCAACAAGTCTCACAAAACTCACTTCTGGTGGAGTTTGGGGGAGAGAAAGAAAGACTTCTGCTGCTTCTGCTGCTTTCCTTGCATGAAGCCAAAAGTCTCTCTCTCTCTCTCTCCCCCGAGAACGAAGCTGGAGATGGTATCCTGCAATCCCAAATAAAGAATGATCAGTTGGTAGGAAAACAGAATGGGGAATTTACCTGCCGCCTTTTTTTCAGATTTTCCCAGGGTCTCTGGTCTGCGGAATTTAAAATTATGAGTTTGGTGATCCCTGAGATCCAAAAGGTTGGTGACTATAGTCTACCCCTTACTTCTTGTGGAGGAATCGAAGCTGGAGTAGGCCCAAAGGAAATGTTGAAATACTGAATTACGACAATAGCTATTGCTTTTATATTTTTATATATTGATACTTTCTATTCTTTGAACTCCCTGGCTTGTTACAGACGAACTCAACATTGAAAGAGGAAGTGCTTCAGCACAAAGATTCTACCTCTTCTTCCTTTTCTCTTTATAAATATAGTCTGAATGATAATTTAACCCATGGGTTAATTAGAATAATGACTTTTAAGTATTCAATCTTTGCATTTATTGCCTGCTGCTTTGCATTTGAGCTGATTGAGAACATATGGATGCCGAAATTTCGGTGAACTCTTCAAAAATGGAAACATTGGAGATTTGTCATCCAAGACTGGGAAAAAAAAAGGTACAGGTCAAGCAGACTGAAAAATAAAATGTCAAATATCAATATCCAAGTTAAAAGAAAACAAAAACAAAATATGTAACATTTGGATTTGTATTGCTTAAAGTTGTTTGATTAGTTCCACCTTTGAAGTAAAATGGTTGAATTGGCAAACTTCCTAAGACACCAGTCTCTGGAGAGTGAATCTTTTAGAAGGAGACTAATCATTTTTAATTTCCAGGCAAAATGTTCCCTTTCATAAATCAACAAAATAAACACTGCTTTGATAGTACCACTTAGCAAATTTCTTCCAGTTCTTGTTCCCTTATTCACCACCTTGGGTCCTGTTAGTAGACGGATTCTGAATAGACATACTGTTTGCATTTCCAACATGGTATCTGAAGCAAACTTTAACTTAATGAAGCATGTGTCTCAACTGATATAAATACAAACAAATCAATCAGCTAAAGATAATTCTCTATCACAATCTCCAGAGGAACTTTGTGGGGCAGCAGCAGTGTTGTAGTCAATGCCTGCGGTTTCAGCTTATATTATTATCTTGAGAGCAGCTGAGACTTTCATTTCTCTTTCCAGTGAAAATGCTCCCCACTTGAATTTTTCCACAGTGCAGCTTGAAGCTACTTGATTAACTGTGTGTAAACTCTCCAGAAATGAAGCCAGCTTATGAAACTCCTGTTTGGATTTCAGCACCTTTCTCTACTTTGGTCCCAATGCTGGCCCTTTATTATTCTCTTTGGCCAATGGCTACTTAATCCTCGAACAAATGGATCTTCCTGTTTTTTTTAACCCTTCCCATCCTGGCCATAAAACAAGCTGTAATCACTTTCCTTTCTTTGAGCAGGTCAGGAAGAATGAGAAGGAAGGAAGGAAGGAAGGAAGGAAGGAAGGAAGGAAGGAAGGAAGGAAGGAAGGAAGGAAGGAAGGAAGGAAGGACGGGAGGGAGGGAGGGAGGGAGGAAGACCAGCCATTCACTTGGACTAGAAGGGGAAATCGGGATATGTGTGTGTTTGTGTGTTTGTGTGTGTGTGTGTATGTATTTTAAATCCAAAGGAAGAAGAATTGGTTCATTGGTTCAGGTCTCCTCGGAAGAGGACAGGTGGGAGCCCAGAATAATGTGATCAGAGAGGACAGTGAACCCTGAGGAAACATTCCTGACAGCCTACAAGTAGCCAGTTGAGAAGGTGTCTATCTGTAATGAAATGAAAAATAGTAGGCAAACTGACAAGTCAGAAAACCCAAAGATTTTATTGGAAATAAAACAGATATTAAAGATAGAGTACCACTGTTCCATATTTTAAAACATTAAATTTGGGAGGGGGGAGGGGGGGCATTAGATGTTGAAATCAAGTAGGGCAGATACCATAGTAGGTGAGCCCTTTAGCACCTAATCCCCATATTGGAGATTCCCCTCCATAGCATTTAAAAATAAAGCTAGCTAAAATCACTAAAGTTATATAATTAAACTTCTGAGATAACCGTGGGCTACATAACCGTACATCAGTAACAGCACAAATAGCACCGGAGTATGATCAGGAGCAATCAGTTATCCCAAATGTTCTGTCCGGAAAAACGCGAGGTAGACCGGGTTCCAACAACAAAGTCTTTATTTCAAGTACAGTTGCAAAACGGAACATTGCAGACAGCTGGTCATTTGCATTCTTTTAGAAAGTCATTGAGGCCATTTGGAGGTTTGACTATAACCTCCAGGTTAGCTGAGTAGTGCAAAAGGTCATGGAGCCTTTTGGAACTGTTGAAAGGACTGTGTTATAGACAGGAGATAGATGATGTCATATCCTTCCCCCTCCACTGAGAGAGGACTGTTTAATTTTGACATAGATGGCTTCTTTGACCCTCTCTTTCAAACCAGCAGTCCTCTCTGTCCAAAATGTAAATGTTGTTGTCTTCAAAAGAGTGGCCTTTGTCTTTTAAATGCAGATGGATTGCAAATGAATTGCTGAATCTTGTCTTGATGGGTTTGCTTTCCTATGTTGTGCCATGAGGAAAAAAAGCTCATTAGGACAAGATTCAGCAATCCACCTACATTTAAAAGACAAAAGTCACACGTAACCCTGAGGTCATAGTCAAACTTCCAAGTGGCCTCAATCACTCTCTAAAAGAATGCAAATGACCAGCTGTCTGTAAGGAATATAAATCCTTCCATTCCCTGCCATACAGTCAGAGCTGAGGAAGCTTCTTGGATGAGAAGCAAAACCTCTTCAAGGAAAAACAAAGAAAGTCCAGTTGGCTCTTGAAAAAGCAACTTTGGGAAAACCATGACCTGGATGACTGAGAATCTCCATGGACATTTAGACCAATCAGTTACTGAGGTAAATTTTATAAAGCATTTAGTTTTTATTAGTGGATGGGGTGGGAAGCCTCATAAATGGCCCTTCTGCATGTACTGATGCCAAGACGATGAGTGAATATATTAGTTAATCTTTATCAAACACTTTCCAGATTTGAGTTAGACACTGGCATGTGAAAAGGAAACAGAATTACTGGCAAAGAAGAGCAAAGAGACCTTATATGCTTAATACCTGAGGGAATGAAAGTCAGTTCATTTGTGCTTAAATAAAAGAGAAAGCACCAGCCAAACATCCATAAGGAGCAAATTTTAGAGATGGTACGTATAAGACTGTGTGAAGAGGCAGTGGGAAACTTGCCAAGAAGAGGACAAGAGAGTGTTGGGGAGTGGTTCTATCTCCTCTTGTGTCTTTGTAATGATATTAATGTGTTCAGAGCTTTGGGAGTTGTATTATTTTTGTCCTGCGGTTGAGATGTGAAACAGTTCTCAGGCATCATCCACCCTCGCAACATGAATCTGAGGCTGATCTGCAGGCCCGGCTTATTTACAATGCTAACATTACTCTGGTGGATATGTGTTGCCTGTTTCTCTGTAACAGGGGAGAGAGGAAGTGGTTTTCTACCGTGTTGCTATACACCAGCCATTGCCACAGTAACTTTGGCTTTGCAGACTTCACACAGATGACGTGAAAACTTTCAACTGCCAGATGTTCTTTCTGAAAAAAAGTCCTTGAATAAATAAAGCCACTTGTCTGGCTTCCATCCCAACAGAAATACAGGTTGAAGAAGAGCAGCATGACCACACTTTCCCTGAAAATTTACCCCTCTCTCCCAATTATTTAAGCCTTATGTATCCTGATTTATTTTCTTTGAGCAATGGGGGGGGGGGGGGGGGAAGGTGCGGAAGATGAAGAGCCTGATGGGCTAACAAGCAATGGCAATTACATAATACTGAAATGCAAGAGGAAAAATCTGAAGGATCAGCTGGGCCTAGGAGAAACCAGGAGGGAAAACAAGCCTGGATAATTCTCCAGCTATTGCCCTCCAAGCCCTAGAAATGTTCTGAAACAATACTAAGAAAGTGCAGCATTTAATGTCTATGGAGATCCTCAGTCATCCAGGTCATGGTTGTCACAAAGGTGCTTTTTCAAGAGGCAACTGGACTTTCTGTTTTTTGTTTTTGTTTTTTTGTTTGAAGACATTTCACTTCTCATCTATGAAGCTTTTTCAGCTCTGACAGGATAGTGGGGAAAGGGAAGATTTATATTCCTTGCAGATAGCTGGTCATTTGCATCCTTTTAGAGGCTCATCCTCTTCCAAGTGCTTCAAGGACCCTCTAAAAGGATGTAAATGAGCTGTCTTGCAAGAAGTATAAATCCTTCCATTCCCCACTGTCATGCCCCTGTTAGAATCTGACTCAGAGGGAGAAGAGGAACAGCCGACAGGGAGTGGGAGTGTGGTTCCGGAGGTTATGGAGGAAACTGGGGAAGGGCAAAGGCCAGCTGGGCATTCAGAGGAAGACCCAGGCCCATCCCCTCTTCATCCTAGAGCACGTAGGGAGGAACAGATAAGGGAGAAATGTGAATGGCATGGTCTGCGGGGGAGGAAAGGGCCTTGATCCCCTTCAAGGGCTGCAGCTGTGAGGACTGTTTAAAAGGACAAACTGCGCATGGGCCAGTGCTGGAAGCAAAGCGTGAAAATATTTCTTGCTTTTCAGTTCTTATCTGAGTTCTGGCGTCCTTCCCAGTGTGTGTATTTTGATATCTGTGGACATCTTCAAGCACTTATCCTGCACTGTCTCATTAATTCTTCAGGTGTGGTTTGTGTTGTTGTTTTTTCTATTTATAATTTATATGTATTTTGAGTTTGAATGGAAGTTCTTCCTTTTGTGGGGGAGTTTTTTACTCCAATCAATGATATTTGGACCTTTAAAGCCAAGTTGAAGGAATTAAAGGGACTTCACCTGTTTTTGTGACTTTGTTGCTTTTGTATCCCACCCTGGGTCATCACACCCACTATCCTGTAAGAGCTGAAGAAGCTTCATGGATGAGAAGTGAAACATCTTCAAAGAAAAAAAAACAGACAGTCCAGTTGCCTCTTGAAAAAGCACCTTTTGGATGTGCAGCTTTTAATCTCTCTCTCTTGTCAGTATCTGGCAAGCCATAGCCAGACATTGGACTGACCTTGGCAATTATAAAAAGGAAAGCCTTCTAAATAAGCATCTCTTGATCCAGCCAACAACAACCAGCATCTTTCCAACATGCTCTTCTTAGACAAGGTTTTGGAGGAAGAGGACCCTAATGAAACAGATTTTCAAGTATAGCTGATAGAAAGAGAACAGCTGGCTTAAAATTATCTAAGAAGCTTTTGTTGGTTGAGGATGAACTCTAGTTCTTCCTGCTCCTAGTTGAATATCTTAGCTAAAACACACTGGCTCTCAAAGCTTAAGTGCTTAAGCATTGCCACTGACCAAACTGTGTGGTTATTTGTTATATTAGCAGCATGCTCAGCTTCTGGTGCTCTTTGAACACGTTCATGGAATTCTGTTAGCAAAACCTCTTTTTCTTATTCTGGGAGGTTATTTTACTTCCTAGTAAAATAAGAAGGGCCTAACCTTATTTAGCTTTAGAGCCCTTATATTGGCCTTGGTAGCCTTAGTTGCTGGCCTTTTGAAAGTGAAGGATCCTTAGTACGCTCTGACCTTGGTTGTTTTCTTGCAGATCTTTCATTACCCAAACTAGTTAACATCATCAGTGCTAGTCACTAGCACCAAGGACCCCTCATTTCAACCCTGAGCTTTAAATATTTATTGTTACCTTTTAGAACTCTTTTGTGACCTCAGAAATAACTGACTATGGTTGTTGTGGTTAGCTGGTAGCAAGTGTGGACAGCTGAGGAGAGCAAGGACTCAGGTGAGGGGCCAGGACCATTAGGGAGTGGACTGCTGCCTTCAGAGATTGTGGGGGCTGGCAGCAGTGATGAGGAGGTTCCCAAGGAGCCTGTGCCAAGTGTGCATGTGTGCAGGATTGCTCGGAGGAAAGAGCAGCTACAACAGCACAGCTAACTTGGGCGTAAGGCTGCAAGGTAATGCCCACTCCTTCAAGAAGATAAAAGCCAGCTGTGAAATCAACATACTTTGCAGAAAGCAAAGACGTTTTGAAATTCCAGCCTCATGGACATTCCAGTATCCTGAGTTCGTATTTGAAGATTCTTGTATTGAAAATTATTTCTTATCTGTTATCTTTTGGCAAGTCTTGCACAGTTTGGCCAGGTTTGTGTTTATCACAGCTAATTATTTTGTAAAAGCATTAGAAGGTTTCTGTTCCTTTTGGATTGTATTTGATTTGTTGGAAAATGGTAGACTTGTGAACGATCTGCAACTTAATAATTTCATTCCCTTTTAAGTGGCAATTCCAGTTTTGTGTAGGGGACAATGGTAGTTACTCCTTTGTGGGTTCTGCAAAGTCTCTCCCCCCTCCTCCATTATGCTGCTGTTTATTATCTATCTGAAGCCACTACAGAGGTCATGTGTTGGTTCAGGGCAGAGGTGGTATTCAGCAGGTTCTGAGCAGTTCTGGAGAACTGGTAGCTGAAATTTTGAGTAGTTCGGAGAACTGGCGGTAACCTTCCCCCAGGAGTGGAGTGGAAATTGAGATTTTATAGTATCCTTCCCCTGCCACGCCCACCAAGCCATGCCCACAGAACCAGTAGTAAATTTTTTTGAATCCTACCACTGGTACAGGACATGCTATCTCTTCACCAATAGTAATGGTTATCCCAGGCCAGAGTGGAGAAAATCCTGGCCTAGTTTCGAACAGACCCCTTATATGGTGGTTTGGCCTAGTCAACCAAAGTTTTGAACTTTTTTTTTTCTTTTTAAGAGCTTTGTGATGGCTTTTTTTGCCCTACCCTGTAGGCTGCCCAAAGTCACAATAACTTGGAACATGGTAAAAATTCCCTAAATACATATTCAAGAGCCATGATAATGCAATGGTTAGAAGGCAGTTTTGCCGGTAAACTCTGCCCATAGTCAGGAGTTTCATCCTGGCCAGTAGAAGGTTGACTCTGCCTTCCATCTTTCCAAAGTTGGAAAATGAGGATGCAGATTATTGGGGACAATATGCTGATTCTAGTAAACCTCTCAGAATGGGCTGTAAAGTACTATGAAGTGGTATATAAGTCTAAGTGCTATTACTATTCAAAATTTGCCTTCTGAAAGCACTTCTTTTCATATTTCATGTAGGAAGGGCCATCCAACATTTAGGCTCAGTAGTGGATTGAGGGCTATGGAGTGATATATAAGTCTAAGTGCTATTCAAAGATGGTATTCAGCAGGTTCTAAGCAGTTCCAGAGCTGGTAGTGGAAATTTTGAGTAGTTTGGAGAACTGGCAAATACCACCTCTGACTGGCCCTGCCCACATTTATTCTCTGCCTCCTGAGTCCAGTTGATCGGTTGGGTCTTCTTTTGTTGCCCTGCACAGGAGAACAGAGCTGGAAAGCAGGTTAGTGGGGTGGGGAGGGAATGGGGATTTTGCAGTATCCTTCCCCCAGGAGAGGGGAGGGAATGGAGATCTTACAGTATCATTCCCCTGCCACACCCACCAAACCACGCCCACCAAACCACATCCACACCATGCCATGCCCACCAAGCCATGCCCACAGAAAATGGTAGTAAAAAAAACCTGAATCCCACCACTGGTGGTATTGCTATTCTATTTTAACAAATGTTTTGTTATTTCATACTCCTTTTTGTAAACAGATTCAACAATGTCTTTGCCTTTTTCTTTAATTTCATTTGCCTCTGTTAGATCCGTTCTATGATTATTTTGAGAAGGAATATGCAAAATATATAAAGCAATGTGAGACATTACAAAGTTGGCTTAACCTCAAATCTCTTCTGATTTGGAGAATTTACTGCAGAAAGCACTAAATTGCCCCATCCCCCAGTGATATTTATTTATTTATTTATTTATTTATTTGTCTGTTTGTTATTTATTCTATTTCTAAATTGCCTATCTTCCTCAGATACAGTTTGGGAGAAAATTTGACATGACCCTGAGAGAAATGGAACATTCTGGAGTTCTCTGAAACATTCCATTCAGAGGTGATATTAAGCAAGTTCTGGAGAACCAATAGTGGAAATTTTGAGTAGTTTGGAGAACCGGCAAATACCACCTCTGACTGGAGATTTTATGGTATCCTTCTCCTGCCACGCCCACCAAGCCACGCCCACAGAACTGGAAGTGAAAAAAATTGAATCTTATCACTGATTCCATTCCTGGAATGATGAATTTTGCACATTTCTTTTCTTAAATATGTTTGCTCAATGATCCTGTAATTTTTCTGATCTTCTTAAAAACACCACCCATTTCTTTTTCTTATTCATTCATACTTTATTAGTTAATACTCTTGATGAAGTTTTTTTTCTTGAGTTTCCATGCTTGAAAAAAAAAAGAAATCTGAGTTTAGTTACTGACTAGACATCTTTGTTGTTGTTTTTCTTTTGGCATACATGTTATCCTTCATGTTTCTCATATTAGCTTATTCTGAAAGCATCTTCAATCTATTTTCTTTGAAATTTTAGAAGCATATTTTTCTGCTTTTGTTTTCACGATGCCTTTGAGCTGTAATCTGTCTCTGGCATTGATCTTACATTATGACTGTATATTTTCAACTGCACACAATTGTCATCAATTTTCTCTCTTTAAACTCTGACTTTTTCACAGTGTACTGGTGGAACTATCTTGACTAAGTAGAGATTCAGCACTGCAATTTTGGTGGGTTTATTTTAATACAGAGTTTTTAAAGAAGAAAGAAAAAAAGAAAAGAAAAAAGACAAAACTTCAGAAATAAAAAAAAAAGAAACAGAAAGAAGCAGCTTCTAATTTCCTTTGCCACAAATGTAAGCATGATTACAAAGTTATCTTTTATGTTATCATTATAAAAACAGCTTGCTTTATTTATTCCTCCTCCCATTATCTACCCATAAGTTATAAGTGCATTTTTTTTTTGTTTCATGCAAAAAATCTATAAGAGATTTCCAGTCAGCCACAACTATCGATATTATCTTTTCTCTGATCAAGGAAGTCAGTTTAACCATCTGCAAATTCTTCACCAACCATTTTCTGTGGTTGGTAGTATCAAATATTTCCACTTTTGAGCATTTAATAATCTCCCTGCTGTTGTCAAATATATAAAAGATGCCTTTTTTTAAAGCTATCTGTCCATTAATCCCAAAAGAAAAGCCTCTGGTTTCAATTCTGCATTTGTCTTTAAACTGTTCTGAAATAGTGTATTAATCTGTATCTATCCCCCGCTTTTATATATCCACCATACATATAAAATAAATATCCTTTCTTGTTGTTTGGTGACTGTTTCAAGCATTGGACCTGGAGCATGCTTAAACTGCTCAATCTTGCAGGTTGGGTAAACAAAAGATCTTTCTTAGATAACCAGACCCTGTGCTATGACATTGTTTTAATTACATTTGATTTCTCTTTTTAGCTATAATGGCAAAGTAATTCCTGCCTGAGTTAGCTACTTCTATCTCAACACATAATAATAATTATTTTTAAATAAAAAGGTTGAATATGGATATTTAGGATTTTGTATTTCTCTGTTAGAAGAAATATTCATCTTGGTTCAGTTTCAAGCTAGGTAAAAGACATTGGAAACACGGAGATGGATTGGAAAGATGGTTTAACAATGAAGCAGAACCACCAAGCACATGGTTCTGGTGCAGCTGACCACATGGAGTTGAGAGGGAGAGATTTTTATAACTTCTCTTGGGTCTTGCACTTGAACTTCCTGTTTCTGTGCAAGAATATGTATTCTACTGGCTGTTGTCAGACTCCCATGGTGCCATGTAAAGGTTATGTAGGGATCATAGCTGGCTTTATAGGCAAAGTACAAATCCTCGGTATCTGAGCTAAGTTTGGTTGAAGTTTGGAGGGTGATGCACTGAAGAGGCGTTGGGCAATTCTTATTGTGGCTGAGGGCTAATCCTACCTTTGAGTGAGGTTATTTGCTTATGAATAAAGCTATCTCTCTCCTTATCTCTTAAGTGATGGCATCTGTTGTGGGCTATTAAGGAAGGTGGAGACTGCTTTCCAAGAACATGTTTCTCCATTTCTCATCCAGGGAAATATAATATTCTGCCTTTTTAAATATTTCTCAAAATATTTCATTCTTCTACAAGAGGGGTAGGTGCTAACTTTCTACATCTCCTTCTGTTTTACACAAGTACTAATGCTTACTCCAAAAGTTTTTGTTTTTAAAAATATTTGCTGTCCTGTAGTTTCTATTTTTGATTGTTTTTTTTATTTCAATGTTTTGCTTTTCTGAGTTTTTTTAAATAAATGAAAAAGCAAATGAAGGATAGGGATTGTACATTTAATGTGTTTGCAAAGTAAATGCCAAATTTAGGACAACCCATATACTGAAAAAAAATACATTTTAACTTCATTTAATACAAAGTTCACAGGAAAAAAAGGAAAGAACAAAGTAAGTGATGTTTGGCTTGATCTGTCAGTCTATTCCTGTCCAGAATAGATGTTTTGCATCAAACAGAGTTAATGTTGGCAAGGAAATTAGATTTCATTCTTTTCACATCATAGCATGACTTGTAAATCAAGATATTCAGAGCTTTCTGACATGCTCAATAATATAAACAGGAAGTGGCTCCTGGAGTGACATAGGAGGGCAGTCTCACTTGAAATCAAGCTTAACTATAACATGAAAGTTATCTACAAATTTCCTCAGGATAGAGATAAATATTTGGATACCTTCCCTGACCCATGTTATATTTTGTGATATGCATCTTCTGTACCTATTGGGAGACTTTGATTCCACTTCAGCTTTGTTGAATGGGATTTTCAGTCTTTGTGGTGCTAAAGAAAGATGCAAAAATTAGACTAACAGGAGAACCTTCTTCCAAACTGAGTGTGTATTGTAAGCAGCAGTGCCTCTTTTGATACCAATCCTCAGCTTTCTTAAAAACACCTGTCCCTTTCCGTCCCCTTGTCCATAATAGTTTTTAATCAAGGGAATTATTTTTGAACAGACAGAAATAGGATTTTAATAAACCTGGAAAGACCAGGGCTTTTTATTACTAAGAGCTTTCAGATTGACTTCTCCAGCCTTTCTTTGCACCTATAAGCTATTTTGTCCACAAGGACAAATGAAAACAGGCAGATAAAGGGAAGGCTCTTCCCATACTGCCTTGTGTTTGTTTCTCACAATACAATAGAGTAGAGTAGAGTAGAGTAGAGTAGAGTAGAGTAGAGTAGAGTAGA
>BLBF01000011.1:7037065-7151388 GCA_015471245.1 Laticauda colubrina | reverse complement strand
GAGTAGAGTAGAGTAGAGTAGAGTAGAGTAGAGTAGAGTAGAGTAGAATTTTTTATTGGCCAAGTGTGATTGGACACACAAGGAATTTGTCTTGGTGCAAATGCTCTCAGTGTACATAAAAGAAAGATAAAAGACATTCCTCAAGAATCATAAGATACAACACTTAGTGATAGTCATAGGTTAAGTCCCTGTCACACTGCCCAATGGATACAAAACGTTTGTAAAAAGGACACAGCGGACGAGAAAAATGTTCCATCCGTTGTTATCCGCTATCAAAAGGGGCAAAAATTTGCATAACCAGAGCGGATAACACGGAAAGGAACGGACGGGGGGAGGACGCAGGGCGGATGGAAAGCGGATGCAGAGCAGAAGCCTAGTGGATGAGAGCAGATGGCACATCTGCTAGGTTTCCGGGGGGGCTCAGCAAAGCGGACGCGGAATGGAAAGAGCGGATGCAGAGCGGACGCAGAACGGATGAAGCGGATGCACAGCGGATGCACAGCGGATGAAGCGGATGCACAGCGGAAGCCTAGCGGATGCACAGCAGAAGCCTAGCGGA
Source organism: Laticauda colubrina (assembly GCA_015471245.1). NCBI lineage: Eukaryota > Metazoa > Chordata > Lepidosauria > Squamata > Elapidae > Laticauda > Laticauda colubrina. The sequence goes on along the minus strand of BLBF01000011.1, from coordinate 7,150,829 downwards.
TGCCTTGCGTTAATTGCGCATGTGGGGGGGATTTATTGCATCAGCCCCGTGGATATAAAGGGAAGCAGCTCGGAAGCAGGTCACCATTCAGAGGAAAGACCTGCTGCCAGACGCATTGAGTGCCTTGCCTGCCTGCCTTGCTGCCTGCCATCCTGCCAGCCTTGCTGCCTGCCTTGCTGCCTGCCATCCTGCCAGCCTTGGTGCCTACCTCCCTGCCAGCCTTGCTGCCTGCCAGCCTTGCTGCCTGCCAGCCTTGCTGCCTGCCTGCCAGCCTTGCTGCCTGCCAGCCTTGCTGCCTTCCTGCCAGCTTCTCTGCCAGCCAGCAACCCCACAACCATGGGGAAAAAGAGGAAGCCTCAGCCATCTGCTGCCAGCCCTGGCAAGAGGGACAGGGCCACCCTCCCGCCCACTGGCCCTCACTCTGCTTCTGCTGGGGCTTATGTAGCACGGGCTTGCTCTTCTGCGGCTGAGGCTTCTGCTGCTTCTGCTTCTGGAGGAGCTGATGATGATGCTTATGGCGGTGGTGCTTCTGCTGGTGCTTACTCTGCTGAGGCTGCTCCTGGCGGTGGTGCTTCTGCTGGTGCTTACTCTGCTGAGGCTGCTCCTGGCGATGGTGCTTCTGCTGGTGCTTACTCTGCTGAAGCTGCTCCTTGTCCTGCTGGTCCTGCTGGTCCTGCTCGTGCTCCTGGACTTGCTCGTCCTGCTCGTCCTGCTCATCCTGCGGGTCCTGCTCATGCTCCTGGTCCTGCTCGTGCTCCTGGTCCTGCTTGTGCTCCTGGTCCTGCTTGTGCTGCTGCTGCTGCTGCTGATGATGATGATGATGATCCTGCTGCTGCTGCTGCTGCTGCTGCTGGTGTGGAGGAGCAGCCCCTACAAACTGGAAGCCCCTCTGATGAGGGCCCATCTGGTCCTGCCAAAGGAAGGAAGAAAGAATGACTATCTGTGGCGGAAGGGACACCGGCTGTACAGGGACACCAAAAGGAAGCAGGCTGCTTGGAGAGAGAAGGCGGAGAGTCTGGGCTACACATCGGATGTGCTTCTCGGCTGGTGGAAGCACATGCAAACCTGGTACGGGAAGCTGCACCTCAAGAAAACTGGCCAGGCCACGGTTAAGCTGACAGACAGAGAGACCTAAGTCATGGCCAGGGGCAGCTTCCTGGAGGGTGAGATCCGCCACCGAGGAGCAGCAGCAGCAGCAGCCCCTCTCATGACCCTCTCTCTCCGGCAGCCTGCTGAGAGCCAGTCCTCTTCCGGTCGAGAGTCAGCTCCTGTCTCCAGGCAGGTTTCTGTGGAGCGTGCCACGGCGTAGAACCCAAGAACAGGTGTTTTAACCATGGTGGAGCATGTGGAGGACTCCCTGGTGCAGTGGGAGAAAGGAGACGGCACTTCCACCACAGCCCTACCTGCATCCACCCACAGCTCCACCTCCACAGAAAGGCAGAGAACCAGACAGGAGGGGCAGAGCCACACTGTCCTCCTGGAGATCAGGGACACCATCCATAGCAGCATAGATCTCCTCTCTCAGCTGGTCCACACCGACTCCTCATCCTCCAACCGCAAGCCCTTCCTCACCTATGTCAACCAGACCCTCACGGACATGGCGGAACCCCAGTACTAGGTGGTGAAGGACAGGATCACCGAGCTGCTTCACAACCCTCCAGATCCAGAGGAACCTGCTCCCACCCAGTCCAGGTCTGCTCCTCCACCCCAGGTGATGTCCCTCCCATTCCAAGGCTTTCCACAGGCCCTCACCTACCAGGGCTATGGCTACCAGGAGGTCCAGCAGCACAGGCAGCAGCCCTTCCCAGCCCAGGCACAGAGTCATCGGACGACACTGTTGCCACCGGTTCCACCGATGCCACCCATGCCAATGATGCCACCGACAACACCGATACCACCCACGCCACAGATGCCACCGCCAGTCCTCACCCAGCTGCAGATCAGACAGCCCCACTACACTGCTCCTTCCTCCACCCCTCAGCTAAGCCCGGCCTCAGTACATCTGTCCTCGGTACTGGGGCTGACACCACATGGCATGGAGGAAGGAGCTCTCAACATCACGGGGTTGAGCCAGCTGTCTGAGAGCTTCCTCAACACACCATCACCTGTTGTCCTCTCGGGGCCAGGCACCCCAGTGGCGCTTCAGACCAGCACTCCAGCAGCAGCCACCTCCACAGCACCTGGACCCTTCACCCCTGAGACTGGGCACACCTCCGAGTGACCAAGAGGAGTGCCAGAGACTGGGTGGCTACCTGTAGTCTTTATTTGGACACTTGACTTGGGTCATTTTCTTTTACAGCTTGTGATTAATAAAGTTTATCTTTGCTTCACACACTTACTTCATTTATTTATGTCAATAAAGTTTTCATGGAAACTTTTAGAAATGGTTTAAGCCTTTGCATGCTTATGGGATGGGTTAAGATAGCAGTGGGATGGGCAGGGATACCTGTGGTATGGGTAATAACGGCAGGGTTACCTTTGGGATGGGTTAAGATACCTGTGGGATGGGTTAAGATAGCTGTGGGATAGATAAACCTCCAGTGCAAGCATAGTGGGACTGTATGGTCCACCCTCCCAGGTGCCACACCTATGGCCCTTCATTATCAATAGTAATGTAAGAATTGATCCACACATTTGAACATAAACACAACTCTTCATTAAATGCCCTGTTCATTGTAGGCCCACCCAACATACATGGCCCAATCTCATCAGTGTGATGAGACAGGCTGAAGGAAGCATCCATTAATCATCTATCATCCTGTCTTGCCACTCCACTGCTCCAGCTGGGGAGTTGCACCAGTGTTTCAGGAGGTTGCGCTGCTTCTTCCCTTCATGTGAGGCTCTGTTGGGGCCTTGCACATCCTCAGTGTCTATCAGGTTTTGCCCTTGCCTCCATTCACCAGGCTCCATGTCCCCATTGCCTTGTTCACGGTCCACAAGCCTGTTCTGCAAGACTGGGTAGTGGGTGCGCATGAGATTGTGCAGGATGCAGCAAGCTTCCACGATCCTCCTCACAGTCTGTGGGCGATGCTGCATGGTGGTGAGAAGTACCTGGAACCTGTTGGCCAGGATGCCAAAGGCGTTCTCCACCATCCACCTTGCCCTGGACAGCCTGTAGTTGAAGATCCTCTCTTCACGGATGAGGAGTCTGGAAGTGTAGGGCTTCATGAGGGAGAAGGTTCTGAGGGAGAAGGTGTCATCCCCCACGATGAAGTAGGGCACATCTTGTGTGTCGTTGGGCAGGGGGTCTGGATCTGGGAAGCCCATGATGAGGTTGCATTCCAGCCCCTCCTTGAGGTCACTGGCGTTGTATACCTGGGCATCTGAACATGACCCGTTGCCTGAAGCATCGATGTACATGAACTTGTAGTCAGCATTGACCATGGCGAAGAGGACGATGCTGAAGAAGCCCTTGTAGTTGAAATAAGTGGACCCCGACTTGGCTGGTGCTTTGCAGGCCACGTGCTTCCCATCTATGGCTCCAACGGTGTGGGGGACGTTCCACTTCTGATACCACTGCTCTGCAACTTTCTTCCAGCCTTCTTCAGTTGAGGGGCACTGGAGGAGCTCCTCCAGGTATTCTTCGATGATGGCCTGCACCACTTCTCTGACCACAATGCTGATGGTGTTGTGTGGCACCCTCCAGCCGTACTGCATGCTCCTGTAGATCAGGTGGCGCAGAGTGAGTGCCACCTTGAGCCCAGGGTCCAGGCTGGGCCAGAAGTTGGTGCTCTGCTTTGTCAACCTGGGTGTCAGCCGCTGCACAACTTCATCAAACATGGCTGGAGGCATCCTCATGAAGTTCTGGAATGCACGAGGGTCTTCGTTCCTGAGCTCCACCATCAGCTTGTTGTACAGTCCGTACTCTGCTCTTCTCCCGATCCATCTTCGGACCCAGATGCTTCTTGGCTGCCTCCTTTTCTTCCCGTAGTAGAGTTCACAGAGCCTGTAGATGGCTTCGCACTGTTGCAGAATGATGGTGGCTGCCAAAAGGACTTTGTTACGATCCATGGTGGACATGACTGGATGCTGTGGAAGAGGAAGAGCCAGATGAAGGCTGCAGAGGTCTGCACAGCAGGGCTGCTGGTCTGAAAGTGAGATGCAGGTGAGTTGCTCCCCCTTTTTATAGGCAATATAGGTTTTCCCCTATGTGTCCCTTTGCATCCTCTAGGCATCCTCTAGACATCCTTAATATCCGAGATAGGTCCCCTCTGCGAACGTTTTTTCCATTTTAAATGCTTTCTTTGCGAGCTACATCCGCTTTCATCCTTTCTCCATCCGTGCTACTAACGCTGCGCGTCCGTTCTGTGTCCGTTCTGCTTCCTCCCTGCGTCCGTTTACCGCTGGAGCGGAGTGAGTTGCGCAGATGCACAGCAGATGCCTAGCGGATATAGCGGATGCAGAACGGATGCAGAACGGATGTCCCCCATATGCCTAGCGGATGCAGAACAGACGCATTGGATACATTTTTCCGCTCAAAAGTTTTGAGCAGCTCAAAAACCTCTGAGTGGATGAAACGTCAATAGACGGATGCTGGACGGATAGAGAGGAAGCAAAACGGAGGCAGTGAGTACAGAACGGAAGCATCGCGTTAACCAATGGATGGCAAGTGTTTTTCTCCGTTTTCCATCCTCTTTCCATCCATTGGTGCAGTGTGACAGGGGCTTTACTAATAAGCAATCAAATCATACTAGGAAACAAATAAAACAATATAAATTATAACAATACAAGCAACATGGTCATAGTCATAAGTGGGAAGAAGGCCAAACATTCCTAATTTATTAAATTAAATTTCATGCTGTTATTAAAATACATGAGATCAGGAAAGCTCTGATCTTTTAATAGGATAGAATAGAATTCTTTATTGGCCAAGCGTGATTGGACACACAAGGAATTTGTCTTTGGTACATATACCCTCAGTGTACATAGAGGAAAAAAAATACATTGACCAAGAATGATAAAATACAACACTTAGTGTTGGTTACTAATAAGCAACCAAATCATACTAGGAAACAAATAAAACAATATAAATTGTAAAGATACAAGCAACACAGTTATAATCTAATTGTTAGTCAGAGGAAACTATGTTTCAAAAGAAAAATAGAATTCTGTACATTTATTTCTCTTCAAAATAGAAGTGAGGTTCTGTATCTTCATGTACTTCCTCATAAATGTTTTTTTACATCAAATGCCACAAATATCCATTAGGAATTCTTTTTAAAAAAAAATTTTTTATTACTTTTTTAAAACAAACATAAACAAACAAAACATAAAAACATCAAGTCATCTTTCATATATGTACATACAGTGTGCCGGTTGGTTTACAAATTGTTTTATGCTTCCATTTCATAGTCTTCAATTATAATTACATTGTATATAATATCATATTTTCAATCAAATATTAAATACATTAATATTATCATTAATCAATCATTTGACTATACTTTTATTCATTCATGTTTTACAGAATAATCATATTTTACTTAATTTGTTTTATGACAATTCATATTATCATCCCAGATCTATCCAAGAATCATTTTGTAGATATAATGATAAAAGAATACATCTTTATATATTTAATATTTTCTAAAAATCTACATATCTCATCACTATATTTTATTGTCTAACCATTGATAGAATAGGTCCCAAATTTTATAAAATTGTTTATCATCTTGTTCTCTAATTTCAAATGTCAATCTACTCATTTCAGCACATTCCAATATTTTCTTCATGATTTCCTCCTGTGATGGTATTTTCTCATTTTTCCAGTTTTTAGCAAATATAATCATAGCCGCTGTTAATACATTTATAATCAGATATTTCAAATCTTTACTATATATTTCAGGTAAAATTCCCAATAAAAATATACCTGGTTTCAAATCTATATTTTTTTTTGTCATTTTTTCCAACCACGTGTGGATTTTAGTCCAGTATTTTTTAGCATCCACATAAGTCCACCACATATGGTAATATGAGCCAGGTGTCTGATGATATTTCCAACATTTTCCGGATTTATTCTTGAACATTTTTGCTATTCTTGTCGGGGGAAAATGACACCTGTAAAACATCTTATACAATTTTTCTTTATAAGCTGTCGACATTGTCATTTTATAATTTTGAGACCACAATTTTTGCCATTTCTCCAGATCAATCCCATATCCAAAATTCTTCCCCCAAGCAAACATAGTTTCTTTAACTTGTTCTAGTTTAATTTCTAATAAATATCCATACAATTTTTAATCACCTTTTCATCAGTACCTGTCAAAATCTTATCTAAATCAGTCAGTTTATCATATAAACCTTTTGTTTTAGAATCCTTGTCATACCTTGAATGTATTTGCGCATATGAAAACCAATTCATATTTATTACTTGTTTCTCTAGTTTTTGTATAGGTTTAAGTTCACCCTTTTCATTCAATATTTCACCATATCTAACTGTTTGTTCCTTTTTGTATATTATAGGATAAAAAAAAGCTTCAATAGTCGATAGCCAGACTGGAATTTTCAAATAACATTATCTTTTAATCTTCTCCCAATTTAACCACGGAGACTCCCGTATATAATGTCTTCTAAAATACCCCTGTGTTTTAGTTCCTTTATACCATAAAAAAGCATGCCACCCCAACAACAGATCATGTTCTTCTAATGTCAACAATCTAGTATTTCTTAATGTTATCCATTCCTTAACCCACTTCAGATTTATAGCTTGGTAATATAACTCCCAATTAGGCAAACCAAATCCTCCTCTTGTTCTAGCATCTTGCAAAAGTTTTAACTTTATTCTCGCTTTCTTACCTTGCCACATATATTTCAACACAATTTTATTTAAATCTTCAAAATAGTCTTTGCCAAGTCTAATTGGAATTGTTTGAAACAAATATAAAATTCTGGATAATATATTCATCTTGATTGTTGATATTCTTCCTATTAATGACAGTTGTAAATTTTCCCATTTCACCAAATCTAGCCCTATCTGCTGCTTAAGTTTAATATAATTATTCTCTTTTAGTGTACTGCATCTTGCTGTCAAGTATATCCCCAAGTACTTGATCTTATTCATGACCTGAATTTTCAATAGGTCTGCCAGTTCTTCCTTTTGTCTTGATAGCATATTCTTTGTCAAAATCTTTGTTTTATCTTTATTTATTTTCAAACCAGCCATCTTTCCATATGTCTCTATCTTTTCTATCAATTTTGATGCTGTTTCTAGTGGGTCTTCCAAGATAAAAACCAGATCATCTGCAAATGCTTGCAACTTAAATTCTTCCTTTTTAATTTTCATCCTTTTATATTCTTTTCATCTCTAATATTTCTATTTAGCACTTACAAAGTTAACATAAACAACAGAGGTGATAGTGGGCACCCTTGTCTTGTTCCTTTTCTTATGTCGATAGAGTCTGTCAGCTCTGTCTCTTTCATTACCTTTGCCATTTGCTTGTAATATATAGCTTCTATTGCTTGAATAAATTTTCTAGCAAAGCCCATCTGTTCCAGCAGTAATAACATGAATCACAGAACTGAAGTCATACTGGATGGCCCACTGAATTAAATAAGGAAGTGTGTCTCAAACTCAGTAGCTCTGCTAAATAAGAAAGTGTTCCAGTTTGTGCACAAGAGAAAAAAACAAGATAAGGCTAGAACAATGGGGAATTGTAATAAAGTGCTGCGATGTCAGAAACTGTGTAACTGCTTTTGCTAGATAGGGAGTTAGTATGAACCTTCAAAATATATGTGTCAATTTGAAAACAGAAAGAATGTGAGCCAAGCCCTCGTACGAGGGGGCGGACAGTTAGGGTATAAAAATGCTGCCTGAATTTTGCTCTGTGTTCTTTCAATGCCTGAGGGAACCTGTCTCTGCAGACACATGAATAAAACCTTGTTTTCCTTGGATCAATGAATCTTTTGGTGGTTTTTTATCTGCTTCCACCTCACAATTTAGCGCTCAACGTGGGGCCCCGACAGAATTTCGATTGGAGAAAAGGAACTGGGTAAGTGTGGTGCCACCGCCTCTCATTGTAGAGGGGCCCCTCCCTTGTCTCAGTTGGATCCCAGGGTAACTGCACTCAGCAGACGATCCTTGGAAACAAGTGAGAGAGAAGCCAGCCTGACGCTCTGGGAGTGTCATTGATCACCTGAAGTGGGGACGCCCACACTCCTTTCGTCTCCGGGGACCATGGGTGTATCAGGTGAGTTTGTTGCCTTTCGGGATAGAAGAAGGGATATACTGTCCTTAAACTCTGGTAATCCAGGGATATACTGTCCTTAAACTCTGGTAATCCAGCGACTGCTGGAGGACAGTGTAAATCCCTGAGTTGGGAATCTCTGGGAGATTGTTGGTGGGCAGCGTGGAGAATGGGAAAGGGACAAAGCAAGTGTGAGACGTTCCAAGAGGGAATGGGTATTGAGATAGAAAAGACCCTGAGAAGGCTGATTCCAACTGACTCCCCATTGGGTCAACTACTACAACAATGGTCATTGCCCCATCTGAGGATTTACACTCGGAGTCTAGAGAAAAAGAAAATGATCTACCTATGCCAATATAGGTGGCCGAAGTATCCCCTAGTAGACCCTGAGTTTCCTTACCACTTGGATCCTGAAAGGAATACCAGCACATACTGGATAACTCAGTTGAAAGAGTAAATAGTGAAACACCGGATGAAGGAGCAAATACCCTATGTGGAGGTATGGTATCATGTTCACTTTGAAGGTCCAGTTCCACCAGAAACAGAAGTAGGACAGTTTGTCAGCAAGGTGGAGGAAAACGAAACTGAAGACTGGATGGGGAGTCCACCGGCATCGGCTCCGGCAGTCCTGGCACCACCGCCCCTGCCGGCTCCAGTTGCCCAGGCTCCACCTCTACCTGCATATCCAGGACTCAGAAAGGAACTGGCTCAATTAAACAAGGACCTAGAGAATTTGCCTCCAGGAGGAAGGTCGGCCAATCCCGTGTCGGCCTTCCCAGTCAGAGAAGTCCCAAATGGCATGAATGCGCAGGGGAATCCAGTCACCGTTTTCGTGGCTGTCCCCATAAAATCTGCTGAGTTACGGGATCTGAAAAAGACCCTTCCGAAACTCCATGAGAATGCTCATGAAGTGGCGGAACAGTTGGAATTGTTTCTGGGGCCCAATGAATACACATACCAAGAACTGATGTATATTCTTGGACACCTTTTCACCCCCCGAAGAGAGGAACCTCATTAGGAGGGCAGCAATGGCTGCCTGGGATAGGAGACATGCAGGGCAACAGGGAGCAGTGGCTGCAGACACAAAGTTCCCCATAGCCGATCCAAATTGGAACATCAATAATAACGCTCATAGGGAGCACATGAGAGATATGAAACACATGATCATTGAAGGGGCCATCCCTCAAGGGAAAAACTTGACCAAAGCATTTGAAATAACACAAGGAAAGAATGAGTCCCCAGGGGATTTCTTTGCTCAGCTCCGTGAAGGATTAACCAAGTACTCCGGAGTGGAGCCAGAAACCCCTGCCTTCGAGACTCTCCTGAAGATGCAATTCATCACCAAAGCATCGCCAGATATCCAGAAAAAGATCCAGAAGACAGAGGGATGGACTGATTTGGGCATGACAGATTTGATGAGAGCAGCCCAACAAGTTTTTGTGAACCGAGACTCAGTTAAAACCAAACAGAAGTCTCAGATGATGGTAGCTGCTGTGCAAATGGCAGCCAAGAATGAAGTTAGGAAAAACAGGGAGACCCAGATGTCAGATCCGAGGCCAAGGTGGAGAGATGAAAGATCTCCCAGCAGGGAGTGGAGACCCCCGGTTAGGCAAGGAGGTCCAGGGGGCAATCAAGGCAGTCGATTCCAATGGCCGTCCCAGAGTAGAACTTGCTTCAGTGCGGGAAAGAGGGACATTTTGCGCACAAATGTCCCCAAACCCCAGAGGAACGAAGCTATGCCCTATATGATTAGGGAAGTTCCGGCTCCCCAAGAGGGACCCATGGGGAGCCATTGGTAAATGTGTTAGTGGGTCCTGACCATCAGGAACAACTGTTCCTGATCGACACCGGCGCAAGCCGGACATCTGTATGCGATCCGGTAGAGGGAGCATGCAGGTCAAAGCAGACTTTAAAGGTGGTTGGGGTGAGTGGGAAATCCCAAGAGGTCAAGATTTTGGAAGAGGTGAGATTGGAATTGAATGATGTGGTTACTGAAACTGAAATATTGTATATTCCGGATTCAGGGATGAACTTGCTAGGAAGAGACTTGCTGGATGTTTTGGGAATAGAATTGTGGGATAGAAGGAAGGAAGCTCGCATGTGTTTGTTAACAACGGAAGATGAGGAGAAGATATCAGGTGTGTGGGCAGGAGGTGAAGGGGTTAGTAAGAAAAAAAAGGTGAAATATTTGAGACATTACATTCAGCAGGGGGTGAGGTCCTTGGACCCTGAAAGGGTGAAGGGGATCATGAGCTTGGCTCCTCCCAGGAACAAGACAGAGGTGCGGAAAGCATTGGGATTATTGGGGTATTGCAGAATCTGGGTAGACCAATTCACAGTGTTGGCATAGTTTTTCCATAGAAAGTTGCCTGGAAAGGGAAAGCACATAGAATGGGAAGAGGGAGATAGTGAAAGGTGGGAAGAGCTGAAGAAGGCTTTGTCAACCGCTCCGGTTTTAGCCTTGCCAAACCTGAAATTACCATTTCATTTGTATGTGGCGGTGGCTCAGGGAACAGCAGTTGGAGTCCTTGCCCAAAAGGGGGGGGGGCAGTACCAGCCGGTAGCCTTCCTAAGCAAGGGTTTGGAGCAAGTTGTGAAAGGATGGCCAGTTTGTGTTCAGGCTGTGGCAGCAACAGCGATGTTGGTGGTGGAGAGCAAAAAGTTAACCTTTGGGGGAGCTTTGGTGGTGCATTCGCCTCATCCGGTCAACTCAGTGTTGAGCCAGCTGGCTACCACTTGGATGACCGAAGGGAGGATATTGAAGTATGAAATCATTTTGAGAATCAGTCCTGATGTGGTAATAGGGACAGACAAGAATCTAAATCCAGCAGAATTCTTGGAGGGGAGAAGGCAGGCGTGAGAACTGGAAGACCATGATTGTCTATTGCAAGTGGAACTCATGACGAAGGTTAGAGAGGACTTGGAAGAGACTCCATTGGAGAAGGGAGAGAGGTGGTTTATAGATGGATCTAGCAGGGTGGGAAATGGAAAGCGAAAATTTGGGTTTGCAATAGTAACCCGGGAAGGTGAGGTAATAGAGAAAGGGTCACTCCCAGCTGCTTGGTCAGCCCAGAAATGTGAATTGCTTGCCCTGACCAGAGCCTTTGAATTGGCTGAGGGGATGGAAGTAACGATTTGGACTGATTCCAAGTATGCATGGGGGGTGGTGCACACGTTTGGGAAAATCTGGAAAGAAAGAGGGTATATCAAGGTGGATGGGAAGCAAATAGAGCAAGTGCAGTTAGTAGAGCAAGCCTTAGAGGCATTGCAACTCCCCAGCCGAGTATCAATTGCCCATGTGAGCGCACATCAGAAGGGGAACACACCGGAGGTTGTGGGAAACCGATGGGCGGACAAATGGGCGAAGGAAGCTGCAGGGGAGATAGAGTTGGTAATGGTATCTATACCAATACTGGAAAAGGAGGACGAGAGGGAGGAATGGGAGCCAGAGAAAAAGGAAAAGTTGGAGTTGGAGAAAGAGGGATGTGTCAAAACCCCAGAGGGATGGAAGATGTCGGAGGGAGTCAAGGTGGTGTCACCCATTGTCATGAGGGGAATATTGGAGAAAGTTCATGAAGGAGGACATCGGGGAATGGAGGCCTTGGTCATGTCCGTTAAACCTCACTGTTGGAGTCTGAGGATGTGGACGGTAGCTCAGAGCATCTGCTGGAAATGTTCGATTTGTTTGAAAGTAAATAAGAAAGCGGCATGCAAGAAAGAGATGGGAGGGTGACCCCTAGTGGGTTGGCCTTTTCAGAGAGCACAAACTGATTTCACTGAGTTGCCAGAAAAGCGGGGTTGGAAGGAATCTTCCCTTAGCTCTGCTCAAGATCAGAACTTGTCCAAGGAAAGACACAGGGGTTTCTCCCTTTGAAATGCTGATGGGGAGACCCTATTTGGCCAAACTAGGCAATCCCATACTAGAGTTCAGGGACTTGTTCCTTCGGAAATATTTGCTGGCACTGTCTCGGTCTTTGCTTTCTCTTCACAAACAGGGACTGTTGGTGCAATGACCACCTTTGACTGGTAGCCAACACCCACACAAGGCTGGAGACTGGGTCCTGATAAAGACTTGGAGAAGTGAAAAACTGCAACCTAGCTGGAAAGGTCCGTACCAGGTGCTACTGATGACTGAATCTGCAGTCCGTACTCGGGAAGGAGGCTGGACGCATTACAGCAGAGTCAAGAAAGCACCAGAACCTGAGAAACCTTGCAAGGCAATCCCAGTGGACGGTCAGCCGTTAAAGATAACCTTGAAGAAATAGCCAGCAGAAACCACCATGGAGATGTCGGCTGAACTCTGAAGAGGACTATTTGTTGCAACTATATTTACATTAATACATCAAAGAAGTTCACAATATGTTGGACCTGCGGGTGACTTGGGAACAGGCTTGTGGGATGACAATGTGTTCATAAAGGATCTCAAGAAGGTCTCACATTCCTTGAACATCACCAATTGCTGGTTATGCATGCACATGTCAGGAAGAACAGGTGAACTGGAGTGGCACATGTACCATCGGGTATGTGATATAAACTTGATGGCCTTCCCCAAGGCCGGATACATAATAAAAGAGACTCAGAATCTGGCCTTACTCGGAGACTCTGGACCCAAATCTCCTGTGGTATAATAACACCATTGGGAGTAGCCATGAACTACCGAGATATACATATTCTAAATAACTTCACGGTGACAATGTTCAATGATACAATAAAGAATATTAAAATGATCAACACCGAGCTTTCTGAAGTAAGACAGGTTGCTCTACAAAATAGGTGTGCTTTAGACATTGTATTAGCTACAAAAGGGTGTGTGTGTGCTCTGATTCATTCACATTGCTGTGTATACATCCATGATTTCCAACCCAATATTACAAAGACAATAAAAGTAATGGAAGAATGTATTCGCTCTAATCCATTATCACAAAGAGGTGACTCCTCATTGCCAGACCTGTGGGGAGCACTATGGTCTTGTCTTCCCAGTTCCACTTAGTTTAGATCGACCATAATGGGAATTATATTGATTATTATATGCTGTGTATTGTTGTGTTGTTGTGTTCAGTGTCTCCCTGGTGCAATAACAACGTGTGGGAAGATAGGGAAATCCTTGGGTTCAAGATTTGAGAAGAAGCAGGAAGCAGAACCTCTAATGATGTATCAGAGAGAAATCACTCTGAAAGAAGCAGAGGATCTGCTATTTGAGTTTGAGACAAGAGTGGAAAAAGAAAAAGGGGGGATTGTGAGCAGAACCGAAGTCATGATGGATGGCCCATTGAATTAAATAAGGAAGTGTGTCTCAAACTCAGTAGCTCTGCTAAATAAGAAAGTGTTCCAGTTTGTGCACAAGAGAAAAAAACAAGATAAGGCTAGAACAATGGGGAATTGTAATAAAGTGCTGCGATGTCAGAAACCGTGTAACTGCTTTTGCTAGATAGGGAGTTAGTATGAACCTTCGAAATATATGTGTCAATTTGAAAACAGAAAGAATGTGAGCCAAGCCCTTGTATGAGGGGGCGGACAGTTAGGGTATAAAAATGCTGTCTGAATTTTGCTCTGGGTTCCTTCAATGCCTGAGGGAACCTGTCTCTGCAGACACGTGAATAAAACCTTGTTTTCCTTGGATCAATGAATCTTTTGGTGGTTTTTTATCTGCTTCCACCTCGCAACATTATCAAATGCCTTCTGTGCATCTAGAAATATCAGAGCCATTTATTTTTCAGGATGTGCCTCATAGTATTTCGAAGTATCCAAGATTACTCTCATATTGTCTTTAATTTGTCTCTTTGGCAGAAATCCATTTTGATCAGGATGGATAAAATTATTTAAGTATTATTTAGTCTTTTTGCCAATATTGAAACAAAAATTTTATAATCTGCATTTAGTAGGGAAATAGGTCTATAGTTCTTAATTTGTAATGGATTGGTCTCCTCTTTTGGAACAAGTGTGATATAAGCTTCTGACCATGATTTAGGTGTCCTCTTCTTTAATAAAACTTCATTCATAACTTCTAGCAATGGAAAGTTCAATGATTCTTGTAATGTTTTGTAAAATTCTGCCGGGAGTCCATCTAGGCCTGGTGCCTTTCCATTATTTTGCTTCTTGAGTGCTTCAGTTAACTCCATCATCCTTATATTGCTTTCTAACATTGTTTCAATCTCTTTAGGTATCTGGGGTAAATTAGCATTCTGTAAATACTGTTTAACTCTTTCCTCATCAATATTCTCTTGTGTGTATAGTTTCCCATAATAGTCTTGAATGATTTCCTTCTTCTCTTTACTACCATAGCAAACTTGGCCTTGGTCATCTATTAATTGCAATATTTTCCTTGATTCTTTCTCCTTTCTTAATTTATATGCTAACCATCTACCTGGTTTATCTGCATCTTCAAAATAGTTCTGTTTAGCACCTCTAATTTTTTTGTGCTAATTCTTCTTTATCTGTTAGACCCATTTTATGTTTCGTTATATCCATTTTTAACTTAATGTCCTTTTTCTGTGGCATTTTCTGTAGCTCTTTTTCAAGTCCTTTATACTCATCTTCTAATACCTTAGAGGCTAATCTTTTCATGGTATTTCTTTTCCTTGTATAGTCTATTATCAAGCCTCTGGCATATGCCTTCATTGTATCCCATACATTCTGGATTGATGTATCCTCTTTTTTGTTTTCTCGAAGGAAAAATGCCAGTTCTTTCTCCATCCACTGTGTGAAGTCTTTTTCCTTTAATATAGTATTATTTAGCATCCATCTAGATCTTCTTCTTTGTCCTTTCCATTTAATTGTCATTGGATTATGATATACCCAAGTACTTGTTTCAATATTTATTTCTTGTACGTTAGTTAACAATTCTGTTGACATCCATATCATATCTATTCTGGACCATGATAAATGTCTATTTGAATAGAAGGTGTATTGTTTAGTTTTAGCATTTCTTTCTCTCCATGTATCTTTTAAGTTTATTTCATCTACCATTTTAAAAAAAGATTTAGGGAGAATCTCTCTATTTTGCTTTATTGTTTTCTATGCTGTATAGTCCAGTTTATTGTCTATAATTCCATTAAAATCTCCCATCATAACTATATTAACATAGTCCAGTTCAATTATTTTTATATGTAATTTTTTATAGAATTCTTCTTGATTGTCATTCGGGGCATAGATTGCAATCAGGAGTGTTTTCGTATTATTATCCATTATTTCCACCAATAATATTCTTCCATCGTCATCAGTATAAATCAATTTCGCTGGGATGGTCTCTTTAACATAGAAAACCACTCCTCTTGCATTGTTTCAAGGAAGTAAATATTTTCCCTAATTTTGGCTGTATCAACAATTGTTCATATTGTTTTTTAATATGTACTTCTTGTAGGCAGATATATATATCAAATTTTAATTTCTCTAATGAAGAACGGTTTTCCTTCTTTTAACGGCTGAGTTAAGTCCATTTATATTAATTGTAATCAATTTTTTCTCTTCCATGGTTATATTTTGTAGTTAGGTTTGGCAGCTCTCATGGATCTTGGTTCACATTGTTCTTTGGCTTCCTCCTTTCCACATACTGCACCTTCTTCTTTTTCAGTCATCATTTGGGAGTCCTCCTGGAATTCAATTAGTGAAATTTATTTTTCTGCCTCTTCCTCCCCTCTGAAAAATTATGTGTAAAATGATTCAGCTTTCTCAATGGAGTCAATTCTATATCTCTGTTCTTGCCATGTGAACATTAAACCTTCTGGAATCAGCCATATATAATTCACCTCTTTTTAAAGTAGCAATTTGGTCAAGAATAGGTATTCTCTTCTCATCTCTCTCACTCTTCTGGGTACTTGTTTCAAGACCACAATCTCCTTATCTTTGTATTTCAATGTTTTCTCTCATGCCATTTGCAATATTTGCGATTTAATGGCTTTCTTTGTAAATCTGATGTGAACTTCTCTTGCTAAGCTATTTCTCATCGCATATCTTGTGAAGACTCAATAAACCTCATCTATTCCATCCATCATCTTCTCTTTAGCTATTTCCAAAGCTTCAGCCAATATTTCTATCATTATCTCAGCTGGATTTTGTCCTTTTTCTTCCTCTATGTTTTGGAATCTAAGATAAAATTCTGATCTGTCCATATCCCATCTCAGCATACCACTTTTATCTTGTTCAACCACAGTTAATCTGTTATCAATGTCTTCAATCTTCTTGTCTCTTTGTTTATCTTCAATTTTTTGGAGTCTCTCATCATACTTCATCATCATTTGTTGGATGTTCTCCACTTTTTCAATGGTTTTCCCTGTTCTTTGTTCAATGTTCTCTATTCTCTTTTCAATATTCTCTGATCTTGTTTGAATATTTTGAATTCCTTGCATAATCTTCTGCAGGATCACTTTTTCTTGTTCTTTTTCTTGCCTTAACATTGTCTGTATTGAACATTGTCCTCCAGATGGTGGAGATGAAGAAGTAGAAGTTGAAGAACCAGGAGCTGTTAATTTCCTCCTCATTTTGAGCAATTCAAAATCTTCAGGTTCTTCTAGACCTTAATCCAATAGTGAGAATATGGGAAATAGTCTGCAATGAGAGACAAGAGTGGTTGAATGAACGCAAGAGGACTTAAGAGGAAATTATTGGATTCTGTGGCCCTTTGGACTTAGTTCCGCCAGACGTTGGCTTGTGTGATCTTAGGAAGAAAGGAAGAAGTGGATGGCGTGACCAGTAGAAAGGCTGCCATGGACACCCTTGTCTGTCCAAATGCCAGATAAAGTGGGAAAGCAGTGGAAGATGGGAACTGTTGAAATAAGACCTTAGTACTTTTCTCCTATTGGAAATCTCCTCCCCCTGATTTATAACCAACAAAATTGAACAGAACCAGTTAGTATTTCAAGAGCTGGGTCAAAGCAGTCATAACATTTGAGGGATGTTTATCTAAAATTGGAACAGCTGGGTCAGGTCACATCTGGGATATGGAAGAAATGGCTGGCAAGGTCTTCAGGTGTGTTCTGCATTATGGTATGAAAGAGCTTCTCTGCTGCCTTCATGGAATAAATCAGATTTTAATGTATTTATTCAGATAAAATTCCTTCACTGAAACTTTGGGACAAATGGCTAACTTTCTGGAGCTTTTTGATTAAATGGAATTTGTGCTTAGATTAAATCTACTATTTTGGCCTGTAGGTGGCAATAATGAGCCAGCCTTGCTCCATGAGAAGGTTCACCCACAAGGTTACTGCACTTTTAGGCAATTGCCATGTGATTCTGAGAGATGATCCAATTTTAGTCATAGGAAGTCAGAGAGATGACTCATCCTGATTTGGCTTTATAAAGTGACTTGAGATTCTTTGTTAAAGAGTAACTTAATTTATTTGTATGGGATGGTGACAATTCACTCTGTCTTGGAGCTGCCCTTGAAGACCAAACAGGAATTACTGCTGGTACAAAAGGCAGCTACCCAGGTACTTGGAGGACACTCCCAACATTGCCATGTGACAACATTGTTGTTATGGGAGTTGCATTGACTGCCTTTTTGTTTTCCAGGGCAAATGTGGTTCAGGGCTTAGAAACCATCTCTGATGCTTAGAAACTACCCGAAATGCTGAAGCTACCATATGATGAGAAGGTGCATAGAGACAGGCATTCTTGGGGGCGGCTTCTGTCAGTTGCCACCTTATGCTTGCTTATGCTTTGCTGCAATGCAGTGACAGACTGCCATGAACTGGGGAGAGGGGAAATGAAAGGGATGAATGCTTGAGAAAAAGAAAGTAAGCACTGTATCCAGGGGTGGGATTCAAAAATTTTAACAACCGGTTCTATGGGTGTGGCTTAGGTGGTGGGCTTGGCTTGGTGGTCATGTGACTGGGTGGACATGGCTTGGTGGTCCTGTAATTGGCTGGGTGTGGCCAACTCAATATTACTCACATCAAGGCACGCATCTCCTTGCCTGGCCTGTATAAAGAAATATGTAAAAGGGTGAAATCTAATTTTATTTGTTTTCTGCCCATCCTACTCTCAAGTGACTCTGGAGAGCTATTATCCTACATCACTAACTTCACTTTGTTGCTGAGGATTTCAGTAGCTGCGTTCTGATAATTTGCCTTAATTTGACCTGATGCCAAACATTTTTTACAATGTTATTGATCATAAAACATCTCCCAGGATCTAACATCTGAAAAGAAAAGTGAGTTGAAGTAAACAACAACAACAACAACAACAACAACAATCCTGGATTGATAGCCTGAAGTTCTGCTGAGGTTGAATTTCTAACACTGAAAAGGAACATGTTCATAGAAAAAAAAATGTTTAATTTTGTACATTTGTAATTGATAACCCTATTTATTAGATAGATATTTCACCTTTTCACCAAAAGGTGAAATATCTCAACAACCTCCAAGTCAACACAAATGCACATTACTAATAAAAAGTACAATGAAATCATAGCAGAAATAGAACATGAAACATTTATACAAACTAAAAACTGTCCCCAAATCTACTTCAAAATCCAAATGAAACAGATGTTTCTTGATACCCTTCCTAAAATCAGAGAGGGGGATCAATTACAAGGAACTGCATTTCAGGAACAGCATAGTTGTTGAGTGGAAACCACAATCCTTTGGTACCATTGCTGTCCAGCAAGAGCTTTATGACACACCTGTGTGTTTTCTTTGTTGCAGCAAACAGATTGATGGGGCATAAGTGGTGCTGAAAGCACAGGATCTGACAGAGTAAAACATCACAGTATATACACACACTTAAGCAGAGATGTGTCCCTCTAGCATGTGGCACACTGGTTACCACATGATAAGAAGCCATTTGCTGAACTGTACCATTAATTGGTAGACAAGCTGAACAAGGTATATATGTACATTTCCACATGGCATGTTGCAATTAATTAACAGCATGCCACAGGATTTGGAGCATGGATCACGGCCCAGTTCCCTTCAGTCTGCTTTCCCCCTCCCTCCAAAAAGGGAGGATATTCTGAAGAATTTAAAAAAGGAGCCCTGTTTTAGTTCAAGGTAGTTTAATTATCTTCAGTATTGGTCAGCTGTGGTGGTGCAGTGGTTAGAATATAGTATTGCAGGCTAACTCTGCTCACTGCCAGCAATTCGATCCTGGTGGGCTCAAAGTTGACTTAGCCTTCCATCCTTCCAAGGTGGGTAAAATGGGGGTAATATGCTGACTCTGGAAACCACTTAGAGAGGGCTGTAAAGCACTCTGAAGCAGTCTAAGTGCTATCACTATTGCTGCATCCAGCTGTTCTGTGATGCTACATGCACAATTATTAATGATAGAATAACCAAGGGCCTTTGTATATTAAGCAATACCTCTAAGTTAGTATTCCAATGTATTCCTTTTGGTTGAAATAGGAGCAGGTGAGGAAGAAGAACAGTTTCATTCATATTCTTTAATCTACGCGTTGTCTTCCCAGATGTTTGCTTTCCAATGGTAATCTGAAGAAACACCATAAAGATTTTAAATGAAGAAGAAAACTTCACTAATCATCTACTAGTAAATTTTCACAAGCAAACTGACTTTCCCCACCCTGAGGCTAGGTTTTCTTGATGCCCTGGAAAGCAGGAATTTTTCCTTCTCCTCCTATTTGATCTCTGGATAATGAAAGCAGCCCTAGGAATCAGTGAGGCTGTTGATAGGCATCTATTTGAGCATGGCCTGTGAGTTCTTGCAAAGGTGTTTTGATCAATCATTAATGTTCAATAATCTGCCCATTTGTCTTATTAATATGAATCACGATGGAGCAGTGGTTAGAGTGCAGTACTCCAGGCTATTTCTGCTGACTGCTGGCTGACTGCAATTTGGCAGTTCAAATCTCACCAGGCTCAGGGTTGACTCAGCTTTTCATCCTTCTGAGGTGGGTAAAATGAGGACCCAGATTGTTGGGGGCAATAGGCCGACTCTGAAAACCACTTAGAGGGGGCTGTAAAGTAGCATATAAGTCTAAGTGCTATTGCAAGTGTTAATCAGCAATGAAAACTGGATCTTAATGGATGATCCCAGAGTGGCAGGATCATTGGAATATTCAGCCATGCTTTCTACATTTGTCTCAGTCATGCTGTGGAGATTTGCCTCAGGTGTTTGTTTTACTTTCTTAGAAGGCAACTCAGGCGACCTGTTTTGTTTTTTCAAATAAAATCTCATTCGAGTCAAACTTGCCTCCAAGTGACTCCATAGACATGTCCTTACAGTAGCTTTCTTGCCCACAGTATGGAAGCTGGGTGACAGTGCTTTCTTCCTACCTTGGTGGTGACTTCCCTATTTAATCTACAGCCCTGGGATTTCCCATCTAGTTAGATTTCCCATCTAACTCTGATTAGCTTTTGGATATCAACTAACATCAGCTAAGTGCTGCCATCTGAAAAAATGTGCATTGTTTTCACTAGCAGGTGCTGCTGCTAACAACAGAGCTATCTAGAAAAGAAATTGGGCTGTGAGAGAAGAAGGACATTTAATGGCTAACATTAACATACATATTTCCTTAGCTTCCATAATACCATTTTAATTTTAGGTCTTTGAAACAAGACAATAGAACAGTATTGTTACAACATAGTCCAAGAAAAACTAGAAATGCTTATTTTTAAAATTAAAATATTAATTATTCCTTAATTTCTTATCTCTCTGTATTAGCATAAATATGCAGGTTCATTCTTAATGTGTTTCTACAAGGATAAGTTCTCACTATTCCAGAGTTTATCTCCTAAAAGCACTTGTTTTCATTCTTCATGTAGGAGAGGGCATTCATTGTTTTGGCTGACTAGTGAATTGAGGGCTACAAATTGATGCCTGATCTATAGCCCCAAGAAGCTTGTTTGATAATGTCCTAAGTCTGGAGCCAATGGGAATTGGTCAGGTATTTAATATACCATATAATATTCCAGGCAAAAATAGTGTGATAGTGTAGAAAGTTAGCACCCACACCTCTCCTAGAAGAATGAAATATTCTAGGAAATATTAAAAAGGCAGAGTATTATGTTTCCCTAGATGAGAAAAGGAGGAACATGTTTTTAAAGACAAAGCAGCTCTCTTGTAGCTTTCTGCCTCCCACCTTCAGCTCCAGAGTGATGGGATTAAGACATGGCCCTCAGGACATGATAGGATTAGCCCTCTACCATTTCACCACATGACACCTGGGAAGATTACATCACCCAGCAAGATTAAACCAAGCCTGGGACTCAAGACAGCCTACAAAGTTACCCCATGGGAGTCTGACAACCAATCAGGATACATTTCTTGCCACAGGAAGCAAGTTCAAAACCCAACAGAGGTTATAAATCTCTCTCCCTCTCTCACCCATGTGTTTTTTTTGTCCAGGACTTCAAAACCATGTGATCCTATCCACCATTAAACCATCTTTCCAAGTAGTCACCATGTTTCCAGTGTCTTTCTTCCCACTTGGAACTGAACCCAGATGGACATTTCTTCCAACAATTGTAAAATAAAGTCCTCTCTGGGTTAAACTTAGTTTCCAGTAATATAAAGTTTTCTTAGAAACTAGGAGACCTTGAATTTTAGTCTTGCCTTCCTTGTTAATTTTCAGCAAATCATTCAGTTAAAAGAAGGGGGGCTATTGCTAAATATTTCTGGAAAACTGCATAGATTTGTCCCTGTGGTCAACAGGAATCAAGGTAGACTTAATGGGCCATTATATATACTTAACTAATTCATTTTAATGTTTAGAGAAAATTACCCACTTCCCATGTATTTATGTGTACATTGATTTCCCTGCTAACAAGTCTTGTACCTCTTTCAGCATCAAAGAAAGAATATGGCTTGAAGACAGGGAGAGCTGTGCTCTTAAGGCAGAGTAAGGCCATCGTTTCAAGCAGCAGATGTTGAAGACTCCCACATGATCTTCTTGAACATTGTTGTTCTGACCTATGCATCACATCTGTATGTTTAATTGTAGACTGCCCAGAGTCACTCTGTGAGTGAGATGGGTTGGCTTCAAAGTTGGTATATAAATAAATGACCAATTTGTCCCATGACTCTAAGCCAGGGGTATCAAACTGATGTCATCATGTGACGTATTATGATTTTTCCCCCTTCGCTAAACTGGGGGTGGGCATAGCCAACACATGATGCATCCAGGCTGCGGGCCATGAGTTTGATACCCCTGCTCTAAACTAACCTGTTATCTCAAATCCAGAGGAGGATACCATCCCATCAACCAGTTTGAAAAAAGGTTCAACTACAGACCAGTTCTGTACAGCGACTGAAAATGAAGTACTATTCTAGTCTTTCACCTAAAATAGCAAAGTAAATACAAAAGAAGGTAGATTCCAATAAGAAGAGTCTTGGGTTGCAGGTACAAAAGATGCCAGATAAAAAAGTCCTCTTTCTTGGAAGTTGGATTTATTGGGACCAAGATTCATTTAAATAGACAAGTATCAGAGACTAACGGATCTCTGGCAACCAAAATCTTACATTTCTTCATTGCCATTTAAATCTGATGCAATAATGTCTGATGTAATAGCTTGAGCTTAGCATGTTGCATAAACCCAGCGGTGCTACTGATAAATCAAGGCTGACTGTGTGAATCTCAACTGTGGTTTTACTTAGCAAATCATGGCCAATAAACCCAATATGAAAACCAGGGTGGGCTGCTGGGGGCTTGCAGTGGTTCGGGAGACGTCCTAGCGAAGACTCTGCGGGACTCAAAGAGCCCCCAATAACCCCAGAAAGGCAAGCATCAAGGGAAAGCTCTTAATAGGCTTAATTGAACTTCTGGGCATTCAGCCAAGAGCATTTCACACCTTGTAAAAGTGTTGCAAGCTAAACAATCCACTCAGCGCCTGCGAGGAAAGCCATTGAGAAAACCAGATAACATAACCACTAGTCTCCAAGGGAATTAATTCCCAAATAATAAGAATCACGTAACTCACCAGAAACTCCACTAAGACTCCAAGATCCCTCTCGCAGTCACTGCTATTAAGGCTGGTTTCACCCAGTCTTTTATTTATTAAATGCATGAAATAATAAACAATTTTTTGTATATATCTTTCTTAGGTAATTAGGACAAAGAAGCTACAGGTGAAACTCGAAAAATTAGAATATCGTGCAAAAATTCATTTATTTCAGTAACTTAAAAGGTGAAACTAATATATGAGATAGACTCATTACATTCAAGGCAAGATAGTTCAAGCTGTGATTTATGATTGAGATGATTATGGTTTACAGCTCATGAAAACCCCAAATCCATAATCTCAGAAAATTAGAATATTGTGAAAAGGTTCAATATTCCAGGCTCAAAGTGTCCCATTCTAATCAGCTAATGAAGCCATAACACCTGCAAAGGGTTCCTGAGTCTTTAAATGGTCTCTCAGTCTGGTTCAGTAGGAATCACAATCATGGGACAGACTGCTGACCTGACAGTTGTGCAGAAAACCATCATTGACACCTTCCATAAGGAGGGAAAGCCTCAAAAGGTAATTGCAAAAGAAGTTGGATGTTCCCAAAGTGCTGTATCGAAGCACATTAATAGAAAGTTATGTGGAAGGGAAAAGTATGAAAGAAAAAGGTGCACAAGCAGCAGGGATGACCGCAGCCTGGAGAGGATTGTCCGGAAAAGGCCATTCAAAAGTGTTGGGGACTTTCACAAGGAGTGGACTGAGGCTGGAGTCAGGGCAACAAGAGCCACCACACACAGACGGATCCTGGACATGGCCTTCAAATGTTGTAGTCCTCTTGTCAAGCTGCTCCTGAACAACAAACAAAAGGTAATTGCAAAAGAAGCTGGATGTTCCCAAAGTGCTGTATCAAAGCACATTAATAGAAAGCTATGTGGAAGGGAAAAGTGTAGAAGAAAAAGGTGCACAAGCAGCAGGGATGACCGCAGCCTGGAGAGGATTGTCAGGAAAAGGCATTCAAAAGTGTTGGGGACTTTCACAAGGAGTGGACTGAGGCTGGAGTCAGTGCATCGAGAGCCACCACACAGAGACGGATCTGGACATGGGCTTCAAATGTCATATTCCTCTTGTCAAGCTGCTCCTGAACAGCAAAACAGTGTCTTACCTGGGCTACAGAAAAACAGACCTGGTCTGTTGCTCAGTGGTCCAAAGTCCTCTTTTCTGATGAGAGCAATTTTTGCATCCCATTTGGAAACCAAGGACCCATAGTCTGGAGGAAGAATGGAGAGGCACACACTGCAAGATGCCTGAAGTATGAAGTTTCCAGTGTGAAGTTTCCACAGTCTGTGTTGATTTGGGGAGCCATGTCATCTGCTGGTGTTGGTCCACTGTACTTCATTAAGTCCAGGGTCAAAGCAGCCGTCTACCAGGAGATTTTGGAGCACTTCATGCTTCCTTCCGCAGATGAGCTTTATGGGGATGCTGACTTCATTTTCCAGCAGGACTTGGCACCTGCCCACATTGCCAAAAGCACCAAAACCTGGTTCAATGACCATGGGATTACTGTGCTTGATTGGCCAGCAACCTCACCTGAGCTGAACCACACAGAGAATCTCTGGGGCATTGCCAAGAGAAAGATGAGAGACATGAGACCGAACAATGCAGAATAGCTGAAGGCCACTATTGAAGCATCCTGGTCTTCCATAACTCCTCAGCAGTGCCACAGGCTGATAGCTTCCATGCCATGCCACACTGAGGCAGTAAAAGGGGCCCAAATCAAGTACTGAGTACATATGCATGCTTATACTTTTCAGAGGTCCTATGTTGTTCTATGCACAATCCTTGTTTTATTGATTGCATGTAATATTCTAATTTTCTGAGATTGTGGATTTGGGGTTTTCATGAGCTGTAAGCCATAATCATCTCAATTATGACAAATCACAGCTTGAACTATCTTGCTTTGCATGTAATGAGTCTATATTAGTTTCACCTTTTAAGTTGCATTACTGAAATAAATGAACTTTTGCACGATATTCTAATTTTTCGAGTTTCACCTGTTTGTCGAGTTGGCCATACCCATACAGCCACATGACCATCTGGCCATGCCCACCCAGCCACACCCACCCAGCCAGTCATTAAGGCAGAGAGCCCCTTGCTAAAACATTTTAAGCCCACCCCTCATGAAAACCTTGTCAAAGATTGCAATCTGAGTATGGGCTCGTAAGGAGAAGGCAATTGCTTGGGGAGGTGATTTTCAGGCAATGCCATTTCCCTACAACAGTAAAGACATCTCTTCATGAATACTATCAAGTACAAGGTCTATTGCTTAATGACACAATTTATGTGCACACACAGCTTTGGCATTCATTAACCACCTCCACTTTGTTTCTCAGTAATGACTGACCATCAGAGACCATATATTCGGTTACTAGCAGAATCTCAGTGAAGTTTCTGGGCTTATCTTCCATTTCTGGGCTTCAAGCTTCTGGGCTTTTCTTCCATTTCTCAGTGTTGAAATTGAACTCAGCAGTTTGATTATGGAAGAAAAAAATGGAGAAAAATATAATGCTTACAACTTCTTTTTTGTTATTATTATTTTTTAATTATTTTATTTAAAAAAAAACAGAAATACAAATCTCTATTCACATTAACAGTGTTTGTGTCATTATTAATATATATATATCTCCTTTTATACATAAACATAAACTCTTATTTCTATCCTCCACCACTTGTACCACCTAGTACCTTGTACCACTGCGTAATAATCCGAATCATTTTTGCCTGTTAATTCCATTGTGAATTTATCCAGTTTCGCACAATCCATTATTTTTTGTGTCAAATCTTTTTGAGATGGCATCTTTTCTTTCTTCCATCCCAGTACAAAGGCTATTCTCGCTGCAATAATGTTTATATCTTCAATGGGAATATCATTCAACTTAAATTGCTTTTTTTTTTACAGAATAAATTTTATAAAATGTGCACTTCTAACATTCCATCCTGTTTATTCTGTCACTCATTAACTACATGGCAAAAATGGGATTATTCCACTTTTGATGGGAAACAAAAAAGAACAAAAATATAGGTATAGATTGCTCTTCTTGTGGGCTGGGGCAAGATTATGTTGGATGCTCACATCCTTGATGGACAGGTAGCGGACCTCTTTGCATTTGGACAGGACAAGCAAGGCATGCAGTTGTAATGCCTTGGAGATACATAACAATATCCACCAGAAAAGAGTTTTGCAGCACACCACTGGAGCTTATCAGAAAAATGGCCACACGCATACATCTCGCAAATGTTACAGGTTGTTGTATAAGATACCTATGCCAAATAGTCTTTGGAATCTGGATGGAGAAAGGTAGTGTATTAAAAGACCGATTTGAGGTTTTATGGTGCAGGAATGCTGTAAATCAATCTTTTGATATTATCCCCTGGGTCCTGGGATGGAAAAAAGACACTTTGGTGGTCTCATTGACCTATAATGTTCAGACAAGTCACTGAAACAATTAAGAGTGTAGAGAAATAGAACTGAAGGCAGATCTTCAAGATTTACTTGACAGTTGTGTCGCTAAATGGTAATCTCCCTTTTGCTGCCTTGATTCAAACAATCCTAAAAGTGTCTCATTTGACATCAACAACAACTTTAGACTTTGTGGCTACTTTTCTAATACATTCATTTTTTAAAAAGAGTATTATTATCATATGTAAGACTTTATTTTAATTATTTAAATACCAGGTCAAAAATGGGGGAGAGGGTAGATTAACACATCTTGAAAAAAGTGATACAATCACATGCAAGATTACCCAGTGCCCACTTCTATTCTTTCACAAATGTCAAATGAATTCTTTGTCTGATCCAGGAGGATATCAAGGTTTAAGCAGAACGTACTGAGGAATGTTAATCAGTTTATACCACAGTACTGTGCCTCAAGGTGGTCACTTGGTATAGATTAAAAGGTTGGGACAATCACACTCTTGTTTCAAGGCAAGCGGACAAAGAAGCTTTATGGTAGATGGACAAAAATCTCCGCTTATTTCAATGGGGCTGATATGTGGAAAGCTCAGCTTTGCATACCAACACAAAAAGCTTTGTTGCTTGTAGATTGTTTGTTTATGTAAATTGAAAATAGTGCATTTATTATGCAACAGAAAGGCTAAATGACAGGAGAGCTACCAATTGGCTGGCTTTTTTTTTTTTTTTTTTTGTGAGGAGAGCTTGGACAAACCCAGGACAAATCTATTCTTTATTTTGGTTACAACAACTTGAAGGGAAGGGAAGCTTGTTGATTCTTCAACAATACTTTATTCCACACACAAACCCAAACCCACACAGAACAATTGGTTTGAATATTGCAATAATTACAGGATTTTTAATTGTCACTGGATACAAATCTGCAAGAAAGCAGCTGGATCTTTACTTTAATCATGACAGAAGATAGCCAAGCTCCGATCAGTATTAATCGGGACATGTCTTCTGAAAAACCTCAGCTCCAGGTCATTGATATTATTGATCAACTAGCTAATTCTTCTGAGATACGGCCACATGAAATTACAGAGATCAAACCTAGCTCTCCCTTTATAGAAGAAAATCAAGAAGGTGCCAAACATTTGGCAGAGAATTCAGCACATCAAATTTCGGATGCTACAAAAGAGCTTCAAGGTAAAATGACATCGGCAAAATTGTTCTTTCCAGTAGCTTTAGAAAAAAAATATGGATAATGAATTTGCATTTTGTTTTGCTTTGCTTCTGAAACCATATTTCATATTTCAGAAGCAATTTTTAAAGAATGCTACATTTTTAAATATTGAAAAATAGTAACCCAAGGTTTTAAACCCAAGGTTAAAAAAAAATCTTCTGAGCGTTTAAAAATAATGTAAAGAAACAAATACATTCCTTATTTTAAGTAAGGTCTAGATAAAATTAACTACATTTAATTCTTATTTATTTCAAATTGAAGAAATGTAATCATCTGTACTACATGTTATTGTTGAAAGCAGTCTGACTTAAAAGAGTTGCATTGTGGCTGAATTCTGCCCCAGGCTGATAATTTTAATTGTCTTTACTTATAAATCCTCAGTCTTGAAAAAAAACAGTTTAATTGCAAATTCAGTTCACTTAGAGTCCCAGCTGAATTGTATGGTAAAGGGATTAATAACTGCAATTTATAATAACTAAGCCTCGTTTTTAGGGAAATATCAGTTTTATACTTTATATGTTTTCAAGGAAAGCCAGAAGGAAAAAATGAAGAAAAAAATAGTTTCGTTTATCAGGAATCAAGAGTTTGTGAAGAAGAATCCAGAGACGGTGAGAAATACACTTAGTTTTTGGAAGTAAAGAAACATCATGAATATTGTGAATTGCATCATGATCTAACTTGAGTTATAGACAGTGTCTTCAAGTTTATTTTAATAGGTTACTTAACATGTTTACCCCTTCAGATTTAAATTAATTATAGCTATGCTCCATCGAAGTATGAAGACTTTACTATAGCCTAATTTTACTACCTAACAGCATCTCTCAAGCCAATATTATTTCAAGGGCTCTTTGTAATAGCCAAGCTGGGTTGAAAAGATGCGGTTCACATTTGAATGTAACCAGGTTAAGAAAGGCTTCTTACAAGAATAGATTAGTAGTCTACATTTTTTTTTCTCCTTGATTGGAGGTCAGACCTGGCCTTAGTAGAAATAGCTACCATAAATGTGTGAGAGAGTGGCAGAATCAAAACATTCATGGGAGCAGTTAACCCTTGCCTTTGTTGCAGTTTTAGTTAAGATGATCTGCAAAAGCCATGATTAACCTTGGAAGGGAATATTTCTCTGTTGACTGGAAAATCTTAGCTAGCTTGTGACAGCCTTATTCACTATAAGGCAGCAATGACAAGAAACAATATATCTAGTCCCGCATTTAAATCTGGTACTTTTTTTGGATTAGAGGCACATTTGCAATTTTTAAAGCACGTTTCAGGTACTCTCGCAAAATGGATGTTATGGAAAAGGACTTGCTTATTCACAAAATGGCTGCCATGGTCATTCATAAAACAATTTCTCCAGGACCCCAGAATTCTCTTTTCTGCTCAGTTTACCTTTGGCTTCCTTTTGAGCAAGTGCATATATAGCACTTTCACAAGAAGTGATGAGATTTTAAAAAAAAACAATTTTCTAAGAATAACTGAAAGACACATGTTCCTTACCAGAAATTGGTGGCATTACAAGATAATCATATAGAAGCAGATGTTTTGTTTTGCATATTGCTGCCATGTTTCTTGTTGCTTTCTGGTAGGAAATAAACAAATAACAATGTGTATTAAGCTCATGGATGAGCAAAAAGGAAAATATAATCCTCACTATATTTGTGACATCCCTAGATCCTAGATCAGAATTGTTATCTCGACATATAATTGATAATGTTTTAATCAAGAGATCAATTACTACCCATTATTCCTAAAGAATGAAAGAAGTGGAGAGGTAATAGACCAGACCTGGGCATTTAACAGCCCACCAGCCGTGGGCTGTAACGGAGTGTAACGGAGTGAGCTCCCGTTATTTATCCCAGCTTCTGCCAACCTAGTAGTTCGAAAGCATGTTAAAAATGCAAGTAGAAAAATAGGGACCACTTTGGTGGGTACGTAACAGTGTTCTGTGCACCTTTGGCGTTTAGTCATGCTGGCCACATGACCACGGAGACATCTTCGAACAGTGCTCTTCAGCTTTGTAATGGAGATGAACACTGCCCCCTAGAGTCGAGAACGAGTAGCACTTATGTGCAAGAGGAACCTTTACCTAAAGGACCAGCCCCTTACCGGAAGGCACAATCAAGGGAGTAAGAATCATAAAGGTTTTGACAATACATTTTAGTGCAAGAATGATGAGCCAAGAGTATAAAAACTTGGAAATTGTGATAGGAGTCTCTGGCTCTCATGGAATCCTGTGAGATCACAAAAATGGAATCTCTTTGAAAGTTCAACTCTTTTCTTCTTGGGTTTTCTGCAACCTGAGTTGCCATTTATTAAATATTCCACTGACCAACTTTTCCATCTATTGATTGTTTATGTCTAGAGGTAGTCCTGGTTTATTTTCAGGCTCTTTACAATTTCACCAACAAGGGAAGATGGAATTACCACATCAATCTCAAAGCTGAAACTAGAGGGTTAGTGGCATTAAGTATTTTCACTGTTCTGTTTATCCCAAAATGATTGCAGTTCTTTCTAAGCATAGAGGTGGTTTTTTTTAATTATCAGGTGTATGGTAAATCCTGGCATATCTCCTGCTGAATGAAAATGTTTAATGCTACTTCTTCCCCATGGATTTTAAAGCACAAGGCTAGTGCAAATCCCATTTTGCAAATCAGGTTGAATTAACTTTGTTCAGTGAAGGCTTTTGCTTGCACAGGGCTTCTAAGTGTCTGATTTCACAGCCTTCACACTGCATTAGTGCCCATGATTCTCATTTCACATCACTAAGCTTGGCAAATCATTCCAATCATTTAGAGCCACTTTAACTGCATGTCAGAAACCATACTTATCCAGTGACACAAAGGGGCACAAGAAGACACAAGTTTCTGTCTGTCCTGCAGTGCTGACAGACATACACCGAACTTTTACAAAGTGATTTTGGGTGAAGGCCCCCAGAAACAGCTTCAACGTATTTATCTTCAGACTTATATTTTTGTGGGAATAACGCCTGGATGTTAGTGTTTTCTAGTTTGGTAATCAAGAAATAAAACACAAAACTTTTTTTTCTCGTTCCTGAGAAAATCTATTGATTCCCTTCCTCTCCACTTATCAACAATCAAACAAAAAATAATGAGAAAGTGGAAATAAAAAGCTTAGATAACTATGCATGAATTACTATATTGTCAGGACAAGAAGATATAGTTATTTATATAACATTTTATATTGACTGATCAATTATATGTACAAGCTACCCAACGTTCCCCCAATTATGAGGCTATAACTACAGTATTAAAGATCTTTGATGTGGCTTGGTAACTTTGTCAGGATGGCTGAGAAAATGAGATCAATTTATGTTACTGATAAGATACCTATTATAGTAGATGTCCTTAATTGCTTCTGAGAAATCATTATCTTTATTATGGCCCACTTGGTTTTTTTTAGGTATACTTGTTTATATTTCTTTGGTGTTAAAAGTTCCCTTCCTCAGAGTCTTTGAGAACTAACAATTTTGAATAGATTGATGGCTATCTCTATATTATAGACACAGATGAACCCAAAAGCATAGTGCAGGACATTGGCTGCTATTTTAGAGATCCATGTTTACAACTATGGAGTTTGTGGTTCCTAACATGATGGAGACTTTCAGAAGTATTAGATTTCATGCCAATGGACATAAGTACTGATTATATTTGTTAGAAATAATGGAAGTTGCATCCAGCAGATCTGGAGGACATCAGATTGAGGGCAGTTGCCCAAATCCATCATGTGTTACAATGCAACTAATTGAAAATAATAAGAGGAAGATTTAGAACACTGCTGCCTTGGTGATAGCATAAGGCAGACGGAGGCAGATTAACATAATGCATTAAAGCTCAGATAGAAAAGAGGTTGCCACAATATGTCCAAAAGGCAAGGCAAGTGGTCTGAAAAAAAAGTATATCTCTAATTCAGAGGTACCATCATTAAGGAAGGAAAGGAATCCTTGAATGGGCTGTTGGATATGAACTCTAATGCAGGTAGTCCTTGACTCACAACCAAAATTTATGCTGTTAAGTGAGAATTTGTTAAGTGAGTTTTGTCCCATTTTACAACCTTTCTTGCCACAGTTGTTAAGTGAATCACTGCAATTATTAAATTAGTAACCTGGTTGTTAGGTGAATCTGGTTTCCCCATTGACTTTTATGGTCAGAAGGTTTATTTTTATTTTACTTATTTTATTTGGTTTGTCAATTGTTTACAAGATAAATAGGTATAAGTAAAAACATAGTTATGAATACATGGATACATGTAAGAAAAATAAAAGAAACAATAGGACAGGGAAGGTAGGCATATTGGTGCACTTATACATGCCCCTAGGTTGTAAAAGGTAACCCCAGGACACTGCAATGATCATAAGGATGAAGCAGTGGCCAACCATCTGAATTGACCGTGGGGATGCTGCAAAGGTTGTAACTCTGACAAATGGTCATAATAAGTCACTTTTTTCAGTGCCGTTGTAACTTTGAACAGTTCACTACATGAACTGTTGTAAGTCAAGGACTGCCTGTATAGAATTTATAGATAATGGCTAACCTAGAAGACAAAACTTTAGTGGAGATGCCAGGTGTAAAACTAATCAAGGATGCGATCGTCTCCAACAGACACGGGAAACATAAGGCTAGTCCAGCAATTCAGTACAGTTCAGTACAATAGAGCCAATTCTGGTGTGGTAGTTAAGGTGCTGGATTGAGAGTGAAGAAACCATGTTCTAGTTAAGCCTTAGGCACAGGGGTGGGCTGCCGGGGGTTCGCAGGGATTCAGGAGAGACCCTAGCTAAGATTCTGTGCAATTCGGAGAACCCCCCCCAAAACCCACTCCTGGTTGCCCCCCTGCTCCCCCCAGGAGTGACCTGTTTTGGATTCAGGTAAGTGCAGCGCGCATGTGGAGGGTTGAGAAGGGTGAAAAACAGGCCTCCTGAAAGTTCGTTTCTGGCTTCCAGAGAGCCTCTGGAGCCCAGGGAGGCTGTTTTCATTCTCCCAGAGGCTCAAGGAAAGCCTCCGGAGACCGGGGAAGGCAAAAACCCCCCCCCCCCCCCGCTGTGGTGCAGGAGGCTGACTAGGCCACACCCACCAGGGCCATACCCACCCAGCAACTGGGCAGAGAACCCTTTGCTACAATTTTTGAAACCCACCCCTGCTTAGTCATGAAAGTCAGATGGGTGATCTTGGGCCAACCATTCTTTCCCAGCCTTAGGAAGAAGACAAGGATGAACTACTTCTGCAAATGCTGTCTAGATAACCACATTGACTTGTCCAGCAATTACCAGAAGTCAAGTTTGACTAAAGGGTGGGGTGTTTATTTGGTTGTTGTTTTTTTAAGCTACACCAAAAGTTAATAAAAGAGTATGTGATGATCCTGAAGTCCCTTCCTAGGAGGGAACTTTAGTGAACGGATGGGTTGAGACAGACAAGCTTGCACGGTCTGCTTGTTAGCATATTGCTATATTGTGAGTGTTGTTATTCGTTACAGGGCTCCGTGAGAAAACTGCCACTTTAAGTACTAAAGAATTTCAGGAGGAAGAAAACACCCTATCTAAGCTTCAGGATGGAAATATCAGCAGCCCGAAAGAAACAGAGGTGGAGCAAGGAAAGATACAGTTGAACGAGACCAGCGAGCAAATGAAAGAAGAAATACTGCTAAAAGACAATGA
The DNA here is from genome assembly GCA_015471245.1 of Laticauda colubrina. Lineage (NCBI taxonomy): Eukaryota > Metazoa > Chordata > Lepidosauria > Squamata > Elapidae > Laticauda > Laticauda colubrina. Next base: position 7,117,453 of record BLBF01000011.1, on the reverse strand, counting down.
GAGCCTAACAGAAGAAGACTGGGAAGCTGAAGAAGAAGATGAATTTCAACAGGAAAACAGCATGGCTTCTCATATAAAAGGGCAGGAAAACAATAACACCCAAGGCCTTTCTACCAGTCCCAGCTGTGCCTCTCAGACTGAGAAATACGATGACCAACCAGGGGCCCTGAAAAAGAATGATATCTCTCGGCACAGTTATTCTCGTTATAACACAATATCTTATCGGAAGATCCGGAAGGGAAACACTAAACAAAGAATCGATGAATTTGAGTCCATGATGCATTCATAAACTGAGGCAGAGAATCGAATAGGCTTGCTAGGATTCTTCCCTTCTGTCTATTTCCACTCCAGACGTTTCTCCATCTACAATATCAAGCTATTGTAAAGTCTTTGGTGGCTTCAATCCAATTAAATGTAGTAGTCCTGACTAATGGTATAACAAGAGGCTCCCTTGCCACTTGGGAGTTAGTCACACTGACCGCATGAAGGTTTCAATATATACATACGATCAGGATGCATGATTGCAATCCTATACACACTTAACTGGAAGAAGTCCTTTTCAATGTAATGTAACTTACGATGGCAAGTATGTACCCACACATCTTGCAACAAGCTTGTGGTCTGACTTCAAGCCTACTGATTTCAGTGGACTTAGATGCAACTGGTTGTAGCTGGATTGGGGCCCAGTATGTATTGTTTGATTATAGACTTAAACAGTGTAACTACTTCTATTTTAAAATGGCAGTTTTAGGGTTTAAATTGATAGTGCAATCAATTTACCCTAATTTGATTTTAAAGATACATTTCAAACAAAATGTTTCTGTCCATTTTTGGTACATCATTGATACTTTGTTCTGTTTTAACAAGCTTGTTGGGGTTTTTTGGTCAGTTTTTCTATCACGCTATCCCACATAAATTCACATCAGCATTTCATGTCATTCTTAATAAATTACATATACTGACTAATTCAGCCCAGTAGCATATTTCTAAGAGAGTGATCCAGTTCACACTTATTTGGCAGCCAAAGTATAGAGAACAGGCTGCTTTGAAAATATGACTCGTTAGGGTTCTCAGTACTATACACATGTAGCATCAAGTACAATGGTTTTGGGGGCAAAGACAACAAGCAATGGATGGAAACTCATCAAGGAGAGAAACAACCATGAAATCATCTTTGGAGAATTTGGGATATCTTATATGGATTCCCCCCCAAATACAGATGACCATGAAATGGCTTTCCTAAGATAATAAAGCAAGTAGATGTGCATAACAGTTATGTCTCTATTCCAACCATCTGAGATATGAAGGGAAATTATGAATGTTAGTTTTCATGTGTCTTCTGAAGGTATTCAACAGATTGACTGAATTAACAGATCATAAGCCACCATATAGTTAGTTTTTGATTTAGCAAAATGGATGTATCTCTCATTCAATGCCTCAGGATTAAAATACCATGATTTAATGTGATCTGTGAACTGATTTCTTAACATTTACACAGTCATGGTGGGAGGAAGGTATGGTATAGTTATTTATTTTGTTGTTGTTTCATAAAGGTTTAGTAGGACATTACTTTTTATATATTGGTGTGATGAAATTGTGGAAGCAATGCTTTGTTCTCCTTTTAGGGCTACCAGATCTTGGGTGCAAAAATCCAGATGACCCGACCAACAGATGGCAAAATTATACAGATAATCCTTGCTTACCAACAATTGTTTCTTCAGTGACCATATCTGTCTGTTGGTGTCTGTCTCCATCCATCCATCCATCCATCCATCCATCCATCCATCCATCCATCCATCCATCCATGAAATTTATTTCTTTGTTTGTTTTTTTGCCGCCCACCCAGCAGTTCAGGCTTATTACCCTGAACAAATGGTAACTATGATCAGTCTTCAGTTATGGTTGTTGCAGTGACCCTTTAGTCACGTGAGCAAAATGAGGAAGTTTATTCCCATGCTGGGTTACAATAAAGGCAGGAACACACTTGTGAGAAGATCAGGAAATTGTTTATTAAAGTAGAGCCAAATCAGCAAGTATACAGAGATGAGTTCGCCATTTCCTCCCCACCTCTCCTATACATTTCTAATTCAAAAGTTTAGGCCAATCATTAACAATGACAGTACAAGGCATAAACCAATCAATTAAGATTTTTTAGCAAGGATACCTTATGTGCAATTCCCCTCCCCTTGTTTATGGTTCGTTGCAAGACAGTGCCTTCAGTTAACAACTCCCAAGTCTTTAATTTTGTTTTCAGATAACTTCTGCAGCATGCTTATTTACCCATGACAGAGCTACTGCTTGTTATAAACTTGTAACTTTTTACCAGGCTTATGCTTGTTTAGGTATTATTGTAAACAAAATATTTCAACACTTTGATATTAGGTCTCTGAATGTCATCAAACTGCTGGCACTGGGCAGAGTCAGCCTGAAATACTGTATTCTAATCACTACACCACCATGGCTCTCACCTGATTTGCAGCCTCGCGTAGACCATGTTGCAGCCATTCAATCTCAAAGTGATGAAGGTGTGAGTTGTCTTCACTAGGTCCTCACATTCCAGAAAGGGTTGCAGCTGGAGAACTGGGCACAGCTGAGCAACAGCATTCCAGTTCATAGCTTTCAGCTGCCAAGGATCTGCTACTTTGTGAGGTTCAATAAACTGCTCCTGGAATTCCTTTCAACATGTTTTCTTCTGCCTCCAGACTAGAGGTTTCCTTAGTCATTTGAAGCACAATCGAAGGATAATGGTCTATACCAGGTGTGTCAAACTCAATTTCACTGAGGGCCGCATCAGGGTTGTGTTTGATCTCATGGGGCTAGGTGGGTGTGGCCAGATGGATGTGGCCAACTCAACGTCACTCAACGGCCCACTCCAGCCCTCTGTTAGCAAAAACAGAGCTCGGGGAGCACGTGAGGCTCTCCATAGCACTGTTTTTGCTGGCACAGGCCCGAAGCAGGTCATCGCAGCCAAAAATGGAGCTTAGGGAGGGTTGCGCATGGCCCTCCAGGGTGGCCCTGTGGCCGAGACCTAAACATCCCATGGGCTGGATCCAGCCCCCAGGCCTTGAGTTTGACACTCCTGGTCTATGCCAACCCATTTTCCACAGAAAAATAACCTCAGTCAAAGTCCAACTTAAGAAGGTTGCTGTTAGTGGAATGGGTTGCCAACACAAATTTGGACACAATCTTTGATTCTGTGATGAATTGTTCAGCTATTTAAATTATATCAAAATTTGTATTTGGATGCATAAATTAGATCACATACATTCAAATCACATTTTATCAACATTATGCTTATTTCTTTTTTGTTGTTGTATACGCGGTCCTCAAAGGGGTTGCACATATTGACTTCCCTTCCTGAATCTATAATAATAATAATCTATTATAATCTTTAATATAAATAGATAGGCATCTACTTCAGACTGTGCACATATTACATTTCATGCTTTATTACATTTGCAGGTCTCATTGATGATGAATAAGCACAGCATCAGGGGCATCCCTGACTGGTCAATGTCTATATGGCAGGATCATCTAGGCAATTGAAGCCCCATTCCTTTTTAACATGCTTTGCACCCATTGTCTGCAAAGTGGACCTTTGATTGCCTGAGTTGTGGCTTCTATTTTGATGCTGTTGAGGGCACCGCTGCTCTGCAGCTGCCCCTGCCCAGTGGGGTCTTTTATTATTTTTATTAAATTTCTTTTGCACTTAGCTGAACATCAAGGGTAATAAAAATAAACCAACAAAAGTGAAATGGTGCGGGGATGGAGCCGTTACAATGCCACTAAAGTTTAGAAATGAAATAATGCTTTGGGTTTATTTTTTATGTTTTGGAATTTATTTTTGTTCATCGTACAAATCACTTTATTGTTTAAATGAATAAAATGACAGTATTGTACAAACTAAACACTAACCTCATTGTACCAAGGCAAGTTGTTTATTCGCCCCATTAGTCTGTATGACCCCAGAGGATATATTTGCAAATAGTAGGCTTCTGTTTATGATCCTTGTCTCCAGACAAATGCTAAGGATTCAATCAACATTTCATCTTCATTCTGAGAACACACACTTATTACTTTGTGTGAAATAAAAATGTGCATGTGCATGCACAGATTTATTGAAATTAATATTTGGGAAGAAGTAAACTGAATGAAGAGTCTATTTTGCTCTCTGAACTAGTGAAGTAAACATCTTCCCCTTTTTATCTCAACTAATATTCAGCAGGTATACTTTCTATTTGTTGCATAATGAAATGGCTGGACATATATATGCATTGTTACATACATACAACCCACACACATAACACAAACATATAGCAGCAGCACACAAGATTCTTAAAATCTGAATTTTGTTGAAGAGTTTCCTTCCAAGAATAGCTTTCAAAATGGTCAAGACTGGTACAAATGTATTTTATTTCTGAAGTCTGGCAAGTGGTCCCCCATCCTCCACGCCTGAAATCAAATTCTAACAAACTAAGCTTGGAATATCAGTCTTCCTGTTTACTTTCTGCATATTCCAATGCAAATATTTTAATCTTAAATGAGCCCATAAATTTCAGCAGCTTTGGTGTGCTTTGGCTTCAATAAATGGCTTTGGGAAGTGTCTCATTATCAAGGCATGATTTGAGGGTGTTGTATATTTGCTTGCAACAAAAACTGAAGTTGGCTTGAATAAATCAATAATCTGGGTGACATCAGCTCTACGCTTCCTCAGTAGCTGTCCCTGTGGATTCCACACACAAGTTTGGTAGTATTACAGAACCAGATCCAAAAGAAGGATCACTTGCTTTATATACAATGAATGGTCATTATTTGAATGTGAGTTCTGTACTGCACTAGAGCAGAAAACAGGAAGAGACAAAGAAACAAGTGCACAGGCACTGAATAGGTCATAATACCTGGCTCAACAGCAGTAACTGTGTGAAGGATCTAAGAGTCTTACTGAAGCACCACCTAAGTATGAGCCAGCAGTGTGCTTCAAATAACATGCAAAATATTTTAATTCATCCTTTGCCCAAAAACTGTCGGGAACCAAACATTGCAAAGGTGTACATTCTTCAAGAAACCCTATTTGACACAGCAGTTTCAAACTTTTCATCATGCAATCACTGATGACAAAAATATTGCAGTTCAGATGCTGAGTTACAACTGAGAAACAACTAAATATCCATGGTGTTGCAAAATTAACCGATGGGTAGACAGTAAGAACTTATTGAAACACACAAACCATTTTTATAGCAACAATTCTGGAATTTAATTCTAGTTTTCAAAATTAAAACTTCATGTCAAACTTTATCAACAAACACCATCAAGGAGGGAACATCTTATACACATATGTGCCCAACTTTGAAAATGTATCCTCTCTTAAACATATCTATTCCGCAATAATTTCAGGGGAGGGTAGTGAAATTTATTCCAATATAAGTCATAGGGGACTGCACATTAAGGCACAACTTGTTAGTTCAGATATATAAATCACTGATTGATTTACAAGGATTTACAAATCCCTACTGATTTTAATAAATCCAAGTATGAGTAAGAATTAAATCCAGTAATGAAACAATGGGAGGAGCTTGGCTAGCAAAATAGTTGCATCCATCAACACACCATTCAAAACTACTCTAAAGGATGTCTTGAATGGAATTTAAGGCACACCCAGTGATGACAAGTCCATTGTTCCAGCCGTAGTTATGTATCCAAATTTGTATCCAAATCATTACAATATATACTTAAATTCAACAAAGAAAAAAAAAGCTCTTCCCTGGATGCTAATTCAGCTAAAACAAAACAAGGAGCAGCCATTAACTGAAACAATTTTAGCATCAGGAACATAGTATACACCCAGAACGAATTATATTTCATACAAAAATAATGACAGAATTCATACACTGATCCCTATTGTTTCTGCTTTTTGGTGTTTCAGACACTGATCTGTTTCACACAACATGGAGGTCTGCTTAAAACATTTTACTGAAGAAGTCACAATTGCTAGCTGCATACAGACATACACACGAAGATGAAACAAACAATATATTATTCAGGCTAGTGTGAGGCATGAAGCCATCATGGTAACATTTAAGGCTCCCTGAAATAGTTATTAGGGATTCATTTTTGAGTTCCTCATATCAGTGAGAAATGGAACAGCTGCATCAGTATTAGCACCTTCATTATCATGAGTAATAAACTTTAACAGATTGGTCCATATTTTCAATAAATTACCTTTTGATCTGAGACTTGATAATACATCAAAATTCAGTAACACAACATGCCTTCTTATTGCACAAATAGATTATGTTTCGGTATCGATAGTAAAAAGCTCTATAAACGAATTGTCCATGTCCCACAAGGCTTCCCCCCCTTCATTAAAACCAAGATTGTGTACAGGTAGTCCTCCATTTAGATAACTGACCCCAAAATTTATGTTGCTAAATGAGAAATTTGTTAAGTGAGTTTTGCCCCATTTTACGAATTTTCTCACCACATTTGTTAAGTGAATCACTGCATTCTTAAATTAATTGATTTCCCCATTAATTTTGCTTGTCAGTTCGCAAAAGGGGATCATAAGACTGTGGGACACTGCAACAGTCATAAACGTGAGTCAATTGTTAGGCATCCAAATGTAAATCACATGACCATGGGGATGCTGCAACAATAGTGTGAACAATGGTCGTAAGTCACTTCTTTCAGTGCTGTTAACTTTGAACGGTCACCAAATGAACTGTTGTAAGTCAAGGACTACCTGTATGTTCAAAGTGATATTAATTGCAGAGAATTTGCAATCATTTCAGTGAAACTCAATCTAGGTTTATAGGTGCAACTTGAGATCATTCAGAGATATTTCAGAGTTGATACCCATCTTTGAGAGATGTTAAAGATGTCCATGCTTATCACGTTGTACAGATCAATATGGAAAGATCAATTTTTCCCCTGGGCTTGCTGCTATTATGTCAATACTGGGCCAAATACAGGGGTTATCTATGCAGATTGGATGGACCACTGGTTCTTTTTCTGCTGTCAGTTTTCTATCTTTCTGTCTTTAATGGACATTTCATTCATAAATGCAAAAATCATCACAAGCACACAGTTCAGTTTCATTGCGCTTTTAAAGAAAGGGAAAAGTGATGGATTCGCAATGTATTAACAATGTATTAACATTATTAAACAAATTAACATAATTAACATGGCATCTATAGATATTTTTAGATGTTTAGTGCTAGGATTTTAAATTATGGTGAACATGAGGCAATTTGTGATGCTATACGGATGGCTGGATCTCACAGCCTGATATTTGTTTATTAATCCATTTTATAAGGAAAAAAATTAAGAAATGTCAAAATTGCATCATTTGCTATTTTTTTAAAGAGCCGAGAAATGGATTGGATAAATCCAAACAGTAAAAAAGAATTGACTTTACAAATATCTTCATAGCAGCACATCAACTGTATTTCAATCTTTTTACACAAGAGACCAAATCAGGTAAATTCACATTGCCTAGGCTGAGCCAAATCCTAGAGAACATCTATATCTTGGCTTGATTCTGAAAACAATTACACAAAGTGCTGCAGAACACAGAAGCCAATCAGGCAAAGTAAATACCAACTCAGAGCTAAAGTAAGGATGAGGGGTTTATTTGTCTTTATTTCCAGATTAAGAATCCAAGAATCGGAGTTGGAGAATGAGGGGAAAAAAATTATGTCCTCTCTTACACTGGTTGGCAGGGACAGCTGTTGTATTTGGTATTCTTTCCAAAAACATGGCATCAAATTTCGAAGCCAAATTCGTTTTTGGAATGCATTTCTGTAATTTTCACCAGCAAGCAAAAAAGACAACACATGGCTGCAAAAAGTAGGGAAACATGTTAACATGACTGCTTGTTAAAGAATGAAAATAAGAAATCTCGATTGATTGTAAAGGGATATTTGTGCCATATTTTTAAAATTTGTAAATATTAATTGTATCATATATTCTGCTCTGGAGTGAAGGGAATGTCACAGGTGCTCATGCTTATATCCTGGACTTCAAATTTTTATTCGGATTTTTGAGCCCAAGATATCTGTTTACTGCAAGAAAAAAATAGATCTAATATTGCACTTTTTTATTGCTGCTATGGTCCCCACACTATGAAGAGGATACAAAGTTACTTTTAAAGCCTAAACAAAACAAATACTGAAACAGACATTTTGCAAAATGAAGAGTGAAAATGCATTGGGACGGATGTGAAATACGATGTTACTGTTACGTATGGCCTCTCTATGTTGGCTTAATGAAGAATGATAGGATATCAGCACACAATATGTAATGAAATTAATGTTTTTGATAAATCATGAGCTCACGGACAACATCTGTGTAATTTTTTTGATAGTGCCTGCAGGGTAGCAATACTAAATGATAAGCAAAGGAAATCAGAAAGACAGTTGGGGATGAAACTGTGATGTCTCTTAGGCAAATCAATATTTTGGCAACTTTTGCTTTATCAAGCCTTGTCAGCATAATGTGATATTATATACAGAGACCCTCTTAGACGCCAAAGAATCTTGTAACCGACTGTAAATATGATGGCTGATGAAAGCTTGGTTGCCTTCTAAGCTTAGATTACAAGAATATAGATTACAAAAATAATGTTCTGAGACACAAGATGTGAATTTTAAGTCTTTTGTTCCAGAGCAATTCACAATCATAAGAATTCTTATGCTGATGTGCGGTTTCAGCAAATTAATTCCAGAGTTACCAGTGTTCATTGGTCTTAAATACCTTGAAGATTATTGTTAAATATTTTGGTCCTGTCAAATAACAGCCTCATTTTACAGTGGGCACCATTCCCAAGTCACAACCAACCAAGAGAATGTAGGGAAACAGGAGCAGAATTCCCCAGGACTCCCAATTCCTGAGAAACACACATTCTCAATCATGTTTAATGTGCTGTAATGTCAGGTGTCCACCTATTGGGTAAGCCCATATTTTATTTATTTGTATCCCACCTTTTATTATTTTTTACAAACAACTTAAGGCGGTGAGCACCTCCAATATATCTTCTTCTTGTTTCCACTACAATCATCTTATGAGGTGAGTTGGACTGACAGTGAGTAATTGGACCAAAACCACCCAAGCTGGCTTTCATAGCTAAGGTGTGACTTGAACTCATAGCCTCCTCCTTTTTAACTTCATACCTTAACCACTAAACCAAACTGGCTCTAGGTCCTTCATTATGAGTTTCTTTTCACATACAAATATCTAGGGATAGGGGGCTGCAAGCCAGGGCTTAGTCCCCTTGTGCTATGCACAGGTGTGCTAAATACAAGGAAAAATATATTTATAGTCTACAATTGCATAGTGTATCAATAATTTCATTATACTGTTGGGCAATGTGACTTCAGATAATAGGTGGATAACTCCATGGTGTTTCTCCCAACATTAAAAACATATAAATTCACATATTGGCTAAGTTATATATGAAAAACACAAGTATTTGTCTTTTTAGAAAATGACAAACTATTTCAAGACAGTGGGGTATGTGTGAAATTTGACCTTGCTTTTGGAAACACTAAAGATTATTTTTTGTTAAGTGCTAATCATCTGATTAGGGGATTGAGCTGAAAGTGGAGAGATCCAATGAAGTCCATTCGTAAGCAGCATCTTTTTTTAAAGGTGTTCATTTTGAATTTTACGTAAGGAATATCCCAGTCCTATGATCTTGTAGATTGTGAAAATCACTAAAATCTAATAGAATATTAACTGATGGGGTGGCCAGTCCCAAAGTACAAAACAAGCAATCTTCTGAAAAATGTTTCTGTGACTCAGAGTTGCATGTATGTGGCAATGCTTGAAATCCCTGTGTGTTTGGAGACCACGAGCACCTGGCTCTTCATGCTGTCAGGATTATTACCCTCAAGTTCCAAATTGGCTAGCAAGTGGTAAATACCTGGATGATTCTTCCATCCTAGAGTGCGTTATGATAGCAATACAAACTGCTGGGAGGAACTACCCAATGCAAGTTTACGTGGTTCTTTTAATTTTTCGTGTCTAGTGAGATGAATCACATCACTGACATATATGATGCTGCTTTACTTTCTGAAGGAATGCTGTTTCCATTAATTCTCTATAAGCTCTACTTCATCAGTTCTATCATTTGCCCCCTCCTTCTGCCGAATACGTGCTTGTCATCCTTCTGAAGGGATCACATATTTATGTCCAGCTTCTAAAACAAGAAATGTGAATTCTTGTCACAAGAGGGAAACACACACAGGATATCCAGCCAAAGTTGTAAGTTATCCAGAAAGAAACTTCAAAGCAATATCAAATTTTTTAAGGCCTGCAATCCAGTTTCAATATAGCTATGAGACTTTTTTCTCCTTCCCATCTTGGATGATCTGAAAGGGGTTGAAGAAGTGGCTGTAATTCTAAGAGGAAGAGTCATTGAAAAAGTTACTTCTGATCTCTACAGCTGAGTGATTTCAGCCTAAGAATGTACATTTTCTTGGAGATGCCAGCAATAAGACCTTTTCTGCTGGAGTTGGAAGACATTTTTAACCTTCTGTACATGCTTTTGAAATGAAGGTTTTAGAGATTTAAGACTACAAGGTTTGCCAAAGAGTTTTCTGAGAGAGAGGGAGGGAGAGAGGGGGAGAAAGGGAGAGGGGGGAGGGGAGGGAGAGAACACTAACGAAATGAAATATTCATAATGGGTCCCATAATAATGTCGCATAATATTCTGTTGTTAAGTTTACTTTTGTCATGGAAAAAGATATTCAAAGTACTTCCTTTCTGTTGAACCCTTTTTTTTTTTTCAGGCCAGATTTCTGTCCAGCCTTTGAGGTAACAGGTCTGGCTGGAATGACACCAGTTATATCATTTGTACTCTTTCTCCATCTGTTGGATTTCCCCATACACTACTTTTAAATTGTGGTTTTGAGAAACATTGCTGATTCTGTACTTCCCATTTCTAGAGTTGTCATTCTTGAACTTATCAGCATACTAAGCAGCTCCTACATGTAGCTTGCTTGGCTATGGTTTCACTCAGCATAGTAATTTCCAAATTGCCATTTCTGATGAATATTGCTTGAAAAACAAATGTTAGCCTTCAGGATTTTCTGAGACTGGTCTATTTCCAAACACATGGCCCTTGAAAGGTGCTCTAAAACAATGTGATCCATCTAAAGAGAAGAGAGAAGATGGTGACAATGGGTGATATGCACAAATCTGAAAAGTAAGCCATTGCTTTTGTACTAGAAAAAATCTTAGCAAAGTAACTCTTGCCATGTTTCCCAACATACATCATTTATAAGTGGAACAGGAAATATACAGCGTGTCTTCTGGACAAGAAGTGCACAACAGGTCGATCTGTTCTTGGACAAGAGTCTCTATGTGGCACAGCTTGCTAATTCTATGAAAATTCAAAGACAATTCTTCCCATCTAAATGATAATTGTTATGCAAAGGAAGTTATACATATGTCGTTTGCTATAATGGCAAGTGATTCTGCTCTTCAGATTGCAGTATTATTCAGCTGATGAAATAGGGGACATATCACAATGAAAAGAGGGTGGGATAATTTGTTAATTGTCAAAATCAAATTATAAATTCCTGAAACATTTCGAATGAGCAAAACTCATATTCTCTGGTGCAACTAACTTAGGTATCTGAGGAGGTTTCCAAATAGTAACATAACTATTCTCAAATGAGAAAATCAGCTTATTTAAGAAATGAGTTTGAAGAATCTTTGAAAGCTGAAAAAGATAAGGAAATGAAAAAAAAAAACCTGCATTGCCCCAAACTTTAAAAATCTAGAGATTCACAATGCAAATAAATACTGATCATCATAAAGAAGGGGCTCTCAGCATTCAAAGTACAGCACTGGCAATAAAAATGAAGCTTATAAGCATTTTACTCATTTCTTGCTAAATACTGGTAGTCCTCAACTTATGACCCAAAATTGTTTAGTGAAACATTTGTTAAGTGAGTTTTGCCCCATTTTACAATTTTTCTTGCCATAGTTGTTCAGTGAATCACTGCAGTTGGTAAACTAATAACCTGGTTGTTAAGTGAATCCAGTTTTCCCATTGACTTTGCTTGTCAGGTCACAAAAGGGGATGACCTGACCCCAGGACATTGCAACTGTCACAAATATGACTCAGCTGCCTAGTGTCTGAATTTTGATCATGTGAGTGTGGGGATGCTGTGATGGTCATAAGTATGAAAATGGTCACAAGTCACTTTTTCAGTGATGATGTAACTTTGAATCATCACTAAGTGAACTCTTGTAAGTCGAGAGCTACTTATACACTAAACTTGTGAAAGCATGGTGGCCAATAAGTTTTACAAATAAATACATTAAAACTTTTTAGCATCCCACTTCAGTGCCTCTCCCATCAGATTCGTATCTTAGACTTGATGTCTGGCAAAGTGTTCCTATCTATGTCAAGCCGCATGTGTGTATATTAGATGTAGGCACAATGTTGATACTAGAGGTTGTCCTTGACTTACAACCATTCATTTAGTGACTGTTTGAAGCTACAACAGCATTGAAAGAAACGGCTTATGACTTGTTTTCACACTTATGATCATTATAGCATTCTCATGTTCGCATGGCCAAAATTCAGATGCTGGGAAACTGGCATGTATTTATGACAGTTTCAGTTGTCCCAGGGTCATGTGATCACCATTTGTAACCTTCCCATTTGGCTTCTGACAAGCAAAGTCAATGGGGGAAACCAGATTCATTTAACAACTGCATGATTGGCTTAACACCTGCAGCGATTCATTTGACAACTGTGCAAAAAAGTCATAAAATGGGACACAACACTCTTAACAACTGGAAATTTTGTCCTCAATTATGTTTCTAAATCGAAGACTCCCCTACTATATCCAGAAAGGTGGAAGTAGGTATCTTTTTGTATCTGGAACCTGCCTACTGAGTTAGCTTTGGCAAGATGGGTGGCATGCACATTTGATAAATACATTCTTCCTCTTTGCCCTTCCATACAAAAAAAAATGAAGAAAAATTTCCTCATGAATACCCCAAAGAATAAGCTGCTCTGCTGATTTTTTTTTATTTTCAATAGAAACTGCCATAAAAGGGCCTTGTAAGTAACAGCTATTACTTTTGAATAAAAGAAATTCATACTTTGCTTTTCAGTGACAGATATATCTTTGGGGTGCATTTCTCCCATAAGCCTTATATTCTGTTCTTTTCACATCCAAAATTCCCATAAAAACTAATCTAATATTTTACCACAGCAGATAAAAGTTTTTGTAGGCCTTAGTTTGATGTTAATTCAGTATTGTATGGATGCAATAGCATGTATCCAATTGTGTTTAATTAGCTTTTATGGTCCAGCTATCTATCTATCTAAATACATAAATAAACAGAAAACCCCCCCCCCCCCATCTTTATGATTGCAAGTATCCATCTTCCTTATGAAGACAACTGGAAACTGGCAAGCTATTTTTGTAACTTAAATGGACAAAGAATTTCCTTAATTTTTTAGGAAGCCTTTTAACTCAAGACAATACCATTTCCTTTTTAAAGACTTTCATATGATGGAAAAATAAATGGAAGGCATATCTACAACCAAGACTGGGTACATGATTACTGATGAGATACTCTTAATTGCTGTAATTGACCTTCCCCACAAAAACCAAAAGACTCTACTGACATATTCTATCCCCGTTCAATTTTAGATGCAGAAAAATCATTCTAATTTACTTTGGCATTTTCTTAGCATTAAGATCAATTTCTAGGTTCTATAGCTATGGAGGGTGAAAAAGAATTTCTTTTTTCTTTTTGTAAATACGTTCATTAGATCATTTTTCACAACAGCTTGGTAAAAACTATTTTGGGATCCTAAATAAGCAGTTTATGCTCTATGCCATCTAAGGTAAATACATCTGAAAAGTTGAAACTATAAGTTTGACAAGTTTGTATCAAAGCAGCAGGAAACTGAATGAGATTATTTTCCAATAACTTCAATGAAACTTGGCTCTTTAAAACACTTTCTAACACAGCCTAATACAAAATTGGATGCATATATTCCAACTGGAACAAGTAAGTTATTCACTGTTGTTTTATACTCTTTTTTTGCTTCTTATTTGCATTTATATCCTGCCTTTCCTATTAATAGCTAAAAGCAGATTACATGAGGTTCTTCCTACTCTTTTTCCCACAACACCAATCTTGCGTGATTGGTCTACCAAGTTCCATGATCAAGTGGGGGAGGGATACCTGGCTCTTCTTGTTCAACTCATCACTTTAACTTCTATATCAAAGGTGTCACAGAGACATCAAGTGACATATCAGGACTTTTTTCCTTCGCTAAACTGACCCCGGGGGCGTGGCCAACACATGAAGAATTCGGCCCACAGGCCGGGAGTTTGACAGCCCTGCTCCATACATACTGATATCTACCTCTATAATACAAGAAGCAACTTTTGCACTTCATCTAACCAATATTGTTTTATCATGATGGGGAGTTTCTCCATCTTGTAGAGATGGAGATTTTCTTACAGCACGAGGTTTTTTCTTTTTAACTACAAGTAATTTGTAAGGCTGCTCTTTTGGTAACCTTTGCATCAATCCATATTTTGGATATTTATAGACATTATTTAGTGTTTTTATTTTTCTTCCTGCTTCACTGTTTTTCACCACACCCTTGTGTCATTTGTTTAAAGTAACAAAGTAATTTATGTCAAGTCCTAGACAAATTTGTCTGATCTTGAAAAAAAAACCCACGCAGGGTTACTGAGGAAATTACAGGGAACTTGGCAGAGGAGCCCACCGTTCCAGGGCTTTAATCAGAAAGATGAATCATTCAGAATGATGAGAGCAGTGATTGCTCCACAAAAACACAAGCTCCACCCCTGTCTGCAACTTCACAACTTTTGTGGAAAAAAAGATAGAGTTTGTTATCACCCACAACCCTTACCTAGCTTTGGAATTAAAAAAAAGAAGGAAACTGCAAATTGTTTACATATTGTGAAAAAAAGCTGTCCCTAAAGTCAACCAGTCATGAAAGAGACCATCCTTGATGGGAGGAGGGGGTTGCAAAATGCATGAGTCTCTCTTATCTGTGTTTAGTCTGAGCTACCTATGAGTCATATCTGTATTAGATTGGGGTCTAAATCTGATGGTTGCCTATTAGCTTTTTTAGTGGATTACAATTTGGTTGTAAATTTTTGTTCAGTAATTTTGTTTTTTAATGACAATATTCCAGTTTGGGTATCCCAAGGAAGTGCTGAAATAAATGGGAAGTGATATAATTGGACAGCATTAAACAACAAAAGGCAATGTTTCCAAATTTATTTTTGTTACTACACTATTCAGTTAAAAATGGAGCATGGAGAGAAATTTCATGGCTGGCAGATAATAAAATTTAAAACTTAAAATATCTGTCAGGTGTAGCTCCAACCCCACCCACCCCTTTTTGGGAGGCAGACAGTGGTTTGATTTGACTAAACTTGCCCCTAGCTTGCTGGTCCTTAGACTTTCAGTCAGGCTTTCTATTTGTAATACTGGAGTTAAAAGTGTAAAGCTAGCAATAGAGACCCATGTCCAAATCCTGTCTAAACCACTAAGCTCACTACTGGGTGACCAAAAGGGCTTTTTCAAGACTTCAAAAAGCCCAGTTGCCTCTTTGAAAAAGCTTTGGGACAACCATGACTTGGATGACTGAGAATTGCCCCAGACATTCTTCAGTCTAATGTTCAGATCAGGGATGCTGTAAAGAGTTAAGTGCAATAAGAATGATATGTACTGTTCTGGACCACTTGGAGGTAGCTGATGATAAATTAAATATTCACTAGTGTTACTTCTCTACCTAAAAAAAAACAAGCTTAAGAGTAAACCTTGCACAACTCCTTTCCTTACTTGAATAACAAACGTCTGCCTGTCTGTCATTGGCATACAAAGGAAAATGATGTAGCAAGCTGTCTTTGTTTTGAACCGGTTCTACTCTAGCCACAGTGAGGGGGTTGTTATTTGCTAAACAGCTGCACTTACGAGTTCTGGGTGAAAAGCTACCAGTGATTTATGCAACCATTTCTGGCTATTGTTTCGTTTATCGCAAGGGTGCAGACCCAGGGTCCCTTCGGCATCGATAAGTGCCAAGCAGGAGTCCTCATGTTGGATTAGCCTCAGCCAAGTGTAGTTGAACTTTTGGTTCTGTACACAGAAAAGAATTGGCAAAGATAAAGATTCAATCAGGGTTTTCTGAATTACAGAGCTGGTTCTCTGTGACTACATCCTGGATCACTCAAAGATGCTCTTTCAAGAGGTTACTCAAATACAGACCAAAGGTTCACTATAAATGATATAATTTCCTTTCTCAGTTAGACTAGTGCTAAAGGCACCACATAAAATATATTTTCAAAACTAAATAAAAGGCAGCCTGTTAGATTGACATTTTATTGCCCCCTTCCCCTCTCTCTTCATACTTACCTTTTTGTTATTTTAAAAATGCATAAAACTATATTTGGTGTATTAAATTGAAAATGTAGTTTATTCAAACTAAGTGTACATTTATTTATTTTAATTCACTTTATCATGTTTTTATTATAAATGGACTTAACAAGCTGCTTCATTTATCCCTTGCTTTAATAAAGTTATTTTTGAAAATATAAGCAACTGTTAATTCACCTAATTCAAAGGAAATTGCACATTCAGAACAGGTATAGAAAAGATTAATTTTCAGGAAAAAAATGTTCAAGAGTGACAATAAGATTCAAAATACATATATTACTACATGAAAAATGACCTAACCATGTTATTTTCTGCATCTGAAATACTATTGCTCTCAGCATTTCTGATCTTTTAATTTTATTAAAAGTTTGCCTACATTGAGACAAATAGATATGTATTTTCAACTACCCCATCTTAAAAATAAAATGTTAGGAAATAATTCACAATCTATTTTTTAAAATTTCTTGGGGCAAACACATTAAAAAAAGACTTCTCAAACCTCTTTTCCATGACATTGCAACTGCATCTCTCAATTTTTTTCCATTATTTTTTTCTTGTGGGTCCTCATGTTTATATTCCTGGCAGAACCAAACAGGCATTGGTTTTTTGGGTAAGTGTAGAAAGCTGGGAGGCATGAGCAAACCTGAGAGGGCACAATCCTGCTTTGTCTGGATGCAGATTCCTATTTCCCAAGGCTATCCAGCCAGGATCAGGGTGCTCTTGTCTAAGCTCACCTTACTCCAATTCCAAGGTGAATCTCCTTAGTCTTCTTCTGGGGAGCCATCACACAAGCCTGTGCTCAGTTTTCTCCAATCAGCCTGATTGTTGCACCCCTTCTGCTTCTTGTAGGGAACGGGCCAGAATGTTCAAGCAGAGGCCATCAAAAGATCCTAAAGCATATATAGGATCTTCAGCTCCTGCCTGAAGAAGGAATTCTGGCTGCAATTCAATTTTGAGCATGAAAGCCAAATGAATCACTGTCACATTGTAATCCTCTTCTATCAGCACCACTGGTAGATCTGACCAGGAAATCAATTCCACAGGAAGGCTAAGAATATTATAACTGGGACTGGCAATAACAAAATCTTCCAAGTCTAATTGTGATGTACTTCCTCCTCCTATTCTTCATAGTTCAGTGAATTAGGGAAGTGCCTGCCTGAGTACTTCTAACCGCTGCCTTGTTCTGCACTTTAAAAAATGCTTCAGCCCCCTTTGCCTATGTAATGTTCTTGCAGGACTCTATCAAGGTCATATGCCTTACCCTGTACACCCAGGTTTCCCAACCTTGGCAATTTTTAGATGTATGGACGTCAATTCCCACAATCCCCTAGCCAGCATGTTGGCTGGGGAATTCTGGGAATTGAAAGTCCACACATCTTAAAGTTGCTGAGTTTTAGAAACACTGCTCTATACATTCTGCTTGGATAAGGTGACAATTGGATTATCCGGACAGAACTGGATTCCTTTTGACTGCAGAGTGGTTAAAGGTGCTTTAAAACTAAAAATAATGCAAGCATCACAGCTGGGCAGAGAACATAATAGCATATATAGGACCAAACCACATCCAGTATTTTAAAGACATTTTAAAGGGTTTAGCCTTTAAGAATAATAAAAAATAATTCCAGTCTTACCTTGTTATTAATATCACAAGTTTCGAGGGTAAGATTAGGTTGATTCACAGTGATGCACTTATCCAATGCTGCATTAATCATCTAGAACAAACAAATGATTGAAACACATATTCAGAAAAAAAACCCTTCAAATTATATAAAAAAGGCAATTGTTGACTGAAAATGTAGAAGCAATTAAATTTTATAATCACTCTTTAGCATTTGTAATCTGCATCTGATTGTATTTTACTTGTGGAAGAAAAACATTATGCACTGAGTATGCCAATTTATTACCAGCAAAATATATTTGTATGCCTGATTCTTCCAGGACAGAAAAAGTATATCAGAAGGCTGGGTAAAAAGAAATCTGAAAGGATCTTAAATGAATTTTATAAAAACTAGAGCAAATGAGTGAACAGCTCCAGAAAATGTTCACTAGAGTTAGAAAAGTGGATGACGAATTTTAAAATGAACTGATTGCTGACAGAGTGTACAGGTAGTCCTTGACTTATGACCACAATTGAGCCCAAATTTTTTGTTGCTAAGTAAGCAATTTGTTAAGTGAGTTTTGCCCCATCTTATGACCTTGCCACAGTTGTGAAGTGATCATTACAATTGTTAAATTAGCAACACTGTGGTAAAGTGAATCTGGCTTCCCCATTGACTCTATTAGTCAGAAGGTCGCAAAAGAGATCACTCTATCAGCAATCAGTTCTTTTTAAAATTCTCCATTTGCTTTTCTATCTCTGATGAACATTATCTGGATCTGTTTACTCATTTCCGCTAGTTCTTTATAAAATTTATTTACAACCTGCATTTCATTTTCCCTATCAAACATGGCAAATATAGGTTTGTCTTTGATATGTTAAATGATATGTGTTAATTTTCTACAAACTCTTGCATGTTCTACACTGTACCGTGCAATCTAGCCAACATTCACCTCAAATATTGTGCTCCCAGCCAACATGACATCATCAGCATCCAAAAACATTTATGTCCCTAGCCAAGAAACCACAATGCCAACATAAGCACTTGTCACATTGTTACTGCAAATACACTAAACAACTATAGAAATGTTTCATATCCTTGTCTTATTCTATGCTCAATGCTGAAAGATTCCCCAAGCATTCCATTTGTTTTTTCATAAGTTTTATTTCAATCAAAATGAGCCGCGGTGGCACAGTGGTTAGAGTGCAGTACTGCAGGCTACTTCTGCTGACTTCCAGCTGACTGCAATTTGGCAGTTCAAATCTCACCAGGCTCAGGGTTGATTCAGCTTCCCATCCTTCCGAGGTGGGTAAAATGAGGGCCCAGATTGTTGTGGGCAATAGGCTGACTCTGTAAACCACTTAGAGAGGGCTGTAAAGCACTGTGAAGCAGTATACAAGTCTAACGGCTATTGCTATAATCAGGTCTTATTACATTAAGCAATTAATCTCCAATTCCACACCTACAAAAATGATTCTGCAATTCCTTCTAGGTGAAAATGTGAAGCTGAGATAAGCTTCAAATAAAAAAATGACACTATCTCAGTCATCACCATGTAGACTTGAACATAAGCTCTTACCAGTGTTCAGTCACCTCTACAACTTTCTACCTCTCACTCAAGGCATCTTTTCCTCTGCTTCATTAGTTTTGCTATGCACTGTTTGCACAAAAAGCACAGTTTGTATCATACCTCTTTGATTGACTCTAACCCCATCTCCAGTTTTAGGTGAACACACAAAAACACTTTAATTTCTGTTGATCAAAGTTAATACACTTCCTGGTTCTTGTCAACACTCCTTAATCCTTGGCTGTCCAAACTTAACTTTCTCTACTTCAGATGCTGTCGTTCAGTTTTTCACAAGGGAATCTCCAAGTTATTTCTATTTGTCACTATATCGTATCAGCAACCTAAGCAGGGACAGGTAAAAATGTAATTATCCACAGCTGACCTTTTGCAGTTAATTTGGTTGCCCAACCCATTGAAACAGCAATCTTCTATCTTAAAATTAGTTGGGCTAACCAAGACTAATTCATAGTTTTAAACAAACTCTTCCAGATTAATGAAGTGAGCTGTAATTTGTTATTGTAAAGGTCAAAAGAATAAATATAAATAAGTGGGTAAGCCCTCCTGCTGTTATAAAATCTCAGTTTGCTAATGGATTTGGAAAATGAGTGACTGGTTATATATAACATTTTTTCAGTGCTGAAATATTAGGCTTATTAAGATTCCCTTTCTTGTCCCACTTCATAATATTCAAATTTTTGTGATGCTTGAGTTCATGATATTAGAACAGATCCTAACCCATTCCTTGCCCTTAGAATAAGGAGATTTAGAAGAGGAAGGGCTTCTATACAAATTCATAAATGTGAAAAATGGAATTTCTGTAGATGTACTGATACCAACTAGCCTAGAATTCCCTCTTTTACACAACTATTATAATGCAAGAGATCCAAATTGTTCAATCAGGTCAACATTGAAGTTATTCTGCAAAATTTGTCAAGATTAACATTATCGGAAGATCAGATTTTTTTTTCATACCATCATAGCTTATCATGAGATATGTGCATGGACTAGCCTGGGATAGCAGGAGAACATTGATGGAATATATAAAAGAAAAGCTCTGGTGGAAAGAATAGGGTTTCAATATGACCCTGGTCTTGTGTTTTCATGATGTAGGTTTTTCAGCATGCGAGACAAGGTATACTATGATCCTCCTTGTTGAGCAAAATTTTGTCATTAATAATTAATTCTACTGTTTTCCTAACATGGGATCTAGCAGTTTTATTGTTATTTACTTGATTTGTCTTGCCGTGTTGATGCTTTAATCCTAATATTTACACTTTGTAAGCTATTTATAGAGTTCTGAATGCAGTCCGGGGTAAATAGGGTGCTTTTCGAGAAAGTCCTTGTAACTTGGGACTGGCAACTTGGTCTTGGTGATTGTGTTTGCTAAATGAAAAATGGTGAATGCAACTGTGCTTATGACTTACATGGGAGAATACATACGTACTGTAGTACTGAACATGTGGCACAGAAATGCACTGTAAAGGTCATAGATGTGAGCATTAGCTACAAAATTACTTTTCATCACTGTCTTAACTGTGAATGGCTGCTAAATGAGGGAATCACTGAGTGTGGACTACCTGTATCTGGTATGGATAACTAAAGGTTTATGGTAGCAAGATACTACAGAGAAGCTCCATTAGGGCAAATATCACTTGAGTAGCATTCCACGTAGTAATATCACATAGACTTATATACCGCTTCATAATGCTTTACAGTCCTCTTTAAGTGGTTTACAGAGTCAGCATATTGCCCCCAGCAATCTGTATTCTCATTTTACCGACTTTGGAAGGATGGAAACTGAGTCAGCCTTGAGCAGGTCAGGACTGAGCTCTTGGCAGTGGGCAGAATTAGCCTGCAATTCTGCATTTTAACCACTGTGCCACCACGGCTCTTAGTACGAAGTACAAAAAAGAGCCGTGAGAAATGTATACCTTCAAGATGTACAGAAAACTGTAACCATAAGAATTACAATTCCAGGTGTTTGCTCCATGTGATGCTGATATCATGGCATGAAATTTTAAAGTATGCCTTATGTCCTACAAGAACTGTACATTGTCCTATGGCTCCATGGATTTAGGGTGTTGAAACGGCAGAATGAAGACCCAATAGATTCCTACATCATGGCTTGAACAGGCTTCTCAAGCTGCCTTTAGTGATGCCAGGAAAAAAGGAATCTGCAGTAGGAAAATTGTATTTGATATGCAGTTTTTATATAAATGAATCAGGCCTGAAGCTCATTCTGGTTTGTGTTTGTGGGATGGATACACACACACACACACACAGTGTGTGTGTGTGTGCATACATCAATATATATATTAAAGAGAATGGTTTTATTTTATGTTGAAGTTATCAGAAGAAGCAATCATAAAAAAATAAAAGTTTTTGGAAAAAGGAAGCCAAACAACTTCCTCTCATCTCCTATAGCTCATAAAAAGCTTTATGGCTCCACTTTGTAGTTCCTGAGAATGCTATTCCAGAGGAACTCATAATACATTTTGTGTTACTATGGCTATCATTTACAGCTGCTAAATTATCTTTGGAACTGGAGAATGGGTATTAAAAGCTCCTTAAGATGCACCATAATACAGTTTTATAGACGGTCTTGGCTTTGGGACCCTACAGAAACAATTCCTATTTTATTCCAAAAAGGAATAAAATGGATTTCTAGTGCACTCTAGTGGTTGCAAATTGAATATGAAATCCTTTAGGCTTTGAAGTGAACAGTTCTGCAATTAGGTTGAATATCTGAAGCATCTGCTTGAAATCAATACATCTCATTTAGGATATCGTTAAATAAATGATAACAAATTATATAAATTATGGAAGGTAAGAATAGCAAAGTTTTATGTTTATTGAAGGAGCATCAGTGTTTGGGGGTCATAAATTTTAAACATTTCCCCATTTTGTTAATTTATAAATATTGTTCTAAGATCTATACCAATTTCCTATATAAACTTCTGCCAGATAATTCTGGGGAAAAAATTATAAAACTTGCTACTTTTTTTGTCTTCTAGACCCCAATGTACTGCTCGTAATGCTTAACTTTCCACTGACATACCTACTATCCTTTCATTATAGTTAACTGATTTCAATCAGAGATGTTGCACTGTAATAAATAAATATCCAGGAGTAGTAATAGAAAATATTGATAAAAGAAAAAGCAGTGGTTAAGAAAAATGTAGATTTAGAGAAAAATGTATGAATTCTGCAGCATCTACTTCCAAGACTTCAGCTAAGTTTGCATCACCACTGCTTCCAAAAACTAGAAGCGATAAATGCCTGTCTATGATGGAACACAAATACATACATACAGGTCAGGTTCACTCATTAATCTAAACCAATAGTTCCCAGAGGGGATGGTACCGCCCCCTGGGGAGCGGTGGGATGCCTTAAGGCAAGGGGGGCGGCAGGGGGGCACTAAGAGGTGGCAGGGAGGCACTGGAGGTGAGCAGCAGGGCACAATTCAGGGGTGAGAAAAAATCCCCCCGCCGGCGCATTCGAGGCGAGACCCTGCAGGATCACTGCATTGACTTGCACGCTCTGGTGCAAGGAACTCCACCCCAAATGCAGCGTTGGGAAAGGAAAGCAAAGCAAGAGTGGCTTTGCTCTCCTTTTCAAACATCCCACCGCCGCTGTCTTTGGGGCGAGGCCCTGTAGGTCTACCCCATTGAACCCCTTGCACCGGAAAACCTGCCCAAGCAAGTCCAAATGGAGTGGTGCATGAAGTCAATGGGGTGAGCCTGAGAGAGGGAAAGAGAGAGGAAGAGAGACGGAAGAAGAGAAAAATAAAAGAGAAAGAAAAAGGGACAAATAAAGAAGGGGATGGAAGGGACAGAAAGAAAAAGATATAAAGAAGGAGGGAGGGAGGGAGGGAAGAGAAATATAATGAGATATCTGTTCTAGTCCAATCACCTGCTCCAGCAGGGTTAGAAGGGAGTGTGTGTGTGTGTTCTCCTTGTAATTCATCAATACATTTTGATTTTGCCTTCTTCAGAATTTGCAATGTAATACATTGGGGAAAAGTAAATTTTTAGGGTGGAGATCTGGTCCAATGGATCCTGTTTAAAGCCTCAACAAAATGTGAGAGCTTTCTGATAGTCTTGGCCATGTTTCGTCCACAAAACCTTTAATTAATAGAAGCCAAAGATGTTTCAATGTGCTGGCAAAGATTCTGGAAAAGATGTTTCAATGTGGAAAAGAGCCTCATTTCAATCTGATGCTCTCCCTCTTCCCCCCTTCCCCTTCCATCCCCCCCCTTTCTTTGTTCCTTTTTCTTTCTTTCTCTTTTCTCTTTCTTTTCTTCCTTCTCTCTTTCTCTCTTTCTTTTCTCTCTCTCTCTCTTTCCCTCTCCCAGGCTCATCCCATTGATTTGGTGCACCGCCCTTCTCGGACTTGCTTGGGCAGGTCCCTCCAGTGCAGCTCAATGGGGTGGATCTGTGGGGCCGGCACCTAGAACGTGGCAGTTCCGTCACATTTGAAAAGTAGAGCAAAGTCAAAGGTCGGTAATTTTTGCTGCAAAGAATCACAAAATCTTCTGGGTTGTGCACAAGAAGGGAAACACATGTCAATGCAATTCAGCAACATAAAATAAAGAAATACAAATCAAACAAATCAACAAGAATTGGCAAAGAATCTCTGATTAGATTTTATTCACTACTAATATCTAATCAGAGATGCATTGCCGATTCTAGTCCAATGACCTGCTCCAGCAGGGTTGGAAGGGAGTGTGTGTGTGTATGTGTGTGCATGGCTGTCAAAACTCCAAAAACAGGTCAAGTAGTTCTGGAGAGATCAATCATAAATTAGATGATTTGTTAAGCAACTGGCCATTAAAGGAGGACCACTTGTATTTGGTTTGCCAATCACCAAACCACGTCCACCCAGTCATGTGACCAGCAAGCCACACCCACCCAGTCACGGTACCAGCAAGCCACACCCCCAAATTAGGCCATGCCCACAGAAATTTGAATCCTGCCCCTGGAGGGGGCATTGAGGATGAGTTTGTAGCACCAAGGAGGTGGTGGACTGAAAAAGTTTGGGAACCACTGATTTAAACCATAAAGGAACTATTGTAGTTTTGTGTGTTGTATAAACACATGTAATAGTTTCTTATTGAACATACATACATACATACCCATCACATTATTTCCTTTCAATGAACATAATATGCTACATGCATCAAAAAACAAGAAACATTAACCAAATAAATAAGACATTAAAAATGGATACACATGAAATAAGATAAAAAAAACAGTTATATCTAGTTTATATGAATACAATTCACTATATCTCTCTGTACTTTCCAAACTGTCAGAAGTCTTTTATATAGTTACAAACTATCCTTGTTTCTGCCAAATCCACATATTGATTTATAATACGTTAGGTTTGTTTTTCTCAGCTACTTCTTTCTAAGATCTCATAAATGCTGTCCAAATATAATTTTTGATACTTTCCCTTCCTATCAATACATTGTTTTTTTTATATAGATATTTACTTTGAAATTCAATTCGCATTCATTTTCTCTATACCATATGACCAAACCATTGCAATATACTTTTTTGAACTGGTCACTCACTTTCATGCTCAATCCACTTTTATTCATTCTTGACCCTAACACTTCCTCTTACCACAGATTTCTTAACTTATTCCCATTTCATTTTACTTTTTCATTTCTCTGGATATACCCAATGTTCACAATTATTATGTCAAAGAGAACAGAAACACCTTCTTGTAAGCAACCATTTTTGCTTCTTTTGAGCCTTGCAACATACAACATACCACTCTCTACCCTTTCACTTGCCTTTATATGTCTTGAAATGTTGCCACCTTTGTTTCTATTTTTGGTAAATATTCTACAAAGATAGAAAAAATCATCTACATGTTGCACCAATTTATGAATTGCTACTTTTATACACTTATCTTCCTACATACATTTTACCTTTTTGTTATTATTCCTTCATTTCTCCATGGAATTGTAGATTAGACCACTGTCATTCAGATTTATTATATTCTTCAACTTATTCTTACTTTTATCAACACACTTTATGAATTCATGTTTAATATTTGTTCTTACATTACACATCTAATCTTCCATACGTCATGGTTCTCCTATGATTCCAACCATCTATTATGGCTTTGGTTAACTGAGACTTCACTAAAAAATTTTTTATTAAGACAAAAAAGATGTAGATTAAGCTATGAGCATTAGTCATATCTGTTTCAGAAGCAGCTTTTCATGCCAATGGCACAGAAAGTGGTAATCAGTTTGGGCACATTTT
This sequence comes from Laticauda colubrina, assembly GCA_015471245.1. Lineage (NCBI taxonomy): Eukaryota > Metazoa > Chordata > Lepidosauria > Squamata > Elapidae > Laticauda > Laticauda colubrina. Next base: position 7,091,561 of record BLBF01000011.1, on the reverse strand, counting down.
GGCCAACTTGCTACAAGATTAACCAAAACTTACTCCAAGATTAACTTATGCTTACTCCAAGCATGCCCATTACTTTCTATAAAATCTCTGTCTTTACCATTTATTCCATCTCCATTCCAAGTTTTAATCTTTTTGTCACCAGATGGACCCACATGACCTCCATTGCCTACTCAGGCTTTAGTTAATCTAAACTTCCATATGTTTTTTTATTATAATTAATTAAATCAGACTATAGCACAATGTGTGGATTCAGTTACTTGTACATACAAACCATTCCAAATAACTTTGCTTGGCTTTATCTTTTCCCAGAGCACCTTCTACCTTATTGATGTCAACTTCAACCAGGAAAGATTTTTTTTTTTTGGCCTGACAGTTAAATTAACTTTCTTTATCTTTTGAGGCAATACACTTGCAAAAATTAGCTGGAAGAACCAAAGTACGCTACACAGTCACTCTTAAAAAAGAAAAGCCGGTACAGGTAAAGTAAAGTTATTATTTTTATAACTTGTAAAAAGAATACAAATTAAGAGTTAGGGTCACAGCTCCAAATATCAGCAGCCTTAATTTGTTAGTATTAATTTATCAGAAAATATTCATCTGCCAAAGACTATGCAGAGAATTTATGGAGGCCAGGGGAGCTATCTGCAGGGGAAGATTATATTTATCCCAATATCACAATCTGAAGTAAAAAGGCCCTTAATTTGTAGTTAAAAATTGCTTCAATTACCCCCACCCCCTTTATGTAATCCCTAATCTCCCCAAATTTAGTTTTCACTCAGGATGCTTTCAAATCAATTTGCATTGGATTAATTTATTCCTAATATGAAGATACCAGAAATATCTACCACCCACTCACAAATTTGTTTTCAATTCAACTAGTTCTCTAGAGCAGTCCTTCTCAACCTTTTCTTCACCACAGACCCCCCTTTAAATATCTTTTGTGGCCACGAACCATGGTCACAGATCACCAAGACTTATCTCAAAATTTAAATCATAACATTTCTTCAAACCTTCATGAACCCCTTTGATAATATTATGGAGCCCCAGGGGTCTGGGGACCACAGATTGAAAGCCAGTGCTCTAGAGTCTAGTTGGACTGAGGTGACATATAAATTTCATGAATAAATGAAATTCCATAATTACTGTATATAAATCCTAAATGTCCCACTAACACACTTCAATATTAACTGGTCATCAAGAACTTTTAAATACTTTTACTCCCAACAATGATTTCTTTTACCCGAAACCAACTGAATCCATTTTTTTTCCAGCTATGTATTTAAAGAAGCAGAACTTGAACAATAAAGGAAGACCAATATCTGTGGCTTACCCAAACAGTGGAAAAGACTATCGCAGACTATCTGTGCTCTGTATGCATGCTGGAACTATGTGGTGACACATTAGAGTTTTTACATTCTCCACCCTCTTTGTCATCTGACAATCTTGAGGCTTTCATAGGGACAACTAATGATGAACTCTATGAAGTGTTTTTCTATGCTTCACTTTAAATAACCATACTGACATTAGAATCTCAAGATGCAGTATATTCATGGATTTGAGAGTTAAAAATCCCAATACCAAAGTTCTTTGATTTTTTTTCATATTGTGGATTTTACCTTCAGGATAGTGATTCAACATACTATACATACAGAAGTCCATACTGAAGTTTTTAAATTATTATGAATTATTTAGAACAAAACTGAATTATGCAACAAGGTGACATAATAAATCAACCAATTCATCCACCCATCTCTTTAGAACTTCACTTGATGGGAAATTCAACTAATGTAACAATACATTTTGCTGACGTGAGATTTTTATAGCATAAGAAATTAAGCTAAAACCACAATTAACATAGCACATAGCACAAATTGGTAAAATGAATTGGTAAAATGAACATACCAGCCCATTAGCTTTAACAAGAGGGGCCTCTAAATCAGGATACACGTTTTCCAAATACCACTTGAAGTTCTTGCACTGAAGATGCTCCCTCAGTTTCTTCTGTTGAGTCAAATCCCCAATGTCCAAGTTTTTTTGAATGAGGTGATAACCATGTCCATAGAAAAGATCTGTGTATTCATCCAGCCAAACTTCTGCTACCCGGGCCAAATTCCGCTCTACTGTAGTGAGGCGATCTTTAGGGAAGGAGTAGGGGTTATCATTCCTAAAAATATGACCTACTCGGGAACATGGGATAATCTCAATTTCTCCTCCACACATCCAAACCTGATGAAAAGAAATCAGGCCAACAATAGATAATAATTTCTGGCAATTTTATTCCATAATCTGCAGTGTGTAGATTTCTTAATTTCTGCATGTGTCTTACTTTGTTTTTTTCATGAGAAATTCCGTACCTACTAAGTTGAGAACATATAAAATTATGATTTGCATCAACCATGTATTTACAGCACAAATAAAGGCTTGGGGTTTCAAATTCCTGGATAAGTTGTGGTTTAAACCACCTTGTCTAATTTCTACAACTCAGAATTACTTTCTTGTTGAAACCTTCACAAGTAAAACAATGGCCATAATGGTTGTTTAGCAATTCAGACATTACATCACTTACAATGAGCACAAATATTAGCTTGCACACTCTTTTTAAAACTTTCTTTTGATGCAAACCAGTGGTGGGGCCTCAATCTATCATTTGGTGACTGAGACTTCATGCTGAATTGTATTAAAACTTCATTGATCATTGCTTTGTAACAATTTAAATACAAGTGTAGATATTGAGTGATTGGTCACCATTTGAAGCTTTATGTCATGATTTAAAGGTAACCTTAGGATTTTATAAGTTATATTTAGATAATACCATATATATTGCTTAAGAAACCTGACAGTTAAAATATTATTAGATTATTAGTTGTATAATTATGAATAATACTCTTAGCTATATACAGGGAAAAGTCAGTTTTCTTGACTTTGGTCCACTGACTTTGCACATAATAGATACAAATATTTTTTTTTATTTTATTTATTACATTTGTCTGCTGACTATCTTGCTTAGAGATTTGCAGCCATAATAACATACTTTTGATTTACCAGGCATTGGGGTATTAGGGATATCCCCTTCCATAGATACTAATAATCATATCATAATGACATACTGTTTATTTTGATACAGTTATTCCTAATCATCCATAGTTAGGAGAATTGGAAACAAATGCATATGCACGATTTAGCTACTGACAAGAGAGCATTAATTTGGCAATCAAGTCTAAATCGGAAACAAATGAAAATATGTTTAACATACCTTGAATGAGATCTCCATATTTTCACCTCCCCAAACATCAAGGCCAGGATCATATGCTCCAAGCTCAAAAAAATACTTCTTATCAATAGAAAACAGCCCACCTGCCATCACAGGACATCTAATAATTGAACCAGACATTACATGTACATTGTGGTTTTGGAGGGCAAATGAAGATTTTGCTATTTTGAGATCTGTCCCTTTGCACACAAATGACACTTGTTGTATTTACATGCAAATATACCTGAAAGTTCACAACATTGGGAAACTAGTTTGGCAATAGTTTGATGTTTTTTTCAAAATCTTATAAAATCTTTTTATTTATGTTAGACAATAATATAAAGAAGAAGCAGGGAACTTATGGCCACATTGCCAAGTTACAAGTTTCATGAATCAGAATGGGCAGAGGTAATTCAGTAATAGCACTATTAGCAATAGCAACAGTAATTCAGTAATATTTAGAAAATCAAAAGTTCTTAACTCTGCTTTAAAGTAACATACAATTTAAAGTTGAATAACCAGGTCATGCTTAACATCATATTACTTTCCATCCAGAAAAAAGAAATTTGCAAATCATTAAACTATGTGTCATTCTACCATGTCAGACATTTATTCCTCAAAAAGCAATTCTGTTCACAAAACTTTAACTTCATACACTTACCTAATTATATCGGTTTCCTTAATCTTATTTTTTTTAATGACATCTGAAGGAATTGGCTTCCACCCAAAATTCATTGGCCATGTAAAAACACCACGCTGAAAACTATCCACAGTCATGTAACTAAACGATGGAAAACATGCAAAGATTTCATTTAAAAAGCAAATGCTGAATCAGAAGCTACAAAAAATTGAATGACATCTCTGAGGTTTGGGGTTAACAAAATCAGATTAGACACAATATCCTGCAAAATTATGAACTAATTGATTGATGTTATGATATGTTTGTGTTTTCTTATTTCATTTTGAATTAAACTTTATAACAACCAAGAAAGGATCTCAAGAAAAGATGTTCTATCTATGGTAGAACTGTGTTTTGCCCAAAGGAGAGTGATAATCTGTGTTAAGAGTCCCAAGGGTTCTCCTGTTGTCACTCATACTCAGTGGTAGTATTCTACCAATTCGGCCCAGTTCAGCCAAACCGGTAGCTCCAAGGATCATCTGTGAGTGACCTGGTTCACTCCGATGATCAACTTCTGGGCCTACCTACCCCGGCTCTATTCTGACCTTTATTTCATGGTTTTCAAGCTCAGCTGCTTTTAGCGTGGCATAGCAGATTGCTATGTGTAAGCTGTTGAAGACACACGGAGATTGCAGGATTGCAGGAGGTCAGTAGCAAAGCACGTGCTCACCGAACCGGTTGTTATACCAGTTGAATCACATCCGTGAGCCCCGCCCACCAAGCCATGCCCACAGAACTGGTTGTAAACATTTTTTAATCCCATCACTATTCATACTTTATAAATGTTTTTAAAATGTTTTGAAGGAACATGCCTAGAAGAGCTTGCTGAATCATGCCCTTCATGACAGAAAAGCTGAATAGTAAAAGGACACAGTCAGAGTACCTGAGATCAGTTCAATTATTGGTGTGCTCCCTCCTGGAAGACCTTGTTCAAGCTACAGTCCTGGAAAAAGCTATGCTAAATTCCCCCTCTGCCCATGGATTCCTCCCCCTCCTCCTAGTTTCAAGGGAAACATGGAAGAATAAAACTCACCTCATATCTTTGTCACTGATCACTTCAATGACAGGGCAAGCAACTTTTTTTCTATTTAAATGAATTCTGTCCAGTAGAGGTTCCAACCACCCCACGTTGCATTCCACATGAGAATCTAAGAAGGTCAGGACATCACCTAGAGAAGTAAATTTGCCATTATAACAAGGAGAAAGGAAAAATTTGGGGAAGTTTACAGTATTTATTGGCCTCTCAAAAAAAAAATTCTGTTCACTTCCTATTGTGGATATATATTTAACGTACAATCCATATATAACGAGGAAGTTCACAAGAGACATTACTTAAGTGATTTCCCCCCCCCCTCATATTATATCTCTTCATTGTTTATTCAAAAACTTCCACCTTGCCACGATATGATGTTGTTTTTTCTGTTCACTTTATCAAGAATCATAAAAAGATTCTGCACTAAAAAATAACTTGGAAATGCTAATTCTTAATTGTATCTTAATCATACCATATATTTTTTCCAATGCACAATTTTTATATACCACTAGGAAAAATGTCCTTTATGGCATTTCACTAATTGATAAGAATGCCTCCGCTGGCCAGCACCATACTCACCTAATTAGAAATTTCTCTAGAGTAGTGAAATTGTGATGTGCTTTAAACCTTCATTAATATATATGACATATGAGTTGGAAAACGTGTTAATAAAGTTTTTCATTTTATTAACAGAGGCTTGCAAACACTGCAGTGGTGTAATAATAAAAAGGTATACCTATGGAAGGACCAATTTTATTTCATGCAGAACAATCTTGAAGGTGCTTATTAGCTCTATGTGAGCAATAACTGGTCCTATCACCTACTAATGCCTCCATCACTGCTGCATAGCTGGCAAAATCAAAATGGAGTTGTTATATGCATACTAATATACTAATACTGAGATCTTTTATAATGTAATAGATTCTCTCTTGCCTGGAGGGGATTTTTGCACATAAGCCCCTCATGATCATAAAACATATGTCTAGTGGTTACATGACTTGGGTGCATAGTGGTAGGATTAGCCTCCACAAATTTGCAAGACTTTTATTTGTTTTTAAATATACAAGGGTGGCTGCTGAACTCCCAGATGTGAAAATCACTAACCAATAAAGGTATATTATCTAAAGGAAGGAAGATGAAGAGAGAAGTCAAAAAGTTTCTCCTCCTTTTGATGATTTTTGGTATTACCTCTGAAAATATTCACCTCTCTCAAAATTTACTTTCCCTCAGTGAGTCTGCATAATTAAACCTTATTGACTGTGTAATGTAATTACCTCATTTTCTCTGGCTACAATTAACCCAACCAACTCATTAAAGAAGCATTGGGTTAATTCACATTTCATTTTGATGGTCATCAGCTTTCAAAACTTGGAGACTTTATTAATTTATTTACATTATCCTATTCATGACACGATTTCCAATAGATCAGGCTTGTGTGGAAAAATTATTCAGGATTCTGAATGTATAGAAAAATGTATAGAATGTATAGAAAAATGCAACAAAGATACCAAATAGAACTCCCTTTTTACGACTCTGTAATCCTTTAATTCGGGGAACACAGATTATTATTTTCATATTAATTAGAAAAAAGATATTTTCAGAAAGTATTTCTATCACACATCTCAAAATACAATTTGAGCCCAAAAATCAAAGCAAAAGCATTCCTTTCATAAAATGTCCTAGAGCTGATAACAGTAATATTCAGAAGAAAAACAATTCCAAATATAAAATTATTCTGATGCAAGAGCATTTGTTACAATAGCTATTAAAGTAGAGGAGATCTTCACCGTAGAGTATCAGTAGAGCTGGCCTCAAGGACAACTCTTAGTAAAACCTTTATATTAACTTGCTACTAAATTTCTATTTTTAGTGGATAGGAAGTTTTAACATTTGAAATATACGTGTAACACTTTCTGCTAAAAACACCAAGGTGATGCATTGCAAATAAAACAATATCAAATTCATGAAAATTATTTACAAATTAAAAACATTACTCCTAAAATGTATTAAAAAGGCCAGATTAGAAAGACATTCTGGAGTTCAGTTGAATTAATGCTAAATATATTGTGCAGTGTAATTTTAAAAATATCTTATTGATTTCAATAAACTTATTGTATAGCTTCTGGAATAATATATTATATTACATTATATTATAGCTTATTTATGGCTTAGCCCAGCACATAAACTCAGCCAGTGATTTTTGTACTGTTTAGATCTTAACGTCATGTGTAAACAGCCACTGTCGCTAAATCAACAAATCTTCTGTTCTCACATTTACTGGGGGTACTGGAAGTTGTTTTTAGTTTTATCTCTAACATTAATTTGAAGTACGGTTTTGTTTTAATTAAACAATTTAATCATTTTAATGGAATGATGTTGATAGTCTCAAGTTCTTAGATTCTTATTTTATTCCAAAACTAGAAAATATACGTAGATCAGGATTGAACTGATGAATCCTTGGTGTTCTCGGAGTTTATAGGGAATCCTTGGTTATTAACAGTAATTAGGGCTGGAATTTCCATTCCTAAGAAGTGTGATGTCATGTCACTGCACCACTTAGTAACAGTATTTCTGGCAGTCCCCAGTTACTATCATTAAACTAAGATCATGCAGGTTGTTAAGCAAGTACTTCAGATGATTGCAACTTCTGATTTCCTGCCAGCTTCCCCACTGAATTTATTTGTGGGAACCCAAGACTGCCCACCTGACTGTGAGACACTGTGACTACTGGCAATCCAGGCCACTTCTTGTTAAGCGTTCAAATCATGATCCTGTGACCATGGGGAATTGTGTCATATTGAACTCTGAGGACCAGTTTATTTTATTTATTTAGAAAATTTATATAGCTAACTACTTGCTCACAGTGACTAGGCAGCTTACAAACAGTACAAACACAAAATAGAAAAAAAAATAACCCAAGTACAAGTAACCAAGCTGTAATTACTACTCAGATATACTTACAACTCGGTTACTGCTATCACAAGTCAGAACAGTCATTCAATGAAGACTACCTATATTGTATTTTTTAAAAAAAACTGTAAACTGCTTAGAATAGTAAGGAGAGAGGCTAAAACAAGCCATGACTTCACACAATGTGCGAACTCAGTTAAGAGAACCGCATGTTAGCACCTGCTCCCAGCTAACCAAAGCTTGGAACATACTACTTAGTTCCCTTTATTCTAATTAAATTTGAATGAACAAATTTCATTGAACAAACTAGATTGTTCTAATTATTTCTGTATCTTGTAGGGTATCTGCAATTAATCAATCAATGCCATTCTGCTTACCTTTGGCAATCTCTGCTCCGGCTAGTCTTGCTCGTATTAAACCATGTCTTTCTTTTAGATGAAGGATACGGACCTTTGGAAACTGTGCCATGTATTTGTCTAATTTGTCTTTCAGGTAAGCTAAATTAGAACAGAGGAGAATCAAATATATGTACTACAGATTGTATCTATTTCAAATTTAACTAATAAAGTGGGTCATCAATCCCCAAACTCTGCCTCTGATACTTGTAGAGGATATTGAAAAATACCAAAAAGTTATTTTCTACCGACAGTAGAAACTGCATATTAATCAACTGATTATACATCACAGCCTTACATTTGCTGGGTACATTTATTCTAAATTGTGAGGGGAGAAAAAATATGATATAATGTAGGAGAAGGGATGGCAGAATCTGGAGGCAGAGTGGAAAAAAGGGATCAGATTAGAATCCCTACATAGCCACAAAAGGACTAACTCCCTCCTAGAATGCTCTTGACTCTTATCTAAGCAGGTACCAATTGTTAGTTGAGGAGATTATTGTGCATAATAGGCATGAGTAGCAATAAATCCATTTTTCATCATGGGGCGACTTGATCTTTTGTGTTTGACATACGGGGACCCACTGAAATAAAGTAAGTCCACTTTGATATTTCAGGGAAATATATGGGATGTATTGGAGAACTTCAGTAACTTCTATCATGATGAAAAAAAATGTTTTGTTTTCAAACAACAAATTATGAAATGGCATGTTGTTTCTAGGATACTGACTTACCTCTTGTGCTAAAATCATCCACCAAAATAACTTCTTTAATCAATTCAAGGGGGGACCGGTTGAGGATACTATGGACAGAACGCAGGAGAGTGGACCATACTTCATCGACAAAGCACATTATAATGCTAGTGGTGGGAAGATCATTGTGGACAAGAAGATCTGAACATCTGGAACAAAAGAGATTAGCATAGCATAATATAACATAAATACTTGACACAAGTTTGCTGGTAGAAGTGAAATTAACCTCTAATTGCCATAGAAACTTATTTTACTGATCTTTTCTTCTGAGGACAAGAGAGTTGAGCGCTGAAAAATAAATTCTAGTTAAATAATACCTCTCAAAATTCAAACACTTCCTCCCCAGCAATTAAAAGTTGTGGGAAAGAAATCTGAGTGTAAAGTAAGGAAAGCTATCATTTGAGTACTGTACTTTAATCCAATACAGCTAACAGCATTACCAGTCAGCATTGCTAGGCATCTGCTTAATGGAAATTGAGAAATAGTAATGGCATAATCCTATAATACATCTCAATATATAGTGGGGAGCATTGTGAACTGTTATGCCTGCTCAGTTTGCTGTCCATGTACTCATTAATTAGGGAATTTGAAGGTTCTTACTCTTTCTTTTGATAATTTTTAGTCTCAAAATTAAAGTTAGATTGCTCAAACTTCAAACAGAAACTGTTAGATCCATGATCAGATGGTGACAGATGCATATCTGTCATATCCTCTTCTGCACAGCCAAGCAGATCAGGGAATAAGCAAATGAGCATCAGGGAGGAAGAGGATGTCTTCAAGGAAAAAGGCCCCATTTAGAATTATAAGCTGAAGGCTCTAGCATCGATTCTATAGGCTGACCTTGACTGCAAGTACACAAATACTATTGTAACCAGTAACTGAGTTTCTGACAAAAATATCCCAGTGAGAAATCCTGCTATTTATAAAAAGGCCACTTTTGGGGGCTAATGAGCTGGTTTTCACTGAAAATTCACAGATTTTATGCCCCGAACTGGGCCAGGAGTGGAAGCATCTCAATAAGACATGATCCTCGGCCTTTAGCACTGTCAATTTTTACACCTACAGTGTGGCTATGTGTTAGATGCAAATCATAAATTACTGTTGCATCTTCATGCAACACAAGATCCAATTTACATTATCAAAAAGAACAGAATCTGTTGGTACATAATTCTTTATACATTCTAAATTTAAAAACCAAGCTTTTTCTGGGTCCCTTTTATAAGAACATTTTTCAAGTCCTTAACTCAGACTCTCACAAAATCTCATTCCTGAGTAAAAATTTCAGATCCTCGTTAATTTCTTCAGCTGTCAAAAGAATACCAAAAATAGAGGGATTAAGAGAATGGGCATTGGTAGAAGTTACCGTGAACGTCCTTTCTATCTCTGCTGCGAGAGAGCCCAGGATGGGTTGACTCCTTCCTATTATGTCATTTAGCTGAGTCTGTACTAAGATATAAAAGCCATCCCCCGGGAAAGACCTCTGCTTTGGCGAAGATACTTGATGGACTGAAAGGTGTCTGTGAAAGCCAAAAATAAATACAGAAATATCTCTTACCCTCTCTGAACAAATCAAGGGAGGGACTGGGCTCTCTCGCAGCATAGATAGAAAGGGTGTTCAGGGTAACTTCTACCAACACTCATTCTCCTCCATGCTGCATCAAGAGCCCAGGATGGGACATACCAAAGCTTGCATGTCCACGGGCGGGTCCTTGTCTGGCTCATCACACCGACTGTTGAACCACTCGTTGAAGCACCCCTCTGCCGAAGGGTGCAGTCGCTGAGGCAAAGACATCCAGATGGTAGTGTCTGATGAAAGGAGACGGGGATGTCCACGTGGCCGCACAACAAATCTCCTCCAAGGATGCTTGGGTTGCCCAGGCAGCAGAAGTGGCCGCGCTTCTGGTAGAGTGCACTGTCAGACCTTGGGGAACCGGAAGGGCCATAGCTTTGTAGGCCTGCTAAATGCAAGACCTGACCCAGCTGCTAATAGTAGGAGAAGAGGCCTTGTGCCCCAAGTGAGAAGGGAAAAAAGAAACAAACATGGCTTCTGACTTCCTGAAGGAGGAAGTGCGCTTAATGTATATTCTAAGAGCCCTTCTTACATCTAGCGTGTGCCACTGCCACTCTAAGTCATGGTGCAGGAGGGGGCGGAAGTCAGGCAACACAATGTCCTGGGACCTGTGAAACCAGGTGTTAACCTTCAGAATAAATGAGGGGTCCAGACGAAGAACAACCCTATAATCATGAAAGGAACAAAGGTCCTGTCTGATGAAAAGAGCAGCAAGCTCGGAAACCCTCCTGACAGAAGTGATGGCAACAAGGAACGCTACCTTCAGAGTCAGGAAACGGAGAGACACTGTTCTTAGGGGTTCAAAGGGGGGCTTTGTAAGGGCATTAAGGACCATATGAAGGTCAGGGTGCAGGTTGGAAGCCCCTTTCAAAAGCCTCCTGACTGAAGTGTGATGGGATAAGGAAGGAATCGAACCCCATGAAAGGACCGAGGGCCGCAACCTGCCTGCATAAGGTGTTGGGGGCCAAGCCTTTCTCCAGCCCATGCTGAAGGAAGCTAAGAACTTCTGCCAACTGGGCTGAAGCAGGAGAAAGACCCTCCCTGAGGCACCATAGGGAAAAAGCCTTCCAGGTGGCATCATAGATGTACCTTGTAGAAGATTTGCGAGATGCCAGGATAATGAGGATCACCCTTTCTGAAAGATCAGCCTCCTCTAGCCGCTGCCGCTCAAGTGCTACATGGTCAGCTTAAACCACTGGGGCTCTGGGTGAAGCAGGGACCCCTGGCAAAGGGAGATTGGATGGGCTGGGATCCTCCAAAGAGAAGCCACCGATAGGTTGACCAGGTCCACAAACCAGGGCCTCCTTGGCCAATAGGGTGCCAGGAGGAGGAGCTCCGCACGTTCCTCCAACATCTTCCGAATTACTGCCAGAATGATGGGAAGCGGGGGAAAAGTATAGAGGAGACCCTTGGGCCATCTGCACCAAAGAGCACTGGTCCCCTCCACTCCCTGGCAAGGAAACCTGGTGAAGAATCTGGTGACTTGGGTGTTTTGAGGAATGGAGAAAAAAATCCATCTCCGGTGTTCCGAATCTGAGGGAAAGGTCCCTGAATAGAGATGGAGGAATGGACCATTCTGCCTGGTCGACTAGGCTCCTGCTGAGCCAGTCAGCCTGGGAGTTGTTGACCCTGGAGATGTGGTCTGCCGAGATCGACAACAGGTGTTTCTCTGCCCCTAAACCCAACCATAGAGCCTCTCTCATGAGGGCTTTGGACCTTGTCTCCCCTTGCCAATGGACATGAGCCTTTGTGGCCATGTTGTCTGTAAGGACTAGAACATGAGAGCCGGTCACTGATTGCCTGAAATGCTTGAGAGCCAGAAAAATTGCTCTGAGCTCCAGCCAATTTATGGGAAGGTCTGTTCTGATCTGGACCAAACGCCCTGAGCTATCTGGCCCTGCATATGGGAACCCAACACAGGAGGCTGGTATCAGTGGTTATCACTAGCCTATCTGGGTCCCTGAACAAGAGTCCCTTCCAGATTGAATGCCACCAACTGAGAGATCTCTGAATTTGTGGTGGAAGTGGGACCTTGATGGATGAGTGGCTGGTTCCTGCTCATTGGTAGGGAAGCAGGAACCATTGGAGGGCTCGGGAGTGGAGCCGAGCCCACAGGACGATGCCAATACAGGAGACCATCTTCCTCAGAAGTTTGGACAGCAGCGACAGGGGGACAATTTGATGTTGCTGGATCTGGCTGATGATCTCTGCAAGGCTCTTTCCACGAGCTGGGGACAGGACAACCTGGCACGACATGGTATTGATGACTGCTCCCAAGTGTTGCAATTTGGTTGTGGGAGAGAGCTGGCTCTTTTTGGTGGCTCTGGAGATATGGCAGGGTAATTTGCAGATCCTGATGGGCCGCATGGATGGAAGAGGAAAGAATCAAAATGTTGTCCAAGTAGCATTGGATCTTCAATGTAGGTTTGGATCCTTGGAATAGAATGCAGAGATGCCACCAATGCTGCCAGAACCTTTGTGAAGACCCTTGGAGCCGATGAGAGGCTGAAGGGAAGTGCTCGATACTGGTAATGGGTATTCTGATAACAGAAACAGAGAAACTGGCAATGATGAGGCCAAATGGGGATGTGGAGGTAAGCCTCAGTGAGATCAATGGAAGAGAGGAGGTCGCCCTCCCGAACTCTCTCTAAAATAGAATGCAGAGTCTGCATTTTAAATCACCTGTATTTTACAAATTGGTTGAGAAATTTTAGATCAAGGATGGCTTGCCACCCCACCCCCACCCCCCGAGGCTTTGGGAATGATGAAAAAGCAAGAGTAAAGCCCATGTCCCCATTGAGAGGGGGGGAACAGGTTGAATAGCCCTAATTTCAAGAAAGTGCTGAATGGCCTGATTCATGAGGGCTTGCCTGGAAATGTTCCGAGAGAAAGGACAGATCAAATTTTTTTTGCTGCTACAGAAGATGCCATGGTCCTAGATGCAAATTTGGCAGAATTGAGAGTAGCATCCGCAGTGAATTTCACGACTGCAATAATTTTATTGAGGTCTTGGTGAGACCGAAGGTCAGAAGCAGGCAATCTATTCTGGAGTTGGCACAGCCACCATATGGATGCCCTGGTAAAGAAGGATGCTGCTGTTGAAGCCCGAACAGCCCAAGCAGCGGACTGGTGATTGTGCTTGAGGGTCTGTTCAGAACATTTAGCATCCGGTTTCAGGATATCTTCTGGCTCCGTGGGAGTGCCAGAAGATGAGAACGAGGCCAGAACCGGAATGTCAACAGAAGGCACTGCTAGGACATTGTCCAGAGCTGCACTGACGTTGTAGAAATGCTTATCCAGAGAAGATGGGCGAGGACCTGCTGAAGGAGAAGTGCACTGTTCCTTGACCATTTCCAGAAACAAAATGGGAGAAGGCAAAATCTCTGCATGCACTAAAGGCTTGGAGAAAAGCAAATCCCCTTGGCTAGAGGGATTTCCTTGTGGCTCAGGAGCTACTTCCTCTGGCGACAGCTTGGCAGTGACCAAGGCATTGTTGAGTAATGGCCTGAAGAGAGTAGGTTTGAACACCAATGCAGAGGATGTCTGCTCTGGGTGAGAATCCTCTTCCCCTGAAAGATTTTGGTCAAAAATCTCACCCTCTTCACACTCTGAATGAGAAGAGTAACTGTGTTCAGATGGTGAAGGCCTTCCTTCCTCATCAATCTCCTCCCATTCTGGTAGAGAAGAATGGACCCTGAGGTCCTGGGGCCTGTGTAAATCAGGATGATGAGGCAAGGAATTTATAGACTGAGAAGGGAGAAGGGCCTGAACCCTTTCCAGAGGTTGAAGAATTTGCTTGAAGCCTTCAGTCAATCCCTGCCTAATGGCCAATGAGACAACATCTTGGATATCCCCTGGTCTATGCTCAAAGATAGAGGCCGAAGGCCCGCTGCTGTGGGAATGAAGGTGGCTTCAGGCCTAGATTGAGGAGAGGTTTGAGGCCTGGAGGGAGGGGGAAGAGCATAAGGCACAGAAGTCTGTTGGAAATAAGTCTCAGATCTGCTTAAATCCTGAGGATCTGATTGTATTCCAAGAGCCTCAGGAGACCAGGATGGAGGATGGAAATGCTCATAGATAACTTCTCCTCCCCTGGGAAGGCTTGGTTGGGGCCCACGATTATCACCTGAAACATGCTGTAGTTGCACTCCCTTATATTGAATAGTTCTGTTGAACTGCCTCTCTCTCTAGAGCTGCATGTCTGTGCTTCTCTGCCCTCAATTCAGCCTGAGTTGCCTTCTTAGGGGCTAGAGCCTTAACTTTGATTTTAGCAGCTACCTCCCTCTGGATTGATTGGGTGCGTTGCCTACATCTTTTTCTCTTATTGGGCTTAAGAGACTATTCCACTGGGGGGGGGGGGGAAGCTCTGCCTGAGCCTTATCTTGCTCCATTTGTAAAATAAAGGCTCTTGCGTTGGAAGAAGCTGTTTAGAAATTTTTCTATTAAGCCTCTTAGAGTTTTAATGGCCCCCGAGCTTACAAAATGGCCGCTCACCTCATGGTGGAAGGCTTGAATCCAAGATGGCCACTGACTAGAGGAAACAGGTTCCAAGATCAAAGAATCACTCCTTAGGCTATACAGAGCCCCGAGTGAAGTCAACAAGGGAAAAACGCAGCAATCAGCCACACGATCAGTGTGGGATCAAACCCTCACATAACGGCTTGTGCTCTTATCATTTGCTGATCGTTTTTACAATCGCTCTAAATCGCAGGCATGGGGGAGGTATGCAGACGCTGCCCAGCTTCCCTGCACAGAGCTCTGTAACGCTGCTCCCAACGTTGGAGGAGAGCGAGCCCTGCTCTCCTGCGAGAGCAGCTGCCCTGGGAGCTGCTTGAAGCGAGGAAAAAAAAAAAGTACTGAAGATCGCTGGTGAGTGCTATCTTTAAGGCCCGGTCCCACTGCACTTACGGATGCAAAGAGGATGTAAAACGTAAAAAAAATCTTGCCATCCATTGGAAAATGCTATGCATCCATTGTGTACTCATTGCATACGTGTTTCATATGCTCTATCCATCGAGCATCCATCCACTGTAATTTCATCCGTGCAAAAAGTTTTGAGCTGCACAAAACTTTGTGTACGGATGAACTTTCCGCTGTGTACGATGTAAATCCGCGACATATATGAGCAACAAATGTTCTATGTCCATTATCATCTGTTAAACGTCCGCTGTATCCTCTCTGCATCCTCTGGGCCTCCTCGCAACTCACATCCGCTGCAGCTGAAAACGGAAAGAGGGAGGAAAGATAAGGTACATGGAACGTCTATACATCGCTAGTAGCACGGAAATAGAAAGGATGTAAGCGTATGCATCTCGTATATAAAGTATTCAAAACGGACAAAGCGTTTGTATCTGGGATGTGTCTCATATATTTAGGATGTCTGGAGTATGTCTAGAGTATGTAGAAGGACACCTAGTGGACAACCGATAGTTTGTATAAAAAGGAGAAGATCATCTGGATCTCAGTATGAGTCGAGCAGCCGTAGTGTACAGACCTCATCACCCTTGGTCTTGGTCTCCAACATCTTCAATTGTTCTCCACCATGGATGAGTCCATATGATAGCTGCACTCATTCAACAGCAGAACCACAACCTGTTCAGACTGTATCAAGTTTTAGACAGAAGGAGAAGAAGGAGACGTCCAAGAGCTGTGTGGGTCCGAGGATGGATCGTGAGAAGAATGGAGTTTGGACTGTATGACCAGTTGATGGTGGAGCTGAGGAATGAAGACCCTCGTGCATTCCATCACTTCATGAGGATGCCACTAGCCATGTTTGACAAACGTGTAGAGCATCTGAGACCCAGGTTGATCAAACTCCGTCCCAACCTGGACCCTGGACTGAAGGTGGCACTGACTCTGCGGCACCTGGCCTCTGGAACCACATACAGAAGCATGCAGTATGCATGGAGGGTGCCACACAACAGCATCAGCAAAGTGATCAGAGAAGTGGTAGAGGCCATCGTTGAAGAATACATGGACGAGTTCCTCAGGTGCCCCACTACTGAACAAGGCTGGAGACAACTTGCAGAGCAGTGGTATCAGAGGTGGAACTTTCCCCACACTGTTGGAGCCATAGATGGGAAGCACGTGGCCTGTAAAGCTCCAGCCAACTCAGGGTCCACTTATTACAACTACAAGGGCTTCTTCAGTATCATCCTCTTTGCCATGGTTGATGCTGACTACAAGTTCATCTACATCGATGCTTCAGGCAACGGGTCAGCTTCAGATGCCCAGATATACAACGCAAGTGACCTCAAGGATGGGCTGGAATGCAACCTCATCATGAGTTTTCCAGGTCCAGACTCCCTTCCCAATGACACACAAGATGTGCCCTAGTTCATCGTTGGTGATGATGCGTTCTCCCTCAGAACCTTCCTCATGAAGCCGTACAGTTCAAGATACCTCACCCGTGAAGAGAGGATCTTCAGCTACAGGCTGAGGAGCAGACCTGGACTGGGTAGGACGAGCTTCAGCTGGGCCTTGAGGATTGTGGAGAAGTGCTATGATCTTCTGCTTCATCACCTGGTACTCAGCCTCGGGCAGGTCCCTCAGGGTCTGACTCATGTAGGTGATGAAGGGCTGAGGATGCTCTGTCCAAGTCGACCAGCTGAGAGAGAAGTTCTGTGCTGGTCTTCATTGTGTCCCTGATCTCCAACAGCACACTGTCGTCCTGGCCCTCCAGTCTGCCTCTCTGCCTGTGTCCTCTGGAGCTGGTGGTGGGGGTGGGTTGGCCTCTGGTGGCTGCCACTTGTTCCTCCATTTGTGACAGCAGGGTGTCATCCTCCACGGGATCTTCCAAGTTCGGCACTATAGGGATTGCAGCTGTCGAGGGGGTCTCTGCTATGGGGCCCTCTGAAGACACCTGTCTGGACAGGGTAGGTGGCTCCTGGCTTGAAGATGGCTGTCTGTCTGTGGGCTGTCTGAGGGAAAGGGGTCTCAGAGGGGCTGCTCCTCGGTGGCAGATCTCACCCTCCAGGAAACTGCACTTGGCCATGACGTACTTCTCCCGGTCAGTGAGCTTGACAGCGGCCTGCCTGGATTTCTTGAGGTGTAGCTTCCCATACCAGGAGTGCATGTGCTTCCACCATCCAAGGAGTACTTCTGCAGTGTACCCCAGGCTCTCTGCCTTGTCTCTCCAAGCTGCCTGCTTCTTCTTGGTGTCCCGATACAGTCTGTGGCCCTTTCTCCAGAGGTACTCGTTCTCCCTCAGCCATTTCAGCACCTCATCCTCATGCTCCTTAGAAATGGTGTACAGTTTCCTCTCTCCCTTGCCTCTTCCTCCTTCTGGCTGGAGCTTGTTTAGGGCCTTCAGGGGCTTCAGCAGGGCCTTCATGGGCTTGATCATCAGGGCCTTCAGGAGCTTTTTCAGGGCCTTCAGGAGCTTGAGCATCAGGGCCTTCAGGGGCTTGAACATCAGGGCCTTCAGCAGCAGGGCTTTGAGGGGCTTGGGCTGGTCTACCACAGTTGCAGCAGCTTCACCATCAGAGTCAGTGTCAGGGGGTGGGGTGCTGGTTCTGGCCTTCTTCACCTTGCCAGGGCTTGAACGAGTAGGCACAGACTTCCTTTTCTTGCCTGACTGACGCACCATGGTGTTGAGACAAGATGTAGTTGAGATGTATTAATGTAGCCTTCTTCAATAACGAGATATAGTAGAAATGTATCGATGCAGCCACGAGCACGTCTTTTCTCTTTATGCTGACTGCGTGCGTGCTGCATCCCTTTATATCTGAGGAGCGGATGCAAGTCATACCCCCCGCATGCGCAGTGAATGGTTTGCATCCGATATACATCCGCGCGGCATCCCCTTTGTTTCCGTTAGGCGTACATGATGCATCCGCTTCATCCGCTATGCATTCGCTCTTTCTGCTATGCGTCCGCTTCGCAATTATCCCCGGTAACCCCTTCGGAGCTGTCATCCACTTCCATCCGCTTTCATCCACTAGGCTTCCGATGAACATCCGTTTAACATCCCCGCTACATACTTCTCACATCCGTTCTCTTCCGCTCTGTTTTTGCAAATTTTCGCCAATTTTGTCCATTTCTGGAGCGGATGAAAACGGATGGAGCCACCCCCGAAATTTTGCTTGTCCGCTGTGTCCTTTATGCATATGTTTTGTATCCATCGGCCAGTGGGACCAGGCCTTAACAGAATGCTTTGAGAGACACAGCTGCTGACTGAAAGGAGCTGAGTCAAGACAGTCCCTGTCTTTCGGGGGCTGGCTTTTATATCTTAGTACAGACTCAGCTAAATGATGTCATAGGAAGGAGTCAACCCATCCTGGGCTCTCGATGCAGCATGGAGAAGGGGAAAGTCTGGTGTACCAAAGAGCAGATGCAGAACATTTAAAGTTCAATAAAATCCAGATTTGTGGCCTGGTTTGATTGCCTCAGTTTTGAGGTACATATTATTGTTGTTCAGTCATTAAGTCATATCCTATTGTTTGCAACCCCATGGATCATAACACACCAAGCCCTCCCTGTCCTTCACTTGTCTGCCTGAGTCTGCCCAAACTCATGTCCACTGCATCAGTGACATTATCTACCAATCTCATTCTTTGTCGTCCCCTTCTCCTTTTGCTTTCAATCTTTCCCAACATCTTTTCCAATGTGACCTTTCTTCTCATTTGGTGGCCAAAGTACCTGAGTTTCGACATACATATTGCCGCCAACAAATAGGCTTTTCAGGCACATTCACATTATATTATCTTAAAATATTGCTTTCCCATCCTTCCATACCCAGTTCTGACATTGACTAGAAGACCTTTTTTTCAAGAAAGTCATGGAATTTATTGCCATTACATAGGATGCTGGAAAAAAAAATAAGACATAAAAAATTCTGCAAATGCCATGAAGTTACTACCCAAAGAAAACAATACATGGACTAATTCTGTAATAAGATTAAAAAAAATGGAAAGACCTTTGCCAAGAATTTGTGATTGGGGATATATTTTCTAGTTTCCTCCAAGGGCTAACCAAGGAATAGGAATACTGAAAAGACTGAAAAGTGAAAACTATAATGAAGTGTCATGTTTCAATGAGTAGTCCTTAATGGGTCTAAGTCTACATGGAGGGAAGTAAGCAGTAGGGGTGCCACAAGGGAACAGAAGGGGAACTCACCAAATTTGCATATGATACTAAGCTGGCAGGAATAGCTAACACCCAAGAAGATAGGCTCAAGTTCCAGATGGATTTTGACAGACTAGAACACTGGCCTGTATCAAACAAAATGAAATTCAATGTAGAGAAAAGTAAAGTCCTACACTTAGGCAAGAAAAACCAAAAGTACACATATAGACTGGGTAAAACTAAGCTCAACAGCAGTAACTATGAGAGGGATCTTGGAGTCTTCGTGGACAACTAGCTAAATATGAGCCAGCAGTGTGTAGCAGCAGCCAAAAAAGCTAATGCAATCCCAAGTTGTATTAACAGAGGGATACAATCAAGATCAAGGGAAGTACTAATACCTCTCTATAAAGTCTTAGTAAGACCACACTAGAGTACTGCATCCAATTTTGCTCACCACATTATAAAAAAGATGTTGAGACTCTAGAAATAGTACAGAGAAAAGCAACCAGGATGAGTAGGAGACTGGAGGCTAAAACATACAACGAACGGTTGCAGGAACTGGGCTTGGCTAGTCTAGTAAAGAGAAGGACCAGGGGAGACATGATAGTGGTCTTCCAATATTTGAGAGCTGCCCAAAGAGAGGAGGGGATCAAGCTATTTTCTAAAGCTCCTATAGGCCAGACAAGGAATAATTGATAGAAACGGAACAAGGAGAGATTTAACCTGGAAACAAGGAGAAACTTTCTGACAATGAAAACAATCAACCAATAGAACAGCTTGCCCTCAGAAGTTGTGAGAGCGCCATCAGTTGAGACTTTCAAGAAGAGATTGAACGGCCATTTGTCAAAAATGGTGTAGGGTATCCCGCTTGGGTGGGGGGTTGGACTAGATGATCTACAAGGTCCCTTCCAAGTCTGATTATCTATTATCTGTTTTCTAAGCATTCTTGCAAGGAGGGAAGGTTATTATTTACTTTTTAATATTATTATTTATTTAATAATAACATTATTACCGGCATCCTCAGATAGCTGCAAAGCCTTGGAATAGCACTCTTCCATACAATACCCCATCCCCACATAAAAGATAACATTTTTCTGACCTGGCATTGCATGAAGACACTTGTGGCTGGAGATAAATACTCTTATAAATTTGTCACAGTATTCCAAACTGGACAAGGTCACCCAAAGCACTTGAGTAAAATAAAAGAAACTTAGATGCAGCCATTCAATGCTACTCTCTGACCATGAACCAGGTCTACTGGCAGAGAAGGGACCCCATAATGGACTTCCAGCTTGCTTTCCTGAACAAGAGTTAAATTCAGTCACAGAGACTATGTTAAGTTTAACTGAGAAATAACCCATACACTGCACTAACTGTTGATAGAATTTTGTCAACAGTTGTTTGTATTAATACATCTTTGTCGCTGGCAAAGAATAGTCCCTAGTGGATGATAAAAATAAAAAATCCAGACTGCTGCCTGGATTTCTATTAGCCAGTTTCTGGTTTAAAATAGCACCCGCCTCCTGTGATCAAGCGGGGTGGCCAAAATAGTCTTCAAATCCCAAGGCACCTATATTATTTTTCCAGAGGAAAATCTTTTTTTTTTAAGTGTTGGCAATCACAATGTGTTATAAGGAAATAGAAGTCAAGAGAAATGAAATAATTTATGAAGAGCAAAGTACAAGGAAGCTAGATGTAAAGCAAATGTAAACTGAGTGTAAAGTGGAAGCATCTAATATCTAAACCTAATGTTTTCCAACTGCCCAGAGATGACAGCTTCCAGAAATCTCAACCAACATGGCCCTGGGTTTCCTGGGAGTTGTAATTTAACTAGAGTTATAAAAGCGTGAAAAAAAGGTAACTTGCTCAAGCATAAAATGGATAGCACACCCATGGCTTATCTAATTTTTCATGCACTCATCTGTTCTAGATCTGCATTATTACTACAGTTTAAGGGTTTTTGTTTTTTTTTTGCCAACTTGTGAGACCTTCTAGCAGTCTCCTCCAGTTTGGTAATTCTAATGCAATTTTGATGATTCTCTATGTGACTGAGAAATGAGAGTTATAATTCCAAATAATATAGAGGGATTCAGATAGAGAAAGACTAACATATAGAAATAGCTGAAGATATAGAAAACTCCATATATAATCCAGAAGCATAAAAGAACATATGGGGTTCTTTTTAGCCTAAATGCTAACATGCCAGCACCAAAGCTGAACCTTCTCAAAGTTGCCATAACAAAGGTAAAAAATTACTGTGGATCAAAAAAAGAAAGAATAATCAAAGCCTGAAGGCCACATATATTATGAACTGGGTCTTATTTGGACTCGTTCAGGAACATGCATGTCAACCCAGCATGGGAATCAGCTTGGACAAGCTGTAGTAAAAATTGCCTCTCCAGGGGAGAGGGCAGAGTGAATCACTGAATCTACCTCTATAAATGTGTTCCACTACTATTATACCGTAGTTTAGTTACCTAACACTACAGATCAGGTGTGTCAAACTCACATCATCATGGCTGTGTCACGTGATGTATTGTGACTCCCCCCCCTTTGCTAAACTGGGCATGGGTGGGCGTGGGCTGGGAGTTTGACAGCCATGCTATGGATTGATCACCAAAAGTTCTCTAGCATAAAACTGCAAAGTGAGTTTATGGAAATTATGTTTATTCTTAACACAATTCTGATACAAGCAAACCAGAGGTGGTATTCAGCAGGTTCTGACCAGTTCTGGAGAACGAGTACCAGAAATTTTGAGTAGTTCGGAGAACTGGAAAACACCACCTCTGACTGGCCCCTCCCACATCTATTGTCTGTCTCCTGAGCCCCAGCTGATTGGCTGGATCTTCTTTTGTTGCCCTGCACAGGAGAATGGAGCTGGAAAGCAGGTTAGTGGGGTGGGGAGGGATTGTGGATTTTGCAGTTTTTTCTTCCCCTGGAGTGGGGTGGGAAGCCATGCCTACAGAACCAGTAGTACATTTTTTTGAATCCCATCACTGAAGCAAGCCTAGTTTTATTCCAGCTGGGAGGGGGGAAAAACCCAACTTGATTTCCAGTGCACTCTAGTGGCTGCAGGTTGCAAATATGAGATTTTAGAATGAATTAGTTTTGGTATTCAGAAAAAGATGAAAAGATAAGAGTGTCAGCGAGACAGCAAGAACTTTTTAGCCATAAGGCTCTAGCGATAGTGACAAACCCCTAAAACATACTGCATCAGTAAGTTTCTGAGTGTCATGTGACACAATGTTCTTACAAAGGATTAGTAAAAAGGCTATGATACTTTGCTGTCATGTATGCCGCCCCAGGTTATGAGCATAGATCACACACACTTTTACTAGGCCAAAATACTTGCAAGAACTTTCATTTTAATATAGTTTTAATATAGTGTAAAATAACAATTGACAATTGTCCTTGAAACTGTCCTCTAGAGTCCCTACCAGATGAATGGGACAGGACAGAAATATTCAAATTATTTTCCCCTAGGGAAATGTATATATTGCCTTTATTACATTTTTCATTTATGCCAAAGACTTTATTTTAAGCCAGATGTTTAAAATCACTGATACATATGGTGCTCGTTCAACATATTTTACTGTTATGAAACTTAAATTATGTTACATAGGCAATCCTTGATTTATGACCATTCGTGTAACAATGCTTCAAAGTTATGGCTGTCTCAGAAAAAATGATTTATAACCTGTCCCAGCACTTATGACCATCATATCATCCTCATGATCACATGTTCACAGTTCAGTTGCTCGGCAACCAGCTCCCATTTATAGAATCATAGAATAACAAGAGTTGGAAGGGACCTTGGAGGTCATCTAGTCCAATCCCCTGCTGGGGCAGGAGAGTCTACTCCAAATATTATGACCAGTGGCAGCATCCTGAAATCATATGGCAATGATTTGTAATTTTCTGAACCACTTTCCAACAAATGGGGAAGCTGGATTGGCTTAATGATATGATTCACTTCATATGTTCGTTGGTTCATTCATTCATCCATCCATCCATCCATTCATTCATTCTTTGCTGCCCATGTTGTATCCAAGGAATCTGGGAAGCTTACAACAATAAAAAAGCATTGAAAAAAACATTAAAATAATCCATTATAAAAATACAACAAATAAAAGACAACTGTGATAAAAATGGTCACAAAATATTGGGTCACAAGACGATTGACTTTAAATGGCCCCAATTTACTATGGAAATTCTGGTTCTAATTGTGCCTGTAAATCACGGACTTATCTGTTATTGTATCATTTTTAACAATTTTGTTTTATTATCTATTTATCTATTTTATTAATTGTGAGATACCCTGGAACTGAAAAACAAGATATAAACATCCCCCAAAAGAAACACATTGCAATTCTTGCTATATGACTACCAGACCTATATAAAGCGAAGAGTACTACTGCACAAATGAAGGACTGCTAATTCTAAATGGGAGGCCTTGGTGTCATTTTTGATGTTGTTAAGGATGTTACAATAATCCATGGGCAATATAAGCTATATGTTATATCCATCCAAGGTCACAAAATGCTAAACTAACAGATAATCCTGGACTTACAACCACAACTGAGCCAAAATTTCTATTGCTAAATGAAACATTTGTAAAGTGAGTTTTGCTTCATTTTGCAACCTTTCTTGCCACAGTTGTTAAGTTAGTAACACTGTTGTAAAGTAAATCTGGCTTTCCCATTGACTTTGCTTGTCAGAAGGTCACAGAAGGTGATCACATGACCCCCTGCCCTGGACACTGCAATGGTCATAAATATGAGTCAGTTGCCAAGTGGCTAAATTTTAATTGCGTGACTGCAACGATCATTAAGTGTGAAAAAGGGTCATAAGTCACTTTTGTCAGTGTCATTGTAACTTTCAACAGTTGCTAAATGAAGTCCTGTAAGTTGAGGATCACCTGTAGGAGCTATCAAGACAAGGGCTAAAGATATTCCAGAGAGACTCATAGAAATGACAGCTACAGAAATAGAAAAGATGTGCAGTTGATAATTTTTATTTATCTTATTTAAATTTAATGCTGTCCATCTCCTCTATAAGATAAACAGAAAGCAGCTGACATTTTACATTTCAAAATATACATACACTTCAAAAATCACAAATAAAGTGTATGGATCCTGCAGTCCCACATTAATATCCCTGCAAACCTAAAGCCAGTCTTTTTTGAATGCTAAGTCTCTAAAGAATAAACATGAAGTGAGGTGGGAGTAGACTGGCCTGAAATGTATGTACATGCAAAAAGTGAAGGAATGTAGCAAGTTGCCTTATACTGAGTCAGACCATTGTTCCCAAGAATGCTTTCAACATTAGAAAAATGGGTGCATTTAAAGTGCTTCTGTATGCATATTGTTTCTTTTTTTTCCCCTGGCAATTCTATGTATTAGCTCCCTCTTCAAATAGCCAAACAAAGTGCAGCTATGTCAAAGAAAACAAGATTCACTTATACCCAGGGAAGACTTTAATTTCTAGGAGTATTACTAACATTCATGATGCTCAAGTGTTTTTGTTTGCATATACTTAGTGGAATAAATTGATATATTTGGAGAGTTGGCGCTCTTTAGAAAAAAAGAAGGGAAAAAGAAAAACCTACTTGCAAGACTGTTTTTCTGGTCATGTTGTCCAAATAAAAGCTTCTCCTCCTCCCCTACAACATAGTCAGCGAACACTAAGGTGTTATTGACAGCCTCAAAGCAAGCAACATTTCAATGTGACTCACTAAGCTTATCAAAGAAGTACGGCAGAAAATCTGTATATCTCTAGCCGGTGATAAAGATTTCTCTCATTTCATTGAACTTGTCATTTTATATCATACTGGTTTAGGAGAAAAAAAATAGAAGGAGAGTCAAAGGTTTTGGTCAGGTCTTCTCTGCATGAACAAAAGGCTGAAGGGAAAGCATTTTTCTCGATTTCTATTTGCAATTCAGCTAAGGGTTTGATGGATGCCTTCTGGGAATCTTTACCCCTTAGGGCTAATATATCTTCCAGCAGATCTTGAGAAGGCCAGGGCAACCTACCAAAGAACTCCTCCCACAGAGAATCCGTTTCCCTGATCATTTTTCACCAATGTTTGATAGGGTGGTTGATCCTATACTCCCAACCTAGATGGAAAACTTTTTTTTTTGTTCTGGGTTGTTTTGTTGGAAAAATAGTGGATTGTAGCTCAGTGGGAGCATGACAAGCATGAGCATGAGTCTGTTTTACATGACAAGGCTCTTAGTTCAATGACTGGCATCTCTGATTAAAACACAGATCAAATAGCAGTTGATGGGAAACATTATTCTTTGGCCTTTGCCATTCTGGGATTCATAGTCTATTCAAGTGATCCCATTGCATTTTAGAGCCTTCACTCTGTCAAGGTGCCTCTGAAGACTGCCCAAATATTGCCATAATGCAACACTATCTCTACCCAAATCCAAGGATATCAAGTGCCAGCCACAATACAACAGTGCATTGTACAAATAATCTAATTTACAAAGTGAATGCCAAACTACATTTTCCGCAGGTGATATACCAACATGCATCTATGATAACATCCAAGACAGATTGATTGAAGGCTCTCTGGTGCCTTTATTAATGTCCCTGTGCTTCAAAGACAGCATTTGCTGGCCTATCTACTTTCAAGTTCAGTTAGACTGGCAGAAAAAAAAAAGGGAGGTGGAAAACAGCTTTTAGGAAGAAGAATTTATCTCAAGTATGAGAGGCTAATTATCTTCCTCAAAGGGTTCTGAAAACCCTGTTTTGCATGGCTTTTATCAAATTTATCACAATATTTCTGTACTGCTCAAACATTTTATAACACGGTTTTTAGAAAGTGAGCATCCATGCAAATAAATTACACCTGGAGCTCAAGTCCAAAAAGTTTAGGCCAAAATCTTGATGGAAAAGGTAGGCTCCTATAGCTTTGTAAACACAAGTAAGATGAGGGCTCTCCTACCACCATCTCAGAGTCCCAAGTGTTCCCCAATGAAGATGCAAGAGCCCCTTAAACTCAAATAGGGTGAGCAGCCTTCTTAAAGAGATTGATCCTGCAATTCAACAGTTACTAAGTCATGCATACTTTATAGGTTAAAACAGTACCAGGTTATTTTCTGTCTTAGGTACCAGAAACCAACTGTTTAATACACATAAATGCTGCTTTAAATATATGCAATTCCCAAATCAATGCACTTCTATTAGCTGATTATCATGCATGGGTAATACTGTTTTGCATGGCTCTGAAAGCCTGTGTTAAAATGAAATAATGACAGTCTGCTACTGATTTGATTCTGTGGCTGAGTTCACACATTCACAGGGAGCAATATTACGGTTGTGCTGGTTTGAGAGGGTGGTGGCTTATATTGTCTGAACTGAATCACCAAGATTTGTAAACTATAGCTTTCAGCTTAATACGATACAACTCTTTTCCCTACAACAGAATACAAAACCTAATTGAACTTTTTTTAACAAAAAGTAATAATAGAATAATAACCAAAAAAATGACATTTAAACAAAGGAAAGGATGCTAAATACAGAAGCAGGATGAGGACAGGAGGACTATGTAATGCATTCATGCCTGGGAACATTTGGAGAAAACTAATTAAGCTCAACTTCAGACCAACAATCAAGTAAGCAATACCCAATTAAGAAACTGCCAAAGAGCTATCAGTAAATACCCCAACCAAAGAATCCCTGAAACCAACCCCACCCATACAGATTGGCAAAACACCAGAATAAAAACTGACAGCAAACAGCACTCCTTACTAGGACTGATGATCTTACCTAGTTAGGGTAATGGAACATCTGCAAGAAAACAAGCAAGCTCAAAGAGCACCAAGGACCCCTCAAAAACTAATCTCTCTATATAAAAGCGAAATACCACTCACACATCATTACAAAAACTCCAGAACTGTAAAGCCTACAAACTTGAAATTTGGCATGTATGTTCCTCTTGGCTTCTAGGTACTCACTAAGAAAGGATTTTTTAAAATGACCATCAAGCATTAGTATTTCATATATTATTACTAACATGCTCTGATGCTCAGGAGTTTTGCTCCCCCTTCCCACCTGAAATCTCTTCCAAACGCAAAACACAAGCAGAGGAAAGGAGTTTCAGTGTCTGTTTCAGAGCACCAAGCAGCTTTAGTACAGAACAGTTGAGCAAAGCCACACCTAGGCTCCTTGCTGTCTCCTTCTTTCCAAACAGCCCTCAACTCCCACACACTGACAGGACACTAGCCAGATGAATGCTGGTAGGCAGAGGCACAATCCCCCCCTTATTTTCCTCCCCCCAAAATTAAGCCCGACCACATAGCATCATAGTGAAGCATGGGTATTGAGCTAGTTCATTTATAAAAATTAAATACTGCCTATCTCACTCATAAAGTGACTCTGGACAGTTTACAGAAAACTATGGGTTGTCTGGATGTCTGTGGCCTTTACTGGTTTAGCAGCAGGGACAGTGATGGAAACTCTTGAGACTGGTTTCAAACTTCTGTTTTCCTTTTGATATGATAGCTGCCAAAGCAAAGTTCTTCTTGCAGGAAAATTGCTCCTCTAAGGGCCAACTTTGTTCTTTGAAATAAGCAGAAAGGAAATCCTTGCGTTCCATCGTCAAGGCTGCACGAACAGCTTGTATGTATGCATATGTTGGTGTGTTTACACAATTCAGCACATCACTCAGTTGAACTTTTTTGGTAGTAATGATATCTAATCTGATGGGCCAGTTTCCAATTTCCATGTGCATCTTAGTCTCAGCATGAATATTCTAATTGTATAGTTCCACTAACAAGATTCCAGATATAAAAATCCATAGCTATGTTTCAATTGTGACACACCATTTTAAATGCACTCATCTCACAAAATTATGTACACTCACCAGAAAATTAGATAAAGCAAATATCCTGTGACTAATTTCTGAAAAAACATTAAAAGAATTGTCATTGTTCAGTACTTCCATTTGCCCAATGTACTCCTATGAAAAATATTAAATTTAAAGTACTCATAGTAGACTCTAAGTCCTTAAACAATTTTAAACCCTACTGTTTGAGCTTCAGGGCTAACATCTGATGTTCTATTTTTTTTAAAAAAGTATTGAGGGAGGCCTTTTCTATGTGGTGGCCTCATATTGTTTGGATATTCCCCACCCCCCAAAAAGCATATACAGTCTTTGCTGGCTTTGAGGAAAACTTTAAAAGTTAATTCCACTCCACATATTGCTAATTATGCTTATTACTAATTTACTCTGCAAATTTATGTTATGTAATTTATGTTACTTACTAAGTGCTTTTGCAAATATTGTATATTTAATATAGTATCTCTTTCTAAAGGACTACATCTGAACCAGGGGTCTTTACCCTTTTCAGATTTTTTTTATCCTGTCTTTACTTTTATAAATAATTCAAAAGGCTGTGAACATACCTAATACTCCTCTTTTCCTCACAACAAACACCCTGTGAGGTGAATTGGATTGAGAGACAATGAATGACCCAAAGTCATCCAGCCGACAAGAGGGATTTGAACTCAGAGGTTTTGGGTTTCTATTGATTCAATCACTAGACCAAACTGGCTTGTTTGTTTGTTTGTTTGTTTGTTTCAGACTTCTTTGAGAGTCCCATGAAGCCTACAAACTCTTTTGGACAAAATGTCCACAAAATGACTGGGTGGCATGTAATACTTAAACGTGTGTTACATATTTAAATGCATACAAATATATAGATATCGATGTTACCACAAAGCAAGTCAATTATGCTCAATTATGCAGTTATCAAATACTGTATGAAAAAATAACTATATGGTATAATAATATTTATATAATATATCCAAATTCATGGACCCCATGAAATCCTCAGCCCCCCCTCACCCCCCCAAGAATTCCTGTTCTAGACAAGCGTTTGATAAATCAGCAATTGCGCTGGCCGAAATGTGTGCTGTGCGGCACAAGTAGTTACAGCTTACCCAGCAGGCCTTGTGTCATCAATGGCACGATCAACTGGGATTAAGTCACTGAGGTAGACATTGAAATTCCCTTCATTCCATCTCCTTTTGGCTTCTTCCTCCTTCTCACCTGGGACTTTGGCAGGGCGCCCAAATTGACCAGGTGCTCTGGGGTCTCTTGGGGTCAGGGTCCTATCGATGGTGAACACTTTGTGCAGCCTAGAATTTCCTGCAACGTCCACGTTACTCTGATTAGGTCTGGGGAATTGCTCTTCGCCTGCTAAATGGCCTTTGTCAACCTTCCCCAATGCTGTTCCTCCTCTGGCAAGGATCCCTTCCGTGGTCATGGTTTTGATAAGGCCATCTCTTCTGGTTGCATTGATGGTTTCCCCCTTATTGCTGCTTTTCTCACCTGGCAGCTGTCCATACTTTCCCATCCATTTAAGTCCTTTGGTGCTGGGTTGGAGATGCTGAGTTGTTGGAAAAAACATAGGCACCAGCTCCTTGGTTACAAAGACCTTTTGGTTTTCTGATAGAGCATCCTTTGCAGGAGGTATTTTTGCCTTCTTCCTGCCTGGCAGGTCTCCCGGAGCTATTTTATTCAGGGAGACTTCCTTCTTCTCCGATGTCGAGGTATTCAGCTTGCCCGCAGGTAAATCCCACCGGACCCCAGGCACCTCTACCGTTCTTCCTAGCCCCTCAGGCCCATTGGCTTTCAGAAGCCCTGGACTGCCCTGCCACGCCTCAGGCATGTTTCCAGGGGGGGCACCACGTTTGAACCCAGCCCAAGCCCCTGTCTCTGCGAACTCCGTGTGCACGAACGCCTCTGCTCCTCCCGCGGTCCTCTGAGGGACTCCATTTCGAAGAGTTGGGTTGACAGGCGCTCGCCCTCCAGCCACCACTGAGTGGGGCTCCTGTTCCCGCCGGGCCAGAGCCAGCTTTGTCTGCCGGGGGTCGCCGCCGGTGGCTGCCGCCCCGTTGACTTTCTTCTCGGGGGCGCGGGAGAAAGGTTGAGCTGGCGACCGCTGCCATTTCAGCGGGAACATGTCACGCAGGCCGGGTATTTTCCCGGGCGCCGCTTTGGCCGGGGTCGCGCCGGGGGATAAGCGCTGCCCGCCTCTCCCTTCGGCGTCCCGGCCAGCATCTTCGCTGTTCCTAGAAAGCTTCTTCCCGCCTTGTCCGGCGAACGGCGGGGAAGCTTCGGGTTCCTCTCGGGACCACCTCCCCGCGCCATCCTCGGAGTTGCGCCAAACTCGCCCGGGCCCCTTTTTCTTCCCGCCCGTCTCCCCTTGCAGCACTTTGGCGCCGCTCTCGCCGAAGGACAACTTGAGGGCTGCCATGTCAAAGATCAGCCAAACCACCGAAGCTGCGAAGATCAAAGCCAGGGCTCTCCCGCTGCCTCGGCAAACCTTCCGGAATTTATTCATTTCGCAGAAAGTTTGTCTCGCCTCTGCAAAAAGCTTTTCTTCCGCCGCCTCCGGGCCTCCTTAACCTACAGGGGGGACGAGAGAAGAGCCACGCGGAGCCCCCTCGCCCTGGAGTTGGCCCGCATCTCGAGCTAGGGGAAGTCGCCTGTTGCGCTTTGCCTGCGTGGCATATTTATAGCGCGGCATCCACGTCTCCTCGCCTTCGCGTGGCGGGCCTTGCAGCCGCATGTCCTCAACCAGCCAGTCAGCCTGCAACCAAGGCCCCGGGCGGCCGGCGGTGCAGATTGCAGCCTCTCCTCAGGAGTCCCTTTCCCTTTTCTCTCGGCAGCCTGGGGGGATTGCTGGGGGAAAAAAACCAAATATATATATATATGTATATATATGCACATATATATATATATATATGCACCCAGCCCCCCGCCCCTGCCCAAGCTGGTTTGCTTTCTCTGTAATTCGACACCGCCTCGGAGAGAAAACAAAGTGCAAACTTCTTACCGCTTTGGCGTAGCCTCTGCTACCACCTTCCGAGATCCCAGAGACTTTGGAAAATCGTGTCCAAAAGCCAGAAGCAAGCCTGGTCTGCCTGTGTTGTATGTGGCTCACGGTGGAAATCGCGGGAAAATTCTCTTCAAGAAGATACGTTGTACAAATCTTGACTGATTCTTATGTGAAGTCATTCACCGCCCGCCTTTTCCCTCTTCTTTCGCAAGGTTTGGGTTTGTTTCATCCGGGTTTATTGAATACGTTTGCTGAGTTCAGAGGTTGCACAAGCTAATCACGATTCGGTGGGTTTAGCTGACCTGCTAAGCCAGGAGTAAGCAGACCGTGGTTCAGCTCAGCGTATGACTCCGGTG
Source organism: Laticauda colubrina (assembly GCA_015471245.1). NCBI lineage: Eukaryota > Metazoa > Chordata > Lepidosauria > Squamata > Elapidae > Laticauda > Laticauda colubrina. The sequence goes on along the minus strand of BLBF01000011.1, from coordinate 7,059,698 downwards.
ATTGGCGGCGATGGATCAAAGAGGTGGTGGTGGGTTTTGAAGAAAAGGGGAGAGAAGTTGCCTGAAAGCAGCTTATTCTTATTACTTTCTGATATTTGGAGTAGGAGCAACCAATGGGAATGTTTTCAAATTGTGTTTATTTTTAAGTAGGCTTTCAGGGAGGACTCAATAAACAATATCAAAATTATTGGCACGACCAATAATAAAATAGGCCAGAAATTACAAATTAACAACACAATCCCCTCATGATGGAACATTTTTAATGGGAAGTGCAAATGATCCACCCCTGGTAGATGATGATGCCCCCCTGAAAAAGCTCCTTTTCCAGCAAGGTCAGGTTACCATACTTCATCAACAGCAGTTGGGGAAAGATTATACCGGCCTTATTCTCTGCTAGCCAGCCATGCTCTTCCTTATGTCTATGCTCCAGAAAATTACAGTATATCAGCGTGTAATTTGCAGTCTGTTGCTAGCCTCACTCCTGCTTCTGTAAAGTCACTGTAACATAACTCACAGTTGCTCTTGGAGAGACTAAAAAAAAAAGGGGGGGGTAGAGATATCTGAGTCATGGATTGATGAGATGAAGACAATATCGTGGAGCTATGGCATTTGAATGCAAATCATAAAAAGCCCTTACAAGTGAGCCAAAAGTTAGCCAACACTAACATTACTTGGTGGAACTGAATTTAAAGCTGCCTAGTTACTGAATACAGCCTTTGCTTTTTAATTACTCCTTTGACTTGGATGCTCTGAATGGTGCATAAACAAGAATGCAACATTCCAAGTGCATGAAAGCAGATACTTGGTAGTTCAGGAAAGATCTCATTTGAATCTTACACCGGAGGTTTAGAGAATCTGAAGCTGCAATCCTAAATCTGTTTTATCTGGATTGGAAGTAGTTTCAGGGGTGGGTTTCTACCGCTTCTGTCCACCTCTGTAGAACCGGTAGCTCCGAAGAGCAGCAGACATAGAACCGGTTCTATGTCTGCTGATGTTTTTGCCCACCTGCCCACCCGGGCTCTTACCTGATCTTTTTTTCCTGATTTTTCAACTTCAGCTGCCAAGTGAGACACAGCTGCAGTTTAAAAAGCAGGAAAGGAGGGCTGTTTCAAAGGCTGTTTCATCATGCTAATGATGATTTACAGGTGTGCAGGCAGCAGGCAGGGAAGCACTTTGTAAATCACCGAACCTCGTAAATTATTTACTAAACTGGTAGCTAACCCTGTGGTATCCCACCCCTGAGTAATTTCCATTGGAATCCATGTGATTTATATCTGAGTATAGTATATAATATGTTGTTGGTCTTAAAATTTAGTAATTTTTTGTGTAGAATGGAAGTTTCAGGTGGTATAAAAGTGATAAAGAAAAGTAGAAAATGCATATGTAGTCGTTATCTTGGATGTGGAAAAGTTTTCTATCCAGAACACTAAAGAAAAACACGAGAAAGTTCAGTGAACCTATCCAAGACAGCTGCAGTAGAGTGGATCAGGGTATACAGGTTGCCTATTCTTGCTGTAAATGACAGCCTCTATGGTATGACAGTGACTGGGATCACACATACTGCTAAACCCAACACATTTTCGACTGGCAGTATATTTATTTATTTATTAAATTTATATTGCCACCTATTCACCCATGGTGATTCAAGGTGGCTTACAGAATATATATACTGGCTATATAAGAATATAGCCAGCATAGAACTAAGCACACGAAAGAATGTTGCTATTCCTTTGGTGTGGTACAAGGAAAGAAATTGAAAGTTGCCATGCTGTGGTTTCAAACATCTTGTGATGCCCTATTTGAATACTAGCTTCTCACACCATCAGCTAGCCACAAATTGCTAATAGCTGAACAACATAAAATAGGGTGTTTTTAGCCTTTTCCCTTTCACCTGGTGAATGAATTATTGAAAATAAATGAAGGAGTATGCCCTCACTTTTAAACTATGCTTGCACATTATGAATCATGAAACATTTCAGAGCTGGAAATGGCATGGTCACATAGTGCTGTCATAAACTGCCATGTGGCTTTACCACTCAGCAAAAACAAATGTGTGGTTTCTGTTTGGACAGACTTGTTCAACATAACAGCTTTTAATTTATTCCAGAAGACTAACATTAAAATAATACTGAGGATCAACCTCACATGGACATGAAAATTTAACATCTGATAAAGATTTTCCCTTCTTTTCATTCTATTTTTGAAAAAAAATTACACAAAACTCAAAATGGAGATCATGGTTTGATGCTTAGTAATAAGAAGAAATCAAGCCAGACCTCATCTATCTACAATAAATATTTAAGATATAGTGTTACAGGATATTGGAATAGAATACCTGCTTTGCATGAGATGCTGTGCAAATTTGACAATGAAGATTGCAATAGTAACATACTTAACTGTACTTTAAAGGAATTATTAACACATTTTAAATCTGAAAGTTGAACTGCTAATAAAGCTGGGATTTGATTCCTCTGATCAATGAGCTAATAATAGTGAGAGCTGAAAATCTACATTTGCCAGTTTACTTTCAGCTCTATTAGTTTGTAATCATATAGGCTCCAAACAAAACTTAAACCTATCTTACTTTGTATACAAAATTACATATATGAGGCAGAAAATTGTAACTTAAATCTCTGTGCTGGAGGATCTTTCCTTGAGTTAGCAGAAAAACTTTTTCAGATATAAAAGAGCAGTCAAGTTATCCATCTAATATTGACAGTTTTTACTTTATATTGATATATTTTATTGTTCTTACATATTGTTACATATTGTTACAATTATATATTGTTCTTACCTTCAGACATATTTGATTTTCTGTTGTTGCTTTTCTATTTCTAGTTTCTTTGAAGAATCTTTTAAAAGTGATATATATAAATGGCCATCAGAAAACATACATATGTAATTTCATGGGAAACAGGTATGTCATTAATAGGGTTAATTATGAATAGTCTCCTGCAGTTCTTATCAAGATTTCATAGTACTTATTGTTCTATATGTAAATTGGTTGACTCCAAATATGCAAACCTGATTGGTCAAATAAACTAAGCATTGGATTGGTTCACTAGGAATCAATCAAATGAGCTGCTGGAAAGCGGCAAATTTGAATAAATGCCATTGGCTACGAGCCGGCAGGCCAGCCTGTATAAAAGGCTGGTCTCGGTTTCAGCCGAGCGTTCCTGTTACTGACTAGTTTGAATAAAGCCTTTTGTTGTTGGAACCCGATCTACCTCGTGTGTTTTCCGAACAAAACACTGGCGACGAGGATGGGATCGTCCTGAATGCAAAACCTGCACGCGGTAATAAGAAGCCAGACGACAGCAGAGATGCCTGGAAACAACGCACCGCCCGCACCCTTCAATCCTAACGAAGAGGATTGGGAGTCCTATGCAGACCGCTTGCAAATGTATTTGGAGAGCAATGAAATGGAAGGCATTTCAGAGCAACGCAAGCGAGCTGTGTTCCTAACGCACTGCGGGCCAACGGTGTTTAAGATGGCAAAGGCCCTTGCGAAGCCCCGAGATGTTAAACAACTAACGTGGCCAGAATTGCAAAAAATTCTCAAAGCACACTACGCTCCGGTGGTGTCTAATTTAATAAAGCAACACGAATTTTACCGCAGAGACCAGAGAGAAAGAGAGACCGTCGCCGATTTCGTTGCTGCCCTTAGGCAAATAGGGGGTGAGTGTGATTTCCTGAACATTGACGAAGCGATGAGGGACCGCGTGGTGTTGGGGCTAAGAGACTCTACTGCACAGAGTAAATTACTCAACAAGCCCAACATCACCGTGACCGAAGCCATTGCGGAAGCCACAGCCGCCGAAGCCGCAAAAAAATCGGTTGTCACAATGAAGAAGATGAACACACACAGCGAAGAAACAACCCCAGCCAAAGACAGAAAACAGCCTACCACTACCACCCACTACGAAGAGTCTGGAGAGGCAATCGAGTCGAGCGAAGAAGACGACGAGGTCCACTGTTTATTCAAGAACAAAAAAGAGCGCGAAAGAAGGAATTGGCGGGAGTGCGCTGGCTGCAGAGGAAACCATGCCCGAGCCGAATGCGGATTTCTCGACACTATCTGCAGGTATTGCAAGAAACGAGGGCATATCGAGAAAGTCTGTAGAAACAAGAAAAGCTATAGCCCAACGAGACGCCGAAACTCCCCAATACAAGCTGAGCCTAAACGAGCTGAAAGAAAGTGGCAACAATACAAGCGAGCCAATACACACCAAACTGTCACTGTAGAGAGCGCTCAGACGGAAAGCGGGAAGAAGGTTAAAGTCACAGTAAAAATCGAAGGGAAGCCCTGCAAGATGGAGGTGGACTCGGGGTCCTTCCTTTCTATGGTATAGTGGGACACAATAAAACAGTTAGTCCCAGATATCCAACCCAAAAAATTACAGAAGCAGCACCTAACCCTCAAAGACTACCAAGGTAACCAAATCCCTGTAGTCGGCATGGGACAGTTCTGAGTCACCTATAGACAACACGTCAAAATACTACTGCTGACCATAGTCGACCGAGACAGACCAAGCCTCCTGGGCATTGAATGGTTCGCGCCATTGGGCATCGGGATGACCGGGGTCGATCGAGTGAATACAACCGGCTGGGAAGAAGACCTCATCCGCGAGTTCCAGGACGTTTTTGATGGCTCACTTGGCAAGTATCGGGGAAATCCCATTTCTTTCAGTCTAGACCCCCAAATAGCCCCACGAAGAATAAAAGCCAGGCGAGTTCCCTTTGCACTAAAGGCAAAGATAGAGGAACAGCTAGACAAACTAATAGCCCAGGGGGTGTTAGAACCTGTGGACCATGCCAAGTGGAAAACGCCTATTGTCACACCCATAAAACCTGACGGGTCCATTAGAATCTGTGGTGACTATAAGGCTACCCTGAACCACGCATTACAACCAAGCGCATACCCGGTGCCAGTAGTCCAGCATTTGCTTCACTTCCTGGGAAAGGGCAAAGTTTTTGCTAAACTCGACTTGGCACAAGCCTATCAACAACTCCCAGTGGACTCAGAAACAGCAGAAGCACAGACTATAGTCACCCATAAGGGCGCATTCAAATGTCACCGACTCCAATTTGGAGTAAGCGTGGCCCCAGGCGTTTTCCAGAGTCTGATGGAACGCCTCCTAAATGGCATACAAGGAGTCGTTCCCTATTTTGACGACGTCCTAATCTCGGCCAGAGGTGAAACTCAATAAAAGAAAAGACTCAAAGAAGTATTAACTAAGTTTAGGGAATCTGGCCTCAAGGTAAAAAGAGAAAAGTGCTGCCTAATTAAGAATAGCGTCGAATTCCTGGGCTACTCAATAGACGGAGAGGGTATCCACCCTACAGACAAAAAAGTTAAAGCAATCAAAGACGCACCTGAACCAAGAAATAAAACCGAACTACAAGCATTTTTAGGACTAATTAATTTCTATAATGTGTTCCTGCCAAACAAGGCCACTATAGCAGAACCGTTGCACCGTCTTTTAGACAAGAAGGCAACTTGGACTTGGGGTTACAAAGAAAAGAAAGCCTTCCAAAATATTAAAAGCTTGCTAACATCAACAAACGTTCTCATCCAATTTAGCAACACACTGCCATTAAGAGTGACCTGCGACGCCTCACCATACGGAGTAGGTGCCATCCTGAGCCACCAACTACCTGATGGCAGAGAAGCACCCGTCGCATATTACTCTAGGACTCTATCCAAAACCGAGCGGAATTACAGCCAATTGGACAGGGAAGCTCTAGCAATTGTCACTGGAGTAAAACGCTTCCACGAGTACTTATATGGGCGGACCTTTCAAATCATAACAGACCACAAACCGCTGATGGGGATTTTGGCGGGAAACAAGCCAACACCTAATATACTGTCCCCAAGAATGACTAGATGGTCAGAGTTCCTAGCAGCTTATTCCTACACTCTGACACATCGCCCAGGGAAACAAATTTCCCATGCGGACACTTTGAGCAGAGCACCCTTACCAGCAACCGACGAAGACACGGCACCAGCGATGACAACACTACAAATTGAGACTTGCCCCGATCTACCCATATCAGCTTATGATGTCTCCAGAGCCACCGCGAAAGACTCATTGACTGCCCGCGTTCTTAGCTGGGTAGGTAAAGGCTGGCTGGAGAACCAAAAAACTGAAAACTTTAAACCTTTCCGGTCCAGACAGACTGAACTTTCGATCCAAAAGGGGTGTTTGTTGTGGGGTGATCGGGTGGTAATTCCTGCCAAATTACAACCCAGGGTACTTAGGTTGTTACATGAAGGGCACCCGGGAATGGTTAAGATGAAAAGCCTTGCTAGAAGTTATGTTTGGTGGCCGGGTATTGATAAGGACATAGAGTATTGGGTAAGCTTGTGCAACAAATGCCAGGGAATTAGACCGTCCCCACCAAAAGCACCCGTTAAGGACTGGGAAACCCCTCGGGGACCTTGGTCAAGAATCCACATTGATTTCGCGGGTCCTACCAAGGGGCATACCTTTCTGATTGTCGTTGATGCCTATTCTAATTGGCTTGAAGTAAAAGTTATGCCATCAATGACAACAGAAACTGTAATTAAAAAACTAGACAACCTTTTTGCCACCCATGGCATACCGGACGTTCTTGTCTCAGATAATGGGCCACAGCTAACCAGCATACAATTTGAGCAATACCTAGCCTCCCTAGGTATAAGACATGCCCTAACCGCGCCAGCTCACCCAGCTGCGAACGGCAGGGCTGAGAGAATGGTCCGGTTTACTAAAGAAGGTTTAGAAAGAATGGACGCCGGAGATGTCCAACAGAAAATAAACCGTTTGCTCACACTCCAGCACATAACGCCCAGTACCACAACCAACAAGTCCCCAGCAGAATTACTTATGGGGCGAAAGTTAAGATCACACCTTGATAGGTTACACCCAAATTTTACTCCAGAAAACCCCCCTGACTCCTCTACACGGCTTAGACAATTCGAAATAGGTGATTTAGTATACGCTAAAAACTTCACCGGGGACCCGGTATGGCTACCAGGACAGATTACCCAAATCACAGGCCCCAAATCCTACCGGTTAACAGTAGAGGATGGCAGGGAATGGAAGCGGCACATAGACCAGCTTCGATCCCGAATTATAGAGAGAACCACAGACTTACAACCATTCACCGACAAAACCGACGAATTGCAAACCAAGGTGGGGGGGAAATGCGAGAAGTAAATAAAGAACTTTTTAAAACCAAAACCAATGAAACATATAATCAAAAAGAGCAAATAAAAGACTCACTGTTTGGAGAGACTTGCGTGAAGAGCCCATCGGAAGGGGCCAGCCAGGCCAGCTCGACCTGCCTGGAGGAAATGGGAGGGAGTGGCAAAACCGCCAGCCTAAGAAACTCAGGCGCGGTAGAATGGCTGACTCACCCTTCCAGACGGTTCCAGGGAGAAGAACGGACGGCACGGCAGCCCCATCCGAACTGGTCGAAGACTTCACTAAGAATGAACCGCGCAAGTCAAGTCGAGTCCGGAAAAGCCCCGCCTACCTGCGAGACTACGTCACCACGTAGGACTCAACTAACAGGGGAGGGGTGTTCTATATGTAAATTGGTTGACTCCAAATATGCAAACCTGATTGGTCAAATAAACAAAGCATTGGATTGATTCACTAGGAACCAATCAAATGAGCTGCTGGAAAGCGGCAAATTTGAACAAATGCCATTGGCTACGAGCCGGCAGGCCAGCCTGTATAAAAGGCTGGTCTCGGTTTCAGCCGAGCGTTCCTGTTACTGACTAGTTTGAATAAAGCCTTTTGTTGTTGGAACCCGGTCTACCTCGTGTGTTTTCCGAACAAAATACTTATGAATATTGTACATCTGTAATTTTAAAAGTTTCATCTTTTCATTGCTATTTTGAAACTATTTTGGCCCTGTGCTATGCTGTGCTGTGCGCTATATGCTATGCCTAAAGGTTTTTTAAGCCTAAAACTCACACTTGGGGTTTTTAGACCAGCACCTAAAGGCTAAGTCCCACTGGCCGACGGATGCAAAACGTATACAAAAAGGACACAGCGGATGAGCAAAATTTCGGGGGTGGCTCCATCCGTTGTCATCCGCTCCAAAAAGTGACGAAAATTTGCATAAACAGAACGGAAAAGAACGGACGTGGGTAGTATGTAGCGGGGATGTTAAACGGATGTTCATAGGAAGCCTAGCGGATGTAAATCGGATGCAAACTGTTCACTGCGCATCCTTTCTATTTCCGTGCTACTAACGCTGTGTAGACATTCCGTGTACCTTTTGTTTCCTCCCTCTTTCCGTTTTCTGCTGCAACGGATGTGAGTTGCGAGGATGCCCAGAGGATGCAGAGAGGATACAGCGGACGTTTAACGGATGATAAACGGACATAGAACGTTTGTTGCTCGGATGTCACGGATTTACATCGTACACAGCGGAAAGTTCATCCGTTCACAAAGTTTTGTGCAGCTCAAAACTTCTTGCACGGATGAAATCTCAGTGGATGGATGCTTGACGGATAGAGCATATGAAACATGTATGCAGTGAGTACACAACGGATGCATAGCGTTTTCCAACGGATGGGAAGCTTTTTTTAACGGTTTACATCCTCTTTGCATCCGTAAGTGCAGTGGGACAGGGGCTTAAACCCCTACACCAAACTATCTGACTATATACTGAATTCTAAAAGCTTGATGGTGAATGCTTTGCATGATCTTGATCCAAATAATTATGGGTTCATGCTATCTAATTGGGCAAGCATATTAAAGGAAGTAGCATCAGGTTTCTGTAATCTACAGAGTCTGATTAATCATAAAATTATAATTATATCTCATTCCAAGTGACAGAACTTCTTTGTGAAAGCAACTATCCATCTGTGCTATAGATATCTATTGACTTTTCTTGATCACAAATTTCCATAAATATGTAAGATACTACTCTCTGGGAGTTAGACATCCTCAGGGACTTTTTCTCTCACCAGGATGTGTCTCTCTAATTGGGGTGGCTGTGGTGAGAGAGAAGTTCCCTGAGGATGGGCTCCAGCATGAGAAAGCTCTGAAAACAAAACCTCTGATCCCAGTGACCAATCCAGGTTGGAACCTGCAAAATTATCCTGAGACACACATATTTGCCTTCATTTGTAAAAGTAATGTTTTTCAAAGTAAATGAAAATATATCTATTGAATGTCATTTTTTCCTGTATTGGATCCTTATCTGATGTAGAATTATAAAAGCAGAGATATTTTAATTTGGGAATTAAATTGTATAAGGCCAGGAAAATAACATGGGTTTGCTTCTACTTCCTAGAGCAGGGTTGTCAAACTCAAGGGCCGCAGGCCGGGTCCGGCCCATGAGGTGCTTAGATCTGACCTATGGGGCCAGTCTGGAAATAGCAAAGGGCCCATGGTGCCTCTGCTAGCAAAATTGCGCCCTCTCGCTGTTGTGGAGCGGTGGAATAACCTGAGGCAAACACAGAGTGAACTTCAGCTTTTACTTTATTGTATCAATAAAGGGTTGCCGTGGCTGCCGTGCTAACAAGGCAGCCAGCTGGCAGACAACAGCTGATGCTGTTTGACAGCTCCCTTTTATAGCCAGCTGTGAAATGGCATCAGCCAATAGGAACGGTCCGTGTTCCCGCTGGAAACACGGACTGGAGTGAAGACTTCAGCTCAGGCTTTCCCGAACACCACACTCCTTTCCCCCAGAATGGAGCATGCGTAGTCCTTCAGATAACTTGGGCACTTGCGCAGGTGGCCAGATCTTGTAAGTCCTGACGAAGCTGCGGCTGGAAGGAACTTCTCTGCTTGTTGGGCAACTTCTGGTGCCGATGAAGCTGGCATCTCGGCTTCAGGTGTCTCTGGGCGAGGGACAGATGGGCGTTCCTATCAGATCCGTGGGAAATTTCTTTGGGCGCCAGCGGTTTCTCTGTTTCAGGAATGTCTTGAGGGCCATCTGCAGACGAACTCCAACACCTTCTAAGTTGTTCGATAGGGTGGCACCAAATACGCCCGTCTTGCAATTGGACCCTGTAAATCTTAGGACCGGTTACCGCCACAATCTGCCCAGGCATCCATAAGGGGTGTCCCACATAGTTCCAGGCATAGACCTGATTATTCTCAGCGAACTCCCTTGCCTGGCTATTTGACCCTAGGGGCGTGACTGGGGTGTAATGTGGATAAAGTCTGTCTAGGGTGGTCCTCAGATGTCTACCCATGAGAGGTTCAGCCAGAGACCTATTAGTGGTGGCACAGGGAGTTTTGTGCTGGGTCAGGAGATACTTAGTGAGCCTAGAGTGCCAATCTATGGGCCCAAACCTTGCCAGGCAGGATCTCCTTAACTGATCTGACTGCCCTTTCAGCCAGGCCATTACTGGCAGGATGAAAAGGAGCTGTAAGTGCGTGCCTTATTCCTAGGTTGGCTAGGAAGACCTCAAACTCACAGGAAGTAAACTGGGGGCCATTATCAGACACGATGGTGTCAGGAAGGCCATGGGTAGCGAATATCCTTGATAGAGCCTTAGTGACAGCTTCTGAAGTTGTGGTCATCAAGGTCAGCTCTACCCATTTAGAAAATGAATCAACCATCACCAGGAATGTACGCCCATGAACAGGGCCAGCCAGATCAATATGCACCCGGGACCAAGCAGCCACGGAATCTTCCCACCTGCCTGGAGTGGATGTGGGTGGAGCAGGTCTGGTAGCTTGGCATGGCTGACAAGCATTCACCCAACTTGTAATCTGAATATCCATGCCTGGCCACCATACATAACTGCGAGTTAGGGCTTTCATCCTGACAATGCTGCGATGGCCCTCATGCAGGACCTTTAAAACTGAGTTTTGCAACTTGGAAGGGATAACTACCCTAGTCCCCCAAAGTAAACAGCCTTGCAAAGAAGATAGTTCTTGCTGGCGAGTTTTGAAAGGCACAAATTCGGGGGCATAAGGAATTGCTGGCCACCCCCTTCCCACCCAGTCAAGAACTTGCGCGATTATCTTGTCCCTGGCAGAGTGGGCAGCGATATCAAGGGCAGTGATGGGAAGTTTGAGATTGTTGATCTGGAACACAGCATTAGTTGGTGCAGGATCCTCCACAGGAACAGGCAGGGGGCGGAAACTAAGAGCATCAGCGTGGCATAGACTCTTGCTAGGTTGATGAATCAGCGTATAGGAATAGGCAGCCAGAAATAAGGTCCACCTGGTCATCGTTGGAGACAAAATCTGAGGAGTTTGTCTTTTGCTTGACAGAAGGCCTAACAGAGGCTTATGATCCATAATCAACTCAAAATAGTGTCCATGTAGAAACTCATGGAATTTTTTGACAGAAGCAACTGCAGCCAAAGCCTCCTTGTCAATTTGGCTGATGTTGTGCTCAGCTGGGGAAAAAGTTCTGGAGAAAAAGGCAATGGGTGCCTCAGAACCGTTAGGCAGTCTATGACTTAAAACAGCACCTATGCCAAAAGGAGAAGCACCTGCTGCTAAAACTAAAGGTAAATGTCTATTAAATTGGATCAGGACAGCATTGGATGTAAGTAATGATTTGACAGCATGGAAGGCATGGGCTTCCCTAGGTCCCCAGTGCCAGGGGGATTGCTTATCCAAGAGTCTGTGCAGAGGCTCTGCAACAGAAGCTTTATGTGGCAAAAACGAAGTGTAAAAATGAAGAAGTCCTAAAAAAGGCCTGGAGCTCAGTTTTGTTAGTTGGCGTGGGTGCCTTGTGAATAGCCCTTATTTTGGATTTGAGGCGTCAATTCTGTATCCCAAAAATTCTACCTGTGGGGTGGCAATAGTGCACTTGTCTTTTTTTAACTTAAGACCATGCTTTCTGAAACAATCGAGGACTCCTCTGACTCTTTGCAGTAACTGAGGCTTGTCAGGGGCAGATATTAAAATATCATCAAAATATGGAATTACTTCAAGGTAATCCTTGAAGAAGTCTTTCCATTAAGGATTGGAAAATTCCTGGGGCCACACTTACGCCAAATTGAAGGCGCCTACATTTGAAAGCTCCCCTGTGCGTTGCAATAGTTTGTAGTTCAGCAGCTGTGTCATCAACAGGGAACTGTTGTTCGGCCTGTGACATGTCTAATTTCGCGAAAATGGTTCCTGGCTCAAGAGAATGTAGTAGGTGCTGGATAACAGGGACTGGATAAGCGCTGATTTGTAAATATTTATTCAATGACGTCTTGTAATCCGTGCAGATTCTTACACAACCATCTTTCTTCAGGGGTGTCACTATTGGGGTTTCTCATTTTGTGAAGTCCACAGGCTCTAATACACCCTGTTTGTTTAATTTGTCAAGCTCCATGTCTAATTTGGGGCGGATTGTAAAAGGTACCCTTCGAGGCTTCAAATGGATTGGTACTGCCTGAGAGTCCAAGTTGAAATATATTGGGGTTCCTGAATAACAGCCCAGCCCCTCACTGAACACATCAGCATAGTCATTAAACAAGGTGTCCACTTCAGCATTTGTAATAGAGTGGATTCCGCTTATATGGAGGACAAGGGCGGGGAACCAGTCTAACCCCAACAGGCTAGGGAGGGCACCATCCACTACTACTAAAGGCAAGTGACCTTTAAAATTTTGAAATTGTACAAAAAACTTGCCTTTTCTGATGACTGAGATGATTCTGCCTTGGTAGTCACGTAAGATTAACTGGCAACTGTGAAGCTTCTTCTTAGCCATTCTGGAAAGTAGTTATTTCAAGGTGCTCCGTGAGATGATGGACAGTGCTGAGCCTGTATCAATCTCCATCCTGCAAAGTTTTCCTTCTATAGAAACAAAAACACTGATTTTGTTAGAGCCTTTGTTAGTCAGCTTGGCTTGATAGCAGGTAAAACAGTTTTCAATTGTTTTTGGAAATGTTGGGTTGTCTGAGGCTTTTGGGTGAAAGTCTTTCCTGCTTGACAGATCCTGGCTAAATGACCCTTCTTTTGGCATTTTAGACAAATGGCATTCTTGAACTTGCAGGATGGGGGGGTTGAGGTGGTTTCCCTCACAGCTTAGACAAATGGGTTGAGGCCGTGGAGGTAGATTGGGGTTTGGCCTGTTCTCCCCTTGACTGGTTTTTTTGCTGCCTGAGGCGATTTACATAATTAGCCTCTTCATAGCCTTCTTCTGAGGAGGCTTCATCATAATGGATGGCTGAGCTGCTCTGTCTAATTGGATTTCCCTGAATTTCTGCTGCTGAAAGTGCTGATAGTTCAGCAGCTTGAGACTCTTCAATTGCTAATTTAAGGGTTAAATCCCCTTTGGCCAATAGACGTCTTTGTAGCCTTAAATCCCTGACTCCACAAACTAGTTGGTCTAATAATATGTCTTCCAGATAGTCTCTAAACCCACAATGTAAGGCAGCTGTTCGTAGGGCAACCATGTAACCACTAATAGTCTTTCCCTCAGCCTGAATCCGTCTGCTAAAAGCATGATGCCTGGCAATTCGGGAAGGCTTAGGGGAATAGTGGTTGGAAAGAATTTCCTGCAGTTCTTCCCATGGAACAGTCTTAATTGAACGTGGAGCCAATAATGCCGCAGCAGTGTCAAACACTGGGACTCAGCAAAAACTTAAAAAGTAGGACTTTTTCCTATGGTCGGAAATGTCAGAAAGGTCTGTGGCATCTAGGAAACAGTCAAGTCGGTTTCTGTAGGACTTCCATGTTTCCGCTATCGGTCTGAAAGGCGGGAATGCAGGGTTTGAAGTCATCTCGACTCAGCGGTGCCGGATCTTTCAAGGAAAGTTGAAATTCGTGCTCGCGAATAGTGACAGTAGCTCTTAAAGTGACATTCAGCTCAGTAATGACTTCGGCTTTTTTTGTCATGACTTCGCTCAGCAATACTTTGCCTGGTTGCCTCTTATATGTATCCCGCCCTCGTCGCCAGTGTTGTGGAGCAGCAGAATAACCTGAGGCAAACACAGAGCAAACTTCAGCTTTTACTTTGTTGTATCAATAAAAGGTTGCTGCGGCAGCTGCGCTAACAAGGCAGCCAGCTGGTAGACAACAGCTGATGCCGTTTAACAGCTCCCTTTTATAGCTGGCTGTCAAACGACATCAGCCAATAGGAACGGTCCATGTTTCCGCTGGAAACACGGACCGGAATGAAGACTTCAGCTCAGTCTTTTCCGAACGCCACACTTGCAACTGCTTTTGGCCTCCAGAGTCCTTCGGGAGGCTGTCCAGGCCCAAAATGGGGCCGCCGGAATGGTCCAGGAGACTGTCATTGACTCAGAAGATTGTAAAAGGGTGTCAAACTCCATTTCATTTCATCAGGGTTGTGTTTGACCTTGTGGGGCCGGTTGGGCATGGCCAGCTCAACGTCACTTGTGTCAGTGCCTGTGGTGGTCCAGGTGCTCTACCAGTGAAAACAGGCTCCCGAGCTCCATTTTGACTGCGATGGCCACCTGCAATCCTCTGCCAGTGAAAATGGAGTTCAAGAGGGCCACAGGCAGCCCTTCCTAGCTTTGTTTTCACTGGCAGAGGCACTGTGGGCTGGTCCTCTGCTGTTTCTAGGATGGGCCTGCGGGCCAGATGTAAGCATCCTATGGACCAGATCAGCCCCCCGGACTTTGAGTTTGACACCCCTGACCTAGAGGTTCCCCTTGTTTAATGTCAAAGGGAGGCTATCTCACTCATGGGTTAGAGATGAGAAGAAGTCAGTGCCATTAGGATAAAGGAGGAAAAAATACTGCTAGGGCATGTTTGGACAATGATTAGATGTAAGTAAGGGAACTAACAAACTTGGCTGTAAAAACATCTAAACATCAGAATCTAATCTGTAATCATGATTTAGAACATAATTTTGAACCATTTTGATTGCAACATGCAAGAGAAAAATCCTTGGTGGATTGGTCCAAAGGTTGATCCAATCCATCATTATTGTGTTTTTAAGAGCAGCAAAAACAGTTGTCTTGACAAGGCCTATGACAGGATGTGACAGCAACAGGTTCCTTCAGCATCTGATCTCCAGAGAAATATGTCATTTCTTATGCATTGCTTGCACAGGTTACATGTGACTATGTACAGGTAGTCCTCGTTTAATAATGATCTCATACTTCAACTATTCACAGTTGTGACAGTAATGAAAAAATAACTTTGTGATCAATCCTCATATTTATTTATTTAGCTTATGGCATGGATTTGCAATACATTTCATTTAGATTAATAGAATCCTCATGTTTATGACTTTCATAGGTCTGTGAAGCAAAGGAAAGTTGAAATAAGATTATAAACACAATGAGGGTTTAACTTAGCAACTGCTTTGCTTAATAACCAAGTCCCAGCTGGGGTGACTAAAACAAGCACTTACCTGTGTTAACCATGTATATTGTAAACACCCATCTCCCTCAGAGGACACAACACAAAGACACACACACTTGTGCCTTAAAGTCAGTCTTAATTCCTGGCAACTGCCTGGACAAGTGGCTGCAGTTTTCGTAGCAACATTTTTAGAAACTTGCCCTTGCCTTCTTCCTCAGCTGAGAGAGAACGACTTGTCCACAGTCACCCAGCTGGCTTTGTGCCTAAGGCGGGACTAGAATTCACAATCTCTTAATTCCTGGCCTGGTGTCTTAACCAATGCACCAAAGTGACTATATGAGGTACCCAGTTGGCTTCAAGGCTTTGATTCAAGATGTCAGTTATTACCTTTGAAGCCCACCTGTTTCCCACTATATATGCCTATCTGGTTACTCTTAACAGAATTGGCTTCAGGTCTCTTTGACTAAGCAAAGCCATCTTGTGGGACCAAGAAAGCAGGCCTCCTATGTCCATTGGAACAGCATCCCACCTGATATCTCTATGGCCCCTGCATATCCATCTTCAAGCGATCTTTAAAAACTTTTTTTAAAATAAAACAATCCAGTACCAAATGCTGATTAATGTTCAAGCCAAGGAGGAGAAAAGAATCTGAAAGTGGTTTGTTGAAAAGAAAAGTGGATTCATATACAACTTTAGTACTAGCAGGCAAAGAAACTTAATCAATGCAACTGATTTGTACTCTCATTTTTCTTTTCAGATAAAAATGACTGTAGCTAAGAACTAATAAATGAGCATAAGGCAATTTAAATATACTGTATATGTCAATCCAGAGGCCAGAAAAAGTTTTCTCACAGTTATTTTGCCTCACAGAATTTTATGGTGAATCCAAAAATTGTCATCTTCTACTGTGGGCACCAAGTCTGCCTATTGCCACTTGTTCAGATTTGCTTCTTACAGCCAGCAAGAAGAAAAATACTATTGAGTGTACAACTGGCAATGTTAGAAGCCATTCTTCTAAAAGTAACTTCATTAAGGTAGTAGAGGTCAGAAATCCTAGGCATCTCCATTAAGTCATCCAGCTACATATTCTGAATCTCAATCTTCTTTTGCCCCTGTTTAAAATTACACAGATATCCAATGTAAAATGAAATAATAAAACTTCATATGATTATGGAATTCAGCCACTTGGTCTGAGATTTAGAATAAAAATGTAATAAAACGAATTAAAATAAAGTAAGTGAATGTGCTGGTTATTTTACTTACAAATTTACATTTATGCACATATCACTTTTGAGGATAATTCCTTGCAAGGTAACTCCCAAACATTGTTTTATTTTTTCACTGTACAGATCACTACTGTATAGATTTATGCAATATAAAGGAACTAAGCCTTCTTTATCTACAAGTAAAAATGCTCCAGGATAACAGCTGAGCCTTAAGTCTACTCAAAAATTAATTCAGCTGCTACCATAGCAAGTCCATAGATTGTTTTTCTTTCCTAGTGTAGACTCCCTCTCACGCTACACTTGTTGGAATCATTAAATAACTGCTTTGATAATAAGCTACAGAAACAAGTCTTCTGGACAAAAGATATACTGATGCATCAATGAATATTAGGTTTGTTTTGAATATCCATGCAAATTTTGTTAAGTATTTCATGCTCACAATTTCATAATTGAACTTTGAATCCAAAGCTTAGATGTGTACCATTCACGTGGAAAATTTGTCACTTTGCAACTTCACACTTTGCCAACATTTGCCACTTTACCAATGTTTTGTTAGCAATCACATAAGCGGTAATTAGATGTTAACATTCTTGCATGTCTAAAGACTTGTTCCGTGACACAGAGCGGCTAATTATAAGAAAAGCTCCATCTTTCCTGCTTCCTGAGGAATCCTTGAAAGGCAAATAAGAAGGGTTCATTTTTTGGGGTAGAGAGCATAGACCTCAGCCTGAATATTTATGCAGCTTTTAAAATTCCAGTCTTGAAACCAATTTGGACTATCTTATCCAAAAACACATTGATGGAAAGATATTTGGAAAGATCTCCAGAGGCTTTTAGATGGAGGGCAATATCAGCCCAGTGGACAAATATCCATATTTTTTCACTAAATAAGTTAGGAAACTATTACTTCTATCATTTTGACTGTTTTCTGTCATTCTTTACTTCTGCTGCATTTTGAGTTTTTGAAAAGTTCCATTCAGACAGCTGTTGTCATGCCCCTGTCGGAATCTGATTCAGAGGGGGAGGCCAAGCAGCTGACAGGGTGTGGGAGTGTGGCTCTGTTGGCTGTGGAAGAAACTGGGGAAGAGCAACATCTGGCTGGGCAGAACAGGGGAGAGGTAGAGCAAGGCAGAGGGAATTCGGAGGAAGACCCAGGCCACCCCCTCTTCATCCTAGGTTACGTAGGGAGGAACAGAGAAGAGAGTAACGTGAGTTGCATGGCTTATGTGGGAGGAAAGGGCTCTGATTCCCTTCATTAGCTGCAGCTGGGAACACAGCGTTTAAACAGGAGAGTTGCGCACAGGCAACTGTTAAGAGCAAGTCATGAATTATCTGGTATTGTCGAGGCTTATTTGTGTTCCTGGCATCTTCCCAACTGTGTGTGTTCTGCTGGCCTTTCAAGTCTGCAATTCCTTCTCCCACCCTGTCAAGTTAATTACTGCAGCGTGCTTTGTTTGGATTTTTATTTACAGTTTGTATGTACTTTGTTTTCCGACTGAATTTCCTCCACTTAAAGACTGTTCTTGGGAGAGTTTTTTCTCCAGCCGAAGGTAACTGGATACTGGGGGTAAAGTTGGAGATATTAAAGAGACTCTTCTTACTTATGTGACTGTGTTGCCTTTTTGCCACGCCCTGGGTCTTCACAGCCATCCTAAAACAGTTTATTAACAAATAAGCACCAACAAACTGTAATAAGGATTTGTTGCACATGTATAAGAATATTTTAGGATTGCTTCTCCTGGTATCTCTTCCTTTATTGGCAACAAAAAGGTACTTTTACTACACGGTATTCACTTTCAGGGAGAAAATATTATTAAATACCATATCAAAGAACTGCCTGGAAGTTCTTTTTGATAACTGAGAGTACTCAATTAGCCATGAAATTTTATTTTAGCTTTGGTGACAGGACAGTAGCTTCTGCTGCATCTCTCCAGTGCAGTTTACTTATTCAACAGTATAATAACTGTTGAAGTTATTATAAGGCATATGACATCAGAGGTGGTATTCAGCAGGTTCTGACCAGTTCTGGAGAATCGGTAGCGGAAATTTTGAGTAGTTCAGAGAACCAGCAAATGCCACCTCTGAGTGGAGATTTTGCAGTATCTTTCCCCTGCCACGCCCATCAAGCCATTCCCACAGAACCGGTAGTAAAAAAATTTGAATCCCACCACTGTATTACATGCCCATAATTTTTGCATTTTGCATGGTACCTGTCTAATGACAGGACCAGACTTGCAAAATCCCACTAGAGAACTGAAACAGTGGGCGCATCGATCAATGCTTACAATTTTTTATTATTTTTCTATTAAGGAGTCGGACCAAAAAATATAGAGTGCAAAAGTAATTGTCCTCTTATAATGTCTTCATTATAAGAAATGGAAAAGAACTATAAAGAACTATTCAAGCTTTCTCTTAAAGCTGGGTTTTAAGCAAAAAAGGAGGGCAGGAGAGAGAAAGGAAATTCTTTCTGATTGTGTGTGTGTGTGTGTGTGTGTGTGTGTGTGTGTGTGTGTGTGTGACACAAAAACTTACTATTCAAATGAAATACCAGAGGTTATTGGGAGGGACAAATAATATACAGTAGGTGTCCTTCCTTTGAAAATATAAATGCCAACAGTTTTCATATTTGCCACTAGCACTAACAGAAATCCAGAGATTCCTTGCAATACAGGTAACCCTAGCTTAACAACCAGTTGCTTAGCAACTGGTCTAAGTTACAATGGATTTCTCTAGAGCGACTTAAAACCTGGTTTTGGAGTTCTGATAGCTGCTTACCCAGTGGTCACATGATCACATTTTAGTACTTGGCAACCAGCTCACATTTACGGCCATTTGCTTTATCCCATGGTCACATGATAGCAATTATTTACTTTTTTGCCAATTTCAGGCATTTATTTCTAGTTTCCAGAAAAAAAAATGCCCATTGAATAAAACAGTTTTGCTTAACAAATGCCGTGTCTGCTTAATGATCATGTATCCAATTAACAACCCCTGCAAAAAGAGTTTGTAAAATCAGACACAGTCATATAGTGACCCACTTAATGACCGCCATGACTTAACTACTGTAATTCAAGGCTCAGTTATGGACATAAGTCAAGGACTAGCTGTAGAACTGTTGCTCTCTGTTGTTCTTGGTGCTGCTCTGCTTACACTGTTTTGTTCCAGAGAATTATTCTTTTGGGATCCCAAGGAAAGTTTCTTTGCGAGAGAGGCATCATGATGCAATGCTTTCAGGAAGAATATAATTTTCCTGGTTTTGCTGACTGGCCTAGGCCCTGGTGGGGGCATTCCATGTTGAAGGTGATTATTGGACTAAGAAGAAGATTCCACCTCTACCCCATGGTAGTCTGGACTTTTAAATTTATTCAATCTCTTTTTATTTAATAGTTAATGTTTTAATATTTTGAATTTTGAGCAGAGGTGATATTCAGCAGGTTCTTGAGAACTAGTAGCAGAAATTTTGAGTAGTTCAGAGAACTGGCAAACACCACCTCTGATTGGCCCCGCCTCCATCTATTCTGTACCTCCTGAGTCCCAGCTAATCGGCTGGATCTTCTATTGTTGCCTGCACAGGAGAACAGAGCTGGAAACCAGGTTAGTGGGGTGGGGAGGGAATGGGATTTTTCAGTATCCTTCCCCTGCCACACCCACCAAGCCACACCTACCAAGCCATGCCTACAGAACTGGTAGTAAAAAAATTTGAATCCCACCACTGATTTTGAGGAGTTTTTTTTATGTTTGCAAGCTCATTGACAGTGAGATGGACAGCATATAAATTTAATAAATAAAATTTAGTTAAAGCAAAGTAATTATTTGGGGAGGGAAAGTAGATCACAATACATTTGCTTTAATATTTTAACAAATACTCAAAATGAGAACATCAGGCTTTCTGTGGATTTGCAGAAATCCACAGAATTTGCAGAAATCCACAGTCTTGGCTAATATGTGTCCTCTAAAGGCAGATAGTGTGTTTTAAATAAACAATGGTAAAAACCGACCTGATAGGATAATGCTTTTTAAATTACAAATTATGCATAAACTGTTCATAAAATTAATTAGGGGTTTCATGATAAAGAAAGTAAAACATCTACAGAAGTTAGAAAAAAGCAACATTCAGGAACGTGAGGTATTTTCTATGCTTGCTAAATATAATCTGTCTCATAAAATGATTCTTTGTTGAATTACTGCTGCATATAATTCATGTATCATATTAACATTGCCATTAATTACTGTTAGAGAAGCCCTGAAAATCTGGTACACATACAAACAAATGCTGAAGCAGATGGTTGAAATTAACGAAACATGATCCACTGCCGAACTTGTTACCTAATTATATTGTTACATCAAAACAGTTAAACCAAATTTGTGAAGTTGTCAGTAGTGAGCTGGGGATTTGTAAAATCTACAAAATAATGCAACAACACTGTTGAGTGATTTAAATGTTTTGTTTCATATCTCTACCCATTGATTGGATTAATGGTTTAAAAAGCAGACCTGGTAGGTTTGGACTAAAATTTATGAAGTGTGTTTCCTCTAACTATAATCTGATATAACTTGGTGGCAAGGTGGGATTCAAATTTTTTAACCGGTTATGTAGGCATGGCTTCGTTGGTGAGTGTGGCTTGGTGGTCATGTGATGGGTGGGCATGGCTTGGTGGTTATGTTATTGTCTGGTTGTGGCCAACTCAATATCACTCACATTGAGGCACCATCTCCTTGCCTGGCCTCTCATGTCTATGGGGATGCTGCAACAGTCATAAGTGTGAAAAATGGTCATAAGTCACTTTTTTCAGTGCCATTGTAACTTTGAATGGTCACTTCATGCAAGCAAAGTACCAGCAAAGGAGGGGAAAAAAACTCCAGAGATGTTCCTGAGACAGGAAGTCTAGTCCTGCCAAGAATGCAATAAGGGTTAACAGAGAGGCAGTTTCTGTAAGCAACACCAGAATGTTTCCTTCCTGCCTTCCTGACAGGATTAGGCCAGTAATTTCTTTTAACAACTGGTTCTCTGAACTGCTTGGTGTATTAACAACTGGTTCTACCGAATAGATGAGAACTGGTAGAATCCCACCTCTGCTTGGTGGGTGTGGCGGGAGAAGAATGCTGTGAAATCTCCCGTCAGAGGTGGTAATTTGCTGGTTCTCCTAACTACTCAAAATTTCCGTTACCAGTTCTCCAGAACTCGTCAGAACCTGCTGAATGCCACCTCTGATTGGGAGGACCAAATAGTGAGAAAAACAATTAGCCCAAGTTGATAATAAAGGAAGACCACAAGTATTAGATTGGAGCGGGGAGAAGGCGGAGCTACGTCTCGGTGTTACAGCTGCGATCTCGGGGCTCTGAGATCTCAGCTGATATTTTTGCCTCTGGTCGGTTCTAACGGACCTAAACCGTCCCGTAGAGACGGGGATTGTGAAGGGCACAGTCCCAGGATCCCAGAGACATCGCAAAATCTCTGGTTTGATC
The DNA here is from genome assembly GCA_015471245.1 of Laticauda colubrina. Taxonomy (NCBI): domain Eukaryota; kingdom Metazoa; phylum Chordata; class Lepidosauria; order Squamata; family Elapidae; genus Laticauda; species Laticauda colubrina. The sequence goes on along the minus strand of BLBF01000011.1, from coordinate 7,037,767 downwards.
CGGGAGAAGCCCTTTTGCTGGAAGCAGAAAGGCAGCCTCTAAAGCTGCTGAAGTCGGGACAACTCCGGAAAGAAAGGGATTTAAATGAGCGTGTATCGGTTGGGTGAGAAATTCTTTTGCATTATAAATTGATTAAGACTTGAAAGGACATCCTGAACAAAGAAGAAATCTGTGACTTTATTTTTCTTTTGACTGAACCTGGGTTGAGCGGCGTTTAAGTGATGTCAAATTGAGACTTGGATTATTATTTTTTTCTTATTTTCTTTGAGGACTTTAAGGTGACTTTGTAGGTAACCGGATTGAATTTTCTCTTATATATATTTTTATTTTTCACTTGATTTTTATTTTTTATCTTTTTAACTTTCTTTTTAGGATAGAGGCTCCCTTTGACTATCTTTTTTTTTGTTTGAGTTCTTTATAAACATTTTTTCTTTTGGCTGGGGGGGGAAAGAGTATTTAGAGATGCTGTAACACTGCCAACTAGAGGCTTGAAAATATTTTATTTGAATTGGGGAGAAAAGCACTTCTTTTCAAGGACATTTTAATGTGATAAGATAGAGGGAGAATACAGTAAAATATTATTACAGGTGCTCTCTTGGACTCTTATCAATATTTCAACATTTGAGGTTTGGCTTTGAAGCTGCTGGAGAAGACAGTCATAATAAGAGCCTTGGATAAAGAAATAAAGTGCAGTGTACAGTG
>BLBF01000011.1:6980243-7014615 GCA_015471245.1 Laticauda colubrina | reverse complement strand
AGCAACCTCAAAAAGAAGATAATGAATCTCCTACTGCATACGCAATTAAAAAGTGTTTTAATTGTGGAGGAAGAGGAGATTCATTATCTTCTTTTTGAGGTTGCTCCCTCCTTAATTCATCTCTTTCATGCCTTCTTCTGGCCTCTTCGATCAATCTGCCAGTTATATCTGTTAAAGTTAAAATGTCCTTTGGCAAAATTTCAAGTGAAGTTACGTAGTTATCATAACTTTCATCAAGGGAAGATAGAATTATATAAACTTGATGTTGTTCAGAGAAAATAAGCTCTTTCTCGTGTAATTCTTGGAAAATGCTTTGCATAGTTTTTAAATGACTCTGCATATCACCATTTGTTTGGAGATGCGTCCTGAAAAGCTTCCGTGTTAGATTTATGTGAGCACCAATTTTATCTCGGACATAAATCCTCTTCAGCTTCTGCCAACACCCAAAAGCCGTTTTCTCTCCGTGGATATAAACAAGCTGTTGATCAGTTAAGGTTAACCCTTAATGCAAATGGCTTGTTGATTTTTATGCATAAATTCTTCTATCTTTAGTCTGTCTTCCTCATCCTCTGGATCCCATTCTTCTACGTTTGGTGGATTTTCAATTATGTTCCACAGACCTTCTCTTCGTAGAAGTAGAGTACATTTTGTAGACCATAATACATAGTTTGTTCCATCCAGCTTGGATATAAGGGACAAACTTTGTAGATTGACTTGTGCCATGGTTTCTTATATGGATATAAAAATATAATTAATAAAACACAGCTGTCTGTTTACAGTAATGTATAACAACACAAGCTCTCACTTTTTACATAAATCTGTTTTACCTAGTTAAACTGACTTTGCAGCCTCTGGGCCCATAACCAGTGTTAAGCCTGGGTTCCCCAACCAGGGTTAGGTAGACAAGCTAAACAGAATGTGCAGCGTTAGTCAGATAGGCACACAGATAAATGAGTGAGCTAAGCTTGTATGTTTATTAACACACAGTAAAAATAACAGATACGCTTGTGCTATCAAGAATATAGTTTATTCCAGTATAAGTTTATGGCATAGTCAAATAACAGTCCAATATTCATTTACCATGTAGTCAGTCCATTCAGGGGTATTCATTTAGCAAAGTCCATGTAGAATATCCTATGTCAGTTCACTTACAAATCAGTCCTTTGTTGTCTCTCCCGTTCGAGCAATGCAGTCTTGATTCCAAGCAGTAATCAGGGATCATCAAAGCCAGAGAGAGAGAGAGCAAGCCGTAGTCTTGCTACTTTTATATTGTTTTCTTAACCACTCCTTTAATTGCTATTTCACAGTTAAAGCTGTATACACTCTAACATACACTAACTATGATTCATAGTTATTATTTCACCTAAACCAGTTAGGGTGAACAATGTTATCCCTAACATCCCTCCCATTCCAAGGCTTTCCACAGGCCCTCACCTTACCAGGGCTACGGCTACCAGGAGGTCCAGCAGCACAGGCAGCAGCCCTTCCCAGTCCAGGCACAGGTTCATCGGACGCCACCGTTGCCACCGGTTCCACTGATGCCACCGATGCCACCCACGACACTGACCCCACTGATGCCACCAATGCCACCCACGACACTGATGCCACTGACGCCAACGATGCCACCCACGGCACTGATGTCACCCACACCACCGATGCCACCAATGCCAGTCCTCACCCAGCTGCAAACCAGACAGCCCCACTACACTGCTCCTTCCTCCACCCCTCAGCCAAGCCCGGCCTCAGTACATCTGTCGTCGGTACTGGGGCTGACACCCCATGGCATGGAGGAAGGAGCTCTCAACATCATGGGTCTGAGCCAGCTGTCCGAGAGCTTTCTCAACACACCGTCACCTGTTGTCCGCTCGGGTCCTGGCACCCCAGTGGGGCTTCAGACCAGCACTCCAGCACCAGCCACCTCCACAGCACCTGGACCCTTCACCCCTGAGACTGGGCACACCTTCGAGTGACCGTGATGACTGCCAGAGACTGGGTGTGGACTTTATTTGGACACTTGACTTGGGTCATTTTTCTTTTACAGGTTGTTGTTCAATAAGGTTTATCTTTGATTCACACACTTGCTTCATTTCTTTTTTTTAATAAAGTCTTGGTGGAAACTTTTAGAATTGGTTTAAGCCTTTGCATGCTTGTGGGATGGGTTAAGATAGCAGTGGGGTGGGCAGGGATACCTGTGGAATGAGCAGGGATACCTTTGGGATGGGTAATAACTGCGGGATAGATAAACCTCCAGTGCAAGCATAGTGGGACTGTACGGTCCACCCTCCCAGGTGCCACACCTATGGCCCTTTATTATCAATAATAATGTAATAATCATCCACACATTTCAACATAAACACAACTCTTTATTAAATGCCCTGTTCATTGTAGGCCCACTCAACATACATGGCCCAATCTCATCAGTGTAATGAGACAGGCTGAAGGAAGCATCTATTAAGCATCTATCATCCTGTCTTGCCACTCCACCGCTCCAGCTGGGGAGTTGCACCAGTGTTTCAGGAGGTTGCGCTGCTTCTTCCCTTCACGTGAGGCTCTGTTGGGGCCTTGCACATCCTGAGTGTGTATCAGGTTTTGCCCTTGCCTCCATTCCCCAGGCTCCATGTCCCCATTGCCTTGTTGGAGGTCCACAAGCCTGTTCTGCAAGACTGGGTAGCAGGTGTGCATGAGATTGTGCAGGATGCAGCAAGCTTCCACGATCCTCCTCACGGTCTCTGGGCGATGCTGCATGGTGGTGAGAAGTACCTGGAACCTGTTGTCCAGGATGCCAAAGGCGTTCTCCACCACCCGCCTTGCCCTGGACAGCCTGTAGTTGAAGATCCTCTCTTCACGGGTGAGGAGTCTGGAGGTGTAGGGCTTCATGAGGTAGGTTGTGAGGGAGAAGGCGTCATCGCCCACGATGAAGTAGGGCACATCTTGCGTGTCGTTAGGCAGTGGGTCTGGATCTGGGAAGCCCACGATGAGATTGCCTTCCAGCCCCTCCTTGAGGTCACTGGCGTTGTATACCTGGGCATCTGAACATGACCCATTGCCTGAAGCATCGATGTACATGAACTTGTAGTCAGCATCGACCATGGCGAAGAGGATGATGCTGAAGAAGCCCTTGTAGTTGAAATAAGTGGACCCCGACTTGGCTGGCGCTTTGCAGGCCACATGCTTGCCATCGATGGCTCCAACGGTGTGTGGGAAGTTCCACCTCTGATACCACTGCTCTGCAACTTTCTTCCAGTCTTCTTCAGTGGTGGGGCACTGGAGGAGCTCCTCCAGGTATTCTTCGATGATGGCCTGCACCACTTCTCTGACCACAATGCTGATGGTGTTGTGTGGCACCCTCCAGCCGTACTGCATGCTCCTGTAGGTGGTCTCTGAGGCCAGGTGGTGCAGAGTCAGTGCCACCTTGAGCCCAGGTTCCAGGCTGGGCCGGAAGTTGGTGTTTGCCTTGGTGAACCTGGGTGTCAGCCGCTGCACAACTTCGTCAAACATGGCTGGAGGCATCCTCATGAAGATCTGGAACGCCCGAGAGTCTTCGTTCCTGAGCTCCACCATCAGCTTGTTATACAGTCCGTACTCTGCTCTTCTGGCGATCCATCTTCGGACCCAGATGCTTCTTGGCCGCCTCCTTTTCTTCCCGTGGTAGAGTTCACAGAGCCTGTACATGGCTTCGCACTGTTGCAGAATGATGGCGGCTGCCAAAAGGACTTTGTTACGATCCATGGTGGACATGACGATGCTGTGGGAGAGGAAGAGTCAGATGAAGGCTGCAGAGGTCTGCACAGCTAGGCTGCTGGACTGAAAGTGAGATCCAGATGAGTTGCTCCCCCTTTTTATTGGCAGTATAAGTTTTCCACTATGTGTCCCTTTGCATCCTCTAGGCATCCTCTAGACATCCTTAATATCCGAGATAGGTCCCCTCTGCGAACGTTTTTTCCATTTTAAATGCTTTCTTTGCTTGCTGCATCCGCTTTCATCCTTTCTCCATCCGTTCTGCATCCGTTCTGCATCCGTTCCGCGTCCGTTCCGCTTCCTCCCTGCGTCCGTTTACCACTGGAGCTGATCGAGTTGCGCGGATGCGTAGCGGATGTCTAGCGGATATAGCGGATGCGTAACGGATGCAGAATGGATGCCTAGCGGATGCCTAGCGGATGCCGAACGGACGCATTGGATACATTTTCCGCGCAAAAGTTTTGAGCAGCTCAAAACCCTCTGAGCGGATGAAACATCAATAGACGGATGCTGGACGTATAGAGAGGAAGCAAAACGGAGGCAGTGAGTACAAAACGGAAGCATCGCGTTAACCAACGGATGGCAAGTGTTTTTCTCCATTTTACATCCTCTTTCCATCCGTTGGTGCAGTGTGACAGGGGCTTTAGTTCCTGCTCGGTTGTTTGGAGTGTGACACAGACCTGATCACTTTATCACTTTTATCTCTGAAGATGCAAGTCACAGTTGCTGGTTGAAGTGTCAGGACCGCAACCAGTTTGGAAGCTCACCACTACTGGACTGATAGTGACAGTGGCGAGATTCAAATTTTTTCATTACTGGTTCTGTGGGCGTAGTTTGGGGGCCCTGGCAGGGGAAGGATACTGTAAAATCTCCAGTCAGAGGTGATATTTTCCGGTTCTCCAAACTACTCAAATTTTCCACTACCATCTGTCCAGAACTGGTCAGAACCTGCTGTATACCACCACTGGATACTCATGATGAAAGCCTGCCTTGAGACTGAATTTCCTATAAAGCCTCAAAGTATGCTAAGTTATGGGAAATCAAAACATTTACTCCCTTGGGACCACTTAAGTCAGAAGAATCATGGATGTAGTGATTCAAGTATTCTAAAGGAATAGCATTTTGGGGAGCTTCATAGAGTCATCTGTGAAGAACCACCTCGGTCTACATGCTTATAACATATGTTAATACACCAACAAGTACAACAGTATTTTGTGATTACTTTCTTCTTGATCCCTCAAATCCTTATACTGTGTATGGGAAAGGCAAGAGATTCCTTCATTACACTTACGCACACAACCAACACTTACCTCATTGTCAGTTAAAACTGCAAGTTAAAGAATATTGAGGTGACCTTCTCCCCATGAGTTTAACTGCAAGGCAAGTTCACATTTCCTCAGAAATTCTAGGTAAAATTGTGGTTGTTTGAACTAATCTCTTGGCAATAAGGTCAGGTTCAATTTGGCATATCTCTCTCTTGAGACAGCCTAGTTATATTTCTACGGATCTACTGAATATATCCCAAATGTAGAACTAACTAAAACTCCTATTGAATCAATGACGTTTTCTCAATGAAGTGTGTGTGTGTGTGTGTGTGTGTGTGTGTGTGTCTAATGTCTCGATAAAACAAGCTCTAGGGTTCTGTGATGCTTTTAAAAACCAATTTCTTCCTACCATACCATTACAGAAACCAATGGAAACTATGCGCGTGTTTCAAGAACAGATGAAAAGAGAGTACAAATTACTGTCTTGGGCATCTCTACAATGATGCTGGGAGATACTTTGGGGTACAAAAGCTATTCATAAATCCAGTTTTTAATTGGACTCTTAAGAACTTTCCCACTATGTGAACTCTGATTCTTTTAAAGACAATGGAAACGGGCGGAAAATAAAATATCATGCAGCTACAGTCTTAGCACAATTGCACAGAAGTTTGATGATTTCTCTTAGTTTAGATAAAGTTTAAAACACTAAGGCCCATGTATTTTAGCATTATCAAATGCACTTTCTTTTTCAACGTAGGGAGATTTAAATACAATGTTATAACACTCCATCTTTCGAAATTAGCAATCTTTTTACACCTTTTAAGATTTAGATTTAAGAGCGCCCCCAGAACTGCGCCTGGATGAGATGGATGGCACACAAAACTAATCAATAAATGAATAAAATGCAGGTAGTCTTCAATTTGTGACCACACTTGAGCCCAAAATTTATGTTGTTAAATGAGAAATTTGCCTTCATTTCACGACTTTTCTCATCACATTTGTAAAGTGAATCACTGCAATTCTTAAATCCCTGCTACTTAGGGGAAGTGCTTTGGGTTCACCAAACTTTCCACATAAGACTATATACAAATTAGGTATCTCTCCATCAATAGACAAAATGGGACAAAACCCCACTCCTGTTTAAAGATCTACTGTAATTTTGGTGGAGAAAAACCTTGCTGCATGGAGAAATGTGACATTTGTTGACCACAAGGTGGGGCTTTTGCTCTCTTCGTCTCTTTCTCAGAAATATATCTCAGTATATAACTGAGGGGAGAAGACTCCTAATTTTAAAAACATATTTAGGGTTGAATACATCTGTGATGTCCCATTACTCTAATGAGTAACACTACAACTTTATAATGAAGCCTTAACATAAAATATTTGTGTGTGTGTGTGTGAATTCCCACACAGTATAAATAAATAACCAAACAGGCTTCTGAATTAACATGAATTGAAGCACACTGTGTGTGCATTTTTTTTCTTTATCAGTTGTCAGCATTCATTGCCCACTATTTGGACAATAGAAAGATTAGTCAATTAGGCTCTGCAGTGCAGTATTATACAGATAGCAGTATGATTTTCAGTTCTGCTCCTCTCAAATATAAATTTGTTGAAGTAAAGATCGTGATAGACACTATTTGTTACAGATGGATATCCAGAGGTTTATCCAAGGAGAGTAAACAATAGGACTTCTCTGAAAGTCCTGGAAAGTTACCCAATGAAATGGGTCTCTTTGGTGCAAAATGAAACTGTACTGCATACTGCATCCATTCTTTAACCCAGGCCAGGATTTCAGAATAATTTGAACTAGATGCAGTTATTTTATATTAGGTAGATAAGGTGATCACTCTATCCACACTCACATGCAATGAAGAAACTAGCAAATAAACTATACTTATGCACTGTTAAAGGCCCTGTCACACTGCCCAATGGATGCAAAACGGACACAACGGACGAGAAAAATGTTCCATCCGTTGTTATCCGCTCTCAGAAGGGGCAAAAATTTGCATAACCGGAGCGGATAACATGGATGCGGGGAGGACGCAGGGCGGATGGAAAGCGGATGCGGAACGGAAGCCCAGCGGATGGGAGCAGATGGCATATCCGCTAGGCTTCCGGGGGACCTCAGCAAAGCGGATGCGGAACGGATACAGCGGATGCACAGCGGATGCACAGCGGATGAAGCGGATGCACAGCGGATGCACAGCGGAAGCCTAGCGGATGCCGAGCATTAATTGCGCATGCGGGGAGGATGCATTGCGTCAGCCCCGCGGATATAACGGAAGCAGCTCGGAAGCAGGTCGCCATTCAGAGGAAAGACCTGCTTCCAGACACATCGACTGCCTTGCCTGTCCTGCCTGTATGTCTGCCTGCAAGCCTTGCTGCCAGCCTTGCTGCCAGCCTCCCTGCCAGCCTTGCTGTCTGCCTGGCTGCCAGCCTCCCTGCCAGCCTTGCTGTCTGCCTGCCTGCCAGCCTTGCTGCCAGCCAGTCTGCCTGCCAGCCTTGGTGCCTGCCTGCCTGCCAGCCTTGGTTCATGCCTGCCTACCAGCCTTGGTGCCTGCCTGCCTTCCAGCCTTCCTGCCAGCCTTGGTGCCTGCCTGCCTGCCAGCCTGCCTGCCAGCCTTCCTGCCAGCCTTGGTGCCTGCCTGCCTGCCAGCCTTGGTTCCTGCCTGCCTGCCTCCCTGCCAGCCAGCAACCCCACAGCAATGCTGAAGCACAGCAAGCCTCAGCCATCTGCTGCCAGCCCTTGCAAGAGGGACAGGGCCACCATCCTGCCCCCTGGCCCTCACTCTGGTTCTGCTGGGGCTTCTGCAGCACGGGCTCGCTCTTCTGGGGCTGGGGCTTCTGCTGCTTCTGCTTTTGGAGGAGCTGATGACAAGCACTCCAGCACCAGCCACCTCCACGGCACCAGGACCCTTCACCCCTGAGACTGAGTGACCAAGAGGAGTGCCAGAGACTCATTTTTGTTTTATAGCTTCTTGTTAGTAAAGTCTATTTTTGATTCATACACTTGCTTCGTTTCTTTTTTTTAATAAAGTCTTGGTGGAAACTTTTAGAAATGGTTTAAGCCTTTGCATGCTTGTGGGATGGGTTAAGATACCTGTGGGATGGGCAGGGATATCTTTGGAATGAGTAATAGCTGTGGGATAGATAAACCTCCAGTGCAAGCATAGTGGGACTGTATGGTCCACCCTCCCAGGTGCCACACCTTTGGCCCTTTATTATCAATAACAATGTGAGCATTGATCCACACATTTGAACATAAACACAACTCTTTATTAAATGCTCTGTTCATTGTAGGCCCACCCAACATACATGGCCCAATCTCATCAGTGTGATGAGACAGGCTGAAGGAAGCATCCATTAAGCATCTATCATCCTGTCTTGCCACTCCACTGCTCCAGCTGGGGAGTTGCACCAGTGTTTCAGGAGGTTGTGCTGCTTCTTCCCTTCACGTGAGACTCTGTTGGGGCCTTACACATCCTGAGTGTCTATCAGGTTTCGCCCTTGCCTCCATTCCCCAGGCTCCATGTCCCCATTGCCTTGTTGGAGGTCCACAAGCCTGTTCTACAAGACTGGGTAGCGGGTGCGCATGAGATTGTGCAGGATGCAGCAAGCTTCCATGATCCTCCTCACGGTCTCTGGGCGATGCTGCATGGTGGTGAGAAATACCTGGAACCTGTTGGCCAGGATGCCAAAGTCGTTCTCCACCACCCGCCTTGCCCTGGACAGCCTGTAGTTGAAGATCCTCTCTTCACGGGTGAGGAGTCTGGAAGTGTAGGGCTTCATGAGGTAGGTTGTGAGGGAGAAGGCGTCATCCCCCACGATGAAGTAGGGCACATCTTGTGTGTCGTTGGGCAGGGGTTCTGGATCTGGGAAGCCCATGATGAGGTTGTGTTCCAGCTCCTCTTTGAGGTGACTGGCATTGTATACCTGGGCATCTGAAGCTGATCCGTTGCCTGAAGCATCGATGTACATGAACTTGTAGTCAGCATCGACCATGGCGAAGAGGATGATGCTAAAGAAGCCCTTGTAATTGAAATAAGTGGACCCCGATTTGGCTGGAGCTTTGCAGGCCACATGCTTGCCATCTATGGCTCCAACGGTGTGAGGGAAGTTCCACTTCTGATACCACTGCTCTGCAACTTTCTTCCATCCTTCTTCAGTGGAGGGGCACTGGAGGAGCTCCTCCAGGTATTCTTCGATGATGGCCTGCACCACTTCTCTGACCACAATGCTGATGGTGTTGTGTGGCACCCTCCAGCCATACTGCATGCTCCTGTAGGTGGTCCCTCAGGCCAGGTGGCGCAGAGTCAGTGCCACCTTGAGCCCAGGTTCCAGGCTGGGCCGGAAGTTGGTGTTTGCCTTGGTGAACCTGGGTGTCAGCCGCTGCACAACTTCGTCAAACATGGCTGGAGACATCCTCATGAAGTTCTGGAATGCCCGAGTGTCTTCGTTCTTGAGCTCCACCATCAGCTTGTTGTACAGTCCGTCCTCTGCTCTTCTGGCGAACCATCTTCGTACCCAGACGCTTCTTGGCCGCCCCTTTTTCTTCCCTTAGTAGAGTTCACAGAGCCTGTAGATGGCTTCGCACTGTTGCAGAAGGATGGTGGCTGCCAAAAGGACTGTGTTACGATCCATGGTGGACATGACTGGATGCTGTGGAAGAGCAAGAGTCAGATGAAGGCTGCAGAGGTCTGCACAGCTAGGCTGCTGGTCTGAAAGTGAGATGCAGGTGAGTTGCTCCCCCTTTTTATAGGCAGTATAGGTGTCCCTTTGCATCCTCTAGGCATCCTCTAGACATCCTTAATATCTGAGATAGGTCCCCTCTGCGGACGTTTTTTCCGTTTTACATGCTTTGTTTCTGCTAGGCATCCATTCTGCATCCGTTCTGCATCCGTTCTGCGTCCATTCCGCTTCCTCCCTGCGTCCGAGTGGATGCGAGTTGCGCGGATGCACAGTGGATGCCTGGCGGATATAGGGGATGCGTAGCGGATGCAGAACGGATGAATTGGATACATTTTCCGTGCAAAAGTTTTGAGCAGCTCAAAACTTTCTGAGCGGATGAAACGTCCATAAACGGATGCTGGACGGATAGAGAGGAAGCAAAACGGAGGCAGTGAGTACATCGTGTTAACCAACGGATGGCAAGCTTTTTTGTCCGTTTTACATCCTCTTTGCATCCCTTGGTGCAGAGTGACATGGGCTTAAAATATGTGTGTGTGTATGTGTGTGCACATATATTTTTTTGGGATTTATGCCTCTTGAAAAACAGAAAATAGTGTTGACCAGGGGTGCCAAACTCATGGCATCATGTTATCATGTGATGTATCGTAATTTCCTCTCCCCTTAAGAAACTGGGGGTGGATGTGGCCAGTGTATTATGCATCCAGCCCTTGGGCCATGAGTTTGACACTCCTGGTGTAGACTAAATATTGCAATTGTCACATCACCTTTTCTACAGTAGATCCACTGATTACATTATAAAAGAGGAGAGTTCTGCTGTGTGACTTTCATATTGCAGTTTAAATACTTTTGAGGCATCCGAAACATAACCACCTGCAGTTATAATTGTACATTACCTTATACAGTATAGTCAGTTTACTAAATAGAGCAGTATAAAGGAAAGATTAAACTAAAGTAACAATTCACAAATCTATAAGCATTCTATAAATGAAATATACTAAGAGAAAGTTATGCATTTCAGGTAAACTGAGTTAAATTCGGGCAACTCAAGACAAATTGCCGTTTCCACTGCTATTAGACATTAAGGAATAATCTTCTTTCTCATTTCTCTCTCTTTTGTTGCAAGAATATAATATGTGTTTGTGATCAATAGGGATAAAATGCTTTAAATGAAAATCTCTAAACAAAACCCCCCAAAAGCAAAACAACCAATGTTGCCACAATCAAAACTGGGAAGTGTCGTTCAGCAAAAGGGTATAGATGACAGGCCAAATTTGTGTCAAGGCATTCAGAAAACACTTCTGTGTTTGCTCTCTGGAAGGAAGTATTAGTACGAGACGATGGAGCAAATTAGTTCTTATCCTGCTCAGATTTGGTTGGCTTCAGAAAGGATCATGGAGGTCAGTGTTCCAAATGGCATGCTCAGTGAGGAAAGGTACTCCTTTGGGAGCTGTGTTCTATTAGGGAAAAGCTTGGTTTCTTTTATCAAGAAAAAGGGCTCTGGGAGCTTGTATGCTTCTCATGAATATCGCTCCTGATAGGGCTGCTTTTTTTTTTAACCTCAGCCCTAGCCAGTTTTAATGGGCATTTTAATAGAAAACAATTCTATTGTTTTATATAAGCAATGAACAATCTATGTCTAAGGGCTGAATTGCAGTTGTGTCTCCTGATTTCTAGTTGTAACTCTTTCCCAGGAATTGGCAGGTTCAGAACACTTGTTTGCCCAAGCAGAATTGTCGCTACCGACCTTCCTCTTTTGCCTTGTTCCATGGATGAAGGTTGATCTGACTAACAGATGAATCTTACTTCAGTGTTGATGTTTTTATTGACTGAGCACGTTGGGTCCTCCCTCGGGAAAAAAAGGGGTAGCTGTTTTGTCACTACGTTACAAGCGTCACAAGCGTCTTGGACCAGCTTTGGTGTGGGTCTATGACAATTCACCATAGCCAACTTCCTGCAGAACAACTTGCCATGGCCATCTTGCCACAGGACAACTTGCTGGGGGACAAGAGTTATGCTAATATCAAAGAAATGGTGGAATAGAATCAATGAAAGAAAGGAGGAAAAAGGAGGAACAGAATAAATTGTGAATGGCAAAAATTGAAATATTTTTTATTTATTTTAAATAATTAAATAGAATTGTTCAATTGTCCTGCAGTGAGTTGTCCTGCAGTGAGTTGGCTGTGATGAGTTGACTGCAACATATTGGCCGTGGTGAGTTGGACATGGTGAGTTGGCAACAGCAAGTTGGCTGTGGTAAGTTGTCCCAGTCCCCTTTGGTGTTATCCATTAACATCCAAGCAGGACAGCTTCATGGTATGGAGCTGTGTGTGTCTCTTCTCTGTCCATTCTGCATCCTTCTGAATTTCTTTTATCAGAAGCCATCTTCCTTTGCCTAATGGAAGGCCCAGTTATTTCTTTTCTTTTCTCACTAGACAGAATTGTTCCTTTACCAATTTCATTCCCATTCACAATAGAGAATAAAGAGAAGACAACATCCCAACCAACATATAACATCAAATCCCAAGCTAAATCTGAACAGCTTCTGCCATTGACTCACTTATTTAAAAGAAGTTTTTCTAGCAAGGTGAAAATATCCTTTTTAGCAATTTCCCAGCTAAATATACCTCAAAATACATTTCACAAGAATTTTAAACTGGACAAGAGAGTTGGAATGGCGGGTGGTCTGGAAAATCAGGTGACCAACTGTTCAAGCTCCCAAACCTATTCATTCAGTTTAATATGCTTGTGAGATCAATCTGGAGTTGTTTGATTATTTCCAGATCTAGTCATGTGTAGCTTTATTTGCCTGCATGTTGGAGATTTCAGAGAATTTTCAGCTGCCACAACCTCTTTTTTTCCAACAAAAAGCTGAACAAAATATTCACTTGCTGTCTTTTCTACCTGTCCCAAACTGATACTTAGCCCTGCTTCTTCAGATTTCACTGCCTAAAAAAACCCCAATCTCCCCTTTTTGTCAAACAGAAATGAAAATAAATTGTTAATATTTCTCTTCTCATATATTCCATGTGCTTCTGGGCATGTGCTGTATCTGTGAACATTTGTTCTTTGATTTACAGTAAAATTAAGATGCAGTTTGGGGGGAAAAAGTTGTGTGAAAGGAGATTATTAAAACAAACAACAAACTCCTTAAATGTCTTCTCATTAATCATGGGGAGCAAACCTGTTTTACCATCCACTTTGCATTTCCCCTTTTCTCCCTAACCATGTCAACATGCTGCTACTTCCTGTGAGATCCCAAAATCTGGGAGGGGAATGATCCAAGAATCCCCTCCTTACAGGAGCATCATCCACCTCTGCAAACTCAAGTCAGTGAGTTTCCCCATTTCCCTATCTATGGATATAATAGCATGAGGATATGTTAAAATTTCTTGCAGTGGCAGCCCCAGGTTACAGTCCAGTATTGTAAAATCACTGGAAGCTGTACTTTCTTCAGGAATGCTTCTAAATGGCCTTCACTTTCTTCATGATTCATTCCTCTTTTTAGTAGCACTCAAATTTGCATTGTGACATCATTCTCATTTATAACATAATATCTTATAAATTTGGATCATGCACAGCAATGAATAATATGCATGCATGTGACTGTACAGTAGCAATAGCATTTAGACTTATATACTGCTCCATAGTGCTTTACAGCATTTTCTGGGTGGTTTACAATGTCAGCATTGTTTGCACGTTGAGTCGACCCCAACTATCTGGGCCCTTATTTTATGGACCTTGAAAGATGGAAGGCTGAGTCAACCTTGAGCCCTATCAGAATTGAACTACAGGCTTTGGGCAGAGTTTTGCCTCCAATGCTGCACTTAACTATTGTGCCACTAGGGTTCCCAACTGTAAAGTTTTGTTCAATAACAATTACAGTCTTGTGGATCTGAGAACTGACTACTTTGTACATAGACCTAAAAAAGTAGCTAACAACTATCATTCCTCCTAGCACAACATTGCACTATAGTACCTAAATGCTATACATTTAGCTGCATTAATATTACTTTTTTGCCATACACTTTTTACTGTGCAAGTCAGAGGTGGTATTCAGACAGTTTGCACCGGGCAAGAATTTGGTGTGGGTCGCAGAACCAGGAATGACTTCTGGCTGGCAACGCCCCAGAACCGGTTCCCCGGTCACTCAGTTCAGTTTGCTTGTGCAGCTCTCCTGCCCGCCCGCTGGTCGCCCAACCCAGTCACTCTTCCCTTCCTATGTGGCACACTGGGCCATCATGGCTTGCCTAACGTGACTTCCCCACATGCTGCTTGCACCCCAACTGAGCAGCCTTGATCTGCCTGCTCACAGGTAAGCCTGCGAGTCACGCTAGGCCCTCGCCCACTGCCTGGGGCCTTTCCATGCCTCTGCTCCACCGGGACTTTTCCAGTTGGGAGGAGGCCAAGGTGGGGTGCCATTTTCAGGCCAGTCCAGAGGGTGGGGATGGGGCAGCAGTGGCAGCAATGCGGCTATGGGAAACAGCCCTAGGAGTTCACAGCCTCCCTTTCGGAGCACCTCTGCACCCCTCTCCACCCCAGCAGAGCAGAGAAAACGAAGGGAAAGCCGTTTGCTTTTTCTCTCCCTTTTGGGGCATGTGCAATCCCTCTCCCATAGCCATGCTGCCGCTGTTGTTGCCCCCCACGCTGCTGCCCCCCACGCCACTGCCGCTGTTCCCCCCCACACCACCGCTGCTGCTGTTGTGCCCCAAAAGGGAGTCCGGGATGTCCTGGGGTTGCTCCACATAGCCATGCGGCATCTGCCTGTTGCCGCCACCACCCATGTGCTTTGAAAGGGATGTTCCGGGCTGCTGCTTTCTTCATTGTCCCGCCGCTTGTTGCTCTGGAGTTCGCCCAATAAGTTCTTCCCAGAAAAGGTGTGTGTGTGTGTGTGTGTGAGATAGAGACAAGGAAGCAAAGGAAGGAAGGGAGGAAGAGCAATAAGGAAAGAGCAAGGAAGAAAGAGCAAGAAAGAAAGAGGAAAGGAGAGAAAGAGAAAAAGAAAAAAAGAAAGAGGAAGGGAAGAAAAAAGAGAAAGAAAAAAAGAAGGATGGGGGGAGAGAAAACTCAGTGCTATTATTTTTAATTGTTCCATTATTTATCATATATTAATATTTTGTACTGTCTCTACACCTAAAGTGATTTTACTGCCTTTCTTTTGCCCAGGTTTTTTTCAGGGTTTTCATGTCAATAGTCCAGAGCATAAATACAGGTGCGTTTAACAAAGTTGAAAGGGACTATGGAGGTCTTCTAGTCCAACCCCTGCTCAGGCAGAAAAACTCTGAGGATGCCAAACTCTGAGTAGAAATCCTGGGAAAGGTGTCAGAATAATACTGAGAAGGGACCTTGGGGTGAACCTATACCATTTCAGAGAAATGCCTGTCCAGTCTTTTCTTAAAAACTTCCAGTGTTGGAGCACCCAGAACTTCTGGTGGCAAGCAGTTCCACTGGTTAATTGTTCTCACTGTCAAGAAGTTTCTCCTTACTTTTAGGTGGGCTTCTCTGTTCAGTTTCCATCCTTCTGGTGCTTTGGAAAATACATTGTTTGCCTTCTGGTGCTTTGGAAAATACATTGCCCCCCCTCTTCCTGGTAGCCCCCTAAAAGTTTGTTGCCTATCACCCTCTTGGGCAAAGCATGTGAGCCATTTCCTCCTTTCAGTGGTCCATGAAAATACATTTATAGTATGTAGATAATAAAGTAAAAAAAAGTGAACAACATTTTTACAGAACTATAGATATGTTGAGGCTGGGTGTGACAAGGAACGGCTGGGAGGGGAGGGACCAGGCGAGGCACCCTTTGACGTGAGTGACATTGAGTTGGCCACACATGACCACCAAGCCACGCAGCCAGTCATGTGACCACCAAGCCATGCCCACCCAGTCACATGACCCTAAGCTATGCCCACCAAACAAGCCATGCCCACAGAACTGGTAGTAAAAGATTTTGAATCCCACCATTGCTGCAAGTGTACATTAATGCTGAGGGAGGGAAGATGCAATGAAGCAGCTATGTTGTGGTCAATGGTTCATGATTTTATTTCAGTATTAATTTTAGAAATTCTGTTTCAATCTTTACTCAGGGGGAGTACAAAGTAGTGCAAATTCAATCCATGGACTAGTGAGAGAACAGTTTAGAGAAATCTGATTGTTCTTGCAAAAACATGATAAGAGGCCCCCAATAAGAAACCGCTCTGTCATCTTGAGTGCATTCTGAATTCAGTGTTGATTCATGTAGATCAGGGGTCTTCAAACTTGACAGCTGTCAGACTTGTGGACTTCAACTCCCAGAATTCCTCCTCCAGTCATGTTAGCTCAGGAATTCTGCGAGTTGAAGTCCACAAGTCTTAAACTTGCCAAGTTTGAAGACCCTTGATGTAGATAACCCTTTGCTCATAATGTAAACAGCACATCTACGGATGCGCATGTCAGCAGGTAACCTTAGAACACATGATTTCCAAAGTACCTCAATATACAGTATTTTCACCAGGTATTCATTATGCCTACATAATTCTGGAGTCAAAAGGAGAAAGTGATAAAATTTGAGTGTGTGTATATGTGTGTGTCTGCATGCGTGTGTGTGTGTGCGCACGCACGCATGCCCACATATGTATCAACTCTTTAAAAAAGTGACTTCTTGGATACACAAATTGGTAGAGCTATATTCCCAGGAAAAGGTGCATTTGATTTAAGGAAACACTGATAGGTGCTCAAATCAAATCACCTTTCCCATCAAATTCTGTACAACCTTAAGTTTAGGAGTGCTTTATTCTGGGAATAATGCAGTGAGATACTCAGCAAAACATCAGAATGAAGAGTCATGAAATATTTTATTTTCTATGCCACTTTATGTTTCTTCTGAAAGGTAGACTAGGTTTTCTCTTGAACAGTTTATTTTTAACAGGTTTGGCAAGAATATGATAATGGAGACAGATGAGTTTGTCCTCCTTTGGAAGTATTACTTTAAATCCAGAATCCCTTTATCTTGAGTAAATTTCAGTAAACCTAAATACATTAACATTATCTGTATTTTACATGGGACCGTTACTGAGGAGTATCTGAAATGCCTACTTTTTTTTGGTGATGATTCATTGACAAAACAACATCGATGTAATGTTAAGCACCAAAGAAAAATCCCAGTTAAGCCATATTTTGATAGGTGAGAGAGAGACAGAGAGACATACCGTAGACAGCCATCAAGTTAGTGTCAAATTTTAGTAAATTAATAGATGGGCCTTCTTTAGGATGATCTGTCCTGATCCTGATCCATAATGTCTTCCCATGATTCACTGCAGTGCATCCATCTTGCTGTTTGTTGTCCTTTTATTTCCTTCCATACATACTATCATGCATGTACACACACGCACTACAAATTTTGAAAGAGAAAAAGGAAAGATAAATAAGTGGAAAAAATAATAAGGGAAGGAAGGGGAAGGAAAGGAAAGGAAAGGAAAGGAAAGGAAAGGAAAAGAAAGGAAAGGAAAGGAAAGGAAAAGATACAAAGAAGTGGCAGCTAGTTTTCTCAATAGCAGTTACAAATATATTTATATTTTATACTCTTTCTTTAAGGTTACAACATAATTTCCTTCTTTCCATTATCTAGCCTTCCTAATCATCAAACCCAAAAATCACAAGCTTATTTTTTTCTTTTTCAGCAAAAAGTCCACAAGAGGTATCCAATTGCTTTTCTTCCATATTTCCCAACAGATTTCTCAAGGGATCTGAGTTTTTGTACACTATGTCCAGAAAATAATAATTTGAGTTTGGTCATTTGTGCCTAGAGTAAGAATTCTGTGTTGATTTGTTCAATGAATAATTTGTTTTCTTGGTCATCAATGGTGTTGCTATCCACCATATGAGAGCCTCTTTGGTTAAGGCATCAGGGTAGAAACCAGGCAGCGATGAATTCTAGTCCTACCTTAGGCTCAAAGCCAGTTGGGTAACCTGTGGCCAGTCACTCACTCTCTCTCAGCCCTAGGAAGGAGCAGACAAGGACAAACTATTTGTGAAAAACCGTGCCAAGAAAACTGGAAAATTGGACATGAGTGAGGAGAAGAAAAGAAATTCCATCAAATAAAAACATTAATGCTTGTTTTCCTTTATTCAAATCTAGTGAAGTTGGTAACATTCTGGGCAAAAGATCCATTTTTACATGGAAAATAATACAGACACCATACATATACTTCTTAATATCTTTGAATGCCCACAGTCATACTGATTTTCATGGTTGACAGAGAAGTCACCCTTGCCTTGTTATAAGTCCTTGTTGCTGCTTTCTGTTTCAGAGGCAGTGATTGGAACTCTTGAATTCTTTGTTCAGTTCTTTGTTTGAATTTGTTTGTATCCAAAGATTTGGTTACTATTAAGATGGTTGTAATCTTACTTTCCTTATAAAATAATTAGCTGAAAGAAGCACGCCTACTCAAATCACTGCTCAAAAGCTATGACCATCTGCTAATCTGCTGCAATTTTCTCTACTTGGTCCCCACTTCCAGCTATGCCTGATTTTTTCAGAATGAAGTTCATTCTGGGATCTTGATGCAATATGTGTATGTATGTGTGGGTGTACCATTATTCTCGTACTGGAAATCTGTCTTTCTGGGTACTCAATAGTAAGAATGATGCTCTCCATGTTCTTCGAGCAATATCTTCATTTATTATGAAACCTCGAGGCAGTCCCAGATTAGATGTTTCCCCTTCAACCAGGCCAACTACAGCAAGATGTGATTTTGCTAACAGCTTCTTTTTTTTTTGGTGTGCTGTTCAGAGTGAAGATCTGAATGATTAATTTTGATGGGTGTTGAAAAGAGCTCTTACATATTGCCAGATATGTTTTGTAATATAAATGCAATGGAGTGGCCTCATTTTTACTTCTACTGCAGTTAAATTAATTTTTTAAAATGATAACAACCTTCCTTTTTTCGCCCAAAGAGCCGTTTTTTCAAAAATCATGACAGATAGTCATGTCACATCTTCCTGACATTTGGTGTGAATGAACTGGCTGAAAGGCAAGGGGGAAAGCTCAACTTTATATTATATTCCTCCAGCTTATGTTTTGGTATGTTTTGTGTGGCTTCAAAAATGTGTTGAATACAATGGTGCGATTCAACCGATGTAACAACCAATTCAGTGAGCGCACACTTCGGCCAAACTGGTAGAATCCCACCCCTGGTTGTATACCATATAGAATATTTTTTAAAAAGTTCATGCTTAACAGCTCGACTATGTAACAGGTAACTGTAAACTGCAAGCACTGTCACTTTGGCTGAATTCAAAGCTGGCTTGATAGTATTTGCACTATTTATTTGATTTACACCCTGTCTTTTCCTTCACATTAGATATTGTAGTATCTAAACAGACTTCACCTATAGTCCTGTATTTTAATGTATTATTTATCCTAATCTATGTAAATTATCTTCAAACCTATCTTCTTGGTGACACAAGATGCTAAATTATATGGGCGAAAGTACAAGTAAAGATAGACAGATCCATGACAAGTGTAAGAATGAACTATAGCCTGATATTGCGAGTGTCTAGTTAAGAAGTAAGGATCAGAGGTGGTATTTAGCAGGTTCTGATCAGTTCTGGAGAACTTCTGGGAGCAGAAATTTTGAGTAGTTCGGAGAACCAGCAAATACCACCTCTGACTGGAGATTTTACAGTATCCTTCCCCTGCCACGCCCACCAAGCCAGCCCACAGAACCAGTAGTAAAAAAATTTGAATCCTACCACTGGTAAGGATGCATGACATATTTATTTGAACTTTATTTATTTCTTTGATTTCTCTAACCATCCATTTCCACAAGTGACTCTGAGTGGCATACATCAGCATTTATTATTTTTATTTCAATTGGCTAAAATCAGTTCTTTGAAATGAATCCAACTGATGAATTGCTTTGAGCATCAAATCCTGAATGTTTTTGAAAAGTTACTTGAAGGACTCTTAGGTGTGTGATCACTTTTTATTTTACTGACAGTTTGAATCAAATAGATTCACACACCTATAGAAAAGTAATTATTCCTTTTATATTTTCGCTATTTTGTACTAGTTCTCAGCCATTTATTTTTATCCCAGAACCTTTAGAAGAGTCACAAAAAGAGAACCAATTGCATAGATATCATTCCCGATTATAGTACGCAGAAATATTAACAAAGATATACAATATTTGGAATTGTACTTTAGATATAGTAATGAATTAGGCTAATGCAACCAAGCATCTTATTTGAACATGCTTCTGATAGTATTTGTTGTCAGCAAATAAAGATACCCCAACCCAGGGGTGGAATTCAACCGGTGTTACTAACGGTTTGGTGACTACGTTTTGCGCTTTCATTTGAGCTTGCCACCATGACAGGGACCAGGTTCAATTCCCTGCTTTACATATTCCTGTCAGGCCCAAAAGAACAATACCTTCCCCTAAACAAAGCCCATAACCCTTCCCTTGCTGAAAAAAAAAACACAGCTCACCATTAACAAAGGCAGAAAGAAAATGGCTGAAGGTAGTCAAGAGACAACCCCAATGTAACTGAGTAAGGCAGGGCCTAATAAGAACATCCCAAAAAAGTAACTGGGCCATCTGGACCCAACTTCCTTCATGTTCCTCAACTGGTTAACAAGACCTGTTGGCTATTTCCAGCACTGCTGCCACCTTGAAAAAGTGCCATTTCCCTTAGCAATCAAAAAGTGCCTCTTACACAATCAAACCTATCCAGTTTTTCCTACAAGGCCCCAAGATCCTGACAAGGAAGCAGAGGCCTAGAATTTCCCTCTTTAGAGTTCAAAATTCATACAAAAGTTCTTACTTTTCTGTTGTTCTCTGTTCGTCTAGCCTTGTGGAATTGGAACCCAAGGACCATTGAAATAAATGATTGGCTATTTCTCTTCAGTGTTGGGCTCAGTTCCTCTGAATTTTCCACGACATTGTTATCTAGTTTATTTGATTTATGAGAAGCAGTCATTAAATTTCACCTTCAAGCCAAAACCTCAGATTTTGTTTTTTCTATTCTGCCAGAAGAAGCTGGCTTATTCAGGCGGAGCAGGAGGAAGGCCTAGAACATATTTGACAGGGATTTGGGCTTTTCACACAAAAGGATGCCAAAGTCTTGACAATATCACACTTTGGGTTTTGCAGATAGAGTAGAGAAAAAAAAGGTGAATTTGTATAGTGGGACTGAAAATTCTGGAACATGTGAACTAATGAGGAATTTAGTTTCTATATAGTTACAGTTAATAGTTAATATGTACATAATCATAGGCATATAATCAATAAAAATTATCCAAATTGTTTTATACCTTTAGGAGTGAACATACATGGGACCATTTCAAGACTGCCTTGTTATTTGTACATGATTACCTAAAATTGAAATCCATTGACCTCTACTTAAATGCACTTTTTCAAGTATATACACTATAAGTCTGTGTTGGCGAACCTATGACATGTGTGCCGGAAGTGGCATGCAGAGCCACTTCTACTGGCACGTGAAAGCTCACCTGGAAGAGCCCCACTGCACATGTGAGTACGCCACCACCTGACAGCTGATTGTTGGGTATCTGGCGTGCATGCGTGGGGGCAGGGGATTGTGTGGAAGACATGCATACATGCACAGATGAATGGCATGTGGGGGAATCACACATGCATGTGAAGACATGTGCAGTGCACATGGGATCGCGCGCGCATGCACGGGGCGTGAGGGGGCAGCACGCATTGGATTCTAGGTGCTGGCAGGTGAGTGCATGCACGTGAGTGCACGCATAATTATCAGCATGGGACCCAGAAAAGGTTAGCCACCACTGCTATAGGTGGTCCTCAACTTAGGACCACAATTGAGCCCCAAATTTATGTTGCCAAATGAGAAATTTGTTAAGTGAGTTTAGCCCCATTTATGACTTTTCTTGCCACATTTGCTAAGTGAATCTTCGTATTTGTTAAGTTAGTAACATGGTTGTTAATTGAATCTGGCTTCCTCATTGACTTTGCTTGTCAGAAGGTCACAAACAGGGATCACATGACTCCAGGGCACTGGAACCATCATAAATGTGAGCCGGTTGTCAAGCATCCAAATGCAAATCTCATGACCATGGAGATGCTGCAATGGTTATATGTGTGAAAAATGGTCATAAGTCACTTTTTCAGTGCTGTTGTAACTTTGAATGGTCACTAAGTGAGCTGTTGTAAGTCGAGGACTACCTGTAGTTTATGTATTAAGATGAAATATAGAGACACTTCTATAAATATAAGACATAATAATGTAATATTGTGACTGATTTTGTGGAATTATGCAGGATTTTTTTTTTACTAGAGAAAAGAATGAAGGTACAAATACACCGACAAGAGGAATCACATTATTGTTGAAAAAGCTCAAACTCCTGGACAGAAAGGAAGCCTACTGCAGAAATGAAAGTCGGGGTGGGGGAAGCAAAGGAAATGAAGGATGGAAGAACAAATGAACCTGAGAGTGATGGGTATTTGCTGACAGGATTATCTGTGATTTTCTTATTTCTGAGTTCGTTATCCACCGTAAACAATACTTTTGTTTTTAAGGTCATTATTTTGTCAGTTGTAAGGATTCCCAAGCAAGGTGAAGTCTGAAAAATAAAAGGCCAATTTTCTGAATGCCAAAAGCAAAATTAGGATTGTGTGAGTATTTGCCATGTTTAATGGGTAGATTACAATCATGATGACACAAAAGGATTGAAAAGGTTTTACCTTTGGCTTGAAGTTCAAACATGGTGAATACCAAACTATTATTGAGTGATATTATAGCACACAGTCATCTCTATCACTATTGAGCAATTGGGTTTTATCCATATTTTTTCTTATTTTTGCCCAAGGAAAAGTGATTGAAAAATCCACAAAAATGTTATTGCCACCATACGTATGGTTCCAAATCTAATGAAGCTTTGTTGGCAGAGGAGTTACAACTGCTAACACTCCTTGTTGGATTCATTTATATGTCCAGTTGGTTGGGAATGGAGTGGAATCTGCTACTTTTACAATTTCACATGGCCATTTCATTAAAAAGTCAAGACTTCCTCCAGCTGAGTTGGACTCTTGATCATTCATGGACTCAAGAGTTTGATAGTAGTAATATAGAAGTAGTCAGTTGTGCCAATTCCAAGACATTTTTTCATTATTTTTTTTCAGACTAGCCTGCAGTCTGGGATTTTCTGGTTGGCTCCTATCCAAGTGATTTTTCCAAATCAAGCAAAGTTGAATAGGTGAACATAACAGATTCTAACAAATTAACTGAGTTGGAAATGACCTTGTAAGCCATTTAGTCCAAGCCCTGGCCCAATTAGGAGACCCTACACTATTTCTGACAAATGGCAGTCCAATCTCTTCTTGAAAACCTCCAGTAATGAAGCTCCCACAACTTCGGAAACTAAGCTGTTCCATTGGTTTGAGTGTTCTCACTGTCAGAAAATTTATTTCTAGCTTGAATCTCTCTTTGATCAATTTCCATCCATTATTCCTTGTCTGGCCTTAGGGTGCCTTGGAAATAGTTTTGACCCCATCTTCTCTTGGGCAGCCCCTCAAATATTGGAACACTTCTATCATATCTCCCCTGGTCCTTCTCTTCACTAGACTAGCCATGTCCAGTTCCTATAACCATTCTTCATATGTTTTAGCCTCCTGTCCCCTAATCATCTTGATTATTCTGAACATTTTGTAGAGTCTCAACCTCTTTTGTTGTGATGCCATCTCTCTCTTTCTCCCTCCCTCCCTCCCCCCTCTTTTTTTCTCTCTCTCACACATACACACACATGTACAGAGGCACACAGGGATCATTGAGCATGAACTAAGAAAAACAGCCAAGAAACTTGTTGGTTCACAGCTGATTATTTTACAAATTCCATTTGAAATAATTTTCTACCAATTCATCTATCTGCCATAGAAATCATGTAGAGAAGTATACATTTAGCAGTAAAGGCATAGTCTGGGGAAGGAATTTCTCAGTTTAAAGTATATTCAGACGAAAAGGCAAAAAGCTTTTTCATTTCATTTTTTTAAATAAAGGAAAGAAGTGCTGTATCCACCATATAATGTCAACGTTCTGCAGAGTTTTTCATGCCATGTCATGAATTCACACATTTTAATACAGCCACTCTACTCACTGCCTTCCACTTATGCTGGACTTTCAATTCCCAGAGTTCCTTTGGGATTTCCTGTCCAGGAATTCTAAAAATCAACACACTGAAGCTCATCAGGCTGGGAAACCTCAGGAGCTAAAAAATGGATGGAATTGGAAATGTCTGTTTCCATCTGAATATCTCTTCTTCGTTCATAAATTCCATTCTGTTTCTATATCCATCAGTGATGAAAAAGCATGGAAATCTGTGTTATTTTTATATCCTTTCATACATACATACATACATACATACATACATACATACTACATACATATATACATATATACATAAAGATATAGATATAGATATATAGATATAGATATAGTCAAGGCAAGCATTTTGATAACATTTAGAGAATTGGTTTCAGATTGTATTAAAAATATCTTCAATTCTATATGTCATCCAATATAGTAGGTGTAAGTTTGGCCAGCTTAAAATGTCGACCAAACTAAACCCTCATAAAGGATAATGCAAACTACAAAGAAAAATGGGAAGAAAAAAATAAAATAAAAGGTGCAGAGAGAGAGGGAGAGGGAGAGGGAGAGGGAGAGAGAGAAACTCTAAAAGTAACTTCCCACCCTCATCACAAGTATAAAGAATTTTACTAACTCTTCATTACCATCTCTCCACCTCCTGTTAGTTAACAAATGTAATCTTTAACCCATAACTCAATTCTTAATTATAGGCAAGTCTAATAAACAACATCTTTTTCAATTCAGGTGTCAGAAAAAGTTCCAAAGATAGGCTTAAAATATCACATTCATTAACAAATATAAAAATAATTGCTCCATATTTTTCCTATAAGATGCATAACATCTTTTCCAGTCCAAATGTCAGCAACTTCATAAAGAGCATCCCAAAATATAACAAAATATTCCATTTTAACCTGATCAAATAAGTCAACATTATATTCCTTTTTTTTATGGTATATAAAACAATGCTTTTTAAAACCATTGGGATAATCATTATCCCTTGTCTTAAATTTCTTTAGAACTTTAACAAATCTCTTCATAATTCCAGCAAGAAAAAATTATTCACCTATTCTCCTGAATTCATATTTTTATTTCCTTCTTAAGCTTTGGAGTGTCTATGTATATGTGTGTGTATGTCTAAGTGTGTGTGTGTGTGTGTATACATATACATATGCGTATGAAAACATGCAAACACACATATACAGTATATGGCAACAGGCTGTGAAAAGACACAGTATGGCCATATTAATTCAAAATTCTTTTGCTATTCCTCAATAACATGTATGAACCCCATTATAAACTGCCTACCTTATTATGTCTCTGATATTAAAAATAATTTTTCCATGAGAATGCATTTATTTGTTAAATGAATTTCAAAGTATTAATATTTAAATATCAAACTCCAACTTTTTCTCAGCTCTTCATCCATTTAAAATTTTCTATAGCCAGAATCTTGTCTTGCTTTTTGCTGTTTATTTTGAATTCTTGAAGTTTACAAAGATGCAATTTAATTTTCTTCTTCTGAGGTTTGAAGGCATCCAATATCATCTTGTAGATGCCTTAACATCTTTAAGGCAGTTACTAGGCAGTTTCCAAAGAAAATTGGTTAGCAAAGGAATTGTACAATTAGTATCCTTTGAAGGCTCCAACTGTGGCTAGGAGAACAGCAAATGCCTGTGTCTGTGTATCCTGGTACTCTTACCCTCTGGACACCACAGCCTTGCATTCTCCTCACAAGGAATAATCCGAGGAGAAACAACATGGGCAATCTCATAACCTCTCTTTCTCCAGAAAGAGTCAAAGAAGTCAATCTCCTCATTGGATCCGAGTCTCTTCTGAGTCAGTCTAACACAGGGGTGTCAACCTTAATTTCATTGAGGGCCGCATCAGCGCTGTGTTTGACCACGGGGGACCAGAATGGGCATGGCCAGCTTGACGTCACTTGTGTCAGGAGCGCCTGCGGTGGCCTGAGTGCTCTGTCAGCGAAAAATGGAGCTCAGGAGTGCCTACGACCAGTGGTGGAATTCAAATTTTTTTACTACCGGTTCTGTGGGCGTGGCTTATTTGGTAGGCGTGGCTTGATGATCATGTGACTGGGTGGGCATGGCCAACTCAATGTCACTCACATCAAGGGGTGCCTCACCTGGCCCCTCCCCTCCCAGCCATTCCTTGTCACCAACTTATCTATAGTTCTGTAAAAATGTTGTTCACCTTTTTTGACTTTATTATCTGCATACTATAAATATACTTTCATGGACCACTGAAAGGAGGAAATGGCTCACATGCTTTACTCAAGAGTGTGATAAAAGCAACAGGCTTTTAAGGGGGTGCCACAAACAAAGGGGGACAATGTATTTCCCAAGAAGCAGAAGGTAAACAAGAAGCCATGGATGGAAACTGAACAGAGAGAAGCAACCTAAAACTAAGGAGAAACTTCCTGACAGTGAGAACAATTAACCAGTGGAATTGCTTGCCACCAGAAGTTCTGGGTGCTCCATCACTGGAAGCTTTTGAGAAAAGACTGGACAGGCATTTCTCTGAAATGGTATAGGTTCACCCCAAGGTCCCTTCTCAGTATTATTCTGACACCTTTCCCAGGATTTCTACTCAGAATTTGGCATCCTCAGTTTTCTTGCCTGAGCTGGGGGGTTGGACTAGAAGACCTCCAAGGTCCCTTTCAACTCTTGTTAAACACATGTGTATTTTATGCTCTGGACTATTGACATTGAATGCATGTAATCCCTGAAAAATATGTGGTAGCCCTGGGCAAAAGAAAGGCAGAAAAATCATTCTAGCTGTAGGGACATTGTAAAACACATGATAAATAATGGAACAATTAAAAATAATAGCACAGAGTTTTATCTCTCTCTCTCTTCCTATTTCTTTCTTTCTTTCTTTCTCTCTTTCTTTCTCTCCCTCTCTCTCTCTCTCTCTCTCTCTCTCTCTCTCTCTCTCTCTCTCACACACACACACACACACACACACACACACACACCTCTATTACTTAGTAAGGGGACAACCACTTAAGCTTATGTGGTTATTATATTTAAATTTCTCCAAGGCTGGAGTGGATTCCCCCACCCCCTCTATTAGACCATACTCCTTACTCTAGCACTTTAACTCACAAGGGGAAAGTGATACTTGCAGCATCAATCGGGAATCCTTGGAGAAGTTTTTAAAGGACCTGTTTCCAAAATGCATTTCTTTTACGTTGCAAAAGTGCTCCAAGGCCGATTCACCCCCACTCCCTCTGTTAGACCGCACTCTTTCTCACTCCAGGCACTTTACTCACACGGGGAAAGCAATACTTGCAACGTCCATGCCTTTCTTCCTTTCCTCCGGGGAGAAAGAGGAGGGAGAAAGCTAGGAGAGCAATCTCAAGTGAGCGACCGGGCAACTGGGTTGGGGGCGTGGCCAGTCAGGGGTTGCCACCGGTTCGGCCACCCATGCCAAAAAACCGCGACTGCTTCGGCCGAGTAGGTGCGAACTAGTTGAATACCACCTCTGCCTATGCCCATTTTTGGCTGTGCTGGCTTCCTGCAACCCTCTGCCAATGAAAATGGAGCTTGGGAGGGTTGCACGTGGCCCTCCTCTGCTCCATTTTCACTGGCAGAGGCACCACAGACCAATCCTTCACTGTTTCCAGGTCGGCCCTGCAGGCCAGATCTAAACACTCTGCAGACTAGATTCAGCCCGCAGGCCTTGAGTTTGATACTCCTGGTCTAACAGCTTAACCACTCTGCTCCATTCTTCTTATTCTCTATAATTTAAGTCTGTTGCTAGCAGGCTACTTTAATACAATATCACGTATGTACACCAATTCTTCTCTTGAAACAGTGAATATTAATTGTTCTGGATTTTTAGAATACCATGATTTTGTATCCCAAAATAGATATATTTATATTTAAGACATCCTATGTAGGCTCCCAACATGTAGCCCACCTTTCTGCCCACAGGAAGTTATAGAAATTGAAAAACAATATGACAGATGATTTGTTCCTATGCTAAAGTGGCAAAATCTAGTCAGAAATCTCTGGACAAGAGATGACCACCATGGCTACTAAATTGACTATCGTATACAGACCAGTCTGTTGTAAAATTTACATAGGGTGGCAATATTTGATTAAATAAGCACAGGATGAAAGTGTGGTATTACAGAAAGTTATTTTACGTTGATTCTGCCCTCTCTCCCTGGGATGATCTCCAGTTTTGGCAAAAGATATGGAAATTAATTGACCAGCCTTTGTTAAACCTGTGCAATTGGAAGATGAGAATACAACCCAGTCTTTTCAATGTGACTTTTTGCAGGAGTTATGCTGCTTTGTCAAAACAACCTTCTGCAAACTGGACCTAGCTCTGCTGGATTAATTTAAATCGAACATTTATCCTTTCTAAATGTCAATAAAGTACTGCCTTACTGAGAAAAAGTCTTATGTGATTTACATTGCTTGATATGTGTTTCCCTATCTTATCTGCCACTGTTTGTGCTGTCATCATATTATTCCTGAAAATACTGGTTAGAATGTCTCTCCCCAAACTGAAGGGAGATTCTTACATAGCAAAAAATTATGTGGCACTTTTAAGTCTACTTAATTAACATCTCATGAACTGTAGCCTATGTGCTTTAAGATTAGATATATATATTTTTGCCACAAAAACTAAAACAGCTGTTCTACACCATAGAATGAATTGAGTTAATATATAGCTGCATAGTCTAAATTTCTGAAACCTTTCTCCAAAGTTCCCACCAAATAAAGCAAAGTTCTTTGCCCCCATATTTGTAGGAAATTTATAAGCCAACCATCTCACTATCCTAAGTAACTCTGGGTTGCTCCTAAGCAAGACTTACTTGGTGAATATACCAAGACCCTTTCAATATTAGGGGAATCCTTAACTATTTTAATAATTTTAGAGATTACAGAATTTCGGTATTAGTTTTATTTGAATGGTTATTCTTGATTATAACTTTTAAAAAAATATTTTGTTGTTTTATGTTTGCTTTTCACACTATTTCATCTTTTCTTTATTATGTTTTGACGCGCCTAGAGAACTATATAGTATTACAGGGAGTCCTTGACTTACCATCCCAATTGAGCCCAAAATTTCTGTTAAATGACACAGTTATTAAGTGAATTTTGCCCCGTTTTATGATCTTCCTTGCAAGAGTTGCTAAGTGAATCACTGTAGTTGTTAAGTTAGTAACATGGTTGTTAAGTGACTCTGGCTTCCCCATGATGTCGCTAGTCAAAAGGTTGCAAAAGACACTGCAGGACACTGGAACTGTCATAAATACGAGTCACTTTTCAAGTATGTGAATTTTGATGAAGTGACCATGGGGATGCTGCAACGGTCATAAGTGTGAGAAATTGTCCCTTTTTTCAGTGCCACTGTAACTGAATGCTCACTAAATGAACCGTTGTAAGTCCTTTATTCAGTTATTTTAGACAATCCAATAGGAGGCTAAGAAGTAGAAAAAATGAATGCACCTGAAAATGCTGCTAATTTGAATCCAATATCTATCATGAGAATTTATTTCTCATATTTTTCTAGAGAACCAGTTAGCTAGATACAAAAAAATATAAGTAAAGGATGCTTTTTTAGCTAGAACTACAGGTAGTCCTCAACATATGACCAAGATTGAGCCCAAATTTATGTTGTTAAGTGAGAAATGTGTTAAGTGAGTCTTGCCCCATTTTATGACTTTCCTTGCCACATTTGTTAAGTGAATTTACTGCAGTTGTTAAATTATTAGCCCAGTTGTTAAGTGAATCTAGCTTCCCCATTGACTTTGCTTGTCAGAAGGTGATAACATGACACAGCAATGATCATAACTATGAACCAGTTGCCAAG
Organism: Laticauda colubrina; assembly: GCA_015471245.1. Classification (NCBI taxonomy): domain Eukaryota; kingdom Metazoa; phylum Chordata; class Lepidosauria; order Squamata; family Elapidae; genus Laticauda; species Laticauda colubrina. The sequence goes on along the minus strand of BLBF01000011.1, from coordinate 6,984,973 downwards.
AATCTGAATTTTGATTACATGATCATGGGGGAATGCTGCAAAGGTCACAAGTGTGAAAAATGATCATAAGTAACTTCTTTTTGCAACTTTGAACAGTCACTTAAGTGAACTGTTGTAAGGTGAGGACGATCTGTACAGCAAGGTATAACTTAAAATAATACCTTAATATCTGCTCCATGGAATGGAGAGGAGGATGTTGATCCATCCTTTGAATAGAAAGTACTGACAGAATATTGTATGAACAAGAATATTTTATGAACAAGAATATTGATACAAAATTGAAATATTCATTGATTTTTGTAAGCAAAGATGGACAGTCTGTGATCCCAGAGGTACATTTGCCCTATCAGTCTTCTGTTTTGATCTCAAATACCTCTTCTAAGCACAATTATTAAACACTGGTCATTTTGGAAACACACGACAACAATAGTTTGAAGTCCTGAAATTAGTTTAACATGCAGTATGTGTTCAAAAAGAGAATCAAACTTTTTTTTTTAAAGAAGACCTCAAAACTCCTCCTTTAACCCAAGAAAAATAATACCTCTCTATTTAAGGGCCTGTCACAGAGGATGCAAAAAGTATGTAAAAAGGACACAGCGGACGAGAAAATTTTCCATCCATTGTTATCCGCTCTCAAAAGTGCCCCAAATTTGCATAAACAGAGTGGACAACAACGGAAAGGAACGGATGGGGAGAGGATGTAGCCAAGATGTTAAGCGGATGCTCCACGAAAGCCTAGCAGATGGAAGCGGATGGCACATCCACAGGGCTTCCGGGGGAGTACAGCGAAGCAGACGCGCAGCGGAAGGAGCAGATGCCGAGCGGATGACGCGGATGCAGAGCAGATGCCTAGCGGGTGTCTAGCGGATGCAAAGTGTTCACTGCGCATGCGGGGAGGATGCATTGCATCAGTCCCGCGGATATAAAAGGATGCAGCTCGGAAGCAGGTCACCATTCAGAGGAAAGACCTGCTGTCAGACACATCTCCAGCCAACAACCATGGGGAAGAAGAGGACGCCTGTGCCATCTGCTGCCAGCCCTGGCAAGAAGGACAGGGCCACCATCCCACCCCCTGGCGCTGATTCTGCTTCTACTGGGGCTTCTGCTGCTCGGGATGACTCTGCTGGTGCTGGTGCTTCTGCTGGTGCTGCTCCTGGTGCTGGTGCTTCTGCTGGGGCTTACTCTGCTGGCACTGCTCCAGGTGCTGGTGCTTCTGCTGGTGCTTACTCTGCTGGCGCTGCTCCTGGTGCTGGTGCTTCTGCTGGTGCTTACTCTGCTGGTGCTGCTCCTGGTCCTGCTGGTGCTGCTGGTTCTGCTGATGCTCCTGGTCCTGCTGGTCCTGCTGGTGCTCCTGGTCCTGCTGGTGCTGCTGGTGCTTACTCTGCTGCTAATGATCCTGGTCCTTCTGGTGCTGCTGGTCCTGCTGATGCTGCTGGTCCTGCTGGTCATGCTTTTGCTGCTACTGTTGTTGTTGCTGCTGGTGGTGGTGGTGTGGTGGAGCAGCCCCTAGAACCTTGAAGCCCCTCTGATGAGGGCCCAGAAGGCCCTGCCAGAGGGAGGAAGAGGCATACGCGAGAATGGGAGAGGAGGCAATGCTCCATCGAAGAGGAACATGAGGATGAGGTGCTCGAATGGCTGAGGGAGAACAAGTACCTATGGCGGAAGGGACACAGGCTCTATCGAGACACCAAGAGGAAGCAGGTGGCTTGGAGAGAGAAGGCGGAGAGCCTGGGCTACACTTCGGAGGTCTTCCTCGGGTGGTGGAAGCACATGCACACCTGGTACCGGAAGCTGCACCTCAAGAAGTCTGGCCAGGCCGCGGTCAAGCTCACCGACCGGGAGACCTACGTGATGGCCAAGTGCAGCTTCTTTGAGGGTGAGACCCGCCATCGAGGAGCAGCCCCTCTCTCTCAGGCAGCCCACAAAGAGCCAGTCCTCTTCTGGCCAAGAGTCAGTTCCTGTGTCCAGGCAGGTATCTGTGGAGCGTCCCACAACGGAGAACCCCCAACATCTGCACTCCCTGTGGCGGAGCGCGTGGAGGACCCCCTGACGCAGTGGGAGCAAGGAGAGGGCACTTCCACCAGAGACCAACTCACACCCGCCTCCAGCTCCACCTCCACAGAAAGCAGGCAGAGAGCCAGATCGGAGGGACAGAGCCACACTGTCCTGCTGGAGATCAGGGACACCATCAAAAGCAGCGTAATTTCCTCTCTCAGCTGGTACACACCGACATACCATCCTCAAACCGCAAGTCCTTCCTCACCTATGTCAACCAGACCCTCATGGACATGTTGGAATCACAGTACCAGGTGATAAAGGAGAGGATCACAAGTCTTCTGCACAACCCTCCAGGCCCAGCTGAACCTGCTCCGACCCAGTCCAGATCTGCTCCTCCACCCCAGGTGATGTCACAGCCCTTCCAAGGCTTTCCACAGGCCATCACCTACCAAGGCTACGGCTACCAGGAGTTCCAGCAGCACAGGCAGCCCTTCCCAGTCCAGGCACAGGTTCATCGAACGCCACCGATGCCACCGATGCCATCCACACCACAGATGCCACAGATGCCACAGATGCCACCCACGCCACAGATGCCACCCACGCCTCCCCTCGCTCAGCTGCAGACCAGACAGCCCCACTACACTCCTCCTTCTTCCACCCCACAGCCAAGCTCGGCCTCAGAACATCTGTCATCGGTCTTGGGACTGACACCCCATGTTCTGGAGGAAGGGGCTCTCAACCTCACAGCACTGAGCCAGCTCTCTGAGAGCTTCCTCCACACACCATCCCCTGTTGTCCTCTCGGGGCCAGGCACCCCAATGGCGCCTCAGACCAGCACTCCATCAGCAGCCACCTCCACAGCACCTGGACCCTTCACCCCTGAGACGATGGGCATGCCTCAGAGTGACTGAGAAGAGTGCCAGAGACTGGGTTGCTACCTGTTGACTTTATCTTTGCTTGGGACACTTTTCTTGGGTCATTTTGCTGTTACAGTTTGTTATTAATAAAGTTTATCTTTGCTTCACACAATTGGTTCATTTATTTTTGTCAATAAAGTCTTGGTGGAAACTTTTAGAAATGGTTTAAGCCTTTGCATGCTTGTGGGATGGGTAAGGATAGCAGTGGGATGGGCAGGGATACCTGTGGGATGGGTAATAGCTGTGGGATGGGTAATAGCTGTGGGATGGGCAGGGATACCTGTGGGATGGGCAGGGATACCTGTGGGATGGGTAATAGCTGTGGGATGGGCAGGGATACCTGTGGGATGGGTAATAGCTGTGGGATGGGTTAGGATAGCAGTGGGATAGATAAACCTCCAGTGCAAGCATAGTGGGACTGTATGGTCCACCCTCCCAGGTGCCACACCTATGGCCCTTTATTATCAATAACAATATTGAACAATATTGTTCAATATTAATATAATATTAATATTAATAATATCATTATTTAATTAATTAATATTAATTAATATTAATAATATAAAAACAATATTGTTCTGTGAAATTAGATCATCGGGAGAAGTGGTGCCAGTTAATGCAAGCCTAAACAGAGACCTGGAAAACATGAAGCAATGGGCTGATAAATGGAGGGTGTCTTTTGAGCCAGCCAAGTGCAAGGCTCTAACAATATCAAGAAAGAGACAACCATCGAGGGTAGACTTGCACTTTGGAAACACAAAAATCACCGAGGTAGACGAACTGGAGATACTGGGCATCACGGTTGACAAGAAGCTCACCTGGAATAAGCACATCAGGAACATTTCGTCCAGAGCTGGACAGAGACTTGGTGCTCTTAGGAGGGTAGCATCTAAACTGGATGCCCCTGGGACAGCCACAGTGTACAAGGCCCAGATAAGAAGTATCATGGAATACGCCTCTCTGTGCTGGCTGAATGCATCTCCTACAGTACTTCAGCAACTTGATTGTATACAGAAGAAGGCCCGACGCATAATCGGAATAAATGAGGATGAGGCACGCTCCAACTTCAGTATTCCTTCGCTTCACCATAGACGTCAAGTTGCAGCTGCAGTTGCCCTGTACAAAATGCAGACGGGCCTCTGCCCTCAAGACCTGAAAAAGCTGGTTCCCCCACCTTATACAATGAGAAGAACAACTCGCTCTAGTGTGTCAACTCCGAGACATGCTCTTGTGGAACCCAAGTCCAGAACACACTCAACTGGTAGGAGTTTTGTACACACTGCAGTCAGAGTCTGGAACAGCTTACCAGAAGACACTGTAGGCATGATTAGTGACAGAGGGTCTCAGTCATTCAAGAGTCGCGTCCACAACCACCTTCTGCAGATTGTATAGTATATTATTTATTAGGCCCCACTTTTTTCTTTTTGTCATTCTTCTCTTAAGCTGCTGTGAACCCTTGATGAGGCCATGAGGTTGTCATGTATAGTGCACAGCATTGTATGCATGATCTTGATACTTAGTGTCACACCTTGTGGACTATTGTTCACAATAGCATGTATATAAAAAAAAACAATTTAATCATTCATCAACACATTTCAACATAAACACAACTCTTTATTAAATGCCCTGTTCATTGTAGGGCCACTCAACATACATGGCACAATTTCATCAGTGTGATGAGACAGGCTGAAGGAAGCATCCATTAAGCATCTACCATCCTGTCTTGCCACTCCACTGCTCCAGCTGGGGAGTTGCATAGTGTTTCTGGAGGTTGCTCTGCTTCTTCCCTTCACATGAAGCTCTGTTGGGGCCTTG
>BLBF01000011.1:6910980-6974094 GCA_015471245.1 Laticauda colubrina | reverse complement strand
TCTATTCTATTCTATTCTATTCTATTCTATTCTATTCTATTCTATTCCATTCCATTCCATTCCATTCCATTCCATTCCACTTAACAAATAGAACCTCTAGGATTGGAATGAGGAAGGTTCTGAAAATTAATAGGAGGATACTATTACCTTTATGTTCTGCTTGTGAACTCTGATTGGCACTGTGGGCTGGATAGTATGCTTTTGGCTTCCTCTACAAGGCCTCTTTTACTATTCCTACTTACTGTATAAACAATTGCTAATGATAATGTTGTTGTGGTAGTTGATAGTGAAGGATGAGTATGAAGAGGTGGTAGACTTGGAAGAGGAAGAGGTTCTCCAGCTTCAATTCATGAAAAGTGTGCCTTTCAAATTCTCTAAAGGGAATTGCAGGTAGCCCTTGACTTACAACATTTCATTTAGTGACTGTTCTAACTTATAATGGTGCTGAAAAAAGTGACTGATGACCATCTTTAACACTTATGACCATTGGAACTTCCTAATGGGCACATCATCAAAATTTAGGTGCTTGGCCACTGATTCATATTTATCACCTTTGCAGTGTCCTGGGATCATGTGATCCCCTTTTGCGATCTTCTGACAAGCCAAGTAACAGGGAAGCGAGATTCACTTCACAACCATGTTACTAATTTAACAATTGCAGGGATTCAATTAACAATTGTGGCGAGAAAAGTCGTAAAATGGGGCAATATGCCCTTAGCAAATGTCTTGCTTAGCAACAGAAATCTGGGGCTCAGTTGTGGTTGTAAGTCAAGGACCAGCTATATTTTATAGCACAATTATCTTTGTCCTTTGCATTCACACACATAGTGCAAAACCACAGTTATTAAACAACCCAAAGTAGCTTGACTCAAAATAATGCTAACCCTGATGTATGTGGACTTACAAACCAAATTGACCAGGTTCATAACACATACTAACTAAACAAGCCAGATTATCTTTTAGAGCCACAAATTTAATGAAGCCAGTGTTTCCATCAAATCGAATTAGCCTTAGAAGTCACTGCCATTATTAACTTCATGCTATGGCCACAACTGGTCTCACTAGTCTCAGAACTAAGAGACCCTACATATTCTCCCAGACATGTTGAAAGCTAGATAGCAGCAAGAGCAGCAAGGAGAGCTTGTCAACTTTTCTCCTGTCATCTTCGACTTGTACAACGGTGCACTGTTAATAATCATTTAAGCGCTTTGGTTGTCAGTCTCTGCTCTTTCTTTGTAAATGTTACTCATTTCATAAATAAATCAAAACCTGCAGACCTAGGTTTTCAGAAACTTGAATGCTTTTGTTAAAATTGCATGAAGCAAATTCACAAACACATGATTTATATTATCGCAGCTCAGCACGGTAGAAGATAGAATATACTGTTTAAATTAACTTCCCTCCCAACAAATGAAATCAATTCTGTTCTGGGGTTAGTTTTCATCTGCCTTTTGTCTTGTTGCGGAATCTTTTCTATTTCTCTCACTCATTCATCTATTGTGCCCTTTCCTTGATCTGATAGCATTAAACATATAATTAAGTCATAAAGGAGGGAACTGATGAGTATAGCAGATGGTAATTGCTTCCTACATTTGAATGAAATGATATGCATTGCTACAATTTACTGCTCTCAGCTCATATTTTATTCAGGAACCTTTTATCTCTTTTCCTGCAGAATTATTCCGCAATAAATTTAGACATCTTATCAATAGCTCATGTGATAGGAATGGAATAGAGAGAAACTGAACTTTGAGCATCTTAATGTTTTAAAACAATTTTCCCACAATAATTGAATTATCTATCAATAAAGATTTCATGGAAAACCCAACTTTCTTTTTTGTTTTTAAATTTAAGGGTAGCTTCATGACTTGTAAGAAAAGCAATAGACTGGACATATGTCATTATAGGCTCCTTCCTTGGAAGAGAGGATGCATTTAAACGTCTTCAGATTAGATTTTCCTTTGGGGTTTTAGGGATCTCCTCACGCACAGGATTCATATACTACAGGACAAAAATTCAGAAACATTTAGCCAATGAAATTGCAGATCTCTAATAGTAAGATCCAAAAGATTTTTCTCATCATGTTTGGAAAGCCCCAGTGGGAAGATGAAGTGATTGTCTTTGTCTTTACTCCCTTGTGGCACACTATTGGAAATGACCAAATGAACAGCTACTTCTGGCAACTGAGAGATCAAGTGGGAAGAAACAGGATGGCTTGTAAAGCTGGGGGCAATGCTTCCAACGTATCCCAGCCCAATAAACAAGAGAGGAAGTGCTGATTTCCGGATTCTTCTCCTGGAAGGAAACTAAGCTTCTTTCTCTAAACAGATTATTAATTTATTGCTGTCATTGTTGGAAGAAAAGCAAGCACTAAGGTTCTCATTAGCCAGCTCAGTTGACTGGTGGGATTCAAGCCATTGGCCCTGACAAGTATTAGATAAAGCAGCTGCCAAAAAGGTTGCCAAAACTGATGGCTTGAGAATATCCTCTGAACAAAATGTACTCCTATCAACCTCTGTCAGAGGGACTGGATAATGCAACTACCTCCCACTTAGGAAACAAGTGATACACCTGTCTTCTGTCTTCAAAGAATTGAATCAACCATAGAGCAAAGGAAAACCTTTATCTGAGACTTTTCAACTTTTGGCCATTGTTTTGAGTATTCAAGCTCAACTCAAAGAGGAAAAAATCATTCTTGAAAAAGAAAGCTTGTAGAAGCATGTAACAGACAAGGAGAAGGCTTTGTATTCTTTGCCGATGTATGAATGAATGCATTCTTTATTGGCCAAGTGTGATTAGACACACAAGGAATTTGTCTTGGTGCATATGCTCTCAGTGTACATAAAAAGAAAAGATACATTCATCAAGAATTATAAGGTACAACACTTAATGTCACTTGTTATTCAAGGGAACCACACTGCCCTATTTTTATACCTGTTTGGTAAAGCTATATCGAAACATCAATAATTCAAGTTCAGTCTGCAAGAACTTTCACTAGTGTAAGTCTGATTGGCAGCAGTTCTCCTGGATTCCAGACCAACAGCTTTTCCAGCTCTACATGGCACTGTCAAGAATCTACATCCCAGACATGTGTCATTGAGCTACAGCCCTTCCTTCGGCCCCACTATCATTTTTTGAGACCCATGCTCACTTTACTCTGAGATATCGCTGCATAACATCCTCTGCTACCTCTAGTGGACAAGTGAGCAGTGTCACATTAATAGGCTACAGTGTGTTTTACTGTTGAAGTGATCCATTTCCCTGGCTCCAGTATCCCCATTCAAGACACTATGGTGCTGTATGTCAATGAGAAAACCAGTGCTTCATAGCTGGTTTTAATTGGACAGAGTAAAGAATGCCTTAATGTTCATTATAGCACGTGCTGAGAATTTTTTGAAATTACAAGATGAGCTTCTTAATTGTAGATGGTGGGATAGGACACTGATGGACCACCATTTTTTCTACTCTGTTGATCAGCCAAATCACTCATAAGACACTATTAGATCTCCATGAAGTGTATAGTCTAACTATGCCACAGGGTTTGGGAGAGCTAAATCAACTGGAGTACAGTAGTCATTTCATCCTCATAGAAACAAGGCAAAGGCTGGAATGTATGATTGAAGGGAGAAGGAGTAGGAAAATGGAGCTGAGCTGTGTCCAAGGGGGAGAAGGAGTGCATAAGGATGTGGTTAGAGAACATGTTGTGAAACTCTATGATACATGAATTAATGATACACGCACATGCACAAACAAATATGGAGGGTCAGTTTCTTCAAAAGGCAACAGGACTGCTATTTTTCCTTGAGGAAGTAGAAAACATTTTGCTTCTCATCCAAGACACTTCATCAGTTCTGATGGCATCCTTCCATCTCTGCGCCATCAAAATTCATGAATCTTCTTGGATGAGAAGTAAAATGTTTTCTTCTTCTTCCTTAAGGGAAAAAACACAGTCCGGTTGCCTCAAACACCTTTGAGACAATTATGACCTGGATAACTGAGAATGTCCACAGTCACATGGAAGATGATTTTTAAAATCCTATCATGTCATGAACTTGCAGTTGTCCAGGAATTTTACTTTGATGTTCTTCGCTTTTGCATCAGTCTGCTGCAAGGTATCAATCCAAACTCTTAATCCCTTGTCCTGGATTAACCTTTATGTTAATAAAACCCAAAGGATTTGTTCTCTTGCTTAAGTAGGTAGAATTGTGTAATAAATCTGACGATACCTTTCTGAATTGAACTTCCTCTTTTTTTCTTTTCAGGCATTTACCCGCAGCGTGCCAGAAGCACATACAGTATGTATTTTTCTACTAGTCAGAGTGTGGGAGGTTCTTTATTTATATAAGTAAAGTTTTATAAATAGATATTGAGCAATGAGCTGAAATTATATGTGCGGTGTTCAGATAATATCATTACTGTTGGTGGCCAGTAGCAGGGAAGAGCAGGTTTTTCTTGGAAAAATCAAAATGTTACATAAATCCTGGAAGCAATTCATGATTAAAGGGTGGTTAAAAGTGAGTTTTTTCAGTACTGCTATCTTTTCAGGAAATTAAATGTCGGCAGAGTCCAAATAAGAAGGTGAAATCTGTGCCTATTATATACAAGCCAATCAATTTAGTTGCACACAATGAAACGGAAATACTGATGAAAAACACCAAATCAAAAACTTGGTGCGGATGTTGGTAGAGGGAGAGTTCTTTTTTTGTTTTTATGTTGTTGTTTTAGTTACTATTGTCATTGTTATGAGTACTTGTATTCATACATTTGTTGGGAGCAGGAGAGATAGGCATGCAGTGGACACAATCTGAAGAGGCAAAATAGATGGATGTCTAAACATTTCTCAGTTTTTTGGTCCATAAAAAAAAGATACTTTTAATTCCATCAAAACCAAGGAGACTTACGTTCAAAGAAAACATTTTTTTAAATGGAAGTGCTAATTTGATGTATACATTCTGATCAACCATGACAATGAAATACAGGTGGGTTGTGATTAGCGCTTGTTTGCATAAAGTGATGTATTGATTTAGTGCAAATTGTGAATTGATGCCAAGTCATATTTAATCTGACCCAAATTTCAGTTAATGCAAAGCTAGTAGGTGCACAAGCGAGACGAGCACCTGTGCAATTGGGATTTTAGAAGCTGGTAATGTGTGCAAGAGGGGCAAAAGATTTCATCAGAGAGGAGCAGCACAGGTAGTCCTCAAATTACAGCAGTTAATTCAGTGACCATTCAAAGTTATAACATCACTGAAAAAAGTGACTTATGACCATGTTTCACACTTGCAACTGTAACGGTATCCCCCTGGTCATGTGATCAAAATTCAGACACTTGGCAACTGACTCATATTTCTGAAGGTTACCGTGTCCTTCCCCATCGTCCCCTTTTCTGACCTTCTGACAAGCAAAATCAATGGGCGATCCTAATTTGTTTAGCAACCGTGTTACTAACTTAACAAGGGCAGTGTTTCACTTAACAACTGTGGCAAGAAAGATCGTAAAACGGGATAAAACTCACTGAACAAGTGACTCACTTAGCAACAGAAATATTGGGCTCAATTGTAGTCGTAAGTCAAAGATTACCTGTGCACATTTTGTTTTTTGAATGCTTTTTCTTTCAGTGTCATCTTAAGGTAAAGGGATGTTCAGAGGTTTTTGTTTTTTGCAGGCTTTTTTGCTGCATTTTTCCTATAACTATTTCAGAGGTGGTGTTCAGTAGAGGAAATTTTGAGTAGTTCGGAGAACAGTAAATACCACCTCTGACTGGCCCACCACCATCTATTCTCTTCCTCCTGAGTCCCAGCTGATTGGCTGAGTTTGTTGCCCTGTACAGGAGAATGGAGCTGGAAAGCAAGTTAGTGGGGTGGGGAGGGAATGGATATTTTGCAGTAACCTTCCCAAGGCAATAGTTCTGAAAAAGTAGATTTACAACTAGTCCTCAAACTGACAGCCATTGCAGCATCCCCCACAGTCATTTGATCATAATTTGGGAGCTTGGTGTGTATTTATCATAATCACAGCATACCATGGACACGTGGTTACCATTTGTGACCCTCACAGCTGGCTTCTGAGAAGCAAAATCAGTAGGGAGTATTGAGCAGTATGTATTAGCTTTGGAAGCCATATTGAGATCAGATGTTCCCACGCTGCCACATTTTGAGCCTGGGAAAATGGGAGAGGGGAATTTCTTGGAGTGTTTCAGAGATGGTATTCAGCAGGTTCTGACCAGTTCTGGAGAACCAGTAGCAGAAATTTTGAGTAGTTCAGAGAACAGGCAAATACCACCTCTGACTGGAGATTTTGCAGTATCCTTCCCCTGCCACACCCACAAAGCCACGCCCAGAGAACCAGTAGTAAAAAAAATTGAATCCCACCACTGGAGTGTTTGTAGTTAAACATAATACATTTTTTTCCCAATTCAAGGTCATGTTATTTTGTGCATAAGTGAAGGGAAGTCTCAAGTTGGATGGTGATTGGGCATATGATGTGATGATGGGTGCAGGGGATGGATTTGTAGTTTTTACTTATTGCAAGGAAGCCCGGAACTTTCAGATTCGGGATTCCCCAGTTGTGCTAGTTTACTATCCAATCAAAACAGAACTTTTGAGAAGATGTCTGTCTCGGAGTTATTTGTTGGAGTGGAGGTTTTCTTGAATGCTGACAGTATGTTACATGTCATCTTCATGTGTTTGACCACAGGTCAAAGTATTTTACAGTACAGGTAGTCCTTGACTTGCAACATTTCACTTAGTGACTTTTCAAAGTTACAACCGCACTGCAAAAAAGTCACTTATGACTATTTTCACACTTATGACCATTTTTCACACTTTTGACCATTGCAGCATCTCTATGGTTATATGATTTTCATTCAGATGCTTGACAATTGTTAGATGCTTGACAACCTTTTATGACAGTTGCAGTGTCTTGGGGTCATGGGATCCTCTTTTGTGACCTTCTGACAAGCAAAGTTAATGGGGGAACCAGATTCACTTAACAGCTATGTTACTAATTTCAGAACTGCAGTGAATCATTTAACAAATATGGCAAGAAAAATCATAAAATGGGACAAGAGTCACTTAACAAATTTCTCACTTATAAATTTTGGGCTCAATTGTGGTTGTAAGTTGAGGACTACCTGTATTATACACAGGTAAAAGTATTATACACGTAACATCATAAGTTGGGTGTAGTCACTTAACAGTTAAGTAGCTTAGTAAGGAAGTGGCTAAGTCCCTAGTGTGATAATTGAGGACTGCTTGTATACATTTTTTACCCTGTTCTTTAATATTTCATCTATATAAGAAAAACTGAACGGATGCACAGGTCACTTGGTCACAACTTCCTCCACTCTGGGGAGTTTATAATTTTTCTTTTTAAATTGTCCTTGGGTCTCTAACTGTAAATCAATACATAGATACTTTATGGGGGTTCTTTCTAATTTTTTAAAAATAAGTGACTAAACATACATTACAGGTACTTTACAGACTTCCGAGATGCACCCCCGGATAAAAGAACTGCTCTTATGTTCATTCAGTATTAAATTGCACGAAGTTGATCCTTTGGGTGGAATGAAATCTGGCAGGGCTTGGATTAGATAATTCAGTCATAACTCATTTGTTTTTATTGAATCAACTGACTCATCAACAACAACAATACACAATTTAAACCCAGCACAATCGTATGTGGTCACTCGATGCATGATCCCAGCTAATGCATCTTCCTAGATCGTTTTGCTTAATTTGCATCTTAAAGCATTGTTTCAGAGGCGGGCTTCTTGAAATCTGTCAGATTTTTTGGTGGGAAATAAAAATTGACATCATAATACCTTTCTCTTTCACCCATATCAAGCACAAACATATACATAACGATTTATTATTGTGTTGATCATGGTGTCTACAAAAAGAGGGGTTAATAAATACAAGATGGCTGCCGCAACTGAAACCCCTTTCATTTTTTTACATGTGTTGAAAAACACTGCAATCTTATCAGAAGTAAGTCCTGTTGTATTCAGAAAAACATATTCCTAAATATATTTAAGAATATATTGAGTGTCATATGAAATAAACTTAAATTTGATAGGCGAGTATCCTTTGTTTGAGGATACTGATTTGAAAGAGTCTGTTGCAAAAGTATTATTCAGGTTTTTACTTAGTCTATAACAGCAACAGGAATGTCATCATTATGCTTCAGGCAAAATCTTGGATCTACTTCCTTCCATTTTAAGTTCTCATTGCTTTTCTTCTACAAAGGAATCCAAAGAAGAGTTGTCAGTAATAATTTCTTAAGAGATTTTTAAAAAGCCATGTCTCCCTCCCTTATTAGTTTTAATCAAGAGTCACGGCTCCCTAAGCTTGCTTTGAAAATTATTACCTATCAGTAAGACAGAAGACCAGCACATAAGCTATTGACAGCAACGGTGTATCAGCTCTTCATGGCGCTTATTGAGACAGTCTCCCTTCTTTTTTCAGCTCAACTGAAATTAAATTCGTACCAACAAAACAAAAAAAACCACTCTGAGCAATAGGGTGAAATTAGAAATTTTTCATAGATCAGAACTTTCATCCAATAATTTCTGGGACATCCCTGATACAGGATAGAAACCAGATAAGAAGATGTCAGATATGTGATCAATTTTTCTGAGATATCTTTAGCTAAAAAAGGAAGTTTGGGGGAGAGAATTGGGGATGCAGTATGAATTTTTAATCAATATCCCTAGAACAAATTTCATGTCTCTGTTTCTATGAGTCATAAAGGCAAAAACATACAGAAGCAGAGGTGTTATGTTTTCCATTTGGTATTAATAGTGGGTTACAACAGGTGTGGAGAGAGGCAGTTTGGACAAACAAAATATGTTGTGGGAAAAGTGCCAATTACAAAATTTAATCTTTAGTTTGGTTCTTAACATACATTTGCAAATAATTTTTTCATTTAAAAATAACAACTAAGCATCTGTGTTGAGGTTTAGGCAATAAGTAATTCTTGACAGTTGGCTAAGCCAATTGTATAAACATGGTCCGAATTAGTACAGGTGAAACTCGAAAAATTAGAATATTCTGCAAAAGTTCATTTATTTCAGTAATGCAATTTAAAAGGTGAACTTAATATTTGAGATAGAGTCATAACATGCAAAACAAGATAGTTCAAGCTGTGATGTCTCCTAATTGAGATGATTATGGCTTCCAGCTCATGAAAACCCCAAATCCACAATCTCAGAAAATTAGAATATCGTGAAAAGGTTCAATATTCTAGGCTCAAAGTGTCCCACTCTAATCAGCTAATGAAGCCACAACACCTGCAAAGGGTTCCTGAGCCTTTAAATGGTCTCTCAGTCTGGTTCAGTAGGAATCACAATCATGGGAAGGACTGCTAACCTGACAGTTGTGCACAAAACCATCACTGACACCCTCCATAAGGAGGGAAAGCCTCAAAAGATAATTGCAAAAAAAGTTGGATGTTCCCAAAGTGCTGTATCAAAGCACATTAATAGAAAGTTATGTGGAAGGGAAAAATGTGGAAGAAAAGAGTGCACAAGCAGCAGGGATGACTGCAGCCTGGAGAGGGTTGTCCGGAAAAGGCCATTCAAAAGTGTTGGGGACTTTCACAAGGAGTGGACTGAGGCTGGAGTCAGTGCATCAAGAGCCACCACACACAGACGGATCCTGGACATGGACTTCAAATGTCATAGTTCTCTTGTCAAGCTGCTCCTGAACAACAAACAACGCCAGAAGCATCTTACCTAGGCTACAGAAAAACAGACCTGGTCTGTTGCTCAGTGGTCCAGAGAGGCACACACTGCAAGATGCTGGAAGTCCAGTGTGAAGTTTCCACAGTCTGTGTTGATTTTGGGAGCCATGTCATCTGCTGGTGTTGGTCCACTGTGCTTCATTAAGTCCAGGGTCAAAGCAGCCGTCTACCAGGAGATTTTACAGCACTTCACACTTCCTTCTGCAGACGAGCTTTATGGGGATGCTGACTTCATTTTCCAGCAGGACTTGGCACCTGCCCCACTGCCAAAAGCACCAAAACCTGGTTCAATGACCATGGGATTACTGTGCTTGATTGGCCAGCAAACTCGCCTGACCTGAACCCCATAGAGAATCTATGGGGCATTGCCAAGAGAAAGATGAGAGACATGAGACCGAACAATGCAGAAGAGCTGAAGGCCGCTATTGAAGCATCCTGGTCTTCCATAACTCCTCAGCAGTGCCACAGGCTGATAGCTTCCATACCACGCCGCATTGAGGCAGTAATGGCTGCAAAAGGGGCCCAAACCAAGTACTGAGTACATATGCATGCTTCTACTTTTCAGAGGTCTGATATTGTTCTATGTACAATCTTTGCTTTATTGATTGCATGTAATATTCTAATTTTCTGAGATTGTGGATTTGGGGTTTTCATGAGCTGTAAGTCATAATCATTGCAATTATGACAAATCACAGCTTGAATTATCTTGCTTTGCATGTAATGAGTCTATCTCATATATTAGTTTCACCTTTTAAGTTACATTATTGAAATAAATGAACTTTTGTACAATATTCTGATTTTCCAAGTTTCACCTGTACATGAGCTTTGCTGAGAGGTGGAGCTGTTTTTCCATTGACCAGGCTTGTTTTGAATGCAAATTTAGCACTGCTCTGAAAATATTATTTTATATTTGAAACAAAAATGATAATAAGCTTTTGTCCTTCATTTGTACATAACTTGCATAGCTTATTATAGGCTTCAGCAAAAGATAAAATCTTAAATTTAAGATCTTTTAGAAGGATCCGTGGAGTTCCCTTTTCAACATCTGTAGTAGTCCTGTATAGATTCTCAACATTTCTTTTGCTCAAATCCTTGTGTGACTTTCTCCATCCCTGGAGGTACACAATGTCTTTTAAGCGAGAGCGTGGTGGAAGCAACTTCCTCTCCTCTTTTGATTTCCATTGCTACTTCTTTGCATGGACCTTGGTCTACTCTGCAGTATTTCCACTGGACATGGACTGCACAATAAGAGCCCATTGAGCAAAAGAGGTAGATAGATGCGGTATTGAACCTTGTTTAATGGTCACCTTGGAAAAAGCCAGTGTGTTCACTTGTAAAACTGGCCCTAGCGAGGTCCATATTCTAGGCCATTCTCAGCTACAATCTCAATGGCAACACAGACCAGTCATTTCTCCTCAGCCCAATCTATCTTTTAGGATTGTTGTCATAGATAAATTTGGAAGGACAGCTATGTCTGCCATCTTGACCTCAACAAAGGAAGGAAAGAAGAACAGACAGAGGCAGAGACTTATGAAATTAGTCCAAGGTGGCAAAACTATAGTTTGATGGCCATCCTAAGATTATGATTTCCTCCTTTCCTCCTATGCATAACCAAATTCTCTTTGTTCTCATCTAAATAGTTACAACTTGAAAAAATACAGGGAATCCAATTTGACCAGGAATAGATTTATTAGTACCACCAGACTTTGCATCTTTAATTTTCTTTATGCAGCTGGAAATATCTTTTAAGAGGGGCATGGAAGGCCACCTTTGGAAAGCCACTGTTTAAACCATTCATGGCTAAGTACCCTTTTAGTGCTACACAATAAATATTTGCATATCGGGATATATTTAGGAGAGGCTCTGTGATCACAAACTTGTGCATGTGAAGTTCCTCATGCAGGAAAGGATGTGCAGGTAAGAAACAATGTGCCCCACCTGACTTGGCTCTCCTCCCACCCAGCTTTAGAATACCAATCACAATCTGTCCAAACCCTTCCTGTATATAGACCCTCTATGCCTGTGTGTACTTGACGTGCTGTGTGCATTCCAACGGTGCTCTTTCAAATGCCCTGTTATCTTGTGTGCACAGTGCTATGGTTTCTAATTCTGATAGCCATTGCTATGCTGTTTCAGTGGATTTTTTTTTGTTGCAAAACATCAGTGTTTTTACTGAATTTCATTTTGTTTAACCTTCTTCTCAGAGAATAAAATAGTCTGAGGTTGAGTGGTTTGGCAGAGATAAAGAAAGTTAAAATAATTCAGATAGCGTAAGCTCATAGGCTAAATGTGTTGGCATGTGTGTTCCAACCTACTATTGATGCTTGAGAGTTTCCCATTGCTGGTAATGAACTGAAGGGGGGAAAAGGATAATGTGTTTGATTGATCAGCATGGACAAATTTCATTTAGGAGATCAATAACAGTTTATACTTGACAGAGCTGAGGGAGCACATTTATTTTTCCCTGGGACTGAATAAATGTTTTCAGTGGGATCACAAATATAAAGCAAATCTAACCACTTCTTAACTCCAGGCAGAACAGTGTTATTGCAAGCAATGTTTATTTAAAACTAATATACAGAGCAACAGATAGCCAGAGGCTGAAGCTACTGAATGAAATGAAAGTATAGTTTATTAAAATAGAACATATAGCAAATAGATGACTTTGTTCTCCTACTTACGTGAAATCCATAATAAAACAGATCAGTTTCTTAACAGCTTGCTGGTGGTGTGAATATACAGTGTGTGTGTGTGTGTGTGTAGTGCTAGTGAGGAAGTATTGAAGATTGTTTAAAAGGGAAAAAATGCAGTAATTGATCATTCCCTCAAGCAGAAATAATGGCTTATTGTCTTGCATCTTGAAACTGTATGTAAAGTGGGTTAATCCAATAATAAATTCATGATTTTTAAGATGTTACCGTGCCATTTTAATTTTCTGCAAAAGATTAACATGGCTACCCTTCTGGAAACTCAACATGTGCATGGACCTAGTCTGTGTTAATTGCATAATGTTGAGGATTGCTGCAAAGTGTAAGTTTAATATCAAATTACTCTACCAGTCTTTTTTAAAAGGTAAAAAAGTGGCAATCTTAGCAATAAGCCATGAGGACATTAAATTGACAACACAGATGTCGTGACATTATTGTGCAAATGATGCAAGTCAGTTGTTGTGTCATGACATCATACATATGTCTTGCTATTATCATGAATGGTACAGTTATTTGTCCCCATTGTGGACATCCATGCATAGAAATACAATAAAGGAGGGCATTAAGCCTTGTTTAACTGGCAAGCAGAAACAACATGAATTTTCTGAAGGTCTTTTAGTGCTCATTTGGGGTGCATACAAAATCTTGGAAACTTTAAGAGGAAATGCAAGAGGAACTTCCTGTTCTCATTTGGAGTTAGAAAACTCACCAGGTGGATTGGCAATTGGGCTGACCAACCCTACTCAGCATGTGATCCTCAGTGGAAGTATTTCTACATAGATGGAAGCATGCAGTGGAGTACCTCAAAGTTCTGTCTTAGGCTCAGTGCTCTTCAACATCTTCATAAATGACCAAAATTGAAAGAGTGCTCATCAAATACTTAAGGGCTGTCACAAGGCAAAGGGCATCAATTTATTCTCCATAGTACCTGGGGGCAGGACAAGAAGTAATGGGTGGAAGCTCATCCAAGGGCGATCCAAAGAAATAAGGAGGAATTTCCTGACATTTAGAACAATTGCTTCCTGGAATTGTGGGTGCTCTGTGGCTGAAGGTTTTCAAGAAAAAAATTGGACAATTATTTGTCCAAGGTGATATAATCCTACCTTGGGTAGGGAGTTTGACTAGAATACCTCCAAGATCCCTCCCAGCTCTATGAATTTAATTAAGGCAAAATCTCTCTCGGTCTCTCAGCACTTGAACTGCCATTTATGTGATTAACTTCCTGCTGATTTCTCTTCTGGTCTTTTATCCTGGAGATATAAACAACACTGTTTGGGAATCTCTTTGTAGCAGGTATGATACCACTGTCACTTAAAAAAAAAAAAAAACTTTATGTCAGCACATTCCTTTTTTTCCTTATTTTTATGTAAGAAAGAATCCCAGAAACAATGAGTTTAATTAGAAAAGATCTCCCAACCTTCAATGATGCAGTGGTGTCCAGATCACTGATGAGGACTGACTTGTCTTAAAAACAAAGGCGAAGAATCTTTGCCTTCCAAATGTTGTTGTGCTACAGTTCCCACTATCTCTCCCTTCTGGCCACGTTAGTTAAGGCTGCTAAGACTTGTAGTCAAACAACAACAGGATTACCACATAGTACCCAGCTGTGCCTTTAAAAAAGCCAATATTACGAAGCCAGATTGATTATATGAAAGATTATTCCTTGAATTCCAATATCATCATCTTCAAATCTGTATTGGGTCATAAACCAGCATGATTCCTGGGAGACAAGCAACCCAGGATTTAGATTTTCAATTTAGAAATATTTTCTTGAGCTGAAAATGAAGGAGCATCAGAGCAACATATAAGCATAATGTAATGTGGAAACAGACAAAAGGACCAATCAAAATGCCACACAATATCAAGGAAATGTTTAAATTCTCACAATGAAGATAAATATAAGTGTTCTAGGATCCAATTCCAATCTGAATCGGTCACCGGGACCAAAAAATGATTCTTTCATGCTTTCAGGTTCATGCTGGAGCCCATCCCCAGGGAAAAATATGAGCACTTTCTGAATTCTCTAGAATTCTTAAATAGACTAGTTATTAAAGAAAGCAAATTGGCATAATATCAAAGCAGCCTTTTTTCCTTCTCTATGCTTCACTGCTTTATTCAGTAAACAGAGTATGCTAAGAGCTGAATAATTGCACATATATATTATTCTGATGCTCTTTCATTTTCTGTTTGCTGATAGCTTGGCTGGTATCAGGAGGATATTGTCTGATGTTTTCTACCTTTTCTGAAGGCATATTGTCTATTTATCTCCAGATGATACACAAAAGTATAAAACTATCACATCTAGAAGGAACCAACTTGAGGGAGAATGACTTCTGTGTAACTAGGAAACTAGGTAGCCAACGTAATGCTAATCATGCCACATGATCTCTCAAGGGTGTCAAGTCGTAGACAGCATGTCACAACAAAAATGTCCCCCCTCCTGTGTTGACAGGAGAGCATTAGATTGACAACTGGAGAAAATTATTGAAATTATACCATCATGGGTTGATTAGGGACAATCTACGTAGATATACCAATAATTACTATGAGCACATTTCTTTAACCCAATGATTTCATAAAGTTTTAACTTGAGGCAACATTCCTTTGTCAATTCTGCAAGACAGAACTTCTTATTCTATACTGCTGCATTGCACAGGATATTGCATACATAAGAAAGAGAAAAGCAAACTTTGCAAAAAGCTATGAAACTCAAATGCCATAAAATTAAGCAACATTCCTCAGATGGCACTTTCCAAAGCTGACCTGCATTGCTATGTTGTCATAAACTGAATTATTCAGACTTCAGCTCAGTTCATTTAAAATATTGAAGCCCTGGATCCTGCAATATGTTTCTTCTGTCACACATTGTGATAGGGCATACGTTTCCATTGCAGCCCCAATGTAGTTAATTCATTTGGGTGAAGGAATGGTAGGAGTTACGTCCGTAAGGGAAGAGCAGTGAATAGAAGATGATCTGTGATAGAAAACAGCATAACAGATCTTGTGCCACTGCAATTACCAGTCCTTCGCACTCCTGGTATGAGCTGCTGGTGCTCAGCTGATAGCCACAAAGAGAGCTCTCTTATACTATAGCTTTGACATGAATGCTGAAATCCACCTGAGAAATTTTGCTGATATTCTCCAACTTCATATCCGAGACTATCCAACTTATGTAGCAAATGTGGTGAGCAAGTATAGGAGATACCAGATAGACCAGAATAAAACATAATTTGTTAAGGCAGCTGGGAATTGTAGTTCAGCAATATTTGAAAGACCCATTTCATTTTAGTCTATGTTGAACCTGCACCATATATTTGGATCTACCTTTCCAGTGACCCCATTTCTGCTATATAACAAATTAGTCCCATTGCTGACTGTTCAACTGTGGACTACACACTACCTGTCAGAAATAAACCTGGTTCATACAATTTGCTAAGCCATAACACAGTTGGTTTGGTTTTGGTTTCGTATATAGTGGAAACCAAGCATACTTCAGTGGTTTGTAAAGACACATTTATACCTTAACATGCTGGATGAACCAAGCTGCTTTGACTTTACTCAATAAAATATGTTTAAATAACCATGGCTTGGTATATGACAGACCAATTATCTGATTTTGCTGATTTTAAAGCAGTGCTTCACAACAGCAAGCTGACAGAGCAACCTAATTTTTTCTTGCTAAAAGGAGAGACTACTTGAGCAGCTAGCAAAACCCAATTCTTAAATGTAAGTGTTGTGGGAGCCCTATTATTAGTATGGTTTGCAGCTATGTTCTGAAACTTTGGGAGCTGCAGTAATGAGAAGTCAGTTTCAATAAAGGATGCTGTGTGGACCAGTGGCTATTCCAGGCACTCTTTACAAACAGACATTTAAAATGCATATTGTCTGTGTATTTTCCAGTAACCAAAATGCCAACCACAATCACCTTGAGGCCACTTTTATGTCAATGGATGAAGTTTTCAGGTCTCATAACCCCAGGGTCATTATCCAAGGGACTTCCAGATCATTGTGTGCTCCACACCGTTTGAGGCAATGGTTGGCCTTTGACAGTACTGCTGCGTTACACCAGCTCTCAAGGCATAAATAATCATGGTTAATTTGCTATGCGAGGAGCTACTTGGGTTTTTACAATGTAAATGCATTATTGAAGTATTTGACTTAAAGATACTTAATTAGAAAAGGAAAAATTTGACATGCTCAAATAGGAAAACAAAATCCCCTGATTTTGACATGAATGAGTAGAAAACAAAAGGGTGGGATAGGTATCTGAACATATGCGCAAGTGGCTTTTCCCATTTCAGTGGTCTTCTCCAGGTGCCTCAGATTATAGGATAGGGTGTCCCTAGAAGGTTCAGAAAAGAGACACATGTTAAAGAAAGGTGCAGATTCAATTTATATATTTATCAAATGTATATTCCTGTCTCCATGTTATTGTTAAAGCAGTTCCAGGTGGCTTACAAAATAATTAAAATGTAATATAAAATAATTAAAATTAATGATTAAATAGAGAATAAAAGCAGGGGTGGGATTCTAGCAGTTCGTACCTATTCGCTAGAACCGGTTGTTAACATTCTAAGCAGTTTGGAGAACCGGTTGTTCGAAAAAATTACTGATCTAATCCTGTAAGGAAGTCAGGAAGGAAATATTCTGGTGTTGCTAACAGAAATTGCCTCTCCATTAACCCTTATTGCATTCTTGGCAGGACTAGACTTCCTGCCTCAGGAACTTCTCTGGAGTTTTTTTCCCTTCCTTTGCTGGTACTTTGCTTGTGTGGAGTGACCATTCAAAGTTACAATGGCACTGAAAAAAGTGACTTATGACCATTTTTTACACTTACGACTGTTGCAGCATCCCCACAGTCATGAGAGGCCAGGCAAGGAGATGCGTGTCTCAATGTGAGTGATATTGAGTTGGCCACACCCAGTCAATAACATGACCCACCAAGACGACCACCAAGCCATACCCACCAACTAAGCCATGCCCACAGAACCGGTTGTTAAAAAATTTGAATCCCACCCCTGAATAAAAGCCAAGAGATCGGGGAGCATGGGGGTGGGAACTTCACTTTACCCTGTCAGTCACCTGCAGGATAGAGCATTCCTCCAATCGGGGTCCCAGACCACCCAACAGAGCCAGGTTTTAAGGCCCTTCTGGAAACCAAGAGAGTAGGGGTAGATCTCACCAATTGCAGACTACTATGGGGTGATGTTCAACACTTACACAGGTCCAGTAAAGATGAAGGAATTTGAACATGGCTCAGAGAATGTTAGCAAGATCAAAATTTAAGGCTTAAGAGCCCCATCAGAATTTCACACTACTTTGATTTCATCAGTGTACATGTGTACATTCTAAAGTAAAGGCCCTGTCCCACTGCCCAATGGATGCAAAACGTTTGTAAAAAGGACACAGCGGATGAGAAAAATGTTCCATCCGTTGTTATCCACTCTCAAAAGGGGCGAAAATTTGCATAACCAGAGCGGATAACACAGAAAGGAACGGACGGGGTAAGGACACAGGGCGGATGGAAAACGGATGCAGAGTGGAAGCCTAGCAGATGGAAGCGGATGGGAGCAGATGGCACATCCGCTAGGCTTCCGGGGGACCTCAGCAAAGCGGAGATGGAACGGGTACAGCGGATGCAGAACAGATGCCGAGCGGATGAAGCGGATGCACAGCGGATGCACAGCGGATGAAGCGGATGCAGAGCGGAAGCCTAGCGGATGCACAGCAGAAGCCTAGCGGATGCCTGGCGTTAATTGCGCATGCGGGGGGGATTTATTGTGTCAGCCCCGCGGATATAAAGGGAAGCAGCTCGGAAGCAGGTCACCATTCTGAGGAAAGACCTGCTGCCAGACGCATTGAGTGCCTTGCCTGCCTGCCTTACTGCCTGCCATCCTGCCAGCCTTGCTGCCTGCCTTGCTGCCTGCCTCCCTGCCAGCCTTGCTGCCTGCCTTGGTGCCTGCCTGCCTGCCAGCCTTGCTGCCTGCCTGCCTGCCAGCCTTGCTGCCTGCCTGCCTGCCTGCCAGCCTTGCTGCCTGGCAGCCTTGCTGCCTGCCTGTCTGCCAGCCTTCCTGCCAGGCTCCCTGCCAGCCAGCAACCCCACAAACATGGGGAAAAAGAGGAAGCCTCAGCCATCTGCTGCCAGTCCTGGCAAGAGGGACAGGGCCACCCTCCCACCCCCTGCCCCTCACTCTGCTTCTGCTGGGGCTTCTGTAGCACGGGCTCGCTCTTCTGCGGCTGGGGCTTCTGCTGCTTCTGCTTCTGGAGGAGCTGATGATGATGCTTCTGGTGGTGGTGCTTCTGCTGGTGCTTACTCTGCTGAGGCTGCTTCTGGCAATGGTGCTTCTGCTGGTGCTTACTCTGCTGAGGCTGCTCCTGGAGGTGGTGCTTCTGCTGGTGCTTACTCTGCTGAAGCTGCTCCTCGTCCTGCTCGTGCTCCTGGACTTGCTCGTCCTGCTCGTCCTGCTCATGCTCCTGGTCCTGTTCCTGGTCCTGGTCGTGCTCGTGCTGCTGCTGCTGCTACTGATGATGATGATGATGATGATCCTGCTGGTGCTGCTGCTGCTGCTGCTGATGATGATTATGATCCTGCTGGTGATGCTGCTGCTGCTGCTGCTGCTGCTGATGATGATGATGATGATGATGATCCTGCTGCTGCTGCTGCTGCTGGTGTGGAGGAGCAGCCCCTACAAACTGGAAGCCCCTCTGATGAGGACCCATCTGGTCCTGGCAAAGGGAGGAAGAGGCATATGCGGGAACGGGAGAGGAGGCAATACTCAATTGAGGAGGAACACGAGGAACACTGGAGTGGCTGAGAGAGAATGACTATCTGTGTCGGAAGGGACACTGGCTGTACAGGGACACCAAAAGGAAGCAGGCTGCTTGGAGAGAGAAGGCGGAGAGTCTGGGCTACACTTCGGAGGTGCTCCTTGGCTGGTGGAAACATATGCACACCTGGTACGGGAAGCTGCGCCTCAAGAAATCTGGCCAGGCCACGATTAAGCAGACGGACAGAGAGACCTATGTCATGGCCAGGTGCAGCTTCCTGGAGGGTGACATCCGCCACCGAGGAGCAGCAGCAGCAGCAGCAGCCCCTCTCATGACCCTCTCTCTCCGGCAGCTTGCTGAGAGCCAGTCCTCTTCCGGTCAAGAGTCAGTTCCTATCTCCAGGCAGATTTCTGTGGAGCATGCCACTGCAGAGAACCCTCGGACAGGTGTTTTAACCATGGTGGAGCACATGGAGGACTCCCTGGTGCAGTGGGAGAAAGGAGACGGCACTTCCACCACAGCCCTACCCGCATCCATCCCCAGCTCCACCTCCACAGAAAGGCAGAGAGCCAGACAGGAGGGGCAGAGCCACACTGTCCTGCTGGAGATCAGGGACACCATCCGCACCAGCATAGATCTCCTCTCTCAGCTGGTCCACACCGACAGGTGTTTTAACCATGGTGGAGCGTATGGAGGACTCCCTGGTGCAGTGGGAGAAAGGAGACAGCACTTCCACCACAGCCCTACCCGCATCCGCCCCCAGCTCCACATCCACAGAAAGGCAGAGAGCCAGACAGGAGGGGCAGAGCCACACTGTCCTGCTGGAGATCAGGGACACCATCTGCACCAGCATAGATCTCCTCTCTCAGCTGGTCCACACCGACTCCTCATCCTCCAACCACAAGCCAGTCCTCACCCAGCTGCAGACCAGACAGCCCCACTACACTGCTCCTTCCTCCACCCCACAGCCAAACCTGGCCTCAGTACATCTGTCCTTGGTACTGGGGCTGACACCCCATGGCATGGAGGAAGGAGCTCTCAACATCACGGGGCTGAGCCAGTTGTCCGAGAGCTTCCTCAACACACCGTCACCTGTTGTCCTCTCGGGGCCAGGCACCCCAGTGGTGCTTCAGACCAGCACTCCAGCACCAGCCACCTCCACAGCACCTGGACCCTTCACCCCTGAGACTGGGCACACCTCCGAGTGACCAAGAGGAGTGCCAGAGACTGGGTGGCTACCTGTAGTCTTTATTTGGACACTTGACTTGGGTCATTCTTCTTTTACAGCTTGTGATTAATAAAGTTTATCTTTGCTTCACACACTTACCTCATTTATTTTATTAAATAAAGTCTTGGTGGAAACTTTTAGAAATGGTTTAAGCCTTTATATGTTTGTGGGATGGGTAAGGATAGCAGTGGGGTGGGCAGGGATACCTTTGGTATGGGTAATAGCTGTGGGATGGGTAAGGATAGCAGTGGGGTGGGCAGGGATACCTTTGGGCTGGGTAATAGCTGTGGGATAGATAAACCTCCAGTGCAAGTATAGTGGGACTGTATGGTCCACCCTCCCAGGTGCCACACCTATGGCCCTTCATTATCAATAACAATGTAAGCATTGATCCACACATGTCAACATAAACACAACTCTTTATTAAATGCCCTGTTCATTGTAGGCCCACCCAACATACATGGCCCAATCTCATCTGTGTGATGAGACAGGCTGAAGGAAGCATCCATTAAGCATCTACCATCCTATCTTGCCACTCCACTGCTCCAGCTGGGGAGTTGCACCAGTGTTTCAGGAGGTTGCACTGCTTCTTCCCTTCACGTGAGGCTCTGTTGGGGCCTTGCACATCCTGAGTGTCTATCAGGTTTCACCCTTGCTTTCATTCACCAGGCTCCATGTCCCCATTGCCTTGCTGGAGGTCCACGAGCCTGTTCTGCAAGACTGGGTAGCCGGTGCGCATGAGATTGTGCAGGATGCAGCAAGCTTCCACGATCCTCCTCACGGTCTCTGCGCGATGCTGCATGGTGGTGAGAAGTACCTGGAACCTGTTGACCAGGATGCCAAAGGCGTTCTCCACCACCCGCCTTGCCCTGGACAGCCTGTAGTTGAACATCCTCTCTTCACGGGTGAGGAGTCTGGAAGTGTAGGGCTTCATGAGGTAGGTTCTGAGGGAGAAGGTGTCATCCCCCACGATGAAGTAGGGCACATCTTGCGTGTCGTTGGGCAGGGGGTCTGGATCTGGGAAGCCCATGATGAGGTTGCGTTCCAGCCCCTCCTTGAGGTGGCTGGCGTTGTATACCTGGGCATCTGAAGATGAGCCGTAGCCTGAAGCATCGATGTACATGGACTTGTAGTCAGCATCGACCATGGCGAAGAGGACAATGCTGAAGAAGCCCTTGTAGTTGAAATAAGTGGACCCCGACTTGGCTGGCGCTTTGCAGGCCACATGCTTGCCAGCTATGGCTCCAACGGTGTGGGGGAAGTTCCACTTCTGATACCACTGCTCTGCAACTTTCTTCCATCCTTCTTCAGTGGAGGGGCACTGGAGGAGCTCCTCCAGGTATTCTTCGATGATGGCCTGCACCACTTCTCTGACCACAATACTGATGGTGTTGTATGGCACCCTCCAGCCGTACTGCATGCTCCTGTAGGTGGTCCCTGAGGCCAGGTGGCACAGAGTCAGTGCCACCTTGAGCCCAGGTTCCAGGCTGGGCTGGAAGTTGGTGCTCTGCTTGGTCAACCTGGGTGTCAGCCGCTGCACAACTTCATCAAACATAGCTGGAGGCATCCTCATGAAGTTCTGGAATGCACGAGTGTCTTCGTTCCTGAGCTCCACCATCAGCTTGTTGTACAGTCCGTACTCTGCTCTTCTCCCGATCCATCTTCGGACCCAGACGCTTCTTGGCCGCCTCCTTTTCTTCCCGTAGTAGAGTTCACAGAGCCTGTAGATGGCTTTGCACTGTTGCAGAAGGATGGTGGCTACCAAAAGGAGTTTGTTACGATCCATGGTGGACATGACTGGATGCTGTGGAAGAGGAAGAGCCAGATGAAGGCTGCAGAGGTCTGCACAGCAGGGCTGCTGGTCTGAAAGTGAGATGCAGGTGAGTTGCTCCCCCTTTTTATAGGCAGTATAGGTTTTCCCCTATGTGTCCTTTTGCATCCTCTAGGCATCCTCTGGACATCCTTATTATCCGAGATAGGTCCCCTCTGCCAACGTTTTTTCCGCTTTAAATGCTTTCTTTGTGTGCTGCATCCGCTTTCATCCTTTCTCCGTCCGTGCTATTAACGCTGCGCGTCTGTTCCGCGTCCATTCCGTTTCCTCCCTGCATCCAAGCAGATGCGAGTTGCGCGGATGCAGAACGGATGCCTAGCGGATATAGCGGATGTCTAACGGATGCAGAACGGATGTCCCCCGTATGCCTAGCAGATGCAGAACGGACGCATTGGATACATTTTCCGCTCAAAAGTTTTGAGCAGCTCAAAACCCTCTGAGTGGATGAAACGTCAATAGACGGATGCTGGACGGATAGAGAGGAAGCAAAACGGAGGCAGTGAGTACAGAACGGAAGCATTGCGTTAACCAATGGATGGTAAGTGTTTTTTTCCATCTTACATCCTCCTTCCATCCGTTGGTGCAGTGTGACAGGGGCTTTATGAAGAGTTTTGTAGAGTTTTGGAGCACAAGAAGGCATTTCTAAGTTTAGGAAGATGTCGGTAATCATTTGGAGTTTGCTGGAGTTTGGTGTTTAGTGCTCCTAAGGAAGGATCTGGCATGTAAGGTTTGTTATCAACATGTTTAGCTGGCCATGAAATTCATTTAAAAAAATAAACATAATTCATGTAATTGACCACTTTAAAATTTGATAGTTCTTGTACCCATTTTGACAGGGAGGATTATACAATAAAATTCATTTGATTTATATTAATGGTCTATCTATAAGGTCATTTTATATAGATAGCAACAGAATACAGAACATTATATAGATGCAACAGAAAAGCAAAGCAATGGCTTAAACATATGGTGGTAATTCAGCATATAAACCTGACAGGCACAACCTCTATCCTTTTCTGCCTCTGCACATGCAAATATAAAAAGAACTGATAATAGTATATATTGCCCAGATTGCCGGCTATAAAGCCTCTGAAGGCACAGTGTATCTGAGATTTGCTGATTCGGCTGATTATTGCTTCTGTGAAGTTTTTATGTTCCAGAACAGTATTCTGTTTTTAGAAACTGCCCAAGTGTGCTAGTTAAGGTATGTTCTTATTCAAAAGAGTATTTTATTATTTTATTTTATTTCTTATTTTATTTTATTTCTTATTTTATTTTATTTCTTATATTATTTTATTTATTTTATTTATTTTATTTTAAGGACATTTTCAGTCTTGCCTTTATTATAAAGAACACTCATGTAGAACAACAACAAATTATTTTCAAAGTGTAAAGGTCTCAGGTGGATGTAGTGGTTAATGCCCCAGACTAGAATCCAGCAGCCCTGAGTTTTAGTTCCACTTTAGACATAAAACCAGCTGGGTAACCTTGGGCCAATTATTTCAAAAGTGCTTTTCCCAAAGGCAACTGGACTTTCTTGGTTTTTATCTTGAAAATATTTCACTTCTCATCCAAGAAATTTCTTCTGTTTTTCACTTCAGAAGTGAAGAAGCTTCTTGAGTGAGAAGTGAAACATTTTCAAGGCAAAAAACAAAGAAAGTCCAGTTGCCTTGGAGAAAAGCACCTTTGGGACAACCATGATCTGGATGACTGAGAATCTCCATAGGCAAATGGGCCAGTTACTCAGTACTAGGAGGGGAGGAATGACTTGCCAAGGAAACTTACAGGGATGGCAATTGTCAGAAATCAACACTGACTTGAAGTGGATAAAGTTCTAAAGCCCATGTCACACTGAACCAACGGATGCAAAGAGGATGTAAAACGGACAAAAAACCTTGCCATCCGTTCGAAAACGCGATGTACTCACTGCCTCCGTTTGGCTTCCTCTCTATCCGTCCAGCATCCGTTTATGGACGTTTCATCTGCTCCAAAAGTTTTGGGCTGCCTAAAACTTTTGCGCGGAAAATGTATCCAGTTCGTCCTTTCTGCATCCGTTACGCATCCCTTACGCATCGGCTATATCCGCTAGGCGTCCGCTGCACATCCGCGCAACTCGCATCCGCCCGGACGCAGGGAGGAAGCAGAATGGATGCGGAACAGATGCAGAACGGATGCAGAACGGATGCAGCACGGATGCAGAATGGATGCAGCACAGAAACAAAGCGTTTAAAGCGGAAAAAACGTTCGCAGAGGGGATCTATCTCGGATATTAAGGATGTCTAGAGGATGCCTAGAGGATGCCTAGAGGATGCAAAGGGACACCTATGCTGCCTATAAAAAGGGGGAGCAACTCGTCTGCATCTCACTTTCAGACCAGCAGACCACCTGTGCAGACCTCTGCAGCCTTCATCTGACTCTTCCTCTTCCACAGCATCCAGTCATGTCCACCGTGGATCGTACCACAGTCCTTTTGGCAGCCACCATCCTTTTGCAACAGTACAAAGCCATCTACAGGCTCTGTGAACTCTACTATGGGAAGAAAAAGAGGCGGCCAAGAAGGGTCTGGGTCCGAAAATGGATCGGGAGAAAAGCAGAGTATGGACTGTACAACAAGCTGATGGAGGAGCTCAGGAACGAAGACACTCGTGCGTTCCAGAACTTCATGAGGATGCTTCCAGCCATGTTTGACGAAGTTGTGCAGCGGCTGACACCCAGATTGACCAAGACAAACACCAACTTCTGGCCCAGCCTGGAACCTGGGCTCAAGGTGGCACTCACTCTGCGCCACCTGGACTCAGGGACCTCCTATAGGAGCATGCAGTACGGCTGGAGGGTGCCATCCAACACCATCAGCATTGTGATCAGAGAAGTGGTGTAGGCCATCATCGAAGAATACAAGGAGGAGCTCCTCCAGTGCCCTTCCACTGAAGAAGGATGGAAGAAAGTTGCAGAGCAGTGGTATCAGAGGTGGAACTTCCCACACACCGTTGTAGCCATAGATGGCAAGCACTTGGCCTGCAAAGCTCCAGCCACGTCGGGGTCCACTTATTTCAACTACAAGGGCTTCTTCAGCATTGTCCTCTTCGCCATGGTCGATGCTGACTACAAGTCCATGTACATCAATGCTTCAGGCTACGGCTCATCTTCAGATGCCCAGGTATACAACGCCAGTGACCTCAAGGAGGGGCTGGAACGCAACCTCATCGTGGGCTTCCCAGATCCAGACCCCCTGCCCAACGACACACAAGATGTGCCCTACTTCATCATGGGGGATGACGCCTTCTCCCTCAGAACCTACCTCATGAAGCCCTACACTTCCAGACTCCTCACCCGTGAAGAGAGGATGTTCAACTACAGGCTGTCCAGGGCAAGGCGGGTGGTGGAGAACGCCTTTGGCATCCTGGTCAACAGGCTCCAGGTACTTCTCACCACCATGCAGCATCGCCCAGAGACCGTGAGGAGGATCGTGGAAGCTTGCTGCATCCTGCACAATCTCATGCGCACCCGCTACCCAGTCTTGCAGAACAGGCTCATGGACCGTCAACAAGGCAATGGGGACATGGAGCCTGGGGAATGGTGGCAAGGGCGAAACCTGATCAACACTCAGGATGTGCAAGGCCACAACAGAGCCTCATGGGAAGGGAAGAAGCAGCGCAACCTCCTGAAACACTGGTGCAACTCCCCAGCTGGAGCGGTGGAGTGGCAAGACAGGATGGTAGATGCTTAATGTATGCTTCCTTCAGCCTGTCTCATCACACAGATGAGATTGGGCCATGTATGTTGTGTGGGCCTACCATAAACAGGGTGTTTAATAAAGAGTTGTGTTTATGTTGAGATGTGTGGATGATTGATTACATTATTATTGATAATAAAGGGCCATAAGTGTGGTACCTGGGAGGGTGGACCATACAGTCCCACTATGTTTGCACTGGAGGTTTATCTATCCCACAGCTATTCGCCATCCCAAAGGTATCCCTGCTCATTCCACAGGTATCCCTGCCCACCCCACTGCTATCTTAACCCATCCCACAAGCATGCAAAGGCTTAAACCAATTCTAAAAGTTTCCACCAAGACTTTTTTAAAAATAATAAATGAAGTAAGTGTGTGAATCAAAGATAAACTTTATTGAACGACAAGCTGTAAAAAAAAAATGACCCAAGTCAAGTGTCCAAATAAAGTCCACAGGTAGCCAGCTACCCAGTCTCTGGCACTCTTCTTGGTCACTTGGAGGTGTGCCCAGTCTCAGGGGTGAAGGGTCCATGTGCTGTGGTGGTGGGTGGTGCTGGAGTGCCTGGCCTCGAGAGGACAACAGGGGACGGTGTGTTGAGAAAGCTCTTGGACAGCTGGCTCAGCCCCGTGATGCTGAGAGGTCCTTCCTCCATGCCATGGGGTGTCAGCCCCAGTACTGATGACAGATGTACTGAGGCCGGGCTTGGCTGTGGGGTGGAGGAAGGAGTAGTGTAGTGGGGCTGTCTGCTCTGCAGCTGGGTGAGGACTGGCGTGGGTGGCATTGCTGTCATCGGTGGCATCATTGGCGTGGGTGGCATTGCTGTCATCGGTGGCATCATTGGCGTGGGTGGCATCGCTGTCATCGGTGGCATCATTGGCGTGGGTGGCATCGGTGGCATCAGTGAAACAGGTGGCAACGATGTCGCACGATGACTCTGTGCCTGGACTGGGAAGGGATGCTGCCTGTGCTGCTGAACCTCCTGGTAGCCGTAGCCCTGGTAGGTGAGGGGCTGTGGGAAGCCTTGGAATGGGAGGGACATCACCTGGAGTGGAGGAGCAGGCCTGGACTGGGTGGGAGCAGGTTCCTCTGGGTCTGGAGGGTTGTGAAGCAGCTTGGTGATCCGATCCTTCACCTGCTGGTACTGTGGATCCGCCATTTCCTTGAGGGTCTGGTTGACATAGGTGAGGAAGGGCTTGCGGTTGGAGGATGAGGAGTCGGTGTGGACCAGCTGAGAGAGGAGATCTATGCTGGTCCGGATGGTGTCCCTGATCTCCAGCAGGACATTGTGGCTCTGCTCCTCCAGCTGTCCGGCTCTCTGCCTTTCTGCGGAGGCGGAGCTGGGGGGTGGTGGATGCGGCTAGGGGTGTTGTGGACTCAATGTCTCCTTTCTCCCACCGCACCAGGGAGTCCTCTACGCACTCCACCACGCTTACCACACTTGTCTGCGGGTTCTCCGCTGTGGCAGGCTCCACAGAAACCTGTCTGGAGACAGGGACTGACTCTCGGCCGGAAGAGGACTGGGTGGCAGCAGGCTGCCGGAAAGAGAGGGTCGTGAGAGGGGCTGCTGGTGCTCCTCGGTGGCGGACTTCACCCTCCAGGAAGCTGCACCTGGCCATGACGTAGGTCTCTCTGTTTGTCAGCTTCACAGTGGCCTGGCCAGATTTCTTCAGGTGCAGCTTCCTGTACCAGGTGTGCATGTTTGCACCAGCCGAGGAGCACCTCCGAAGTGTAACCCATACTCTCTGCCCTCTCTCTCCAAGCAGCCTGCTTCATTTTGGTGTCCCTGTACAGCCGGTGTCCCTTCTGCCACAGATAGTCATTCTCTCTCAGCCACTCCAGCACCTCATCCTCGTGCGCCTCCTCAATGGAGTATTGCCTCCTCTCCCGTTGTCGCATATGCCTCTTCCTCCCTTTGACTGGACCAGATGGGCCCTCACTGGACCAGATGGGCCCTCGTCAGAGGGGCTCCCAGGTAGTAGGGGCTGCTCCTCCACACCCCCAGCAGCAGCAGCAGCAGCACCGGCAGAATCATCATCATCATCATCATCATCATCATCATCATCATCATCATCGTCATCATTATCATCCTCACCAGCAGGATCATAATCAGCATCAGCATCCTCACCAGGAGGATCATAATCAGCATCATCATCACACATGAAAACCACAGGTCACAACATCAACTTCAATGGCACTAAAACCCTAGCCACTATAGAAAACCCCAACCACAGAATCATCAGAGAAGCCATAGAGATTGAAAAAAGACCTGAAAGCATGAATAGAAGAGATGATTCCACCAGACTGTCAATCAGTTGGAAGCCTGCACTCTCAAATAGAAAGATCTCCACATCACAAGCCAGGCAAACACCTGGGCACAAACAGACTCCCTCTGATACCTCCAACTCAAACACACCCCAACCAGGCACCCAGATGAAACCTAGCTTCCTAATAGATAATAGCCGTCCTTTCACGCGAAGCCAAGCTGCATTGAAAGCCTCCAACCCAGGAACAGAGTGTTGCCAGCCAATCAAAGCCACAAAACAGACAGAAGAAACCAGAAACACTAATCAATCAAACTCCAAGTCCAATAAACACAGACCAAGACTCCCAACCAATCAGGATGAAGAAAAAGCATCCTGGCACAACAATAGGCTAGCCTCAAATTTAAAACCAACGACTGTGAGACTCTGACCCACATACAAACTCAATATAGAAGCCTGATGATGGCAGATGAGATTCTGCTGACACGTTGCTACAACTTTAAAAGCACTACAGTGACGTGGGATAATACCCGAAGGAAGCTGAACAGCATATGTGTGTGTGTGTGTGTGTGTGTGTGTATGCAGGTGTTGGCGCGTTCTGGTCTTTTTCTGTGTAAGATTGAGAGTATCTTGGCAATGTTTTAACGAGATGCCATTCCCCATTTTCAGGCTGGTGCTTTCGGCTTCGTACTTGTGCGAGCAAAAGCAAGAAGCCGAAAGCACCAGCCTGAAAGATGGCAAGTGGGACCTTGTCAAAACGTCGCCAAAATACTTTCAATCTTACATGGGAAAAAAGCCGAACACACCAAGACCTGAGTACCATTTCCGCTGCATTGGAAAAGGATTGTAGAGTTGACATCCAGAAGCAATTGTCATGGAATTAAATATGCTCTTAAAATATTGCTTTATTTATACATACAAGTTACAAGAAGAGTGGCAGATCTACTTCGACGGTTTTCAAAGTTGAGGCAGAAATCACCTTCTGGATATGCCTAGATGTTGCAAATATTGAAAAGGCAATATTGAGGGGAAAAATCTCTTCCATGGTAATCAGTAAGGTGTCTTTTTTTGAGTTTGACTGACCAGACTTCACAGTGACGAACATTGTTGCAGCCTCAGTTAATTTCTTTTTCAAAGCTATCCCTATAGGCAGAGGTGGTATTCAGCAAGTTCTGACCAATTCTGCAAGAACCAGTAGCGGAAATTTTGAGTAATTTGGAGAACCGGCAAATACCACTTCTGACTTTTTTTTCCCAACAGTATCCTTCCCCTGCCATGCCCACCAAGTCATGCCCACAGAACTGTAGTAAAAGAAAATTGAATCACACCACTGCCTTTAGGGATTAAGACATAATGAAAGACAAAATGAATGTTGGGATTGGGCAGCAGTAAATAATAAGATTTTGCATGATGAACAGCACATTAAACAAATGATGTCCCTGATTCTTTGTCTTACTAGCTGGAAGGCAGTTCCCAATTCTATACAATATTATCTGGGAATAATGTTGTGGGATGCTGATTTAACATATGAAATTAGGGTAATGCTCTCCTAATTTCCCAACACTTGTTATTAGATTCCTTTAACATGCAGACCAACTCGTTGTTGTTTTTTTTCTGCTTTATGTTGAATCCAGAACAATAAAGGAGAATATTTGTAGCTCAGGGTTGAAATTAGGAGGTCCTTGGTGCTCTCTGAGCGTGGCAGTTTTCTTGCAGGCATTTTATTATTCACACTAGGTGTGAATAATACACTAGGTAACATCATCAGTACTAGAGGTAGTGTAGTGCTACTGGAGTGAAGGATATTTTCCTTTGCATTTCTGGTTAAAGCTAGGAAATAACAAGAGAAATTCTGATAGAACTAGCTGCCTGTTGTTTGAAAAGTGTATACAGCAACCCATGAGAAAGCCAATCAAGTTGCCAATGGCCAGGCTACTGCTGAGATAGTGTATTGTATTATTATTAACTAAAATACATGTCAGCTTTTTCCTTCTCTCTTTTCATCTTTCCCCAGCAGTTGCAGCCTGTGGGTATCCAATGCACTTCACTTGATTGAGTCAAGTAGCAGCAGCAGTGCAGCCATTTGTGAGTTGATGTACTTGGAGTGGTTGTATAATATGGGGAGCAGAGAAAGAATGTAAAATCTTTCCTTCTTTCCTTCTGTATGTGTGGAGGGGGGGCAGAAAAGGGGGAGAGAGGGGGAAGGGAGGGAAAGGGGGGAGGAGAGAGTGGGGGGAGAACTGCTGCAGTGGCCACCCTGAAAAGACATTCAGAAGACTTACTCATAGACCATGTGTGCTTCTGTGAATGAAAAGACAAGGTTTACGCCTTCATAATTCTAGGAGACTTAAGAAAGCAAACAGATCTTTGTGTATGGCCAAGGCAACTGTTTCCATGGCAATATGTGGCTTTTGACAATGGTCACTCTTTTGGTGAAGAAAATTAATCCAGGCAGGAGATCAGTGTCATGTAATAAGACTGGGTGCTTGCCCCTCCCTCCGACCAATTTCAGGGAAGGATGGAAGAAGATGCATCAATGAATATAAGAAACAGCTGCAAGAAAATAATTGTTTCATTATTTGGCATGTTAATGAAATGATTATTTTATTGTAAAGTTAGGCACACTCAAGAACATTAAAAGGTTGTAAAGTCTGAGGGGACAAGAACATAGACATATATAGTATCAAGGACCTAAACATAGAGTCAAATCACCAAAAAATATACTTAAAAGCAAAAGTTTGGGAAATTGAAGTAAAATCCTTATTTGTACAGTATAAAAGACTTAGATTTATTTCACTGATAAGGCTAGGAAAAGATTGAACATTTTCAGTGCTCAGCTCAGCTCAATCATAAAGTCTTGCCTTGCTTCAAAAACAACAACAAAACCATTTGTACTGGTATTCTTTTTCTTTCTTTTTCTCTTCCACTCAAACATGTCCAATTCTTAAAGACTACCTGGACAAAATGAAACAGATGATTTGGGGCACCTTGAAAGAAAGAAAACTGTTAAATAGTTTATTTTGTTTTTGTACTTTTATTGCCATGGGTGATTAGAAATGCTTATGGGATTTTCTCCTTCAGGTGGAGAAGGACATGTCACTATTTCTTGCTGGAAGATAGATACAATGCCTTCAGAGGCATTGTAATTTATGCTAGTTTACTTCTGTAAGGTCTGATGCTTCTTTAAATCCAGATGAGGACTGGCTTACTTCTCCCAATGCAGTCCTCCTTTTTCATTATATGTCATTCTTGCTTTATATCGAACATGTCTGTGGAAATTAAAAGGAACAGCAGTGGGGTCTGGTAGAAGTTATGTCAATACCTTCTGGTGAGGTCTTTAGAAGCTATTGGAGGGATAGGATCCTCTGGCTCATAGATATCCATGAACCACAATTACCAGCAGTCCCAGTAAAGCAGGGGTGTCAAGCTCGATTTCATTGAGGGCCGCATCAGGGTTGTGTTTGACCTCAGGGGGTCTGGGGGGGCTAGCCGAGATGAAGTAGGGTGGGTATGGCTCTGTGTTGGTGAAAATGGAATTGGGATGGCTGCTGGGATGGCCTCTTGCAGCCCTCTGCCAGCGAAAATGGAGCTTCATTTTTGCTAGTAGAGGGTTTTCACGGGCAGAGGGCTGCAGGAGGTTGTCCTGGCCAAAAACAACCTGGAAGGGCTGCCCTCCCGAGCTCCATTTTTGCTGGCAGAGGCACTGCGGGCTGGTCCTTTGATGTTTCCAGGGTGGCCCCATAGGGCAGATCTAAACACTCCGAGGGCCCGATCCGGCCTACGGGTCTTGAGTTGGACATTCCCTGCAGTAAAGGATTCTGGGCTACAGATTCCTTACCCTCCACTCTTGGCTGTGTGGATTCAAGTGGCTGCCTAGAACTATGTGGACTATGCTGCATTGGAAGGGGGGCGGCACTGACCATCTGTTGAAAGGATATTAAAGCTACCTAGTTACGCAGATGGAGGTTAGAATATTTGAAAGCTGAGGTTGGCTCATCTAGAATTAATTCCTCTTCCTTACACCTACAACACATGCCATTTCTCTTGGCGCGATGCTCTTCTCCTTACATAAGCACCCACAGACATTTGAAAAATTTTAAATAATTTTTAATTAAAGTGGAAAAAAAGAAAGATCATTTCTGGAGCTTTGGGACTTAACTGTTCTAGGCTGGAGGATGCTATATTTTACTATCTAAAATAGTCTTTCAATTTCAGAGGCATAGCATGCCTTTTGAAAGTAGCCCATGTTCTCTTCTTGTCTTATGAATAAGGTGTTCTGTTTGAGTGTTTGGGATTTTTTTTTCTACATAGGGCAGTGTTTGCCAAGCTTTTACAGATCACATTTCCTCTGAAATAATCCATTAATAAACCAAAGTATAAGGAACATACCAGAGTTCAAAGTGGGTTGTAGCAATGGGAGGGCAAAAACCAAAATCAGCATTAAACAGCGCCAATTATAGTAATCCTCAACTTAAAACAGTTCGTTTAGTGAGCATTCGGACTTACAGTGGCCCTGAAAAAAGTGTCTCATGACCATTTTTCAGACTGACAGCCGTTGCAGTATCCCCAAGCTGATAAAAATTCAGACGCTTGGCAACTGACTCGTATTTATGACAGTTGCATTGTCCAGGGGTCATGTGATCCCCTTTTGCGACCTTCTGACAAGCAACGTCAATGGGGAAGCCAGATTCACTTATCAACTGTTTCGCTAACTTAATAACTGGAGGCAATTGTTGTGTATCACCAAATATGGCCAAGGAATGGAGTCACTTCAACAGGAATCACTTAATAATTGTGGCAAGAAAGGTCGGGAAATGGAGCAAAACTCACTTAACAAATGTTTCGCTTAGCAACATAAATTTGGGGATCAATTGTGGTCGTAAATCAAGGACTGCCTGGATGCTCCTTCTTTTCTGACTCATTTTATTTCTCATTCTGCTCTTTCTGACACAAGTACCCTCCCTTTCTCTGCAATAACCCCTGCCCTAGTGGTGGTATTCAATTTATTTTTACTACTAGTTCCATGAGTGTGGCTTGGTGGGCGTGACAGGGGAAGGATACTACAAAATCTCCATTCCTCCCCACTCCTGAGGGAAGGTGACTGTAAAATCTCCATTCCCTCCCCACCCCACTAACCTGCTTTCCAACTCCATTCTTCTGTGCAGGGCAACAAAAAAAGACCCAGCCAATCAGCTGGGACTCGGGAGGCAGAGAATAGATGGGGGCGGGGTCAGTCAGAGGTGGTATTTGCCAATTCTCTGAACTACTCAAATTTTCCTCTCCCAGTTTTCCTGAACCTGTCAGAACCTGCTGAATACCAACTTTTTTCCTGCCCCTATTTCCTTCCTATCCAGAAGATTGCTAGGGATGCATTTTTGTCAAAGTTGATTTCTTGCTTTTGAAATCAGTCCAAAGGATAGATTGCCCATCTTCCATTTGGGGCTTACCTTGTTTGCTGAAAATGGAAAATTTACCCCTTGCCACTACATGCACAATCTTGAGAGAGTCAAAAAGATGGAGAAATTCAGTGACAGAAGAAATAACAAGCTGATACAGCCAGAGTCTGATGGTGTTTCTCAGCCTAGCCCCATCATTTTTGCTTTCAGTTTGCTTCCAATCAATGCAGACACACTTTGTCAGTAAGAGCTGTCACAAAACCTCAGAGAGCACGAGCATTTTGTGAAACCATCAGGAAAATTAATAATTGTTAATTTTTGGTTAATTTTGGGTTAATTAATTGGGTTAATAATTGTCAGCTACCATTTGCTATAAGCTTGAATGATTTTGGTTTCAGACTTTTTCTTTCTTCTTGTCTTTCAGCCTGTAGACATAGATACCGAGCAGTATAGATTTTTTTAAAAGATTCACAAATCATGTGTGTGCAGAGAAACATGTTCACTGTATGCATGGTGAAATTGTTCCTGTCTGATACACAAGAATAACTACCATTAAATATTAACTAGACAGGTACAAGTAACAGCCTTTGTCATCCCTTTTAAAGGAAATGTACACTATAAGCGTAAAATTAAAAAGGTTCTTTCCTGGATAGCAATGTACCAGTTGGGCTGAATATTAAAGTGACTCATATCAGTGTGAATTCATCCTTCCAGCCTTCTCTGCTGAGATTTACAATTACCACAATTAAAGCATAGTTGGATATGCTTTCAAACTTTAGTTAAGGTAACATTAATATATTTGCCACAATCTATTTATTTCCAATATAGATTGCTGATGAATGCTGTCCCACATTTTGGCCTACCACATTTGAGGAAGGAGATTGGAGAAAAATCCCATATTTTGGTCTTGGAGAAAAAGGCATCTAATAGCAGGGACTGCATTCTAGGAGTAGTAAAATACTAAAGTGAACATAAGTAGTGATCAAGTACTGAGTATGCAAAAGGTTTCAAACTCAAAAAATGGTCTGAGCTTGAAATCCACCTTTCAAATCCAAAACGGATTGTTCTAATCATCACTGAAGCTCAAAATACTTCAGGGATGTTTACAACTACCTGTTTAGACTTTTAAATAAACTGTTTCAAATGCAACAGTATTGAATATCAAATATTTTCATTACAATCCTATCGAGTTGTGGATTTCCAACTTCTGTCAGAGCCATCTAACAGAAGTATGATCAGAAGCAGTGAGTAGAGGCCTAACAGTATACGGAGACCACCATTTTCCTACTTCTGAATATATAACAAAATCAGGATCTAATTTTTCTCCAACACAATACTAGATTGCCTGAACTTCCCAGAATATCTCTTTAAATTATCTCTTCTGCTGCCAGTTTTTAAAGTCCCAGTTCAGTTTCATGTCCTAAATTCCATAAGGGTATCCATCTTCATCATCCATCTATATCAAAATATCAACATATTGAAGAAGGTTTATGTATATTAATTCTAATTCTATAGATTAATCTCATATGTTCAGTTTGGCATGTGCATGCATGCTGACCATAGTTCTGATGTGCTGTCTTTGTATAGAAGTTCTGAGACAATGGAAGTGGAGATAGGAGTAGAGGAAATAAATACAGGCATATTTGTAACTTCCTCCATGTGATATTGGATCAATATCTTCTCAACATGCCTCAACGCTACAAAACAGTTGAGAAACAAAGTATATCAAGAACACAGAAACAATAGTAAGATTCAAAAACAGATTTTGTGGGGTATAGAAATTTTTAACAAAAGCATGTTAAAAAATATTTTAAAATTTTTTTGGTAGATGATGAAGAGAGTTGTATTGGAGTAACAACTGGGCTTATTGTTGCCAGCATCCATCTAATGTATTGATTAAGCAATTAGAATTCATTACAAATATTTTACCACAGCATAACTTTTAATGTAGTACAGTCAATATAGAAGTAGTTTGGGAAAAACGTGTTATTTGCAAAATGAGTTTGAAATTGAACAATACGCTGGCACCACTTCCCTCTGTGTTTGTATATATATACATATAAACTCATATACTATGGGAAAATAAATTGCAATTAACACGAAATAAATAGTGGATCATTATTGTTTATCATAATTAAAATATTAGCATGACCGCTATGTATATTTGTGGGATTTTCTGAGAATAATTTGTGGACTGCAGGGGGAGCCATTGTATTTAGGCAGAAATCCAAATAGATCCTTTTTTTCCTTAAAAAGAATCAGTCTTGTACTGAGCATAAATCTCCTGTACTATGCTATCCCTGAGAATTCATTCACAAGTACAAATATCTTAAACAGAAATTCCAGTTATCCGAAATGCTTTTTTGTCACATCTGTATGAGAACCCATATTATCTGTGACCATAGTGAATGCAAAGTGGAATTATAAGGAAATGATATTAAAAGTTATTTTCAGTAATTTATCTTTAGTACAGTTACAACGGCTTCAGCATAAGGACTGGGCTCTTTTCATTGTTACTAAGCAAAATTAATATTAGGACTATTCTCAGAGATAAAATAGGTCTTATATGTATAAAATCCCAGAAGAAATTCCTACCCACAAGGCAAAACTAAGAAAGATTTCTGTATAAAATCTTGGAGAACCAATGCCAACTCATGCATCTTTCCATATTTCTAAGTGACAGTGTTCTCCATCAATCCTTGAGTGAGCAGAAAACAATACAGCATAAAAGTTAGGGTCCATATTACCTATCTCATTTTTGCATTTATTCCTGGTTTCTGCAATACCCAATAAGGCTTGACTGAATTTCTGCCTCTTGGAAGCCCTTGGGAGGGGAGTCAGAATTAAAGGGAAATCCACAGCATTTGCACATCTAAAGAAAAGATGAGTTGAAAAGATGATCCATGGAAGGGGGACAATATGTAGGCAGCAAGGACATCAGAGGTGGTATTCAGCAGGTTCTGACCAGTTCTAGAGAACTGGTAGTGGAAATTTTGAGTATTTCAGAGAACCGGCAAATACCACCTCTGACTGGCCCCGCCCCCATCTATTCTCTGCCTCCTGAGTCCCAGCTTATTGGCTGGGTCTTCTTTTGTTGCCCTGCACAGGAGAACAGAGCTGGAAAGCAGGTTAGTGGGGTAGGGAGGGAATGGGGATTTCGCAGTAACCTTCCCCTAGAGTGGG
Source organism: Laticauda colubrina (assembly GCA_015471245.1). Taxonomy (NCBI): domain Eukaryota; kingdom Metazoa; phylum Chordata; class Lepidosauria; order Squamata; family Elapidae; genus Laticauda; species Laticauda colubrina. Next base: position 6,937,247 of record BLBF01000011.1, on the reverse strand, counting down.
GTGGGTATGCAGTATCCTTTCCCTGCCATGCCCATAGAACTGGTAGTAAAAAGAAATTGAATCCCACCATTGAAGGACATGACAGAAAAACATAGCAGCTAGCCCTTTAGAGAACCTCAGGCTCTTGGCTGTGCTACAAACCCCCAAATTTTTGTCTGCTTTCCCTTTCTGTATTTAGCCAGGGTAGGGTGAGAATTTCTCCTTCAATCCTCTCTTGAGCCCCACAAGACTGGTATGGAAGGAGAAGCAGTCTTATGACAAAAATATGGTGGCAGAATCAAAGGGACCTATTTTCCACTTTCTGTTTCCACCCCATAACGTGTTGGTGACCTCAGGAACAAAATATATCAGAGGAATTTCCAGACAAGTTTATAGAGTGGGGACCTGATGCAACCAACATTAACAATACTGAGTAATATGCAAGTACCTTCCAAATTTTTACCTGAGACATCCCAACTACCCATCAGCTATTTCCCTATAAAACTGAATCAGTTAAAAGACAAGAAACAATGGATGGAAACTAATCAAGGAGAGAAGCAACCTGAACTTAAGAAGAAACTTCCTACAAGTGAAAACAATTAATCAGTGCAACAGCTTTGCCTCCGGAACAGTGGTGGGATTCAAATTTTTTTACTACTGGTTCTGTGAGCGTGGCTTGGTGGGCATGGCAAGGGAAGGATACTGTAAAATCTCCAGTCAGAGGTGGGATTTGCTGGTTCTCCAAACTACTCAAAATTTCCACTACCGGTTCTCCAGAACTGGTCAGAACCTGCTGAATGCCACCTCTGCTCCAGAAGTTGTGGGTGCTCCAACACTAGAGGTTTTTAAGAAGAGACTGGACAATCATTTGTCTTAAATGGTATAGGATCTCCTGCTTGAGTAGGGAATTGGACTAGAAGACCTCCAAAGCCCCTTCCAGCTCTATTCTGATTGAAAAGTTTCTTGATTTTTTTTTTCCTGTCCGATTTTATTTTATTTTTTCTGAGGTACAAGCTATAATGCAACTGTGTACTGTGTTTCTCATATAATAAGGCCGGGTCTTTTTTTTTTTTTTTTTTTGAGCCTCGAAAAAATGGCTAGGCCATCTTTTCGGGGGTGACTTAATTCCCCCCCTTGCATCTTCGGGCGGGTGGGCGGCGATGGCTTTGATGTTGACCTCAGCGTTGGTGGGGCACTTTGTATCGGGGTCAACACAGGCAGCACCATATCCAGGTGTGCAACAAAAGTACTTCCTCATGGCAAGCCCCCCCCCACTATTCCCCCCCATTTCGCATGTTTTAATATAGGCCTTAATTTGGGGGGAGGGGCTTAATTTCATTTCATGCCTATAAAACATGCTGGGACTTCCTATTGGGGGAGGCCGTATTGTTGGAGAAACAGGGTAGATATGTTGCAAAAGCATCTCAAGCATCATTAGGTTTGTAGAATGGGCTATTCATATAACAGATTCTTCCAATTCTGGTGGTATCTGTTTTATTTTTAAAAATGGATCCATTAATGATTATATATTTTGAACACGAATGTGTGCTATCTTACCAATCACAACCCATCTTTTCAATTAAATTGGAGTGCGAGGCAGGTGTATTAACCACCTGCCACTAAAACAGAGTATCCCATAAGCAAAGTGGGTTGGAAGCTTATGACATTTTATTAGTTTCCCTGGGCTGGGTTCACACATAATGCTGCTTAAATAAATGATCTGAAATCAGTTTCCTGCCTCTTATTCTATAAGCAGAGTGGTAGGTTTAACCAGCAGGTTTTGGTAAGGGAAAATCCAAAGAGAGTATCTACAGAATCTTGTATATTCATATCGAGGTAGTTCCCATTATTTGCTATCAAATTATCACTACAGTTTTACATATCTTTTGAGCACATATACAAAAATGACCGATACCAAAATTACATGAAGTTTTTGTGAGCATTAAATTGGAACTGTATATAGAAATATTAGGATCAATGAGAAGTATCTAGTAAACTATTGGCCTCGCAAATAAAATGACTACAACAAAATAGTAGTGTTTTTATACCAAAGATGCTCAGAGTAAAATCCAAAATGATTCTGATTTCATAAATGAACATTTTTCATACTTATTCTTAATTGTATAATGCTGTCAAACATAACCAAGGAAGGAATTAATTTTATGTAATATTTTAAAAAATTATGCATAATTAGCTGTGTGTCTATCCAAGAAATTAGAAATACCATATAATACTGCATTATAAATACTCCATTATGCTAAAATTATAAGTATGATATAGTATAATACTGCGTTCTAACCACTGTAGTGGCACAGTGGTTTGAATGCAATATTGCAAGCTGATTCTGCTGACTGCCAGCAATTCGATCTTAATTGGCTCAAGGTTGACTTAGTCTTCCATCCTTCCAAGGTCAGTAAAATGAGGACCCAAGATTGTTGGTAGCAATAGGCTGACTCTGTAAACTGCTTAGAGAGGGCTGTAAAGCACTGTGAAGCTGTACATAAGTCTAAGTGCTATTGCTATTAAATCTATGAGAGCAGGAAAAGTTCCTGCTTCTGATGGTTATTTCACTATGTTTTCCTTCCAAGAACTGTTGGAATTTTATAATGACTCTCTTTTAATGAATCTTTTTATATCTCATTTAGTATGGTTGATATCACTTATTTTGAAAGTTGGTAAAGATCCTACTGATTTTGCAAATAATTGTCCAATTCCAATATTAAATATTGGTGACAAAATATTGATAGTGACCCCAGCATATGGACTACATATCAGACTTTAATTATCAATCTAACAGATCCTTTGATAAAAGGTTGAAAGTGTGTGGTAGCTAGATTGCTAATTAATATTCTCTGTTTAAATACTGTACATTCACAATCAAAATCAGCAGTGATATTTTTCCTGGATTAGAAAAGGCCTTTGATATGCAGCAGTGGAAATTCTTTTTAAAAATGGCCAGCTTTGGATTTTATTTTATTTTTGCAATTGGATTAACAGGAGTCATCTTATTCTTCTGCTAGGATTATTACAAACTGAGTTATTTCGACATGCATCAAGATGTTTCATCGAGCTCATCTAGGATGTCAAAGGACATACTTATTTTTAATTTAATGCTGCAGACAAGCATAAAGTATAATAGTGGCAGTAGTGGGACATAAATTATTTTTTAAGCTAATAATATATAATGGAAAATCACTCATGCCATGTACCAAAACTTGATATTGTGCAAGAGTTGGCGATATAACTGGGTTATTGAATTAATGAGTAAGTCACATGTACTTTTTGCATCTAAAACATTGGAGCCTCTATGTGAAAATTAGAATTTTGCTTATTTGATTTCTTTTAAATATTTTGGAATAATTATTCTTTTTAAAAACGAATTATATTAAGAACTATAGATGTAAAGAATAAAAATCAATACAAACTACAAAAAATGAAAACAAAAAAAATACAAAAAGAAAGGGATGTGGGGAAAAAAAAGGAAAGGAAAGCTAGAAAAGAGAAAGAAAAAAAGAAAACTACCCCCTTCATCCCAGTAGGTAAAAACCAGTTTTAATAACTTATATCGGTCTCCAGTTAAAACATAATTGCTCTCTTCCCCATAGCACATCTCTTAGATAAGGAAAACAAAATAAAAATGTTACACTATTCCTTCTTTATCAGCATTAACCCTTTTACACTTCTTGATTTCATAATTTGATTCAGGTATATTTAAAACTCCACAGTTTTACTCCAACGCTGAAATGGGTTTCGATTATTTTAAGTCTACAGTGTCTTTATAAACAAATATATATATTATTGTTAAGGTAGATATTAATTATTTTTAAGAACTTTACAACAAACACTTGGAATATCCCATGTTAACTTATGGTTAAGGATTTTAAAGAATATAATGTATGAGAGGTCAGCACCAATGACTTGGACTGATTAGCTTGGACTAATGAAATTTTTCTCAATTTTTCTGAATAATGAATGCATTTTTCACACTTATGATCTTTGTAGCATCCCCATGATCATTTGGTCAAAATTCAGATGCTTGGCAACTGGATCATATTTATGACCATGGCTATGTCCCAAGGTCATTGTGATCACTTTTTGCAACCTTTGCAAGCAAAATCAATGGGAAAGCCAGATGCACTTAACAACCATCTTATCAACTGCAGTGATTCACTTAACAACCATGGTAAGAAAGGTTGTTAAAATAGGGCAAAACTCACTTAATAAATGTCTCACTTAACAACAAAAAAGTTTGGGCTCAATTGTGGTCATAAGTCGAGGACGGTAGGTAGTCTGTTATGTTCTTTGGGTTATGTTTTTCTGTGTGTGTCTGACAATAACAATTCTGAAAAAAAAAACCAATATCTGTGAAAGAAACCTTTTTAAATTTAATCTTGTGCATATATTATATGCATGAATAAATCTATGTATATTATACCTGGATGACATGATTATGAATGTGGCTATGTGTAACTGTGAGCGAAAATAACTAAATGTGAAAGAATGGAATGGCAACATCAAAGTCTAAATTACTATAAAAAGCAGGTTGCTGACAATTCCCAGGTATGAGGAGAGGCACACATAAATAGCTTCTTCACAGTTTCCTTCCTGATTTATTATTGTCAGCTTCACACGTAGATGAGAAATGGCCTCGACTCAGGTTAAACAAGTGCAGCAAGATTTACTGTTTTCAACTGAATGCCAGTCTGGTTTGAAATAAATACACTTTAAAAAAATACCCTGTTCCACTTTAGACCTCTTTAGAAACACTCTTTGGAATTCAGAAGAGGCATCCTCAACTTCCTCCAGACCCAAGGATGAGATCCAGCATTCTTTCTGGTCGGATAATAACAAATCTGCCTGAACAATGCCAAACTATGGGTGAAAGAGGCCTTCGTGGCCTAGTTTTTGGACCTCTGGCCAGTGGTGGGATTCAAATTTTCTTACTACTGGTTTTGTGGGCGTGGCTTGGTGGGCGTGGCAGGGGAAGGACACTGTAAAATCTCCAGTCAGAAAGGTGGAATTTGCCGGTTCTCCGAACTGTTCAAAATTTCCACTACCGGCTCTCCAGAACTGGTCAAAACCTGTTGAATACCACCTGTGCCTCTGCCCCACCCAGCTCCTAGCTCTTGATTCAGCGTCAGTCAAACTGGAACTGTGGAATAAGTATGGAATGATATTTTCTCTACCAATCCCCTTAAATTAGTTCAGAATTCCTCCAGTTTTTTTCCTTGATATTTTATTACAGATTTTCAATTCAACAAATATAAAGAGTGAAAAGAAAAGTAAGGAAACAAAGAGCAGGGGGGGGGGGGAGAGGAACAAAGAGAAGAGGAGAGAGGGGAGTGGAGGAGAGGAGAGGAGAGGAAAAAAACAGAATTACAGTATGTCTGCCACCCTTTTTTCTATTGAGTAATTGCCCTGTTATTGTTTCCCCTTCTTTCTTGACTCATTACATTTCCCCCCCCAAAAAGTTGCTTATGAGATTTTTCCCCAGAGGAAATGAAGATTGCATCAACATTCATATGAATAGGCTATGGGTTGTGGCACTTTCTTAATGATGTGATGTGTGCTGCCTTTCACTGGACAGTCATTTATCTAGTAGGTCCACCCATCTTCTCGTGCTACTATTACACCCATGGGAAGCCACCAAAGGGAACTTTTATACCCATGGGTTTTTGTTTCTACTTGTTTTTTCCAGTCAGATTGCTGGGAAGCTATGTAGCAGAGTAATCACAGCAAAATTATCACCATTCCATAACCATGAAGTAAGATTTAAAAAAATGTCATCAAAAAGAAAACCCAGAGGTGTTTTTTTCAAGAGGCAACTGGACTTTCTGGTTTTTCTTTGAAGACATTTCGCTTCTCATCTAAGCAGCTTCTTCAGAGCTTTTTTCAAGCATTTTTGGGAGAACCATAACTTGGATGACTGAGAATTCCAGACATCAAAAAGAAATGTACAAAAAAGATCTATGCCATTCTGGGGGAAAAAATAGAAGAACTAAAGCCTTTTTAAAAATGAGATTATTAAGCCAGTGCTTATGATGAGAATGTTGACAACATGGTCATGAAATTAAATATATCAGTTTTGGTATGAATTTGTTTTGGGGAGTGACAATTAGCCAAGCAAGCTATTGCTGCTGGTATTCAGCTTCCTGATGATATCTCCTCACATATTCTACCTTCTGATTCACTTTACTCCTGTTTTGTGAGGACCCAAATTGTTGGGGGCAGTATGCTGACTCTGTAAACCGCTTGGAGATTTCTCCAATCTCCAAGCATGCTTGGAATGCTGTACAGTACTGTGAAGCGGTATATAAATGTACATGCTATTGCTATTTATACTTATCCCATCTAGAAAGTTGAAAGAGTTCCTCAGTCGTTAGTAGATTCTTCCATCCAAACATGGCAAAATAAGCCCAAGCAAGATAATATTTTTCTGCCATGTCCCCATCTCATCCCCAGTAGATAAATAGGTACCATTTTGATGGGGTACCATGAGTAGATAAATAGGTACCATTTTGATGGGGAGGTAAGAGTGTATCGACGTATAGTCATTCTGGCCACATGGCCATGGAAATGTCTTTATAAGTTACTTTTTTATTGAATGATAAAATATTATAAAATACAAAAACCAGTGGTGGGGGAAGGGAAAGAAAAGTGAGGAAAGATAAGGGAAAAGAAAGAAAAAGAAGCATTGACTTCTAACTCTCTCTGTTACAGTAAAATAAGGCATTAATATGAAATCACAACTTTTTGCTTTTTCATAACAATATGAACAAGCCATTTCTATAATGATCTATCAGTCTAATCAGTAAAACTCAAAGTCAGATTTTCATGCTTTTCCACATCAAGCACGAGGTTCAGAAGTGGTCTCCATGTGGAAGCAAAAGTACTTATGTTCTTTTCTTTAATTAAAGTGGTCAATTTTGCTATTTCAGCCAACTCCATCAACTTCTGAAACCATTTGTCCATAGTAGGAATCGAAGTGTCCTTCCATTTTGTACATACAATAGTTTTGCTGCGGTCAACATATATAATAACAAAGTTCCACTATGGAAATGTCTTTAGACAATGCTGGCTTCCTCAGTTAAGAAACAGAGATGAGCAGCGGCCCCTAGAGTTGTAAATGACTGGACAGGAAACCTTTACACAAACACACAAACATTATAATCTTCTTTATAACAGTTATAAGTAGAATTATAATTGGACCTGTCTTTTTGACTTTACAGCATGAATTTCTTCTTATAATCTCTTCTAGCTAATAATCAAAATCATAAACAAAAAGTTTGGTTTTTTTTCCCTTTCTTACGCAAAATGTCTATAAGGGTTTCAGCCACCAAAAAATGTAGGTATTTTCTGTAATCAAATCAAGTCAGTTTGGCTATTTTAGCAAGTTCTGTCATCTTCAACAACCATTCCTCTGTCATTGGCATTGCCAAATCTTTCCATCTTTGTGCATACAGTAATCTCACTGTAGTTATCACATGTAAAAATATTGTTCCATAACATTTTTCCAGCTTGTTTATTCATCAGACCCAGGAGAAAAAATTCTGGTTTCAGTTGAATGTGTGAGTGTGTATTTATATTTCTTGCCAATCTATGGATGGATGGAATACATTTCAATTCAATTTCAATTTAAGGGCAATGCCAATGTTTTAATTTCATAATTCCATTGATTCGTTTTAATAAAGCTCAAAGAGTAGATACCACTCTACACTAATGAATTCATTTTCACATTTTCTTTTTATTTGGAAAATATCACCGGGGTGGGTGGGTGGGGGTGTTTCCCACCTTTGTATCAGTCAATCTAGATATGCTGAACTATGGTAACAAACTTATCCTTTTTTTAGTATCTATTCTGCATTCATATTATTTGTATGATATAAAATATCTTATCGAATTTAAGTTGTCTTTTAAGGAAAATAAATTTAGTTCATACTTTAAACTTTAATTATATTCTTTTTCTATAAACTGGTGCCATGAGGATTGTAGAAAGGGTAACCATTATAGGCTCAGACAGAATACACAATTGTATATTTCATTAGCATTTAATACGTGGTTTATTATCTGGGCTTAAATGCAAAATTAGAAAATAACAAGTGTTTTTTTAAAAAAAGAATCCAACTACAGTTGCACTAAATTTAAGAAATGAGCTTAAAATATGTTGACTAATAAGGCATAAAGCATCTTCCTATTATCTCAGATTGTATGCACTCCCAATATGCAGGATCTATATAGATCCAAGCAGTAAGATAAAAATCTTGATAATATCCCATCTTAAATTTTTATCTGTGTGCGAGGATTAGCTCATTCAGCTAATTCATGGAAGTAGGAATCTTAGTTGTTTAGCGATTCTATTCTTAAGGCTGCATCCTAAGGGAAATCTTCAGTACCATATCCATTAGTAAACATTCATAGTGAAAAGTATAGAGAACTGCTTCTTTCTGGCACAAAGAAAAGAATTAAGAAGGGGTTTAAGGAGCTTTATCTTAATGAAAAGTAACGTCCCCCTTAAGAAGGGGGCTCGTTTGCAGAAAGCAATGAGTTTGCAGCACCTTGTGCTGCTGGGCAAACCAAAACTGCACCACCACCACGGCGAGCCTTTCCTTTCCTCCCAGTCTCACTTAGCATCACTTCTGCATGTAGACTTCATCAGCTTCATCCATGAGCATCTCTTTAAGAAAACTTATGCATCTCTGCAGCATCTCTTTAAGAAAACTTGTCCCGCCCTGGGCAAGGGACATTTGGCATAACAAAAGATCAGCCCCTCACACCAGTGGTAGGATTCAAATTTTTTTTACTACTGGTTCTGTGGGCTGCCTTGGTGGGCATGGCAGGGGAAGGATACTGTAAAATCTCCAGTCAGAGGTGGGATTTGCTGGTTCTCTGAACTACTCAAAATTTCCACTACCGGTTCTTCAGAACTGGTCAGAACCTGCTGAATACCACCTCTGCCTCAAACCACTTCAATGTATGGAGTAAAAAAAGACAAAATAAGATAATGGAAAGAAAAGAACTTCAGCAGAGTAAAATTATAAAAGAAGGAGTGAAACCAGCCTCCCAAGGCAAGAAAAAGATAGTTTTTCTTGAAATGTGGTGCCAATTCAAATGCCTAAGAAAGGAGGACTGTGATGGAAGATAGCCTTTACATTTTTTTAAACCCCTAAAACTAAATGCACCTCCACTTCCAAGTCTTATTTCAATAAAAAAGGAGGTGAAATATTCACTCACCAAAATACACAGACCAATGTTGAGGGTGATGTCATTTCCCCCCTCATATTGTCCAGCTATGCCCAAAAATGTTGAAGATCCTCATTTCATTTGCTGCTAATATTCATATCACAGTGACATCAAGGTGTAAAGTACATGATACTGTTGGAAGAAATGTCCATCTGGGTTCAGTTCCAAGTGGGAAGAAAGACACTGGAAACATGGAGGCTGCTTAGAAGGATGGTTTAATGGTGAAGCAGAACCACCAACATGTGCAGTCCTGGGTAGATGACCACACAGAAGAGAAAGGGGGGAGGAGGGGAGGAAGAGGGAGTGTGGGGGCGGAGAGAGAGAGAGAATGAGAGAGAGAGATTTATACTGTCTCTTGGGCTTTGAATTTGAGCTTCCTGTTCCTGTGGCAAGGGCAGGTAGCCTATTGGTTGCTGTAGGGGTCATGTGTAAATCCTAGGACTTTGTCTGAGATAAATCTGGTTGAACTGTGGGCTGATGTAATATCCCCAGGTGATTTCACAATGCAGCGAGCTATGCTGTTAGATAGGTAGCGGGCTAATCCTATCATGTCCTGAGGGCCGTGTCTTAATCCCATCACCCTGGAGCTGATGTGGGAGGGGGGGCAGGAAACTGTAGGGAGCTGCTTTGTCTTTAAAAACACGTTTCTCCTTTTCTCATCCAGGGAAAGATAATATTCTGCCTTTTTAATATTTCTTAGAATATTTCATTCTTCTAGGAGAGGGGTGGGTGTTAATTTTCTACAATACTTATCCTTCCTATTATGTGCTAGAAATGCGTGTTCTTTGATAATTCCAAATTAAAGTTTTTTTGTCTGGACATTTCCAAAAGCGAATTAAAAAAGAAAAAGAAAGGGAAGGAATGCCCATAGATGTCGAGACAAAATACCACAACACATTCCCTCCTTCATATTCACCCTATAAGTAACCAATCAGCATGCAGAATTTTCTATTTCTTTTCTGCTCACTTCTCTCTTTCATACAAACAATGAGCCCAAAACCTCAGAAGAGTAATCCTCTGGTCTCCGAGACTGACCCAGATTTGATCTTGAAACAATGTTTTTTTTCTTTCACTGATATTTTATATAGCTTTCTGGTCTGTTTTCTTCCCACTGTCATACAAATACAGTATTTGAGAGTTTTGCTTTGATTTTCCTTGGGTTAAGTAATAACAATCGGGTTTCTTTTTCTATTGACTGCCATCTAGGGCTCATGTAGACTTTTGCAACCCAGCTATAATAGCCTGGCCTTCAAGCTGCATCACACGAGACCCTGGAGAATAGAGAGGCTTAGAGACAGTGTCCTTCACTTCTGGAATTCATTTTTTGGTTCTGTGGAGACGAAGGAGTGGTTAAAGACTACAGGTAGTGTTTGATTTACAACCAAAATTGAGCCCAAAATTTCTGTTGCTAAGTGAGACAGTTGTTAAGTGAATTTTGCTCCATTTAACAATTTTTTCTGCTACTGTTGTTAAGTGAATCACTGAAATTGTTAAGTTAGTAACATGGTTGGGAAGTGAGTCCAGCTTGCTCATTGACTTTGCTTGCCAGAAGGTTTACAGAAGGTGACTCCCACAGCATTGCAACTGTCCTAAATATGAGTCAGTTATCTGTAAATATGAAAATAAATATGAATTCAGCAGCTTAATTTTGATCATATGACCATGGAAATGCTGCAGCAGTTGTGAGCATGAAAAATGGTCATAAATTATTTTTTTCAGTGCCATTGTACCTTCAAACAACCACTAAACAAACTGTTGTAAGGTCTACCTGTAGTTTTCTCCTGGGCTGAATTTTTTCATTAGGAATGGTCTTTATTGGCCTGAAAATGCAGGAAGGTAAATGAAGGGGAAAAGCTGCACCTGGTGAATGGCTGCTTTTACCATCATGCAAGATGATACTAGAGGTTGACTTTCTTCACATAGCACCTTTGATAAACAGATATTGTGTTCAACATCTTGAGCATATATGCGTCAATGAGAATTCCTGCTTTCTTAATGCTTAGGCAAGAGGTTTTCTCCCTCTCTCACATCAACACCATTCAGTCTGTTTATTAAAACTGAATGTTGAGAAATTTGTGACCAAAAAAAGCACACGCTTTTTTTTTAACCCAAATCTTTTTTTTTACCAGTGGATTTCTCTGCCATCAGATGCAAATGCCAGCACAGGGAGCTTTAAAAGATGGAGTGGGCCTGTTAGGCAAAGAGCAATGGGCTCTCAGAGGGTTCTAAAACCAAGAGTTATTTGCTATCTCTGGAACTGTTGGTGGCAGCTTACTTTAGGTACATAACCATATAAGCAAGTCTAGAAAATTAAAAAAAATGACTTTTATATTGTGGTGATGGTGATGCAATATTTAGCTGCTCTCACAGACTGCCTATCAATGGTATCTTCTATCGAACAGAACATTCCTGCCACAGCTGAGCTGCCTAGAGAACTTTCGAACATTAGAGGCTTTTAGGGTTTAAGTAGCTGTGATGAATGGCTACATTCATTGACATTAATGAGGCATGCTGATCAAGGGAGGACAGATTAAAAGGGGTAGAGCAACAAGGGTGGGATAACACAAGGCAGAACATCTCCCTTTCTTCACAAAGACATTTGCAGTTTGAAATAATCTAGAGTTTCCATTTGAGCTCCAGAATGGGAAATGTTGATTTTGTAAACCATAGTTGGTCCTATCAAGCCAGAGACAAACTGAATTCCAGTCTTGTATTTCAGCTAACTATAAACTTGAACAAGTCACAGATTTCCCTATTTAAATAAAACTGTTACATAGGGAAGGAAGGGGACATTTCTATAGCTAGGTAGGTAGGTATGATTTATAAGTGTCAGGCAAAGTAACCAGAACCACTTGTGAAGAGTTTCAGCAGTGGTTTTATTACTATGTTACAAGAATCTTCTCGTGCTGACTGCATTCCCTATGGAATGGAAAGATAAGACTTCAAGGATTCCGGGGGAGATTTGTCCTGTATTGTCTACTGTAGTGCAATGACACTAAACTCTGGGCCTCTTGACCTCTCCCTCTAGTCCTTGGGTGTCCAACTCGTCACATTGCCATCACATGATGTTTTGTGATATTTTTTTTTTCCTTTAGGGAGCTGGGGTAGGCGTGGCCTGTGCATGATGCATTTGGCCTGTGAACCGCCAGTTTGACACCCCTGCTCTAGTCTAACTGGAAATTCCACCACAAAGAGGCTGTACCCCAGTAGAATGTAACATTTCTTAGTTGGAAATGATGCTAAAAGACTCCAAATTTTCTGCAAGTGTGCATACTTCAGCCCTAATAGCTGCATAGGGAAAGTATTTTCTTAAGAATTCCATACATATTTCCATAAGTTTCCAAAGTAACAAAAATAAATTCAGAAAGAAACATCTTTCCACTTGTCTTCTGTGCTGGGAGCAAACAAATTGCATTTTTATGTGGTCATTTGCATGAAGGTGAAACCACAGCTCTGTAAGAATGATCAAGACAGTATAGTTGTGATTGGGAAGATGTGACTATCAATATTTTCAGAATTCTTCACTACAAAACCAACATCTGGAAGGGATGACAGCTTTCCTGCAGAAGGACTTTACTGGGAGCAATTTTTCTCATGCATTTCCTCCATCAACTTCCAAAATTACAGTAAATTGACTGCTGTGTAGCATTGATATTATCAGTGCCCCTTTTCTGCTACCTAACACCATCATTTATCACATTATCACCAACAGTCCAGTATACTTGCCTTCTGCGAATAGAATGAAGCTCTTGTTTGGGATACTTAGCTGGAATGATTCAGAAACTTGCTTGGCGGTAGAACCACATTCTTCCAACTGCTTCTTTCCAAATGTACTAAAGCAACATCCATACTTCCTCTACCAGCACCTAGCGCAGCAATAGAATATAGTTTTAATTGTATGGAACTGAAACTAGGCATTATTAATCTAATAAATTATCAATTTTCTGGCCATCACCCTGTTTCTAACACAGTTAGGGGTGTAAATCCAATGGCAGTGGTTCTCCAATGCCTTGTGATATATTGAATACAAGGGGGCAGTAGGATGTGAACACAGAAAAGGGTTTATTCAGTGTTCTCTTTTTTTGTTACTCTGTCACTAGTCTTTCTCCAAGAGATTCATAATTGCCACTTCTTTCAGCCTTTCTTCCCAGACACCCAGCACACAAAATATCTTTGCTTCTCTCCCTGGTAGGATGTAGCTAGCTAGCTGTAGGTTTTGCCTATTCTTATATTGTAATTTAGGTAAACAAATCTCTTGTTAAAGTGATAAATCCTACTTTGTTCCTCACTGCTCAGGTTAGATTCTTCCTCTTAAGAACACTCACCTCCAGTTCCAACCTCAAGCAGTTGAAAGTGCAATTTTTTTTGGGCCAGTTTTAATCTGTTCTATTTTTTTATGGCATCATTCATCAATGGGACAGGGAAATGTAAACTATGACATAACTACATAATGGAATGGGGAGTGAAAAATATCAGAGAAGGCATAATAGAAAGTAGGTGGATTTTGCCTGGCCTTGCTTGTTAGATCATGATTCATAAGTACATCTCGGATTTGTGACAATGTAAGACCATGGTTGTGGTTTTCCCATCTCTCTTTCCCTGCTTTCCACTCCAAAAGATCCCTTCTTCTTCTGGAGACATTGTTCCTGATTGCAAAAGACTTGAGAATTATTACTTGAAACTCGCCCCCCACTAAATCGATTTCCTAGGAGGCAATTGGAGCAATGCTGGAGAATGTAGCTTAAGTATAGTCTCATAGACACAATATTTGTAGAAAAATATACTAGATTGCTTTTTCCATAAGCTTCTGGAGACAATTCTTATGCAGCTTCACACATCCCATGGAAATACACTGTTTCATGAGACGTTTAATCCTTAACTGTGTATTTAATGAGTTTCGTACAATGAACACTTAATATTATTATAGTTTTGTGTCAACACAAAGCACATTGGCATGTTTTCCCAAGATATAAAATCTTACCGCCCTCCTGTAGCACATCCTTCTGCAGGATAATTGACCACAATGTGAGTTACAGCCAGAATCCTAAAATCAACGTTGAGGGCAAATAATGAAAGGAAATGTCAAATATTGCACAATAGTGCTTTCATATAATAGAAAATGCTCATAAAGGGATCCAAGCCTCCTGAATGACGAGGAATTTGCCTGCCGACTTCGGTTTTTTTATTTTTTCTTGGCCACAAGAGGAGAATGGAATGATGTTGGCCTAGTTATACTTGGCCATAATTCAGGAAAGCTCAGAAGATAGAGCAGAAGGACACCCAGTGGGAGTTTCCCATTTGTTTTCATTCAACAGCCTTTGATGCCAGACCACAGGCCACTTCCCAATGTAGCTCAGCTTAATGGCCAGCTTGGCAAATCAGCACCTGTAGTAGAAAGAAAAGAAGTGAGCTGAGGCAGGCTTCCCCCCAACCTGGCACTCTCCAAGTGAGTTGGAAGAGTACCTCCCATCATTCCCAGCCAAAATGTCCCTCTGAATGGGAGGAGGGGGGGGAGCACAAATTAGGAGAGTCTAATTTAAAGAGACATGGCTGTTGGTAATCTCTAGCAATTGCTGCATTTATTAAACAAGTCTCTGCACCTTTGTGACAAACTACTGTTATGCCAGGAGAAGCATGGTGAAAGCAATGGTAAATAAAAGAACCACCACCAAAAATGTATGTAGTATTTTGCCCACCCCTATAGCAGAGGCCTTGGCAGCAACATAGCTGAAGGAGAGATATAGCTGTCTACCAACTGCGGTTAGTGAATGCAGGGCTTACCTGTAGTTGATAGGAGCTAGGACCATGATGGCTAACCTATGGCACATGTGCCACAAACACAGAGAGCCATTTGTGCGGGCACATGAGTCCCAGGCAAACTTACTTGCACTGTGCATGTGCATGCCTTCCAGCTGATTTTCAGCCCGTTTGAGCACTTTTTTATTCTCCCGGGGGCTCGAGAGAAGCTTCTGCAGCCTTTGGAGGCTGATAAAGAGGCCTTCCAGAAATACCAGAAGTGCCAAAACTGGAAGTGCTAAGGCCAGAAATGCTGAAACGGCCCTGTTTTTCAGCCTCCAAAGGCTGCAAAGGCTTCCCTGGAGCTTCCGGGAGGGCAAAAATGTCCTCAAATGGTCTGAAAATCAGCTGAGAGGCATGTGCAATGCAGGTAAGGGGAGGGTTGCATGTACATGTGCAGAGAAGGTAGGGTGCATTGCATTGTGGATGCTGGTGTGTGCGCTTTCAACACACCATAACAAAAAGGTTTGCCATCACTGAACGAGGAGGATCAGTGGCTAGTGTGAATTTCACCAATGTGAACCTGAATCATGGATTAGCAGTTTCTGTGCAATTTCAACTGAGCCACTGGGCAGAGGACAAAACATAGCTTCAGCCTCAATGTGAGTAGAGGTTGCAAATATTTGGAGCTACTGGTACAAAGATGTTGCACCGACTGTGACAGAAGACAAAAAGTCTGACATATATAGTAACAATAGCATTTAGATTTATATACCGCTTCATAGTGTTTGACAGCATTCTCTGAGAGGTTTACAAATGTCAGCATATTGTCCCCAACAATTTGGATCCCGATTTTACCGACCTGGGAAGGATGGAAGGCTGAGTCAACCTTGAGCCTCCATCAGGATTGAACTCCAAACTGTGGGCAGAGTTAGCCTGCAATTATTGCATTGTGTGAGAGTTTCAATCTCAGATAGTGTCAAATATTTTCTCCTAGGGCACAAAGAAAAAAAAAATCTGCGTCAGGAAGGGCATCTGCTCAGTAAATGCACAGTTTTATCCAATTGCTCTAATTTACCCCAAATTAATGGATTATAGGGTTATAAAAAGGAAGTTACTGCATTCTAATCACTGCAGCATCAAGGTTCCTATGTAGCTATATTAAGGTAAAGGTTTCCCTGTCAGATGTGTTTTTTCTAGAGCAGGTGATCATCTCTATTTCTTGGCCAAGGGAGGCAGCATTATCCAAACACAATTTCCATGGTCATGTGACCAGCATGGCTATATGCCAAAGGTGCATGGAACGCTGTTACCTTACCGCTTAAATAGTACTTATTAATCTACTTACATTTGCATGCTTTTGAACTACTAGGTGGGCAGGGGCACCTAGTAGTTCAAAAGCATGCAAACTCAGCATACTACTGGGGCAAGTAATGGGAGCTCAGATCTGGAATCCAGGTTTTCAGTTCTCCAGCTGACAAGCTCAGTGTCTTTAACTGCTGAGCCATCGCACCCCCTATAGTTTATAGATATATAGATGTTGATATAGATGTATGGTATTCAACTTTGTTTGGGTATTTTCCCACGTCATTATAGTTGTGCTTTTAAAGTTGTAGTAACGTTTCGGCAGAATCTCATCTGCCATCATCAGACTTCTGTATTGCGTTCGTCTTTGAGTCAGTTGTGAGAACGGCTGTGATAGCCTGACTCACAGACGAACACAATACAGAAGTCTGATGATGGCAGATGAGATTCTGCCAAAACGTTGCTACAACTTTAAAAGTACAACTACAATGACGTGGGAAAATACCCAAACAAAGCTGAATACCATACATATACCAATACCCATGAAAACTTAAGAAAACAGATATAGATGTACTGTATACAACTATAATTATATATAGTTTCAGAATAAGCATCTTAATCATATTTAATTCTAATGTCATATGAATTAAATAGAATTTAGATTTTGTTCTGATCTGGCTGAATTAGGAAAAGGCATTCTCAGCCCAATATTCTTGCTAGTTCATGCATTACACCAAGGCATCATATGGTTTCTTTGGTTTTGGTTTGCCAGGGTATATCAGAATATGGTTGGTTGTGAGCCCTGTTTTTATGGCTTAATGCAATGTGTCCTTGGTGATTGTGGCTTATTGAACAAGCTACAGATAAAACAATACTATGCTTTAGGCAATGTGAGAACTCAGCATGTATGAAATGATAGCATCCTGATTCTAGGCAGCAAAGTTGTCTTTTGTTTTGTTGAATAAATCCATAGAATTCCTCATATACCTGAAGGACGGGTTGTAAGCACACTGTGGTGGATGAGGGGAAGTTCAGGAGTTCCTCATTAACTTATGATTGGATGAAAATAAATGGTGAAACAAAAATGTATGGCTGTATTTCTTTCAACTGCTTGAAGGAAAACTTCAGTCTCAAAAGACGATTTCAAAATGCACCGAACAGTTATAACAACACAATATATTTCCTTTTGCTCCAAGATCCTTAAATGAAAACTTTTCTGGAGTTTCATTTTCACAGAGTCAGGGGCAGATCTTTTCCCTAACAACAACTTGCCTTGGATATTTTATCCATAGGGAAATGTAACTGACTCTCATCTTTCTGTCAGAGGATTTATGAAGATTACCTTAGTTAAGAGGTAAGGATAAGTTAAAAGGTAAGGATAGTTTTATTTAGTTTTATTTTTATATTCCTAGAACACAACTCTTAGCTGCATAGGTTGTAATTTCCAGTGTAAAAGGTACATTTCAAATTCAGTAAGGCTGAGATTCTTTTAAAATAACCTATATTATTCCATTTTAAAATAAAGCTCTTGAAGTATTCGTATTCATAGATGTCTTCTTTGGAAGAGATCAGTTTTATCCCATGAAGATAGTATTTAGTTGATGCAATGACTGATTACATGTCATGAAGTCGTCAATTCCCAGCAACCATATAGATAGATTTTCTCCACAATAATCTGTCCCTAACCTGGTCTTCCAAAGCAAACAATAATTGAATTTGCCCCTCTTAGCTGGTGATTATCCTCTTCTTTTTTCCACTTTTTTTCCAGCATTAGACCTTCTCCAGAGAGCTATGTCTTTGGATAATCTGTCTGAAGTAAAATAATCTGAGCCTAGTCATTCTTGCCATGAGTGAGGGCTCTAAGCTGATTTGTCTGATAATCCATTTGCTTGTTTTCTTGGCTGTCCACCATATTCTCCAACATCAAAGTTCAAGAATGTCAACTCTTTTCCTCTGCTGCTTCTTCACAGTTCAGCTTTCACTTCCATAGAGTGTCATAGGGTATACCGTGCCTTGGACCAGGGGTGGGATTCAACCAGCATTACTACAAGTTTGGTATTTGCTGTGTGTGCGTATATTACACCATTAACTGAGTTACCGGGACAGCTGATAAGCACTGCGCGTGGGTGCACAGCATTTCAAAAAGCACCTTTTTACTGCTTTTTCAACCTCAGCTGTGCTGCACAAAGCAGCTGAGGTTGAAAAATCAGGAAATAAAGGACAGAAAAGAGCCTAGGTGGGTGGCCAAACAGGAACAGACACAGAACGAGTTTGGTGTCTGCTGCTCTTCAGAGTTACCGGTTCTACAGAGCCAGGCAGAACCAGTAGCCACCCACCTTAGAAAGTTCTGATCTTTTAAGTATAGATATATCATAGCATTTGAATATTTTTTTAATGGAAAGCTTTGGGTATTTGAATCTTCCGGCCTGGATACACTTTTTTAACCACTGCTTCTGTGGGTGTAGCCTAATTTATGGGTTTGGCTTGGTGGTCATGTGACTGGTTGGTCATGGCTTGCTGATGAGGCATGGCTTGGTGGTCATGCGACTGGCTGGGCATGGCTTGTATGTAAATATTATAAATATTTATGTAAATATTGATTTTTTTTTTATAAAAAAGCAACTTTTACTCAAAATCAGGCAAAGCAGGCAGGCAGATTGAGTTGGTCACAGAATCACAGATTCATTCAGAGATCTATCTTTCTGCAATTGGCTACCTGAGTCTGTCACATAAAATTTGCTTGCAAGCAAACTCACAAAATTAACTCACCACATACCATGTATGTAAATATTGAATTTTTTTTTGTAAAAAAAGAGCAACTTTTACCCAAAATCAGGCAAAGCAGGCAGACAGATTGAATCGCTCACAAAATCACAAATTCATGTAGAGATCTGTGTTTCTGCCATTTGCTACCTGAGTCTGCACTGAATAATAAAAGCTTCAGGCACAGCTCTGCTTTTAGATTAGCTAGAAAACAAGAAATCCAACGATTTCCTGCTTTCTAACTAATCTAAATCTCCCAGCACAGCAGAACAGCTGATGGTTGGGGAAAAAAAAGAAAAGAAAAATAGCAACTTAGCCGGCAAGTTTGATGGCACTCGTGTCGGGTAAGTAGTGAGTGGGCATGGCATGGCAGGGCCAGCCAGTGGTGTGATTTGCCACTTCTCCGGCAGGTAGAATCCTACCCATGGTGAGAATGCATTTTGCATGCCGTGCAGACCAGGGGTCCCCAACCACCGGGCCCCGGACCGGTGCCGGTCCGTGGATCATTTTGTACCGGGCCGCAAAGAATGAATAATCGTGATTAAAATATATATAAAAATATGTTTTTGCTTCCAGGTGTCTTATTTTGAAAGACAACCACTTTCACCCTCACCTAACTTCTGCGCTAACTTCCGCACTAATTTCCATGCCTAACTTCGCGGATCACATTGCTAAAGCTAAGAAGCCCTTTACTATTGGGGAAGAATTGATTTTGCCAGTCCGTGAAAAAGTGTTTCTGCATGAAACTGGTCCCTGGTACAAAAAAGGTTGGGGATCACTGGTGTAGACCATTTCCTAAAAATCCCAGACAGCTGGCAAGCGTTGCTCGCAGGTGTGCAGCATTTGAAAATCCTCTTCTTTCCTGCTTTTTCAACCTCAACTGTGCCATGCAAAGTAGCTGAGGTTGAAAAAGCAGGAAATAAAGGATAGCCAAGAGCCCGGGCAAGTGGGTGGGCCAAACAGCAACATACACACAACCGATTCAGAGCTACCAGTTCTATAGAGCTGGACAGAACCAGTAGCATCCCACCCCTGGTACAGGCCAGATGCTTTCAAAGGGTTAGCCTTAAATTAACAATTGACATTTCTTAAGTGGACAAGAACTCTATACTCCTTTCCACAAACCATACCTGAAGAGTGGTCATTGGTTTTATAAACACAGATTTTCTTCAGCGTGGTATCAATATAAAGTTCAAAACTTCCTTTAAAACTAGTGCTAGGGAAACCTTCATTTTGTCATATGCATTAATTCAGTCGGCACGTTACAATGTTAAACTGAATGACATTATTACAAAGCTGTGCTAAGAAGTGTTGACAGGTCCATATGGTAATTTTACAATGTATAATGAACACAGACTCTTTTCTTGCAGAAATTTATAGTTCAAATCTATACCCAGGATATCCAGTTTTATTTCCAGAAACTTAAATTGACTTATTACGATGTAGTGAATGTATAAATTAGTTCCAGTAGTTAAACTGAAACATTTCCCTACAGACTCAATTAGACTCATTAATCTACTATGTAGACCTGTAAATGGTCCATTGTTCTTTCTCTCTTTCCCAAAATGTCAAAAACTATTTCCCCAAGTATAAAACATTTTTCTACAAAAATTATTTTAAACTGAAAGAATTATTTTTAAAAATTTCAAACTTCAGGCCCCACATTTAATTGCCATACTTTTTCTATTATAGAAAAAAAAGCTAATTTTATGTCACAATTGAGTGGGATCCTGGCTTGCTTTAATATTCTATTAAACTTGAGTGTTCCAGGGTTTTAAAAGGGACAATTTTTCCAATATGCTGTGATGAACAAATTAGCTGCCAAAGACACTTGCTGTTTTCAAAAATTGCAATATTGTGTATATTGTTAAGAGAGGTAGCATTGGAGAGATCAAAAAGATAACGTTAATAGCCAATCAGAATACAGATAGAATCCAAGCTTTTAAAAAAATGATTAGCACACAAATAAATATTTGTTCACTTTCAAGAAAAAGAGATATTTTGTAAAATTGGGGTTTTTTTCAAGTAATTTTATTAAGAATTATATTAAACAGATAAAACTTAGTAAAGAAACCTAAGAATATATTTTTAAAAAGACAGTGTGAAAAAAAGACATCCCTACATCAAAAAAAGTTAGTAAGGAAAAGAAACTTTCCCCTTCATCCCCAGCAAGCATATTCAATATTAACAATTTATCATTGCCTCTTAAGGTATTACAACCAGATACATCTTCATTTCACACCTTACTTTTTTCTATAAGCACATCTGTAAATCTATTGATCAGCAAAGGTCCAGTAAAAATTAACCAAAATCCCCAATGACATTAGCATATAATCCTCCTTTCCATTTATTCTAAATCATTCTTATCTAGCTCAACAACTAACATTACAAAACAATAATAAAATGGAAAGCTATTAAACATGACCATAAATAGTAACTCCACTTGTGTTTTCCATGAAGTTACTCCAATAAAACTCTTATATTTCAATTTAAAAGAACAGTCCACATTATTTGGGTACATTATTTGGTGTTTTTTTTTTTGCTTTTCAAAAAAATGATAATCAAATTCTACTTGAAAATCCAATATTTTTTATTTCTTTCTTGTAAGTTGTGATTTGTAGGTGCGTACATTTTTTAGCGTACATTTTGGTGGGCTTCAGAGGAACTTGTTCATTTTCTGTAACAACTTTCAGTCACAGTAAAGAATTAAAAGAATTTCACTCCCTATCAAAAGTACCAACCCCTGTGTTACACAGTTGGTGATCACGTTTAAAGCCCTTCATGGCATGGGTCAGAGGTGGTATTCAGCAGGTTCTGAGCAGTTCTGGAGAACCAGTAGCGGAAATTTCGAATAGTTCAGAGAACCAGCAAATCCCACCTCTGACTGGAGATTTTATAGTATCCTTCCCCTGCCACACCCACCAAGCCATGCCCACAGAACCGGTAGTAAGAAAATTTGAATCCCACCACAGGCTTAGGTCCAGGTTACTTGAAGGACACACTCATCCCACTAGGATTGGCCTGTACCACTCGGGCTGGCAGAGGGGGCATGCTGCGGATCCTGTCAGACCGATTATTATGGCTGGTAGGGTCCAGGAGGAAGGAAGGTCTTTTGTGCTGTTGCTCACCTTGATGCTCAACTCTAACCCTCCTAATTTAAACAATCTAATTCTTCCTGTGGCCACACTGATGTCAGCCCTTTGAAGCTGTTCAAGTCAGGAAACAGGTTCGTATGGACTATAGTTACAGAATCTTGAAATCCTGACTGCTTTCTCTATCTTCCTCTGGTTCCTAGGAAGCTAATGTAGGGTCAGACTAAATTTATTCTAATCCTTTATTCATTTTCCAGTCTTAAAACATGTGTGTAACTGCTACCACACACAGTAGTTTCTCCAAGGTCATCTCTGTGGCTGACTGTACTTGAGATAGATATAAATCAAAATCATGACTTAATAAAACTTGCACCTGTGTTTTTACGGTTACACCACATGTAAGGCTTGACTGGGATAGGAAGCATCAACATACTAGATCCCTAATGTCGCTCTGACTGATGTGATAAACCAGGAGCTCTCATGTGATCTGTTTTTTGCATCCCCATGGAGTGAGCTCCTTGGCTTTGTATTGTAGGACCTCAGGAAGTGGAGGATTGAGGACATATCTCACACAGGTTGTAAAATTGAATGGAGAACATATTACTCACGGGGTGGGATTCAGATTTTTTAACAACTGGTTCTGTGGGTGTGGCTCAGTTGGTGGGCCTGGCTTGTGACTCACTGGGCATGGCCAACTCAACATCACTCACATTGAGGCATACATCTCCTCGCCTGGCCTCGCCTGGCCTCTCATGACTGTGGGGGATGCTGCAACAGTCGTAAGTGTGAAAAATGGTCATAGGTCACTTTTTTCAGCGCCATTGTAACTTTGAATGGCCACACAAGCAAAGTACCAGCAAAGGAGGGGGGAAAAAAACTCCAGACAAGTTCCTGAGACAGGAAGTCTAGTCCTGCCAAGAACGTAATAAGGGTTGATGGAGAGGCAGTTTCTGTAAGCAACACCAGAATGTTTCCTTCCTGCTTTCCTTACAGGATTAGGCCAGTAATTTTTTCTAACAACTGGTTCTCCAAACTGCTTAGAATGTTAACAACCAGTTTTAGCGAATAGGTGAGAACTAGTAGAATCCCACCCCTGATTACTCACCTCGACAATGATATCATTGCCTTCTGTGGATTTCTATATGGTGGTGAAGATTTCTGCACTAAGGAAACCTAGATTCAACCCACTGTTTCCATGATAGCTCCTAGTGATTAGAAACCCTACACAATCATGAATTCATACATCATGTTTCCCAGAGGTGGTATTCAGCAGGTTCTGACCAGTTCTGGAGAACCGGTAGTGGAAATTTTGAGTCGGTTGGGGAACCAGCAAATATTGCCTCTGACTGGAGATTTTATAGTATCCTTCCCCTGCCACGCCCACCAAGCCACACCTACAGAACCAGTAGTAAAAAAATTTGAATCCCACCACTGATGTTCCCCCATGCAGATGTCCATGCCACTATACCATGTAGAAAATTATGTCCGTTCTTTATAAACTGCTAAAGATGGAATGGAAGTTACATACTGTGGATATAACAAGTGAATAGGACTGAATTTATGATTAATTGTATGTATTAGGATAGGGGTGAGCACTATGCAGCTCCAGATGCCTCTTTCACAACATGTTGTAGTTGTTCATCTGCAAATGCCCAAAAACTACAATATGGCTTCTTGCCATTTGATTATTGCCACAGATGAAAACAACAATTAAGAAGAAATGCTGCGGTAGTGTCACAGGAAAACCATAACAAAAATAAACCCACATAGTAAAGAGCATCATGAAGTACCTCTCCATCCAAATTAGTACAGGGCCTGGGAAAAGAACCAAGTTTTAAAGGGCTTTTTTAAGAAATAAGGCAAGTGTGGAGGCTACACATATCTCAGGGAAGATGTTGTTCCATAACAGGAACATGCCAGCTTTGTCATAATAGACAGGCATTATGGTCCCTCAAGTGACAAGCCCAGTGGTGGGATTCAATTTTTTTTTTTACTACCGGTTCTGTGGGTGTGGCTTGGCGGGCGTAGCAGGGGAAGGATACTGTAAAATATCCAGTCAGAGGTGGGATTTGCCAGTTCTCTTAGCTACTCAAAATTTCCACTGCCGGTTCTCCAGAACAGGTCAGAACCTGCTGAATACCACCTCTGGACTAGCCCCTTATTATGAAGGGCTTTCGAGGTGATAGTTTTGAAACTGCAACAGAAACCTACTGGTAACTAATCCAGCTGCTGAAGCAGATTTACTATGTTGGTATACCAAGGTTTCCCCTTAATTGCCTCAGCCACTGCATTCTAGACCAAATGGAGCCCCTGAGTGGTGTTTTCATACGCAGGTGTACATTTCAACCCGAAGCTGTCCGAGCCAGGGTTTTTCAATCTTGGCATCTTTCAGATTTGTGGACTTCTAGAATTCTCTAGCTTGGTGGCTGGGAAATTCTGGAAGTCCACACGCCTTAATGTTTTTCAATGTTGAAAATCTTTGATCTAAAAAATGCTGTCCGCAGACCGTGAGGGTCAAAACACTTCATTTTCACTTTAGGACTAGATTTCAAACCTACTAATTGTAGATAGTAATTGCTATGTTGCTTGCTTCTTCCTTTACCAAAGGTATCTTCCTGAACTTAAATGACTACTACATAGTTGCACACTGATTCATTTCATTAACTCACAATTTAGGAAATTTGAGGTTTAGAATATAGGTTGCTTTCCTCAGGAAATTATGCTGTGTAGCTGTGATTTGGGGAAATTTTTCCACCATTCTCTTTAGCCATTGTCTCACCCCTTTCTTTTGTTTAACAATGAAATTGGTGATCTTATATATACTTTCCTAAAAAAACCATTGACTGAAGAGGATCATGCAGGCAATTGTGCCATGTGTGATAAAGTTAATATATTCATTGAACAAGGATATGCCATTATATCTATACAAGACCTTACTGGTTTTATAATACTGTCTTGACAGTAACAATCAACTAATAGTAGTAGTAGCAATAGTTGAAGAAGTAATACTTCCCATTCATTTTTAATGGTACCAAAATAAAGTTCTAACACTGTAACATCACAGTGGGTTACATGCAAATAACATTTATTTATGTCTTGGCACAAGATAGTTAATCAATCCCCATGAAATCGAAAAACCTTTGAATTATAATCACACTAATTTCCAATGCGGATTATTATCAATAGCATGTATAACAAGATGGTAATAAAAACTACCTCAAATTGAGTCTGGCTGCTGCTGACTCTGTGTACATATTTCCATAATTTTATTGGCAACAATATAGAAATTAGAGCCCTGTATTTTATTGGTGACAATACAGTACAGAAACTAGAACCACTTTGTCTGCCATTACAAATACTAACCAGGACTGAACCTGCTTCATTTTAAAACTCAACTTGATGGTGCCATCTACTACAGACAACATGTTTTACATACAGCAAGTTATCATACCGATAATACCACTCCTTCCCAAAACAAGAAGGGTGTGACAATAGATGACAAAATCAAGATATAACAGCCCTTTGGTACCATGTTCTCCTCTAACTAGGTGTTCCCTGGCATTACTAGGTTTCAATCAGAGATGGTATTCAGCAGGTTCTGACCAGTTCTGGAGAACTGGTAGTGGAAATTTTGAGTCATTTGGAGAACCGGCAAATCCCACTTCTGACTGAAGATTTTACAGTGTCCTTCCCCTGCCATGCCCACCAAGCCATGCCCACAGAATCGGTAGTAAAAAGTTTGAATCTCACCACTGGTTTCAATATTTGTAATTCCTAGTCAGCCAGGTTGGGAGCAGAAGATTTATGGAAGCCAACTTTTAAATTATCTGGAAGTCATCAAACTGAGAACCAGCAAATTCGATGAAGATAGGGAGGTTTCAGGGTTTCAGTGGCAGACTATCAGAATGTACTATATGCCCTACAGTGGACTTTACCATAAAAGAAATAAATATTATGATTCGTGAAATAAATACTTAGTAATATCATCCAAGAGAAAGAGAATTATGGAGTTGAAAGAACAAAA
The DNA here is from genome assembly GCA_015471245.1 of Laticauda colubrina. Lineage (NCBI taxonomy): Eukaryota > Metazoa > Chordata > Lepidosauria > Squamata > Elapidae > Laticauda > Laticauda colubrina. Next base: position 6,911,108 of record BLBF01000011.1, on the reverse strand, counting down.
GAAAAATAATGATTGATTGAAAAGCCATACATTTTTTAAATTAGAAAATAAGATTTCCTAAGTTCTTTATGAACAAAATAGTATCTATCTATCTATCTATCTATCTATCTATCTATCTATCTATCTAT
>BLBF01000011.1:6882151-6896831 GCA_015471245.1 Laticauda colubrina | reverse complement strand
CATCCTGTCTTGCCACTCCACTGTTCCAGCTGGGGAGTTGCACCAGTGTCTCAGGAGGTTGCGCTGCTTCTTCCCTTCACATGAGACTCTGTTGGGGCCTTGTACATACTCAGTGTCTATCAGGTTTCGCCCTTGCCTCCATTCCCAAGTCTCCATGTCCCCATTGCCTTGCTGGAGGTCCACGAGCCTGTTCTGCAAGACTGGGTGCGCATGAAATTGCGCAGGATGCAGCAAGCTTCCACGATCCTCTTCACGGTCTCTGGGCGATGCTGCATGGTGATGAGAAGTACCTGGAACCTGTTGGCCAGGATGCCAAAGTCGTTCTCCACCACCCGCCTTGCCCTGGACAGCCTGTAGTTGAAGATCCTCTATTCACAGGTGAGGCATCTGGAAGTGTAGGGCTTCATGAGGTAGGTTCTGAGGGAGAAGGCGTCACCCCCCACGATGAAGTAGGGCACATCTTGCGTGTCATTGGGCAGGGGGTCTGGATCTGGAAAGCCCATGATGAGGTTGCCTTCCAGCCCCTCCTTGAGGTCACTGGCATTGTATACCTGGGCATCTGAACATGAGCCGCTGCCTGAAGCATCGATGTACATGAATTTGTGGTCAGCATCGACCATGGCGAAGAGGACGATGCTGAAGAAGCCCTTGTAGTTGAAATAAGTGGACCCTGACTTGGGTGGTGCTTTGCAGGCCACGTGCTTGCCATCTATGGCTCCAACGGTGTGTGGGAAGTTCCACCTCTGATACCACTGCTCTGCAACTTTCTTCCAGCCTTCTTCAGTGGAGGGGCACTGGAGGAGCTCCTCCAGGTATTCTTCGATGATGGCCTGCACCACTTCTCTGACCACAATGCTGATGGTGTTGTGTGGCACCCTTCAGCCATACTTCATGCTCCTGTAGGTGGTCCCTGAGGCCAGGTGGCGCAGAGTGAGTGCCACCTTGAGCCCAGGGTCCAGGCTGGGCCGGAGGTTGGTGCTCTGCTTGGTCAACCTGGGTCTCAGCCGCTGCACAACTTCATCAAACATGGCTGGAGGCATCCTCATGAAGTTCTGGAACACCCAAGAGTCTTCGTTCCTGAGCTCCACCATCAGCTTGTTATACAGTCCGTACTCTGCTCTTCTGGCGATCCATCTTCGGACCCAGACGCTTCTTGGCCGCCTCCTTTTCTTCCCGTAGTAGAGTTCACAGAGCCTGTAGATGGCTTCGCACTGTTGCAGAAGGATAGTGGCTGCCAAAAGGACTGTGTTACGATCCACGGTGGACATGACTGGATGCTGTGGAAGAGCAAGAGTCAGATGAAGGCAACAGCTAGGCTGCTGGTCTGAAAGTGAGATGCAGGTGAGTTGCTCCCCCTTTTTATAGGCAGTATAGGTGTCCCTTTGCATCCTCTAGGCATCCTCTAGACATCCTTAATATCCGAGATAGGTCCCCTCTGCGAACGTTTTTTCCATTTTAAACACTTTGTTTCCGTGTTGCATCCGTTCTGCATCCGTTCTGCGTCCGTTCCGCTTCCTCCCTGCGTCCGAGCAGATGCGAGTTGCGCAGATGTGCAGCGGATGCCTAGCAGATATAGCGGATGCGTAACGGATGCAGAACGGATGCATAGCGGATGCGTAGCGGATGCAGAATGGACGAATTGGATACATTTTCCGCGCAAAAGTTTTGAGCAGCTCAAAACTTTCTGAGTGGATGAAACGTCAATAAACGGATGCTGGACGGATAGAGAGGAAGCAAAACGGAGGCAGTGAGTACATCGCATTTTCCAACTGATAGCAAGCTTTTTTGTCCGTTTTACATCCTCTTTGCATCCGTTGGTGCAGTGTGACAGGGGCTTTAACCTCAGACTATGAATGTTTTTTTTTTAAGAATGACTGCCTGTCTTTGGACATGTGTATTAACTCCTAGATATAATTTCCCAAAAAGTGTGTTCCCTGGACTTTAGCAAGGTACCTACCTACAGGAGCTGAGTTAGGAACTGGTGGAAGGCAAAGATGAAATTGACAAAGGAGGACTTGTGTAAATATCTTTACAGTTCCTCCCTTGAAAACAATTCTCTTTGGGAGTTTTAACTTCTGTCAATGAGCCTGCAAGTTTGCATTTGAAGGCACCAGGGTGAGGTCTGATTCAGTGATGAGATTCAATTTTTTTTACTACCGGTTCTGTGGGCGTGGCTTGGTGGCGTGGCAGGGGAAGCATACTGCAAAATCTCCAGTCAGAGGGGGTATTTGCCAGTTCTCCGAACTACTCAAAATTTCCGCTACCGGTTCTCCAGAACTGCTCAGAACCTTCTGAATAACACCTCTGGTCTGATTCATAAAAAGAAATGGGAGGAGTGATTTTGGAGAAACACCTGACAGATGTTTCCCCAAAATAATAATCCTCATCATCTTTTCTCTCTCTCAAAAAAAAAAAAACAATGTCAAGAATCAATATTACAGTTAAGTTCCAGTTCAGAAGATTTATTACTCAAGCCTATGTACAAGAATCTGATCAACTAATGCTCAGCATTAAATTGGCATTAGATAAGAGTTTGTGGAATTCAAGTAGGGGCTGGACCTGGAGCATTTGTGAACATGTAATGATTCTAGGCTGAGCCCTCTCTTGACTCCACCCCCAGGCTCTGCCTGCTCTTCTTCTACAGTCAGGATGCTATGCAGAGAAAGGATTCAGGTGGAAGTTGCATTGCTTACCTTCATTAAAAGAGAGGGGGGGGTGGAGGGAAGGAGGGAGAGAGAGAGAGAAAGAGAGAGAGAGAGAGAGAGAGTTATTCTTCATGTCACTGTGAGGATCTTAAGGCCCGGTCCCACTGGCCAACGGACACAAAACGTATGCATAAAGAACACAGTGGATGAGCAAAATTTCAGGGGTGGCTCCATCCATTGTCATCTGCTCCAAAAAGTGGTGAAAATTTGCATGAACAGAACGGAAAAGTACGGACGTGGGTAGTATGTAGCGGGGATGTTAAATGGATGTTCATAGGAAGCCTAGCGGATGAAAGTGGATGGAAGCGGATGACACCTCCAAAGGGGTTCCGGGGGAGAATTTCGAAGTGGATGCATAGCGGAAGGGGTGGATGCATAGCGGATGAAGCGGATGCATCACGGAAGCCTATAGGAAACAAAGGGGATGTCGCGCGGATGTATATTGGATGCAAAGCGTTCACTGCGCATGCGGGGAGTATGAATTGCATCAGCTCTGCGGATATAAAAGGATGCAGCACGCACGCAGTCAGCATACAGGGGAAAGTTGTGCTGCCACATACATCTTGCAGGAATACCATGGTTCGCCAGTCAGGCAAGAAGAGGAAGTCTGTGCCTACTTGTTCAAGCCCTGGCAAGGTGAAGAAGGCCAGAAGCAGCATCCCACCCCCTGGCACTGACTCTGAAGCTGCTGCTGCTGTGGTGGTAGACCAGCCCCAAGGCCCTCAAGCCTCTCAAAGCCCTGCTGCTGAAGGCCCTGCTGCTCAAGCCCCTGAAGGCCCTGTTGAAGCCCCTGCCAGAGGGAGGAAGAGGCAAGGGAAGGAGAAGGGGGAGAGGAAACAGTACACCGTTTCCGAGGAGCATGAGGATGAGGTGCTGGAATGGCTGAGGGAGAACGAGTACCTCTGGAGAAAGGGCCACAGACTGTATCGGGACACCAAGAAGAAGCAGGCAGCTTAGAGAGACAAGGCAGAGACCCTGGTGTACACTGCAGAAATACTCCTTGGATGGTGGAAGCACATGCACACCTGGTATGGCGGGCTACGCCTCAAGAAATCCGGGCAGACCACTGTCAAGCTCACTGACCAGGAGATGTACATCATGGCCAAGTGCAGTTTCCTGGAAGGTGAGATCCACCACCGAGGAGCAGCCCCTCTGAGACCCCTCTCCCTCAGACAGCCCACAGACAGACAGCCCTCTTCAAGCCAGGAGCCAGCTACCCTGTCCAGGCAGGTGTCTTCAGATGGCCCCACAGCAGAGACCCCCCCCAACAGCTGCACTCCCCATGCCGGCAGACTTGGAGGATCCCGTGGAGGATGACGTCCTGCTGTCACAAATGGAGGAAGAAGCAGCAGCCACCAGAGGCCAAACCGCCCTCACCCCCAGCTCCAGAGGATGCAGGCAGTGAGGCAGACTGGAGGGCCAAGACCACAGTGTGCTGTTGGAGATCAGGGACACAATGAAGACCAGCACAGAACTTCTCTCTCAGCTGGTCCACTTGGACAGAGCATCCTCGGGCTGGAACACCTTCATCACCTATGTGAGCTGGACCCTGAGGGACCTGCCTGAGGCCCAGTACCAGGTGATGAAGCAGAAGATCACAGAACTTCTGCACAACCCTCAAGGCCCAGCTGAAGCTGCTCCTACCCAGTCCAGGTCTGCTCCTCCACCCCAGGCAATGTCACAGCCCTTCCACGGCTTTCAACAGCCCCTCACCTACCAAGGTTATGACTACTAGGACTTCCCACAGCAGAAGCAGTACTTCCCAGTCCAGGCCCAGGTTCATCGGACGCCACCAATGCCACTCCTCACCCAGCTGCAGACCAGACAGCCCCACTACACTCCTCCTTCCTCCGCCCCACAGCCATGCCTGTCAACGGACAATCTGTCATCAGTATTGGGCCTGACATCTCAAGTCCTTGATGAAGGGCCTCTCAACCTCACGGAACTGAGTCATCTCTCAGATAGCTTCCTGGACACACCACCACCTGTTGTACCCTCGGGGCCAAGCACCCCAATGGTGCCTCAGACCAGCACTCAAGCCACAGCCACCTCCACAGTCCCTGCCCGCTTAACAGCTGAGACCATGGACATGACTCAGAGTGACTGAGAATAGTGTCAGAGACTGAGTTGTTTACTTGTTAAGTTTATCTTTGCTTAAGACACTTTACTTGGTTCATTTTGCCTATTTAATACAGTCATAAAGTTTACCTAAGAAAGTTTATCTTTGCTTAAGAGACTTAATACAGTTAACTTGATTCATTTTGCTTATTTAATAAAGTCATAAAGTTTACCTAAGAAAGTTAATAAAGGTTATCTTTGCTTCACACACTTAATACAGTTTACTTGGTTCATTTTGCTTATTTAAAAAAGTTATAAAGTTTACCTAAGAAAGTTAATAAAGTTTATCTTTAAGACACTTAGTTTACTTGGTTCATTTTTTTTGCTTAATAAACTGTTGGTGAAAACTTTGAAAAAATGGTTAAGCCTTTTCATACTTGTGGGATAGATAAGGATAGTTGTGGGATAGATGCACTCCAGTGCACCCATAGTGGGACTGTATGGTCCACCATCCCAGCGATCCAGATGATTTCCTCCCCCTTTTTATAGAAAATATCGGTTGTCCGCTAGGTGTCCTTCTACATACTGCAGACTCCTAAATATATGAGATACATCCCATATACAAACATATTGTCCATTTTGAATACTTTATATATGAGATGTATACGCTTACATCCTTTCTATTTCCATGCTACTAACGCTGTGTAGACATTCCGTGTACCTTTTGTTTCCTCCCTCTTTCCGTTTTCAGCTACAGCGGATGTGAGTTGAGGGGATGGCCAGAGGATGCAGAGAGGATACAGCAGACGTTTAACGGATGATAATGGACATAGAACATTTGTTGCCCGTATATGTCGCGGTTGTACATCGTACGCAGCGGAAAGTTCATCTGTTCACAAAGTTTTGTGCAGCTTAAAACTTCTTGCATGGATGAAATTGCAGTGGACAGATGCTCGACGGATAGAGCGTATGAAACACGTATGCAGTGAGTACACAACGGATGCATAGCGTTTTCCAATGGATGGCAAGCTTTTTTTAACATTTTACATCCTCTTTGCATCCATAAGTGCAGTGGGACCAGGCCTTTACTCTCAGCTATAATTTCTCGGTAGCACTTCACATATCCATGCAGGCAATAAGAGTTTCTGTACTTACTGCTGTCAGATACTAAGATTATGTGTGATTACCTGTGATAATATAGCCCCTTATATCACATCTAGTGTCTCAAAATCATTGGGCCCCTTATTAGCAAACTTTCACCTCTATTACTGTCAATGATTGCAGATCAGCTATTCAAGATTACAAGAATTACAAGAATGTAATGATCTTACAAAATTTTATGAATGTTGCAATTTTAACTGTAGCAGTGCTATGGGGAACCAGTAGATTTGCTCTATTACCAACTAAACCTAGATTATTGTTGTTGTTATGATATCCAGTCATGTTTTCATTCATTGACCACTTTGTAACCAGTTCCTCCATCAATCTTTGTGTGGAAATTTGCTATCCACCATAGTATAGCAGTTTGTCAGTTCGAGTCTCACCAGGCTCAAGGTTGACTCAGTCTTCCATGGTCAGTAAAATGAGGACTTAGGCTGTTGGGGGCAATGGCTGACCATTTAGAGAGGGATGCAAAGCACTGTGAAGTGATATACAAGTCTAAGTGCTATTGTCATATTGTAGCTTGGCAAGATATTCATACTTAAGATGTTTTTCAGTTAAAACTTAAAGAGTGCAGAGGGGAAAATCTGGGTCTCCAATAGGCTGCTGCATAAGACGGGAAACTGTATGTTGTGGAATGTAAAGTTAGGGGATTATGAATCAATTGCCTAGCTGGAAGCTACTCTAGGCTTCTTTCAATCAAACCCAGGTTGGTACCTTGAGACAAAGTGCCAAATTGGTAATGCAGCCTAAGTATTTTGTTGGCTTCCAGTGACTTTTTCCTCTCTGGGAATGGGAGGAAAGACCCCCAAACCGCAATCCTACTCTCCTATCTCTTGCAGAAGTGCTGATTCTATCTCACCATGAAGCATGATTTAACCTAATCCAAAGGAAATGCTTTTCAGGTTTGGGAGGGAGGAGGGTTTGTTCATAGTTCTGAGACTGAAGAGGGGAAATTATGGACCCCACAGAAATGGGAAATGGATCGTCCCAAGCAAGTGATCCTGGTGCTAAGAGATTAATCCCTTTTGGAGGGCAGGGAGAAGTAAAGAGTTCCTCATTAGTACACCATCCCTGTCTCTTCCTGAAGGGGACATGAATTGGATGCAGCTGGTTCAAAACCTACTTAGGAACACAATAGTTTTGTCCTAGACTATGAACAAGAGATATGTATGTAAGTTAATGCCCCTTGCCAGTTTAAACTCTTCCTTTAAAGGAGGAAGAAGACATTAAAAACATTTGTTTATGTTTGAAAGAATTAACTATCAATAAAGGAGAATATTTGTAGCTCAGGGTTGAAATGAGGGGTCCTTGAGCTTGCTTGTTTACTTGCAAACATTTCATTACCCTAACTAGATATCAGTGCAAGAATTACTTATCTTTAAGTATTAGAGAAGTAGTACAAGAAAAAGACAAAGTTCAGAGGGAAAAGCAAAGGAAAGTGGAAAGGAAAAAAGATGACATTGTTTCTGTTGTAATTATTGACTGAACTGGATATTGGCCCAATGTTCACAAAAACAGGCCAACTGTTAGAAATGTTCCCAGACAGTGATCAATGATCAAAAAGCAGAAGGGCCTTAGGAGAATCACAAAATGCACATTTAAGTGGGTTTTTCTAGGCAAAGATAATCCTGTATCTTTACCAAGGAAAAGTGTGTGAGCATTATAGAGAAAGCAGCACATGCTCTGAACTGGGCAATGGAAAGTCTAAAAATTTATCTGGGGTCATGAATTTTCAGTAATCACAGACCACTAACCATCAGACCATAGGCACTAATAGAAGATTTACACGCTCTTACTTGACCTTGCTGGCATACAAATTTGTTACATAGTACCAGGCAGAAAAGCAATTGCCAAAATTAGCAATTACCAAATTGCAGATTTTATGGCATTGATACAGAGATATCTACAATATCTGTAAAAGAGCCACTATTGACACATGGGAAATTCCTGGGGAAGAAAGTAGGAGGATAAATGGCTTGTAAAACTGGACACATCCTGGAGAGTCCTGGTTTATTTAACAATAGTTTGTTGAAAAAGCCACTATAGGCCAGGTCTTTATATTAGATAATCCAAGTTATGGCTTAGAGTACAAGGTGTGAAATATGTCACTGGGTTCAGTGGTACTTCTTCTCAGATAAAATGCATTCAATTGCTGTCTTAGAAGAAAGATAAATATCAGATAATATGTATAAATATACAGATAAACCTCAACATATTTTACTTTAAAAAAAAGTGCTTACTACTTAGATTCGAAGTTTGGACAATCAACCCAACAGGTCACATGATCGTATTTTGGGTGCCCAGAACTCGGCTTGCATTTATGGCCATTTGGAGTGTCTTGTGGTCATGTGATCATGATTTACGACTTTTCTGCAGGAAATCGATGCTTTCTTGCAGACAACAGGATCACTTGTCAATGGATTCCCTTAACAATCATAATTAAAAATGTCCTAATTCTAGGCTCAATTAGGGTCGCAAATCTAGGAATACCAACTAGAGAAGGGACCTAGTTTTTTTTCTAAAGGTCTTTTTTAAAATAGTTTATTGTAAAGCCTTTTGTTACCCTAGAAAACATCAGAGATAAGTGTTAATGTGGCTAGAAAGGAAAGAGTCTCTGTCATAGCAGGGACACAGCTGACTTTGCTTGAACATGAAAAAGATGAGTCACCTAGTAGAGTTGGCTGTAATATCAGTATCAAATGGGTATTAAACTCCATGACAACCCTATTAAGAGTAGGATGTCAAAGGAACTTTCACTCGGCAACGTAAAAGCATCATTTCCTGCCCATGCATTGTCTGTGTTCGACTAATAATGACATTCATTTCCATCCTATCTACTGTATTACGTTCACCTTTTTCGTTAAAAGGTGTTAATTTTTTTTGTTAAAATAACCCTGACGGTTATTTAGGCCTACATTTATATCCCTTATTTAAGCAAGTGTCTTTGCACTAAACTGTACTGGCAAGGACTTAAAGATGATTGGGTTACATGTTTACATAAAATACAAAACTGTCAATAGGTTATGTTTTGGATTTGTCTTTGGAGATTCTCAGTCATCCAGGCCATGGTTGTCCCAAAGGTGCTTTTTTTCAAGAGGCAATTGGACTTTCTGGTTTTTCTTTGAAGACATTTCTCTTATCATCCAAGAAGCTTCTTCGGCTCTGACTGGAAGGATGGGGAATGGAAGGATTTATACTTCAGTATAATATCAGTATAAATCCTTCTATTTCCCACTATCCAGTCAGAGTCAAAGAAGCTTCTTGCGTGAGAAGCAAAACGTCTTCAAAGAAAAACCAGAAAATCCAGTTGCCTCTTGAAAAAAAGCACCTTTGGGATATGCTTTGGATTATTTCCCTTGCTTATTAACACAATTGGGGGCGGGAGGAGGGGTTGTTTATATCTTCCCATCTGAATAACGAGAGAGCAAGCAATACAGAAAAGCCATCCCAAAAACTCTGAAGATCTGGCGATTCCTCTGAGCACTGGGACAAGAGGCTATAGGGTTTAGCACCTGGTTTTTGTTGTTTCTAATGTGCTTAGTTTTATAGTTAGTTATGGTTTTAATGTTTTTTATTTTTGATTGGTAGTTGCTCAGAGTTGGTTATGGCATGTGCATGTGTGTGTGCCAGAGAGGAAGAGAGGGAGGGAAGGAAGGAGAGAGAGAAAGAGAAAATACACATGATATGGGAAGCACCAATGAATCTGTCTTTTCTGCACATAAAGAGGGGTACCGTCTGATAGTTTTAATTATATTGCTGCTGAAGACACAATATTTCACTTTGCTTCCTGGACAGTTGTAAAGTGTTGAAAATGTAGATGACTAAAAAGATTACCTGAACCTTCTCTGCGAAACTCACTATTGAAATGATAATTTGTTGTCAATGGTAGTTAGTAAATGAAATCAGGACATTGTTTGATTGTAAAATCAACTGTTATTATGTCCATAGTTTATAATTGCACAATTTATTTTATTAAATGAGTTAACCACTTTATCTGAGGCAGAAATTAACCTAACAGGAAAATGTTTTCAGTCTATTGTTTTCCTGAATGGATGAAAAATTAAACTCATGTTTGATTCTTACTGAAATCAACAGAAGTTAAAGCTGCATGATGTTTAGTAAGCTTTATATCTGATCATGGAAGTTAAAAGGGTTTATATGGTAAGGCAAGTAGTTTCTTGGGAATTGCCTAGATCCAACCAGATCAATTTTAGCAAATGCCTAACAGATACAAGTCATTTATTTGCTTCAATGATATAACTAACCTTTTAAATTTGTGTATGGGATTCTCAAGAACCAAAAAGAGGCAAAGAGGTTTGGCTGATAGAAACAGAGAATTACTTGTCAACCCAATCTCTTGTCATCTCAACACTAAGCTACAGTGTTTGAAATTTGAGTTAGTGTTGTGATTATAAATTGAATCATACCAAGTTCAAGCCAAAAATTCAGCCCTTGTAAAACCAGCTAACAAATGGGAGCAAACACTGAGGGGAAAAATAGTTAACTAGAATTGTCAGCTATTTAAAATGCATCATTCTTACTAAACCAAAGAAACTGCAAATTCCCAATACAGGGGCTCTTTCTCATACTGGCCTTCGATAACATTACTAGAAAGCTTCATTCTTGTGGGAATGAATGCATGAAAACGAATTTTGCATAACAATGACAAAATCATAATTCTGAAAAGAGCTTGCTTAGTTTGAATAATATACTCAGGTGGAGTCTTTGATACAGTTATCTTTGAGGAGTCTGTTTGATAATATCTCTGACAAGATAGAAAAAAAAAGTAAGAGTTCCATTAAGGACTCCAAGATAGAGACAAGATCCCATCACAGTTTTTCAGGCTTGTGTTTGTTTTAGATAAAGGTCACAGACAAAGGCCTTTTAAGTCTTCTTGATATTAGAAAAATGAAAATGGGAGTTTAACTTGAAGGGCCTATGGGAAGATAATTTTTAACAATACATATTTAGAGTATTACAAAGGGCTTTCCCCATAAATCATAGAAACACTGGATGAGCCTAATATTTCCCAACCTTACAAAGTCCCAGGATGTCCTAGCCAGCATGGTGTTGTGGTGATTTCTAGAAGTCCTCATAACCAAAAATTGCCAAGGAAAGAGGAGAAACCAGGGGTGGGAGTCTACCGGTTTGAACCGGTTCAACAGAACCGGTTGTTAAAGTTACAGCTTGTTCGCTAAACTGCTCTTTCAACTGAGCAGCTGGCCCTGCCCCTCCTCTCCCTGGAGTCCCCACATGGCCCATTTTTGATGGAGGTAAGTGCAGGGTCCTTGCAAAGGCTCTGGGAGGGGGAAAAACAGGACTTCTGGAACTCTGGAAACGGGTCCATTTCCAGCTTCCGGAGGACCTCCAGAGGCGGGGGAAGGCTGTTTTCGCCCTCCCAGAGGTCAAGGGGAGGCCTCTGGACCCTTGGAAAGGCGAAATGCACTCCCTGGGCTCTGGAGGCCCACCAGAAGCTGGAAAATGGACATTCCAGTAGGCCCTGTCCACTATGGCCCTATCCACCCAGCTACAGGGCAGCAAACCTTTGAATCCCATTCCTGGGAAAAACCCTGATTAGACCTACACATAAATGCTGTCCCTATAACAGAGGAAATTTCCCTTTACAACATTAGATAATTGATCCATCTAGTTCCGTTTACTTTGAGAGATTGGCAGAACAGAAAGGAACAGAATAACAGAGTTGGAAGGGACTTTGGAGGTCTTCTATTCCAACTTCTTGCTCAAGCAGGATACCCTATACCTTTCCAGACAAGCGGCTGTCCAATCTCTTCTTAAAAGCCATCGATGGAGCTCCCACAAGCTGTCCCACTGGTTAGTTGTTCAGAAATTTCTCCTTAGTTCCACGTTGGTTCTCTCCTTAATTAGTATCCATCTATTGGAAAATAGGTTGACATCCTTGTGGCAGTCCCTCAAATATTGGAAGAGTTAGCAAGGCTGAAGACCTTCTTCATGTGGATTGCTATCAAATGGATAGCCTTTTCATGGCTAGGACAAGATGCATCACATCAATATTTTCTCTCTTTCCATGGAAGTCCAGCAGAGGGGCAAGGAATGGCAAACAATGGCACATATCTGATGATGTAAAATGATGTCCTTGCACAAGTACATAAAGATAGCATTTGCATGATTGCAAGCATGTTGTCATTGTGGTGTTGCTGCTTTGTTACAGATGCAACTTGTTCCTGGGTAATGCAGTTTTTAACTGAAGAACTATCTATTGTACACCCGGTCCAGCACCCATTTTCTCACTTTCGAGCCTTCCCAACAAAAAATTATGCCAGAATTCACCCCCAAACTGAAATAGCTTTGTGTATTTAAGTTTTTTTAGAAATTATATCTCAGTTGAAAAAATGGAAGATTCTGTTCCCCAGTTTTCAAACCATTTGATTCCATATTGCAATTATACATTGTTTTTAAAAAATCTGCCTACATGTTATTTACTCAAATCCTCTTCTCATACATATTTCTAAATGGCTGTTTATTGATGTGGTTTTTATTCTTGTCTCTCTGCCACTGGGCTCTTCTATTTGTGATGCTGTTTATCAAGAAACACCATGTGAAAGTTAATAATAACATAATTTAGAGCAATAATTACATTTTTATTCAATAGCTTTGGGAAAACACTGAGTTGAATAATGAGATAAAAATGAGTGCCTTCGTTCTAACAGGACATTAATCAACATATTAACTGTGTAGGCAAACTGATTTGAGGCTGTTATGGCTTAATTTGTCTCAAAATCATTATTTTTAATGTATTACATAATGCTCTTTAAAATATGTGCTGAAGTGATTCTATGTATGCATTAGTTTTCAGCAGAATAGATTCTACTCTTTATTCTCCCATGAGTGATAGCTTTTTACAATATGCAGTATGAAATCGATATTCTTGAAACTCTGGCATTTCAGAGTCAGGTGAAAATAAAGCCAAATTAATCCTAAAATACATTTCTCTAAATGTTGGTTCAACTTTGTAGGCCACTTGGGCTTTGCTGCAAATGCTCAGTTTTGGCCTCAAGTTGTTGGTTGAGTGAAGTGGTCTTTGACGAAATTACAAAATGTACCTTGAATCCTCCTTAAATTTTCCAGTCATTGTCTTTGTAATAGGGCAATTTCATTCATCGTTGTAATTACAATATCTGTAATTTCTAATTACAAATCTTCCCAACAATAATAAGCAAGAAGACAAAATAAGGTTCTGTTATAACATTCAACGTTATGAAACAGGCACAGAGTCTAAGTTTCTGTATATATTGGATTTGTTTAAGCACAAACAGATCTAGCTCTGTTTCGTTCCACTGCAGAGCACCCCAAATTATTGAAAAACCTGACAGAAAGGAACAGCTACCCAGAACATATGGGTAGCCAGAACCAAACAGGGCCCATATTCCATCTTGTTGTTTTTCCAATGGGTCGAGGTGGCAAGGTTTCCAAAATTCCCAACCATCGCTCTAGTTTGGCAGTTTGATAGTTGTGGCCCACTACATCTATCTGGAGAGTACCAGTTGGATAAACCTAAAGGAGAGAAAGTTATGAACAGCCAGTTAAGATGGTTGTGCCATTGTAAACTATTCTTCCCTACAACTATGTCTAAAGGCATGCTTCTCGTGGAGGTACCAACTCTGTTTTGATTCTATTTTGCACAGTTTGAAGATTCACAGATCCCAGAAGACCAGGTGATAGTTTTTCAAGATCAGCAACAGCCTGTATTATTTCTTCTTCTTTTTTTCATTTTTTTTGAAAATTTTATTTGGGTTTTCACAAAAACAAAATACAAATAAAACATATTTTTGAAAATAGCATCGTCCCAGGTTATCACTTCTTCATACAGACACCAAACTCAATTTCATGCTCATTTTTATATTCTTTTCCATATCTTATTACCATTTTATATTTTCTGCATAGTTTTTCCCCTCTTTTAATTTTCTCAACTTTATTTTAATTATCTCATCTCAATTCAAATCATTATATTTATACTTTTGTCTGTCCTGTTTCAATTTCATATCTTTTCTTATTAAACAATTTTTTCCCTGTAGTTACCAATTGGAGTATGACACTTTTATATCTTTTAATTTTATCCGTTCAAAGTCTTATTTAAGCTTCAATTATACCTTTAAGATTATAGCATTCAATATAATACATAACTTCCAGTCAAATTCTGCTGGGTACATTCTTAAAATACGCACTATATTCTTAAAAAGAAATATATATATATATATATATATATATATATATATATATATGTTTTCTTAGGCTTTCGCGGGTACTTACATGTGTGCTGTTTAGCTTCCTTCGGGTATTATCCCACGTCATTGTAGTTCTGTTGGAGTTGTAGTCTGTTTTCAAAACAGACAAAAAAATAGCAGCCATCCTGAGGAACCCCAAAGACAAAATTGACCTGGAAAACCAAGGCATATACGAAATTCCCTGTATATCATGGCCGGCCACATACATTGGACAGACCAAGAGAAGAATAAGTATCCGCCTAGATGAACACAAAAATGCAGTAAAAAAGCTGGAACACACCTCCTCACTCGTCCAACACATGAAAACCACAGGTCACAACATCAACTTCAATGGCACTAAAACCCTAGCCACTATAGAAAACCCCAACCACAGAATCATTAGAGAAGCCATAGAGATTGAAAAAAGACCTGACAGCATGAATAGAAGAGATGATTCCACCAGACTGTCAATCATTTGGAAGCCTGCACTCTCAAATAGAAAGATCTCCT
>BLBF01000011.1:6864011-6877151 GCA_015471245.1 Laticauda colubrina | reverse complement strand
CATTAAAATCTTAACATCTTTAACATTTCTTTTCAATTAAATATCATACTTTCTTGGGAACACTTATAAACTTTCCATAGTTAATTCTTTTTTTTCCATATTTCTCACTTATATTTTTATAAATCATTACTAATTATTAAAAATGTTCCCATTTAATTCTCTCATCATTTTAATTCATTTATTTATTACCAAACATTCAACTACCTTATAGAAAATATTTATCCATCATTTTAATCATATTTTCTAAAATTATTTCTGTTTGTAATATAACAATGCTATTTTATGTACCTTTGCAGAATCCCTTTTGCAATTAAATTTTCACCCATTATCTCTAAACAAGCTTATGGTTACAATCCTTATATCTTTTCCCTGTTTCTTCATTTCTTGTTTCTGTCTTTTACAGCTTCTTTTCCTTGCCTTCTTCCCCCTCTTCTTCTCCCTCCCCTTTTTACCCCCTCGTTTCTCTACTTCTAACTCTCTCATCTGTAATCCCCTCTTCTGTTGCTTTCTAATATGATACTTATCTTTCAAATTATTCTTCTTCTTTTGGTTGTTTTTTCTTGTCTTAAACCTTTCACTCTCTTTCCCCTCTTTTCTCCCCCCCCCCACTTAAAATTATTTGATCATGAAAGATGGCTTCTTCTTTGTCCCAATCTTCTTGTTCTGCAAGCATTTCTTGTTGTTTCTCATAGTTCCAGATCTCCATTTCTAAGAATTGAAATACGAAGCCAAAAGAACCTCTCCTTTCTTGTGCATCTTCTTTCCATTTTTTAAGTTCCATTTTCAGTTCTAGGAGTGATACTATTTTAAAAACTTTTAAACAATCACCCGGTGAATTTTAGTCATCCAGATGCAAAAAACAAAAATCACCAAGTAATCCAAATAATCCAAGGCTGTTTCTTCTTGCTTCTTTTTTACACTTTCTCTTCCTGGGGTTCTATTATTTCGTTACCAAGTTTCAATTAAAATGTATCCTTGAAGAATCTTGTTAAAATTTCAATGTAAGTTCCTTTTAGTTACAGTTCCATTCCTTAGTTCCAGGCAATCTCCTCCATTTTTCCAGATCCTGCCCTTTTATTCTTTTTTTTTCCTCCTTTCCTGCTTTTTAAAAACTTTTTGACTTTTATTTTCAGCTTAGATGCCTATTAATGTCAAAGTGGATTTTTTTCAATTTCTTGCTTAAGTCTCTTAGCTGTCAGTATGAGGAAGGGAAGGAAGAAAAAAACCTAATCCTTTCCCTTCTCTCTCTCCTTCATAGCTTCAAAATCTTCTTTGGGAACAATGTTATTAAATTTAAATTCCAGGATACCTTATTTGTTGCTTTTGCTGTTTGACCCGGTCAACCAAAACTTTCTCTTCTTATCTTCCTCCTGCACATTCTTTTCCGGTAAAGTTCTTCTTTGTGGTGGCCATTTCTGACCACTGCTACAACCGCCTTTGGGAAAGGGAGTAATGACCAGCTGGGGAGGAGAGATGCGGCTCTCCTCAACCCTGCAGGCAGTCTCCCCCTTCTTCACCACCTCTATGGGGTGGCTTAATCCCGAAACCAGCCGGCTTGAGGCGCTCCAGCGGCGAGCACGGATCGAAGCCTCGTCGAGACAAGGTTTCGGTCTGTCACCGAAGAAGCTCAAACTGGAAGTTGCCTGTATTATTTCTTCTGACGACTGAGAAGAGGTCAATTGTTGTAATGTTTTTCTAACATGAAGTAAAGAGAATTGTGAATTCATAATACCATAATATAGCTGTAAAAGGCTTATAGCTGTAAATGTTTCCCTTGTCCAGTTGTGTCTGACTCTAGGAGTCAGTGCTCATCTCCATTTCCTGGCTGAGGGGGCCAACATTGTCTGAAGTTGCTTCTGTGATCATGTGGCCAACACGATTGTATGCCAAGGCACACAGAATGCTGTTACCAAAGTGGTATCTATTTATCTACTCGCGTTTGCATGCTTTTGAACTGCTAGGTTGGCAGGAGCCGGGGCAGGAACAAAAACTCACCCTACCACACAGTGCTTGGTCTCAAATTGTTGAATGTCTGGTCGACAAACCCAACATCTTAACCACTCAGCTACTGCACCAGAGGTGGCATTCAGCAGGTTCTGATCAGTTCTGGAGAACCGCTAGCAGAAATTTTGAGTAGTTTGGAGAACCAGCAAATACCACCTCTGACTGATATTACAGTCTCCTTTCCCTGCCATACCCACCAAGCCACACCCACAGAACCGCTAGTAAAAAATATTGAATCCCACCACTGTACTGTAGCCCTTTTAAAATAGCTGTAACCAGATGCAATCATAATTACTTCCAGATAACTATGCTTCTAATCAGAACCTTTAGCAGCTCATAAATTGGTGCTTGTCACTTCACTATATCCATAACCAGTTCTGGCTCACTAAAAGATGAATTCCTTACATACTGAGTCATATGGGGCCATTTTGAATGTATGTGGTGAAACATAGAGCAGCTAGGTGGTTAGGAACTCATTCAAGTCTGACCGAAAACATTTTTTCAGGATCTCAGAATCAGTTTAGCTTTTCTTCTTGGGATTTTCTGCATGCAAGTGGTGCACCTGATCTATGGCTCTTTGGTTGAATTATGCATTCATTTGACTGTTTGCCAGATAAGCAACACAAAGGAAATTGTACTCAGGGCAATTCCTGATAAGTTGTTGCGATGCTCCAAAATCAGTCCTGGACTTATATGAATTCTAGGGCTGCTAGGATCACTCTAACAAACCATGAGAATGGATGGTATATAAATTCACCTTCTTTTAAACAATACCATAATATGGGATATAAATGGACAACCTTCTAGCCTGTATTGGATAATATTTGCCACTTTACTGGTTATGAATGCCACTCTCTTTTGTGAAATTTACTTTCAGGTACAGTAAATCAAAGCTTGTGAAACCTCTTTTGATCTGGTCTTTAATCTGAAAATATTACAGATTTAGAGGAGTGGGGGAGAGGAAGAAGTAGGGCAGTTCAAAGCCTTAAAAAGAGGTTTTTTTTTTTACAATGTGTGCGCTTCAGTTAAAGCAGCCACATCTCTGGCAAAACTCCTAGGTCTGTTTCAGAAACTGTGTCTGGCCGTCTATGCATTTCAGTCAAATGAAGTAACTGTGCATCAGTCCACCTAAAAAGATACTCAACAGCAGCTTCTGAAGCAGCCCTAAAACCTCACAAAAGAGGCAGATGCTTTAATCACTTGGGAAAGTGTGTGTCCTGCTTGTTCCCACACATTGCGACACATGTTTGGCATGCCTTGCTGCACCGTTAAGAAGCCTCTCAATGACCAATGTAGATATTGGATGTCTGGATTGGTGGATATGAAACTGTAACTCATAGGAGTGTACACAAACTTCTACTTTCCAAAAAAACTCCCACTGGTGAGAAATAAATCAAGTCTCTCAAAGGGGCAGGTTTGGTTGGAATTGAGCATCTACTGCATATCATTTACATATTATTGGCTAGAGCAGTTGACGTTTTGTGCCAGCTGTGCACAATAAACAATGGAGATGTTCCCACTTATAGCAAAGATGCCATAACCTTTCTCATCTCGCTGCTCTTGGGCAGGGCACTTCTGTGCCTACAGAGTTGCTTTGCTTTCTCCTCTTTCACCCAGCCCCATTTCCTCCCCTAATCTGGATGAATGATGTGGCCACACAATATCCAACTTGGTAAGCATTCAGCCACTTGATACTTATCAATGCTAATGTCAGATGCCAGACAAACTGGATGTCAGACAAAAACCAATTTCAGCCTTCTATGTGATGTGCAGAGCTGGCTTCAGCTGTGTGTTTGAAAAGACAATGGTGTAATGTATGCTGGTCAGGCTGCTTCACATACAATCGGAAGAAGCAAACAAAAGTCACCAGTGATGTTTTTGGTGGTGAAAAGACAAAAGAGAGGAAACTGATAGGCTTTGATCACTGCTAAGTTCCTCTCTCCCACACTTTCTTCCACATTAGGCAACGTTGTTGCTTTTATAATGGTTAAAAGCAGAGGTGGTATTCAGCAGGTTCTCACCAGCTCTGGAGAACCGACAGTGGAAATTTTGAGTAGTTGGGAGAACCAGCAAATACCACTTCTGACTGGCCCCGTCCCCCTCTATTCTCTGCCTCCTGAGTCCCAGCTGATTAACTGAGTCTTCTTTTGTTCCTCTGCACAGGAGAACGGAGCTGGAAAGCAGGTTCGTGGGGTGGGGAAGGAATGGGGATTTTGAAGTATTCTTTCCCCTGCCATGCCCACCAAGCCACACCTACCAACCCAAGCCACGCCCACCAAGCCACACTCACCAAGCCAAGCCAAGCCCACCAAGCCATGCCCACAGAACCGGTAGTAAAAAAATTTGAATCCCACCACTGCTTAACAACCGCATTACTGATTTAACTACTGCAATGATTCATATGATAAATGTGGCAAGAAAAGTCGTAAAACTCACTTAACAAATTTCTCACTTAGCAACATAAATTCTGGGCTCAATTGTAGTCCTAGGTCGAGGACTACCTGTATTTCTGGGAAAGAGAAAACCCAGTCCTTTTGTGCGAACCCCACAAGGCCCACATCTACCTGAAGAGCTGGGGTATCTTGCTCTTTCATCATTTGTGAGGATTAATCCACCCTACCCAAATTCTGTGGATGAAACCAAATTCCAGCAAACCATTGATTGAACCTCTTTCCAAGTTTATCAACTTTGGGAGAAAGAAACCCCTGTGGTCCAAATGTACTTCCTCATGTATATTCTATGCATTTCCTGTTTGTTCTTTTTTCTCGACAGTCTCCTTGTCCCAAATTACTACATTATATTTTTATTTCTATTTACAACCCAGTAAAGATCCCTGTATTCTCTCCTCTTTCCTGGGTCTCCCCATCACTTCCCTTTCTTCTTTTTTATTTAAAAAATAATAATTGCTGATTCCATGCAAGTGTTGTTCATATAGTCATTCTTTCCATTTTGTAAAAAACAAAACACTGATGACTGACTCAGGAATAGGCCCAATTCAGTGGTGGGATTCCATTTTTATTTTGCTACTGGTTTTGTGGGCATGGCTTGGTGGGCATGGCAGGGGAAGGACACTGTAAAATCTTCAGTTAGAGGTGGGATTTGCCGGTTCTCCGAACTACTCAAAATTTCTGCTACCGGTTCTCCAGTACTGGTCAGAACCTGCTGAATAATACCACCTGTGGTCCAATTGGTTGACAAGAAAATGTTGGGAACCTAAGAAAATACTTGAATTCTGTCCTAGCTGAGAGCACTGGAGCACCGTCCCACCCCCAAGAGAAAGATGGAAATTCTCCAATCCGAGGATTAGGTGAACCTGTAATCCAAAGCTACTCAATTTTGCTAGGATTGAATTGAAGCTTTTTTATCCTGACCACCACAACCTCAATAATTACTTGGTCATCCGGGGCAACTGAACATCATCAGCATGATGATAATACTGAAATCTTTAGTGATAAATGACATCCCCAATGGCTTCATGTAGATGTTAAACAAAAATGGGGAGAAGTAACACCAAAAAGCAGAGACCTAAGGTTAGACTGCTCCCTGCCCCTCAAATGGAAGCAGACTCACAGAAAGGAGGAGAAACACTGTAATGCCCCATAATGTCCTGAGCCAGTCCAGAAGATTGTCAGTAGTATTGAAGGCCATTGAGAGATCTGGTAGGGATTTAGATCAAGGGTCTCTAAGCTTGGTGACTTTAAGGCTTGTGGACTTCAACTTCCAGAATTCCATAGTCAGCATGGCTGCCTGAAGAATT
The DNA here is from genome assembly GCA_015471245.1 of Laticauda colubrina. Taxonomy (NCBI): domain Eukaryota; kingdom Metazoa; phylum Chordata; class Lepidosauria; order Squamata; family Elapidae; genus Laticauda; species Laticauda colubrina. Next base: position 6,871,390 of record BLBF01000011.1, on the reverse strand, counting down.
CTGGGAGTTGAAGTTCACAAGTTTTAAACTTGCTGAGTTTGAAGATCCCTGATCTAGATAATCCATTTCCTCCAAGACCCTTTGGTTCTATGAGCCAACCAGGGGTGGGATGCTACCAGGTCTGCCCGGCTCTGTAGAACTGGTAGCTCTGAAGAGCAGCAGACACAGAACCAGTTCAGTGTCTGCTGCAGTTTGGCCCACCTGCCCTCCCAGGCTCTTGGCTGTCCTTTAATTCCTGCTTTTTCAACCTCAGCTGTTTTGCGTGGCCCAACTGAGATTGAAAAAGCAGTTAAAAAGGCATTTTTCAAATGCTGCACACCCATGCTCAGCGCTTATCAGCTGTCCAGGAGGCACAGCTTTCAGTGTATTGCATGCGCACATAAGTACTGAACTGGTAGTAACACCGGTTGAATCCCATCCCTGGAGCCAATCATCTTCTCAGAAAACCTCTCTGGAGATAGGAAAAAATGTTCAACTCTGTTGGATCCACTGATGGGTTATTGAGGGGAGGATGGACCACTGCTTTTTTCAAAGATGACAGAACCATCTCTTCTCTCAATATAACATTTACTATCTAAAGATACCTTCTCTGGAGGTCCTTACCAACCTGGAGAGACAAGGATCTAAACTGCAAGTGGATACGTTAACAGCTCCAAGGATTCTGTTAATTTATTCAGAATTCCTAACATCTATTGTACCTTCATACATAGTTTCCTTCTCATGCTGGTAGCATTTTAGCTACCTACGGCTAGTACTTGGAGAACCAAGGTTACTTTTCATGAATATGATTAAATACTTCTTTTCCCTTTGTTTCTTATTTTCTCTTCCTCACCAATTATGGCAAGTTTGAAAGAAAAATTCTGAAGTGGTTGTAAGCCTGTTTAAAATTATTTACTATTTTCCTCAGGAGCAACTGGTTTACAAAAAGAAGTTTTTGATGAAAAGTCACAGACAAATATGCAAATATCATGTATATGTGTCATTTTGAGACCACAATATTAAAGGGGGAATCTCTATTCAGAAACACAGGAGATAAGGTACCCAGATTTTTTAAAAAATGGGGAAGAAAAGTCTTGATGTTCAAATACTTTAAACAGTATTTGCTTTTTTTTTTTTTTTCCCAACAAATATCGTGATTAGTTAAAAATTTTGGGGAAAAATGTAAATCTTACAGCTATGGAAAAATGCAGTGAAAATCTTGCATTAACTTTGGCTGGATAATAAGGTTGCTATTTAACAATGTCTCACATGAATGAATGTAAATCAGAAGGAATTCCTCCCTATTTATCCCCAGTGAGTTAAACATGGTTTGTCACCCTGAGCGAATATTCTATAACATGGGAATAAATCAGAACACATTGTTGGCTCCAATTTTCCCTCATTTTATTTTTCAGAAAGTAAAGTTGGCTTCACAATTTAGACCCAGGTAGGAGAATTAGCTGTATAATACGAGCTGTTTGGGGAAAGTAAGAGATGAAAGGGGACACTCAGTCGTGTTTCCCTGCACTAACTAATGCTGTAGAAATTGTCCTGATTTTCATTGTTATGGGCTTTGTATGTTGTTTGTATTAAGCAAATCTGCTGCTTTCTTTGACTATTCTCCCCACGGCAAATCCACACGGATCTTTTGAAAGAAAACTGAACTCTCCTAGACAAAGACTGATGCCACGTCCATCTGACAAGTCCAACAAATGGGTTTTTGTGCGCTCTGTCAACATCTTAATCAGAGTGTCATGCTAAGCCCATACGACACCTTCTCCATGCCGGAAGCTCGGCCAGGATTTAATCTTTCAACTTGTATATACTGAATTAACATTCCGATGAGCCCTGATAATTCGAACCTTTTACATGTTTTCTGTCACCCCTTCAGATTTATCACATGTCATGAAATCGTTCGCCCTCTGCCTTGTCAGTCCTACTTCAGAGCTGTAAAAAAATAAATAAATAAAATAAAATCCCGCAGTAGGTTAGAGCAAGCTGCTGTTGACTCTTCATTAGCAAGTCAGCCCGTTTAAGCTGTGAGTAAGGTGGCAATTGAATTCTAGCTGAGAGTAAGCCCCACTAAATCCATTGAATTCATTTTGTAATAAGTATATACTGTAAAAAAAAAAAACCCTGCTAATTCATCTGACAGGTTCTACATTTGCTTGATAGAGGAGAATAAACAAATGGATTGGGTTTGGTAATCAAATTAGATAGGCATGGCAGCTTTGTTAATTATTGAAATCCACAAAACCTAGTGAACCCATCTGGTCCTGCAAGCAATAGCATTTGGACTTATATGCCACTTCACAGTACTTTACATCCCTCTCTAAGCAATTACAGAGTCAGCATATTGCCCCCAATAACCTGGGTTCTCATTTTTCTGACCTTGGAAAGATGGGAAGCTGAATCAACCTTGAGCCAGTCAGGATCAAACTGTTGGCATATGGCAGAATTAGCCTGCAATACTGCATTCTAACCACTGCGACACCACGGCTACTTCCACGTAGTTTCTTGGCATCTGTGACCACAAAGTTCATACAATCCTTATTGGGATATTCTGAGGGTTTGAGGCTCCATGTGGGCAAGTGATACAGAAGAATGTCTTGCTCTTGTATTGTTGAAGATTCAGCGCACTTCTTTTCACTTCAGGGGACTTCCACACCACTGCTATATCCTCTCTCCAATCTCTGAAGTAGGCCCACCATTCTCTTCCTGCCTCTTAGCCTTCAAATGCCAGGGAGGCTAATTGTGCCCAGGAAAAAGCCACAAATGGCACACCAGGTAAAGATGTGCAAAGGCCTCCTTGGCCATAGCTGCTGCCAGCTCATCAAGCAGGAATGATGAATCCAAGAATGTCTTAAACTGCCTCATAGGAAATGGCTTCCAGTCAACAACAAGCTGAAAATGATTTATCAGAAAATCCAAATTACAGAACTTCCAATTATTAATCTAATTTGGCTCACAAGCAGCTATAGAAGATAGTTTTGATGATTTTGGGGGGGACAATTTTTTAGTAGCATGATAACATAACAGCATGCAGAGTTGCTGTCAAGAGTTGGGCAACCTGTAAATTCAATGTATGTACATTCAACTTACAACCTTCAAAGTTGCCACAGAACTCCTAATGGTTACCTACAACCTGGATTCGAACTTCCAAAGATGATCAGGACCTCCCGCAGTCATGTGGCTGAATTTTGGATGATCAGCCACAGGCCACATTTAGGGCTCTTTGCAGCATGCTGCGGTCACAAGACTGTGTTTTATCACAGTTTCACCAAAACCTGGCATTTACTTTAGGGTTTTTTTTTGGCAAAACCGAGCCCATGGCAAACTACTAGTTTGCTTAACAACCACAGTGGGGTTTTTTGACAATTGCTGCAAAAAATGGTGGGTGACTCAATTTACAACTGTCACCAGATTCAATCAAATAGGTGGGCTCTATTATGATTGTTAATTTGAGGCTTATCTGTATATATGAATAAGTACATGCATGAACACACACATGCATGCATGCACACACATATGCCTACATGGAATGAATTGGTGAGCAATTATTTTCTTTCCTCCTGATTTTGCCAAGGATTTTAAGTATCACCTGTTTCTGATTTTCCTTTTCCATTTACCTTTGTTCAATAGGAAAATGTCACACTTCTGTTCACGTATGAGTCCCATTAGAAAGAATAATTGCTGAGCTATTTCTCTTCTAGAGATTCAAGCACAGCTCTTTGGGGAGCTTTTACTTTTGACGCTGTATCAGATGCAGATCAGCGTCCACCTGCATTTACAGCAATAATATCCTCTCTGCACTAGTTAAGTGAGTGAGTACTAGTTAAGTTTCGCCTCCCTCCCCAAAGGTGAGAACAGCAAGGAAAGAGAGAGAAGGGGGGGGGGGGAGAGGGGTCTGAGGAGAGAATGCTTCTGGAAAACATAACTGAAGAGATCCAATTCTTGAATCCAAAGAAAATGGCTGCCCAAATAATTAGTGCAGAGCTCTACGGATGCTTCTGAAAGTCAATATGCACATTTACACAAAAGACATATATTACTATTGGAATCTGCCTCTTCTTTAGCATAAGAGTTTGCATACTGCTGCCAGGAGGAATTTGCACAAAGACCTATTCTCTGGCAGGTAATAGTAAGCAAATTCCTTAGGATCAAAAGGGGAATCAAATGAAAATAACAAATAAGGGGAGAAAAGTAGTTTGGGATGTTGTAGGTGAGGGTTCTGTATGTGAGTGTGCTTGTCTCACAAGGAAACTCAGAACAATTGTCTACTAAAAAATCTGAGAGTAAATACCCCTCCACCCCATATCTACTCTTAACTGAATTAAATTACCTGGAGTGAGGATTGGCAAAACTAGTTTTATTTTGTAAAGGCATTCCTATAGCAAGTGGTCCTCAACGTATGACCACAATTGAGCCCAGAATTTATGTTGCTAAGTGAGAAATTTGTTAAATGAGTTTTGCCCCATCTTATGACTTTTCTTGCCACTTTTCATTCTTGTTAAATGAATCACTGCAGTTGTTAAGTTAGTAACACAGTTGTTACAAATTGAATCTGGCTTCCCCATTAAGTTTGCTTGTCACAAAAGGGGATTATATGACCCCGGGACATCGTAACCATCATAAATATGAACCAGCTGTTAAGCTGGTCAAATGTGTGTAAATCACGTGACCATGGGAATGCTGCAAAGATTGTAAGTGTGAAAAATGGTCACAAGTAACTTTTTTCAGTACGTTCTAACTTTGAACTGTCAGTAAATGAACTATTATTGTAAGTCCATGATTATCTGTAACAGGTCTGATTGTTTTGATGATGAAATTCATGTTAATTCAAAGCCCCCCAAAAGTTGTATTCCCTCAACTCCTGGTTTGTCTTCAGGTATGAAGTATCACAGAAGAGAAAAGTATCACAGTTGCAAAAAAAGGTGAATGATCACCTGATTAGTTTAAGTGCAGGGGTGTCAAACTCAAGTCCCATGATGTGGTAAGATCTGAAGGGCTGCCCTAGTCTATCCAATGCGAAGTGGAAAGATCAGGCCAGCCTGGCTTCGGCCTGGTCTATCCAATGCAAAGAGGAAAGATCAAGCCAGCCTAGCTTTGGCCCGGTCTATCCAATGTGAAGCAGAAAGATCAGGCCAGCCTGGCTTTGGCCCGGTCTATCCAGTGCGAAGTGGAAAGATCAGGCCAGCCAGGCTTCGGCCCAGTCTATCCAATGCGAAGCAGAAAGATCAGGCCAGCCTGGCTTCAGCCCAGTCTATCCAATGCTGATTTAGTGGGACCAACAGTAAGTTAGAGCCAAATTATGTAACCACTCTCAGCTTTTCATTCCACTGAAAAACAACGATCTGACGGATTCCCTTTTGCACTAGCTAACTCTGCATTCACTAAGATGTGCAGGATAAGATATTTGGCAGATACCTCAATAGTCAGAAGCCCATCTGTCTGGCATGCAGATGATTATCTCAGGCTATGGAACATACTTGTTTGTGACTTGAATATGGTGTTCTAGAAATCTGTAAATATTCATCCCTTTTTTCCAGACTTTTCATGGTTAACTGAAAATGTGTTAGCTTTCAGTGCTTATTTAAGCCAGAAACTGGCAAAAATAAGTTCCCCACTATCCTGTCAGAGTTGAAGAAGCTTCTTGGATGAGAAGCAAAAGGTTTTCAAAAGAAAAAAAAAACCAGAAAGTCTAGTTGCCTCCTGGAAAAAAAAGCACCTTTAACTTGAATGACTGAGAACCTCTCCCGACTTTTTGCAGAAATAAACAAATGCAGGTAGTCCTCGACTTATTAACTTAAGTGACCATTCGAAGTTACAACAGCACTGGAAAAAAGGGACATGACTGTTTTTCACCGGACCGTTACAGCATCCCCATATTTATGAAGGGTTGTGGTCTCCCAGGATCACAAATTACCTTTGATGAGCTTCTGAGGTAGCCAGATTCACTTAACAACCATATTACTAACTTAACAACTGCAGTGATTCACTTAACAACAGTGGCAAGAAAGGTCATAAAATGGGGCAAAAGTCACTTAACAACTGTCTCACTTTAGCAAGAGAAATTTTGGGTTCCATTGTGGTTGTAAGCTGAGGATTACCTGTCTATTCAATAACTGGAGAGCAGAGTGGTTATGATTTTAATTTTGGACCACCAGCTCCCAAATTCTCACCCTAATAAACAAATGTGTTTCCATGGTACTGGATTAAAGGTAAAGGAGGAATGGGCAAAGGTTAAGTAAAATCTACAAGTCTCACAGCTGACCTCTACAGTTTTAACCAAACCATACCTTTTTTTTTCTTTTAGCCTTCCAAAGCTGAAACAAAGTGCGCAAGCAAAAAGGAGGCTGACAGGAAGCGAGATCACATTCCCTGTCCCATTTTGTAATTTACAAACTACCCCAAAATCTGATCAAGATTAACTCCAAGTTACCCCAAGACTAAAGGCTCAATTTCATTACCTCCTTATTTATTTTGGACTAACTTTTTTTTAAATAATCACTGTAAGCTATCAAATAATGTGCATCAGGAATTATTAAGCTTGTAACAGACTTGGAACTTACAGAAAGCCCAATGGTAGTCTACAAAAAACTGGTGTCCATTTTGCCAATTTCTAAAGTTAATTAAGGTATACTGATAATAATAAAGATGACTTCAAAAACCCATTACAAAACAGTACAAAACACAAAAACATGCTTATTCATAGCAATTGGTTCTAATCCAGAAGAATGCTGGAAACTGAGTCAGCTGACCAGTTTATTTTGCTGGTCTACCTGGGCAAAAGTCTTCCAGGGGGCCTCAGACAGAAATCTTTTCCTTCCTACAGCCAATTTCTTTCTTAGATTTATTGTAATTAATGTAATACTTTTCCATGCGTCAGCTATTCCTGATTTTAGAACACAAGCTATCAGCTTTTGAGCCTATCAAGGAATGGGAAAATTCTGTGCATTTATTGCAGTTGCAAATTGTTAAATGGATTAGAGAAATATTCTGCCATCCTTACAAAAGAACCTAGCAATGGCTGGGAAGCCTGAGTCGAGGTTGGAAAGCAAAAACAAAACAAACAAAAAAAAAAAAAAAAAAAACCCCACCCTTCTCTGGTGCAGAGTTGCAACCTGCCTGCCTGGAGTCAAAAGGGAGCTGCAGTTTCTAATTGTACCAAAGATAGACTGACACCAACCTGATGTTCACTAAAGGTCATGGAGCCAATCCCCGGAGCTCCCTCAGCTGGCATCTGGGAAAAAAAAAATCGAAATGAAAAGACTAGCTTTTTAAAAGGAAAGGAAAGCCAAAAAGCAAGGAAGGAAGGAAGGAAGGAAGGAAGGAAGGAAGGAAGGAAGGAAGGAAAGAAAGAAAGAAAGAAAGAAAGAAAGAAAGAAAGAAAGAAAGAA
>BLBF01000011.1:6847488-6859011 GCA_015471245.1 Laticauda colubrina | reverse complement strand
CTTTCTTTCTTTCTTTCTTTCTTTCTTTCTTTCTTTCTTTCTTTCTTCCCTCCCTCCCTCCCTCCCTCCCTCCCTCCCTCCCTCCTTCCCTTCCTTCTGTATTGTCCCAGCACATTTGAAAGCACCAGGTTGAGGAGGTTTGTCTTAAGATATTTAAGAAAAGTAAAAAGATTTATCAATAAACAAATGCTACTTAGAATAGATGCATGTTCTCAACAGCAAAAGTGGTTCATCTCTGTGACCTGGCATCAGAATTTTAGGAAGTAGAAGTGTTCTGGTTTTGACTCGTTGGATCAAGGGCAGTCTCCCAGCATAGCTGAATAATTTCCTTGAAACTAGGCTGGGATCCCATGTCTCTTTTCTGCTTCTCTAAATGCTTTTTGGGTCAGGTGCTTTATACAAAATTGCTGACTTCAATTCTCCGTTGCAGAAAGTCTAGATAGGAGGAAGAGAAAATATCTGCACAATCCTACCTCAAAATTATGATTTCCAATGTTACCTTCTGGGCCACAAATACAGATCCATGTTGTATTGAACAAATATATCTGGTACATAACCAATCTGTGCAGAAAATGATACGTACTACAGTATCACTTTTTAAAAAACATTGACCCTTGAGGCTATTTTGAGAGCTCAAAGAAACATATTGATCTAAGAAAAAAAAGAGAGAGACCTAATATTCACATGGCTTTGGGATTCGTTTATTTTTCTGCAAAAGGGCTTCTGTATCACTCCTTACACGATGCAGAAAATGCAGGTAGTATTTTATTCAATAATATAATATATTTATTCAATAATATAATATATTCAAATATATTATAGCAAATATAACATACGTGAAACTTTGAAAACCTCTGCTAGACTTTATCTCATCATCAGGAAAGAATGTTGTTTAAAACCTTTCGAAAGAATTTTGTTTAAAACCTTTCGACACATTTAGCAAGTCAGGAAGAAATTGAACCCATTCAACTGGAATCCTCCAAAATGTATAGAATTTTTTTAAAAGTTACATCAAAGTAAGAAAAGCACACAAAAAACAATCCCTCTACTTAACAATGCCTTAGTTTGCTGCTTCTTTCTCTTAAAGCCAGTTGCCTCCCCAATGCTTAGTTCTCAAACTATCCATCTCAGTTCTGGTGCTTCTCCAATGTCTGTCAGTAAATGTACCAGAGGGGGAAAAAAAAACCTCATGTTCTTAAAAGAATAATAATTGTCTTGCAGGTTTCTGAAGTCCAAATTATATTTCTTGTTCTCAAATATTCATTTAAAAAGTATAGATTGTATTTGATTGAAGAGGAGGTCTGTAATGAATGGTATTCTTGTTTGCGTACAAAAACTAGCTCCCCGTGCCATGCTCTGACAGTAATTGTGGTCTGAATGCAGACAGCACAATCATGGAGTGGGCTTAATGGCTACCCTGTGGATTGAGTGCTCCAATTTTGTTATTATCAGACTACTTTTTTAAAATGCAGAAATTAGCCAGGCCAGCAAAGAGTTAATTGAGTTCCTGTGCCAGAAAACTCTCCAAGAGTGTTAATTGAGAGGAATGCTTTGTCTTTTAGGCATGGAGGAAATTTCAAAGACTCTCTCTCTAGATGATATAATGGAACATAGGGTCTTTTTAAAGAGCCCTGGCAACAAGGGAGATTCTCCTCCGAAGCATGCTCATCATGGGGGGCATCTGAAAGAAATCCTAGAGCATCAGTTTATCTTCATAACGCAGGAGGAAAAACAGGCATCGAAATACTGGAGTCGCCTTGATTCCTTTCCTCTGCACCCAATCTTTTTTTACTACTAGGATGCTGAGATTCTAGGGAAAGAGATCGACCTCAGTAGTGTAAAAAAAGGGACAGGTCTCCCATGTCCTTCCCCCCCGCCCCCCGCACTCTTTCTTTCAAACGAGCTGCCAAAGCAATGGCTGGAACACCTTGCCAGCATTTTGTTTCTCCTCCTAATCAGCACATACAGGTAGTCCTCGACCTACAACAGTCCATTTAGTGACCATTCAAAGGTGCAGTGGCACTGAACAAAGTGGCTTATGATTGTTTTTCGCATTTATGACCATTGCAGCATCTCCATGGTCACATGATCAAAGTTCAGATGCTTGGCAACTGACTCATATTTATGACGGTTGCAGGGTCCCGGGGTCATGCGACTACCTTTTGCAAACTTCTGGCAAGCAAAGTTAAAGGGGAAACCAGATTAGTAATAACCTGTTACTAATTTAACAACTGCAGTGATTCACTTAACAACAGTGGCAAGATAGAGTATAAAATGGGACAAGGCTCACTGAACAAATGTCCCACTTAGAACAGAAATTTTGGGCTTGATTGTGGTCCTAAGTTCAGGACTACCTACTCTGGTTCTCTAGACCAGAGGTCTCCAACCTTGGCAACTTCAAGAATTCCTCCTCCAATTATATTAGTTCAGGACTTGTGGACTTCAACTCTGGGAGTTGAAAGTCCACAAGTCTTAAATTGCCAAGTTTGAAGACCCTTGCTCGAGACAGAAGTTTGCTGCTTCTGCAGAAGGATTCAAGCACAATTGGTCTCTAGAGGTTCTTCCTCCTTCATTTCTCAGGGTTCCTTCTCAGCCCAGTAACCCAACTCTTGGCTCAGAACCAAAATTCATAGCCTGATCAGGCTGCTTTCCCTTTCCAAACATTTCCTAAAATGATTTGGGATGGATCCAGAAAGGAACTGATAGTGTTGCTGTCCTACAAGATATGGTGTGAGAAGTAGCAAAAACCCAACACCTTGTCACAATCTGGACTTCAAAAATGTGTGCACCTGGTAGAATTGCACAAGATAGCATGCAATGCCAGCAATGAAAGGAGACACTGAGAATCGCAGAAGAGTTAATTCCTCTAGCCTATCTGGTTTGGCACTACCAAACACTGACTGGCAACAGCTCTACGAGGTTTCTGGGAAGGATTTATTTTTTATTTTTCAATCTACCTGGAAAAGCTAGGGATTAAATCCAGAAAAGATTGAGATGAGAAAGGTTTTCTAGATTATGGCAGAAGTGGCTTGGGTAGTAGAAAACTAAGAAAAGCTTGCTACACAAATTTACAATCTATAGTTTATTTAACTGTGATTAACTGAATAAAAACTGCACACATACAAACTTTCAAGTCACCTTATTCTGTAAGATGTAGACAAACAGTCTGTTAAACTGCTATCCTCCGATTTTGAGACAGCAAAAAGGTATCATCCTCATGTTAATTCTACTGGCCTTGCTGCTGAATACGACTCTTTTGCAGGAACATTGCCGAAGTGTTGCTGTCCTGGTAGGTTTAATATGGGACAACTTCAAGGATTGTGTTTGGTAGATTCTCGTGGCTTTTCTCCTGCCATTGAGGAAAAACAACCCCCAATTTTTCTTAGTGTGCGATGAATGCCACGCATAAATCCAGTTAAAAGGAGCAGGGGACTGGCTAAAAGGAAGTGACAGAGGAGATAAAACTGTGGGCAACAATTATATGTCATCGATGGTCAGGAAGAGAGTATTTGATGCTCAGAATCTACATCACTTTAGTCTGAAGACCATTTTTAATTAAACATTACTGTAATTAAACTAGACATACCAAATCCACTCTTGGCGTGATCTCTAAGCCCGTGATAATCATTCTTTTCCTTACATGCCTTAGAGATATTGAAAAAGCTCTGAAATCATATTGTTGCTTTTTGCTAGTCGATGAGGCGTACCTGTATTTACAACAGCAGGAGGAGGTCCAGATGAGAATGGCATTATTTTCTGTTTTCCTATTTGCACTGTTTCTTCTGCTGCTCTCATGAATGGGAAAGGCTCCAGAAAGAAAAGGGGGAAAGGATTGGCCACAAAGGAGAACGAACAGGGAAAAAAAAATATCTGCAGGCATTTCCTGTTCCTTTGTACCAAGGAACAACTAACTCTTTTACCCCCCCCCCAAAAAAAAAAAACATTCAGAGAAATATTGAAAGGGTGGGGCAGAGAGGTATTAATAAAAACCAAAAGTACTATCTATCTGCAGAATTGCAGAAACATGGATAAATGGACTTTTTAAGGAGTTACATATTCAGATAAAAATAAGAGCCATAAACTTGGATTCAACTTTAATTTTTATCCAAAACCACTGTAAAATAACTTAGGAATAATAAGAGAGTTATTATACTGTATTGTTTCTAGTCTTGTAGACACCTCTCCATATAAAGCGAATATGTCCTTCAGATGCTTTTTCTCAAACCAAGGTTCCCCCTCCCCCAAAAAAGCGTATTGTGTATGTTGGGGGACAGGATGTGAGTGTCCATCAGGAAGCAAGAGGGACAAAAAAGGAAACTTGTGTGACAGCATGATCTCCAAAAATGCCCCAGGGTGTGATGCCAGTTCCAAGGTATACTAGGTATGGCACCTTAGAATGGTTTAGAAAGAGGGGCATTTCGCACCCCCGAAGCTTTGGTGCCCTTGGCCTTAGCCAGAAGCTGGCTCTGCCAGAGTACATAGTGGCATCAGGGGCTTGGATGCAGGTACATAATCCTGGCATTCATTCACAGATGATTTTGGAGTTTGATATGTGGGAGAGGAGAGTCTGAACTGAGGATACAGCACTTTCTCCTTGCCCAGAAAACTCCCTTTCTCACTTTAGAATTATAATTAGCTACAGAGGGGAATTCTACAGATACATTAAAACAAAAAAAAAACCTCCATGAAGATTGCTGAAAGAAAAAAATGGGTTTCTGAAGGCCATATCAGTTAAGTTGATCATCAGACTAGAAATGGTGACATGCCCCTGTCGGAGTCTGAATCTGAGGAGGAAGATGAACAGCTGATAGGGAGCAGGAGTGTGGCTCTGTTGCCTGTGGAGGAAACTGGGGAAGGGCAAAGTCAGGCTGGGCAGAGCAGGAAAAAGGTAGAACAAGGGAGAGGGAGCTCAGAGGAAAATCCAGGCCCACCCCCTCTTCATCCTAGGGCACGCAGGGAAGAACAGAGAAGAGAACAAAGTGGGTTGTGTGGCTTACAGGGGAGGAAAGGGCTCTGATTCCCTTCATTAGGCACACCTGGGAAGAGAGTTTATCTTCATGTAAATAGTATCTAAAGCCATAAAGTAGAACAAATGTAGGCAAATTATAAACTTCAAGATTTTATGTGCTAAATGCTAGAAGAAAGGAGGGAAGGAGGGAGGAAAGAAGGAAGGAAGGAATGAAGGAGGGAGCAAAGGCTGAACAATCATTTAGATTTCCACAGATATTTCTAAGGATTTGAAACTCAAGAAAATTATAATAAATACTAACACTTGCTCTAAGATTATTATGGGCATAACTTGCCCATAACTGGGAGGATAAAGGTAATTCATTCATAACCAGATGAATAGAAGACACATTTAAGAACTATAGATTAAAGCTTTCCAAGAACACTGTATGAGGATTCTTTGGTGTTCTTTGATTTTCAAATACAACTATATTTTGTGCATCAAGTATAAATTTAAAGGAGATTTCTTTTTTAATTTTTATAACAGTAAATGTACTATTTTTTCATAAACCCAAAGAATTGAAATTCAAACTTTGATTCATTCTGTTTGTCCCATCAAACTTTTTCAGGATAAGTTGATTCAAATGCTACAGGTCTTCAATATATTTACTCATAAGTAAACCTTACCAAAATGCAGAGGGATGTAATGTTTGCTTTGTATTGAAAAGTCATCTCTTTTGGAAGTATGACTTCAGTAGCACTGACCTTTCAGTGCCTGACAACCTATTGACCACAAAGGGCAGGAGGATATAGAAAGAAAAATTAGAATTTATGTTATGTCCCTTCTTAGCCCATCATTCTTGATTGTTAATCTCAGGATCTTCTGCCTTTGTTCCCTGGTAAAATGCTAGCAAGGCTTTGCTTATCCTTAATATATATTTCATTAGTTACATTTTTCTATAACAATTGGAAAACTGTTTCACTAGTCCTTGTTTAGATTAGATTACCTCTTGAAGACATGCTGGTACATCAACACAAATGCTTTGCTGTCAACAAACTACATAATTTCAGTCTCATGTATTTTATTGCACATATTATCCTTCCCTGGCAGAATAGCATGTTACGCTGAGCAAGGTGTGAGGATCAGAGATGGTATTCATCCAGTTCAGACTGGTTCTGGCATATTGGTAGCAGAAATTTTGAGTAGTTCAGAGAACTGGCAAATACCACTTCTGGCTGGCTCCACCCACTCACCCCCACCACTCTCCTATATTCCCTTGTTTTTTAGCTCAGCTGATTCACATGGCAGAGTGGATTGCTGCACCTCATAGAACCGGTAGGAGAAAAAATAGAAAACCACCACTGGTGAGGATCCTTCCTGTGGACCTCCAATTAAAAATGATCAGAGATTAAACCTACACTTGACAAAAATCTTCTTTCATTCCCTAAAAACAACTTCAGAGCCTGATTTAGTGGTCCCTGATTAAAATCAGTTATTTGAACTTCCCATCCTGCCCAAAGCTACTATTGTATAAACCAAGAACAAAAGATCATTTGTTGTAACAAGTTCATGATGCCTAGAACAGGGTATTTGAGTATTGCCCTTCTTCCCTGAGAAAATAAAATTATTTCTTGGGTGAAGAAGTATTATCTTCAGTACAAAATCTCCCGCCAATCAAATCAAATGAATGATCTAGAATTCTAGTGATTTGATAGAATAAAGGAAGCTTATCTCTGTCCATTTCTCTCTGAGTTGCCATATACAATTTTATAGTGACTCTTGGCATTCCTAAAAATATTTCAAATACATTTATTTACATACAGGATGCAATCAAACAGTTGGAATATGAGGAGACAATATAATATAAAGACATAAGCATTCATAAAGGTAAAGATTTCCCCTGTTCAGTCATGTCTGACTCTTGGGGGGTAAAAGGCTCATTTCTGATTCTTATCCAAGGTAGCCAGTGTTGTCCAAAGACACTTCCATGGTCATGTACCAGTATGATCACACACCAAGATGCAAGGAACATTGTTACCTTCCCACCAATGTGGTACCTATTTATTTACTTACATTTGCAGGAGCTGGGGCAAGTAATAGGAGCTCATCCCATCACATGGTGCTTGGGTTTCAAACCTGAGCTGTCAGCCTCCCAGCTGACAAGCTCAGCATCTTTAACAACTGAACCATCACTCTCTGTGATGACCTGGGGCGTGGCACAAAGGCAACACAGTCAGATAACCAGTGGGAGTCCTTTTATTAGCTCCAACTTTGCCCCCAATGTCCTGGTTACCTTTTGGCTGAAGAAAAACTCTCCCAGGAACAGCATTTGGCTGCAAAGAATCAAATCCAAAATGTGGTCAACAAAAACTGTAACTATAAGTCCAATCAAGGCAAGATGAGGTCATTAATCTGGCAGGGCAGGAACAAGAATTCCAGATGTGAAGACACGGCAATAACTTAACAAGGTTGGGAAGATGCCAGGAAAACAGATAACCAAAGTCAACACAAGATAAACTCACGTTTGCTCCCAGCAACTGCTGCACACAGCATGCATTTCTTTAAACTCTTCCCAGCTGTGGCTAATGAAGGGAATCAGGGCCCTTTCCTCCCCTATAAATCATGCAACCCACGTTGCTCTCTTCTCCATTCCTCCCTGCATGCCCTAGGATGAAGAGGGGATGAGCCTAGATCTTCCTCTGAACTCATCTCCCTTGTTCTATCTCTCCCCTGCTCTTCGCAGCCAGACTTTGCCCTTCCCCAGTTTCCTCCACAGCCAATGGAGCCACACTCCCACTTCCTGTCAGCTGTTCATCTTTCTCCTCAGATTCAGACTCTGACAGGGGCATGACACTGTCCCCCACAAGTATTCCGATTTTCTTTGTTGCATGTTCATCTTATCTTTTCCCTGAGAGCAAATCAGCTCCTCTAGTGATGGCTCCTGATGTTTTTATTTATTTATTTATTTATTTGATTTGTCAATCGCTTACAAGATAGTAGGTATAAGTATAAACATAGTTATGAATACATGAAATGGATACATATAAGAAAAAAAAACAATAGGACAGGGACCGTAGGCACATTGGTCCCTGTCCTATTGTTTTTTTTTCTTATATGTATCCATTTCATGTATTCATAACTATGTTTATACTTATACCTACTATCTTGTAAACGATTGACAAATCAAATAAATAAATAAATAAAGCATGCCCCCTACAGACCTCTTAGGAAAGGGGTGAGGTCAATAGTAGACAGTCTGAGGTTAAGGTTTTTGGGGATTGGGGAAGAAACCACAGTCAGGTAGAGTGTTCCAGACATTGACCTCTCTGTTGCTGAAGTCATGTTTTCTGCAATCAAGTTTGGTGCAGTTAACCTTGAGTTTATATCTATTGTGTGCTCTTGTGTTGTTATAGTTGAAGCTGAAGTATTCATTGACAGGTAACTCATTGCAATGTATGATTTTATATACCATACTTAGATCATACAGAAGACGGCGTAATTCAAGGTTTGTAATCTATTGTGTGCTCTTATATTGTTATGGTTGAAGTTACCTCCCCCTGTGTGCAGGTCATAGTCAGAAACAGCAATAAGCACCCAAGGAGCTCTGTGGCCAAGGGAGGATTTGAACCGGGATTTTTCTGTTCCAAGTCCCACTTTTCATTGGACCAAATAATTTTGCCTGCCTCTTAGTTCAACAGGCAATAAGGCTTATCTATTGCTATAGTCATTGCAGACTTTCTTCTATCTACAGTCATTTCATCCATTTCTGCTGTTTCCAAAACTTTCCCCCCCTAATGCAAATTTAAATCTTTCAGGGCACAATTTTCTAGGGTCTGGCTGAACACCTCAAGTATTACAATATAAAGTATGTTAG
Source organism: Laticauda colubrina (assembly GCA_015471245.1). Lineage (NCBI taxonomy): Eukaryota > Metazoa > Chordata > Lepidosauria > Squamata > Elapidae > Laticauda > Laticauda colubrina. Next base: position 6,850,189 of record BLBF01000011.1, on the reverse strand, counting down.
ATTTTCCCCTGTGAGATTGGCAAAAGACCTGAATTTTGGGTTTCTGTTTCTGCATCTCTTGTGAAGGAAGCAAATCTCTAATCGTTGCTGATTTCCCCACTGATCTAATCAGGTAAAAAGACAAAGGATACACTGAACTGAAGAGGAAAGTAAAGTGCTTCAGCAATGCACAGAGAGGGTAGTGAATTCTACTCTAACCGAAAGGATGAAATTGTAGCTCTGCATTTGGAAGTGCCCTTCACTTCCCCAAAACTGTTTATAGTTCAGTAATTCTGTGATTTAAGACATGTAATACATGTAAAAAAGGTCAGGGGTGTTAGACTCAATTTCATTTAGGGCCACATCACGGTTGTATTTGACCTCGGGAACCAGGGTGGGTGTGGCCAGGGTTGGCATGGCCAGCTCGACATTACTCATGTTGTGGTGGCCTGAGCACTCTGTCAGGGAAACGGGCTTCTGAGCTCCATTTTTTGCTACGACAGCCTCCTGCAACCCTCAGCCAGCGAAAACAGAGGTTAGGAGGGCTGTGCGCAGCCCTTGCAGCCTCGTTTTCCCTGGCAGAGGCACCGCAGGCCAATCCTTCGCTGTTTCCAGGACGGCCTCGTGGACCAGATCTAAGCATCCCATGGGCTGGATCCCACAGGCCTCATGTGTGACATCCCTGCTCTAAATTGTGAATTGTGGCTTTTGGGACCCCAGGATGTTATTTAGTTTTGTTGAGCATTTATATGTGACATTTACTGTTCCATTTAGGCAAAAATCTGTTTTATCTTTACACATTTTAAGCTTCACTCATACTTGAGTATAACACAGTACAACATGCAAAGGAGTGCCCAGCTTTTCTTGAGTTCAGATTGCATGCAAGCAAACTTAATCCCAGTGTTCACAGTTCCTTCTTCTTATGCCAGTCACAATTTCTAATTAGCTTTCCCAATGGAGAAAGAAGATGGATTATATTTTAATATCCAGAGACTAAAATTAGTTTATATTTTAGCAAGTTAGCAATTCCTAGCAGTTGATTTACTCTTGAAGCTGCAAAATCTGCGAGCTTGCAATTAATCATGCGATGGTCATTTTCTTTCAAAAATGTTCATTTTGTCTGTCTGGATCATAATAGGGGGAAACATGTAATTTATGCATTTTAGAAATTATTGCCTTGTGTTTAACTATGTCATAATATATTTTCTCACCCGCTCATTGTTCATAACATGATAAAAGAATATCATTTTCAGAAATTTATCTTATTTTCCTTTTTTTAAAGAGGAAATCAGAGTAATTATGTAAAACATTACTAACATCTAATTATTTTACTGTTTCATGTATCATAGGTTTTGCTGTCTGAGCATTGTCTTTTAAAAAATTATAAACACATCAATTTTTACAAACTTTAAATAGTCTTTTTCAAAAACTTTCAGGGCTACAGGTTTGCACAGAAAAGGGAATCATGGAATTTTATGATCCCACAGCATGCATTAAAAAGTGACCAATTATTTTTTGCCAACTTCTGCCAAAATACTAACCTGTAAACTGTTTGACATGCAAAAATAGTTTATTAAAATGCGGGTTGTGTACTGATCACTCACTATGCTGTGGCAGCAAATCAATTAGGCTACCAATTGTGTTCATTAGAACTCATTTAAATCTCAATTAAAAAGTTAATTAAAAGTAAGAGTGAAGGGGAAATCATGCCTAATATCCATATTAAATCCAAATCACCAAATTAATTTCAAATCCAAATTTACAATCAGTACTGCAATTTTATAAATACTGTACATACGCGAGAATTAGCAGAATTACTTGTATGGAACTGAAATGCTGAGCCAAGTTATTTTATCAACATTGTGATCTTTGATGAGTCAGAGTTTTTCCATTTCCTGGAAGTACGTATATTATACAAATATTATTTTAGTTCTACAGATTTGCTCCATATAGTATTTTTCTGATTCAGAGACTTATAAGCGCTACAGTGCTTCTTTCCCTGCTTAACAACTTCTATATAGTATAGGTCACAAAATTCATGATGCCTGCATGTTTGTGTGATGTGTAAATGTTGAAGCTTCTGCATTTGAGAAATTCTATCCTTCAATCTAGCTTTCTCATTTATGTTGAGTTTATTCTGTATAGAATGGGTTAATGTTTATTTTTAAATCTCCCTCACTAAAAATCACAGACCCACGATCTTGAAAATATTGTGGCAGAACACAGTTGTAGAAAGTTTAGAGTTTATTGGGTTTTGTATTGGGGATTTTATTTCTGTAGGCTACCTGGAGTCACTGATCCAATGTCAATCAGCCAGCTTTCATGCCAAACAATGGATTAGAAGTCATGTTCTCTCTGACTAGCCCAATGCTGTAACCACCATACCAAACTGGCTCTCAGCTATGATGTGGGACCCACAGGTGGTCCTTGTGTTACAAGCATTATGATTTCACTGAATAAATGGTATTTACAATGGATACTCAGAATGCCAGCCATTGCAACATCCCCATGGTCACATGATCACAGGCTTGCAATTACATTGTGAGGTTGTGGAGTTCCAGAGTCTAAGTGAGTGTGGATTTCTGACATTCTCTGCCAGCTTCCCACGAGCAAAGTCAATGGGGAAGCTGGCGGGAAGTCAGAAGTCACAGTCACCTGAGGTCCTTGCTTAACAAAGAATAGAATAGAATAGAATAGAATAGAATAGAATAGAATAGAATAG
>BLBF01000011.1:6760117-6847478 GCA_015471245.1 Laticauda colubrina | reverse complement strand
AGAATAGAATAGAATAGAATAGAATAGAATAGAATAGAATAGAATAGAATAGAATAGAATAATTTATTCGCCAAGTGTGATTGGACACAAGGAATTTGTCTTGGTGCAAATGCTCTCAGTGTTCATAAAACAAAAGATACATTCATTAAAGGCTAGGTCCCACTGGCCGACGGAGGCAAAATGTATGCATAAAGGACACAGCGGACGAGCAAAGTTTCGGGGGTGGCTCCATCCGTTGTCATCCGCTCCAAAAAGTGGTGAAAATTTGCATAAACAGAACGGAAAAGAACAGAAAACAATGGACAGAGGTAGTACGTAGCGGGGATGTTAAATGGATGTTCATAGGAAGCCTAGCGGATGAAAGCGGATGGAAGTGGATGACACATCTGAAGGGGTTCCGGGGGAGAATTGCGAAGCGGATGCATAGCAGAAGGGGCGGATGCGTAGCGGATGACGCGGATGCATCACGGACGGCTATAGGAAGAAAAGCGGATGCCGCACGGATTTATATTGGATGCAAAGCATTCATTGCGCATGCGGGAAGTATGAATTGTGTCAGTTCCACAGATATAAAAGGATGCAGCACGCATGCAGTCAGTATTCAGAGGAAAGACATGCTGCCACATACATCTTGAACCATGGTTCGTCAGTCAGGGAAGAAGAGGAAGCCCGTGCCTACTCATTCCAGCCCTGGCAAGAAGGATCCCACTCCCTGGCACTGACTCTGAAGCTGCTAGTGATGGTGGTGATGCTGCTACTGCGGCTGCTGCTGCTGTGGTGGACCAGCCCCAAGGCCCACAAAGCCCTGCTGCTGAAGGCCCTGCTGCTCAAGCCCCTGAAGGCCCTGCTGCTGAAGGCCCTGCCAGAGGGAGGAAGAAGCAAGGGAAGGAGAAGGGTGAGAGGAAACAGTACACCATTTCCGAGGACCATGAGGATGAGGTGCTGGAATGGCTGAGGGAGAACAAGTACCAAGAAGAAGCAGGCAGCTTGGAGAGACAAGGCAGAGAGCCTGGGCTACACTGCAGATGTAGAGACCAAGAGACCAACCCACACCCACACCCACACCCAGCTCCACAGGATGCAGGCAGAAAGGCAGACTGGAGGGCCAGAACCACAGTGTCCTGTTGGAGATCAGGGACACAATGAAGACCAGCACAGAACTTCTCTCTCAGCTGGTCCACTTGGACAGAGGATCCTCGGGCTGCCACACCTTCATCACCTACGTGAGCCACACCCTCAGGGACCTGCCCAAAGCCCAGTACCAGGTGATGAAGGAGAAGATCACAGCACTTCTGCACAACCCTCAAGGCCCAGCTGAAGCTGCTCCTACCCAGTTCAGGTCTGCTCCTCCAGCCCAGGCAATGTCACAGCCCTTCCACGGCTTTCAACAGCCTCTCACCTACCAAGGCTACGACTACCAGGACTTCCCACAGCAAAAACAGACCTTCCCAGTCCAGGCCCAGGTTCATCGCACGCCACAGATGCCACACCTCACCCAGCTGCAGACCAGCCAGCCCCACTACACTCCTCCTTCCTCCACCCCACAACCAAGCCCATCAACAGACAATCTGTCATCAGTCTTGTGCCTCACATCTCAGGTACTTGATGAAGGGCCTCTCAACCTCATGGGACTGAGTCAGCTCTCGGAGAGCTTCCTGAACACACCATCCCCTGTTGTACTCTCAGGGCCAAGCACCCCAATGGCGCCTCAGACCAGCACTCAAGCCACAGCCACCTCCACAGTCCCTGCCCGCTTAACAGCTGAGATCATGGACATGACTCAGAGTGACTGAGAATAGTGCCAGAGACTGAGTTGTTTACTTATTCAGTTTATCTTTGCTTAAGACACTTTACTTGGTTCATTTTGCTTATTTAATAAAGTCATACAGTTTACTTAAGAAAGTTAATAAAGGTTATCTTTGCTTAAGACACTTGGTTCATTTTTTTACCTTCGTGAAGTGTTGATGAAAACTTTTAACAAATGGTTAAGCCTTTGCATGCTTGTAGGATAGATAAGGATAGTTGTGGGATAGATAAACCTCCAGTGCAAGCATAGTGGGACTGTGTGGTCCCCCATCCCAGCTGCCACACATATGGACCTTTATTATCAATAACAATTTATTCATTGATCAACACATTTCAAAATAAACAAAGCTCTTTATTAATGCGCTATTCATTGTAGGACCACACAACATACATGGCACAATCTCATCAGTGTTATGCGACAGGCTCAAGGAAGCATCCATTAATCATCTATCATCCTGTCTTGCCACTCCACTGCTCCAGCTGGGGAGTTGCACCAGTGTCTCAGTAGGTTGCGCTGCTTCTTCCCTTCACGTGAAGCTCTGTTGGGGCCTTGTACATCCACATTGTCTATCAGGTTTTGTCCTTGCCTCCATTCACCAGGCTCCATGTCCCCATTCCCTTGTTGATGGTCGACAAGTCTGTTCTGCAACACTGAGTAGTGGGTGCGTATGAGATTGTGCAGGATGCAGCAAGCTTCCACGATGCTCCTCACAGTATTTGCCTCATGCTGCATGGTGGTGAGAACTATCTGGAACCTGTTGGCCAGGATGCCAAAGGTGTTCTCCACGACCCGTCTTGCCCTGGACAGCCTGTAGTTGAAGATCCTCTCTTCACGGGTGAGGTATCTTGAACTGTACGGCTTCATGAGGTAGGTTCTGAGGGAGAAGGCATCATCACCAACGATGAAGTAGGGCACATCTTGTGTGTCATTGGGTAGGGGGTCTGAATCTGGAAAACCCATGATGAGGTTGCGTTCCAACCTATCCTTGAGGTCACTTGCATTGTATACCTGGCCATCTGAAGCTGACCCGTTGCCTGAAGCATCGATGTACATGAAGCTGTAGTCAGCATCAACCATGGCAATGAGGATGATACCGAAGAAGCCCTTGTAGTTGAAATAAGTGGACCCTGAGTTAGCTGGAGCTTTGCAGGCCACGTGCTTGCCATCTATGGCTCCAATGGTGTGGGGAAAGTTCCACCTCTGATACCACTCTTCTGCAAGTTTCCTCCAGCCTTGTTCAGTGGTGGGGCACTTGAGGAGCTCCTCCACGTATTCTTCGATAATGGCCTGCACCACTTCTCTTACAACTTTGCTGATGGTGTTGTGTGGCACCCTCCACGCATACTGCAGGTTTCTGTATGTGGTTCCAGAGGCCAGGTGGCCCAGAATCAGTGCCACCTTCAGTCCAGGGTCCAGGTTGGCACGGAAGTTGGTGCTCGGCTTGGTCAGCCTGGGTCTCAGATGCTCTACAAGTTCGTCAAACTTGGCTGGTGGCATCCTCATGAAGTGATGGAATGCACGAGGGTCTTCATTCCTCAGCTCTACCATCAACTGGTCATACAGTCCAAACTCCATTTTTCTCAGGATCCATCCTTGGACCCACACAGCTCTTGGACGTCTCCTTCTTCTCCTTCTGTATAAAAGGTGAAACAGTCTGAACAGGTTTTGGTTCTGGTGATGAATGAGCGCAGCTACCATACAGACTGTGTCATGTTCCATGGTGGAGAACAATTGATGATGTGGAAGACCAAGAGCAAGGCTGAAGAGGTCTGTACATCACGGCTGCTGGACTCATACTGAGATCCAGATGATTTCCTCCCCCTTTTTATAAGAAATATCGGTTGTCCGCTGGGTGTCCTTCTACAAACTCTAGACATACTGCAGACATCCTAAATATCGAGATACATCCCAGATACAAACGTTTTGTCCGTTTTAATCCTTTATATACGAGATGCATACACTTACATCCTTTCTATTTCCATGCTACTAATGCTGTGTAGACGTTCCGTGTACCTTTTGTTTCCTCCCTCTTTCCGTTTTCAGCTGCGGTGGATGTGAGTTGAGGGGATGGCCAGAGGATGCAGAGAGGATACAGCGAAAGTTTAACGGATGATAATGGACATAGAACGTTTGTTGCCCATATATACTGCGGATGTACATCGTACGCGGCGGAAAGTTCATCCGCTCACAAAGTTTTGTGCAGTTCAAAACTTCTTGCGCGGATGAAATCTCAGTGGATGGATGCTCGAGGGATAGAGCATATGAAACACGTATGCGGTGAGTACACAACGGATGCATAGCATTTTCCAGTGGATGGCAATGGGTTGACGTTTTACATCCTCTTTGCATCTGTTAGTGCAGTGGGACAGGGGCTTAAGAATCATAAGGTAGAACACAATAAAAGTCATAGGATACAATAAGCAGTCAGATCATACTAGGAAACAGTCAAAGGCAACTGGGAATGCCAGAATTGCCATCACTAAGCAATGCAGTCATGTGATGTCATGCTTTACGGCCGTGCCAGTAGGGACAGCAATTCCAATCCCAGTTTTTTTCCTTTGCTCTAGTGTTAAGACAGAGTGGCTTGATCCTCATTGAGGCCATAATGTCAAGTGTTTTATTTTGCAGATTTCATATCCTGTACACCTATTCCACATCTGCCTGCCAGCCTGCCTGTTTCTCTGTCTCTGTCTCTCTATCTCTCTATGTGTGTCTCTTTCTCCCTTTCCTTCTTCTTTTTCACTATATGGACCCCACAGGGGTGGGATTCTACCATTTCACACCTATTCACTAGAACCCGTTGTTAACGTTCTAAGCAGTTTGGAGAACCTGTTGTTAGAATAAATTACTGGCCTAATCCTGTAAGGAAGGCAGGAAGGAAACATTCTGGTGTTGCTTGCAGAAACTGCCTCTCCATTAACTCTTATTTCATTTTTGGCAGGACTAGACTTCCTGTCTCAGGAACACCTCTGGAGTTTTCCCTCCTCCTTTGCTGGTACTTTGCTTGTGTGGAGTGACCATTCAAAGTTACAATGGCACTGAAAAAAGTGATTTATGACCATTTTTCACACTTATGACTGTTGCAGCATCCCCACAGTCATGAGAGGCCAGGGGAGGAGATGCATGCCTCGATGTGAGTGATATTGAGTTGGCCATGCCCAGCCAATAACATGACCACCAAGCCATGTCCACCCAGTCACATGACCACCAAGCCATGCCCACAGAACAGGTTGTTAAAAATTTGAATCCCACCCCTGGACCCCACCTCATTTACCTTACAGTAGAATAAAAAAACTGCAACTACAGATTACAAATGTTTTATATAATTCAACATCTTCATGACTCTGAGAAGCCAACTGATATAGTTTAAATGAGCAAAGACTCACCCCCGTTTGTTCCAGTAACCAATGTTCAAAGACATATAATCCATTAGTGTATTTTATTCTACTGTGAAGTCCTCCTCCCCAAAATGGATGGCTATTCCTTCATTTGGTGTCACGAATTCCAGAAGCAGTTGTAGAGAATTTCCTGGAATCATGGGCCTTTTGGTGAGCCTTACTCACTGAATCCATTTCTCCCACTGATCTGTTGGCTAGTGGTGGAATTCAATTTTTTTTTTTTTACTACCGGATCTGTGAATGTGGTTTGGTGGGCATGGTGTGGCTTGGTAGGCATGGCTTGGTGGATGTGGCAGGGGAAGGATACTGCAAAATCCCCATTCCCTCTCTATCCAACTAACCTGCTTTCCAGCTCCATTCTCCTGTGCAGGGCAACAAAAGAAGACCCAGCCGATCAGCTGGGACTCGGGAGGCAGAGAATAGATGAGGGCGGGAGCCAGTCAGAGGTGGTATTTGCTGGTTCTCCAAACTACTCAAAATTTCTGCTAATGGTTCTCCCAAAATGATCAGAACCTGCTGAATACCACCTCTGCTGTATCGGGGGCATCACATGGTCCAAGATTGAGATTCCCCCCCTCCAATCTTAAAAAAAGGATTTCAAACAAGGCAGACCAAACTCTGCTGTTCCAGAAAGCTGATTTGTCCCCACTTAGCTTGCTGTGCAATGCAGATGATAGCCAAATGGGATCTGAGCAATGCCTTCTTCTCTAGAAGCACTTGTTTTATACTGGAAAATAATATCTCCAGCTACCTTTCCTTTTGTCTCCTGCAGGCCTAATAAAAGAGGCCTTGGAAGTGGTGATGACTCATCCTGACAAGCCAGGGAAAGCTTCTCTCCCCCCCCCCTCCCTAATTTCACATGCAGTCCTTGGCAGGGAGGTCTGGGCAGAGGTGGGCAGGGTCCACCCAGTCCTTCAATCTCATTAATCATTTGACTCTCCTCTTCTCTCCCCCTCTCCGCACCCACTGCTCAATGCCTCATTGGGAGGAGCCTTCCCTTTATTCATTCAGATAACCCTTTGGATTAAACAGAGCCAGCTAAATGTCAAACCAAATCTGAGTCTTGATGCAGATAATCATTTCAATAATATTTCTCCATTTGTGCCCAAACACCAAGGGAATAAAGCTTTTCTGCTGTCAGGTAGTGTAAGACTGCAGTTGGTGTAAATGCTTGACACTGAGCCAGATGGCTTAGCCGTGCCTCAAACATATGTTCAACAAGCAGGCTTGCACACATTGGAATTTTATTATTTTGAACTGGTGAGGCATGCATATTTATTTACTTGACCCTTTCCGGTGTCACTTTGGTTTTAAAACAATCAGTTATAAAGCTCCCTGAAGCAGCAGGATAGGACAGGCTTTATAAGCCCCTTCACAAGGCAGGAGAGAATCTTTTTTTCAAGATTTCCATTGATCTATTGAAAGGAGATGAGGAGTCCAAACTTACATTTTATATTACACTCTGAAACACATTCAATTAGTTACAATGCATAGATAATTGTCCAAGGGGGGAAGGAGGGGGAGGGAGAGGGAGACAGAAAGGGAAATTAGATAGCTACCTGGATGGATGGATGAATACTGTATATAGGTAGATAGGTGGGTGGGTGGATGGATAGGTAGATAGATGAAAGATAGGTAGGTAGATAGATATGGTAGGTAGGTAAAGGTAGGTAGGTAAATGATAGATTGATAGATTGATGGATGGATACTGTAGATAGGTGGGTAGGTGGATGGATGAATAGGTAAATGAAAGATAGTTAGATAGAAGATATGGTAGGTAGATGATAGATAAATAGAGACAGAGAGAGAGAGAGAAAGAGAGAGATTTATATTGATTGCTTCCACCAACCCCACCTTTTTTCTTGGTTAAAAATCTGTAACTGCATTATACAGATATATTTCTGCCTATTGAGATCAGCATGCAGGAGCCTGTGTGATGAAAATAAGATGCATTTGGAATCTTATGTCTCCGTGCAAAGTCTGCATAGTTCCTTGCAAGATCGCTTTTTATATTACTTGAATGGTAGTGTGCCAAATAATATTTTAGGCCCTGGAAACTAATTTTGGGGATCAGGACCCTCTCTGACAACTACCTCTGGTGTTTCTGAGCCACATAATCCACATCTCTGAACACGCCTTTTTTTTTTCAGTAATCTGACAAGACCTTGCTTGAGCTATTCAGTTCACACAGCTCTCTTGTCCCCGCGAAATAAGTCTCAAAACTGGGGAAAGTGAGGCTGGCTGCCTTCGGTGACGCCTTTTTCCTCTGCATTCTTCTCTGTTTTCCTGTCTAAGAATTAGGGAGGTGCTAAAGACTGGTCTTTCTGGACTTCCACATCAATTTACTCAACAGAAGGGGATAGGCACTCCAAGTTCATTGATAAATATGTATGCCACTCCTCCAAGCAAGGGACTCACCTCATCAAGATGGCATCTCCAATCTGTACAACTTTATGTGTCCATTTTGACTGAGGCTTACAGACCTTACAACATGAGTTGCCCAGTGATTAGGGGCAGCTAATGTATGTGGTAAAGGACCATGCTGGCCTTTTAATTTCCTTCCTGTATTCTTTCAACATGTCTGAGAGTGTAATGCTGGGAACATTTGAACTCTCCCATAAATAGCCCTAGCATGATTTTTCATAATATAATATAATTTCATAATATAAGCCCTATTCCCAAAATAAGCCTGTTATTATGGGGGTGTGTGTGTGGCCAGCACAGGATATGATCTGGCCCACTGGACGCACTGCACAACCAACCACCTGCCCCATCCTGGACGTGGGCAGGTAAAGACAGACAGTAGAACAGAATGAGTGAGGGAGCCATGCTGTGCATCCGATGGGCCAGATCGCATGCCTCCCCCTACTGACTCCACCTGCTACTTGAAGGGCTGCACCAGCAGTCACAGTGCTTGGACTCATAGCTGCACGAGGTGTGCAGCCCCAGAGTGCACCAACTCTCCTCCACGTGCCAGAGAGGTGGGGCGTCCCGTTGGGCTGGGTCAGGATGGGGGCCAGATCCTTGCCATCACCCTGATACTGTTTTCTCCAAAATAAGCCCTAATTGTCTTTTGTAGTATATTTCCCCCTCACTGGTCAGTGAATTTTACTCCCTTGCTTCCAGGGCGCTCTTTCTGAGAGGCAGAAGATTTGCTCTCTAAGATGTGATCCCTGTTCTCCTGACCAGTGGAAGAGAGCAGGTTAGGTCTCTTTTATTTTAAAGTTGCAGGAAAAGTTGAATTGGAATTGGAACATAAGCCAGACCTGGTCCCGCCATAAAAACAGAACACAAGGAAAGGATAATAATACATCTTCCAATAAAACATTTAGACTTAGTGAACAAGATTTTGAAAATAAAAATGGAATACTGATGTTATATATGCTGAGAGCAGCAAGAATGCTCTGTGTACAAAATTGACTGCTTTAATAAAAGAAAAGAATACTATCAACTTCATTTCTATTTGGAAACCATTTCCTGGATTTTGTGCATGAGATAGGAAAAAAATGAAACATGGATTTTGGGTTTTGCTGATTAGATAGGCTTGTTATAGATATGATTACTATGTATTATTATACAAAAGTAAAAAGTGGAGGCTTTTTTTGAATGCTTTTTTTCTTTTACCATATACTTTTTCCTCTTCCCTTTTTCCTCCTTTACTTTCCCATTTTTTCCCAATTTTCTTTGTATTTTATACTTCGATAAACTCATTTTATCAGATAAATTTGATAAATTCAGGAACATCTTCCAACATAATGGATACCCATGCAACTTTATCAAAAAGTGTCTGACCATTCAACCCATTAAAGCAGCGGTCACCAACTGGTGGTCCATGAACCACTGGTGGACCATGAGAAAATTGTGGTGGTCTGCAGAAAAATTATTTGCATTTTTTATATTGCATTAAATCAGGGGTCCTCAAACTATGGCCTCTGGACCAGATATGTGCAATGAATGTTTGTGTTGCTGCAGAGAGTCTCCCCATTCAGGGTTGTTTTGTGTGGGTTGGAGGGGAGCAGAAATTCTGACTTGGGGGTCTGCTTCAGCCTCCTGGTGCGGGTGTTTGGGCAAAGGCTGGAGGGAAGTGCCACTGGTGGGAAAGAGCCAGTGGGACTGCATCATGGCCTGGAACTGGCTGACCATCTCAGCCCACTGAGCTTCCAGGTGCTGATACCTGGCCTTGCACTCCTGCAGGTCTTCCCTCTGCTTGGAAAGCCTAGGCTCATAGTCCTCAGTGAGATGCTTCTATTGAGCCTCCTTCTCGATCAGATCCAATTTGAACTGAGCCAGCTGTTTTGCCAACTCTTTCTCATGGTGGCTGCAAAAGCTGCTTCCTTTTAAGACTCTAAGAAGCCTGGGCAGGCAGGCGAGGAGTGGCTGGGAGGGGAGGGGAGGGGTGAGTGAGTGACATTGAGTTTGCCACGCCTACCCAACCTGTCGTTAGGCAATCATATTAGTGGTCCACAGGATTTAAAATTATGAATTTAGTGGTCCCTGGGATTCAAAAGGTTGGTGACCCCTTCTCTACAGCACTTCTGGGGCGGTTTACAATATCATCATTATTTGTATATTGCCCCCAACAATCTGAGTCCTTTTACCAACCAATACCAATACCATTTGGTATTCTACTAGCCGGTAGTGGTGATGAGCAGTAGAGACCGAACCAGTTCTCTCTGTTCTGCTCTGTTGTTGGGCCCACCCACCTGCCCGGGCTCCCATACTCACCTTTATCCCCTGCTTTTGAAGCACAGCTGCTTTGCACGGCGCAGCAATTGCTGCTGCAGCAACTGCTGAAGCATCAGGGACAGTGCAGGATTGCAAGAGGTGACTCAAAACGCCTCTGCGCCTGCACAAAGTGCATATTTGGCATGTGTGCAAAGCACGCCCTCCAAGCCAAGTCACACCCACCAAACCGGTGGTAAAAATATTTGAAACACACCACTGCTTGGAAGGATGAGTCAACCTTGAACCCCATCAGGATCAAACTCCAAGCTGTGAGCAGAGTTTGTCTGGAATACTGCACTTTAACTACTGTGCCACCAGGGCACGATACCTGCGGCAGTTATGGTCATACGTTGAGAATTACCTGCAGCTGTCTTCCTGTCTGGAAGTCTGGCAAGTTGCATGTTCGCAATTCCTGCGTATAATTTTTTTTAAAATCTGTTTTAAATGTGAAATTGGAAGAATAATTTGCAGACCAAATCCCCCCCTTAAAAAAACCCATAGTATCTATAGGGGTGGCAAGCTAATAAGCAACTGAAATAAGGAGCAAAAAAATGTATTTCACGAAGGAATTATTTATTGCTAATAATTCAGTTCACTTTCTAATTTGGACATTACTTCTTATTGGGCATTTTATTGCTCATTTAAAACATTTCATCATATAACCATCAATCACATGTATGCTAAATTAGTTCTTCTGGAGCAGCATTTCAGCAGAATTAGAATAAAAGATATAGATGGGTGCTCCAAAATGCAGCACCTCCTGGGGAAGGAAGTCCGAGGACTTAATCCATCTCTTGAGTTCACACATACAGCATTGCCTTATTAACTGTTAAGATGCTGTAGAAATCTCCTTTGGGTTTTAATGAAGGCGGATTACTGGATGGCTAGAGTTTCTAACTTTTCTTCTATCTTTGTACATTAAAAAAAAATCACACTACAAAAAGAAATCCAACAGAAATCCTTCTTGCTAGCACATATACCCTCAAATGGAAATAAATGAAAATTACATCCCAGGTTCTCTTTTAAAAAGAAGTCTTTTCCCAGTGATCTGGGTCATTAATTTCACCCTCCCACCCTCAGATATGTTGCACAGTCAGAAGGCATTGGCTGTCCAGTTGTGGTCTTTGTGTTATAATGAGCTGCAATAAGCAAGGCTGAAAATACCTTTTCAGAAAATCTATCCTGATTATTCCGTGTCAGAATGAACAGGGCCAACAGATTTTAAAAGCAGCAGGTAAGCAAAGCATGCGACAATAACTGCATAGGGACAATAGATGTCTCTGAAATCCAAGTTCAGTGAGTGAATGAATCATGAGATTTACTACTGTAAGTCGTGCTAGAAAGCTTTAGTTCAGCAACTTGCAAAGCACAACACCCCGCTCACCAACCGAACATAGGCTTATAGCTATTTTGGCTTCTTAAAAGCACTTTCAGGAATAAAAAAATGAAGTTGCTCTTGCTTATTGCCCAAATTCACTTCCTATTCATTTGGGTTTTTTTTTTTTTTTAAGAGTTGCCAGCACTGTTTTCAAAGTTTCTGATAATGCTCGAGGCCCAAGACAGATCAAGAAATCAAAAACAAATCCTTGAAAGTTACTTTGCCGCACCCTCCTGTTACTACTCCATCTTCCTCTTGACTCAACAAAGGAATGGGGTAGCAAGTGATGGAAGAGCAGAGAAAATGTGATCTCTATTATTCCCCCATTGTTCACAGTTTTTTTTAAAAAAGTAAAAACAAAAAGAGGGCTGGGAAAAATATGTATGTATGATGAAGTAATGGGGTACTCTAGAGTTGGTAGCATCCATAGCCCCATAATCTTGAAAGATCAGTCACTGAGAGATGGTACCCATCTTTCTGTCTGTCTGGTTGAGCTATACAAATATACAACAGAATAGTAAACAATAAACCCAAGTAGAGTTACAAACTATTAGGGATGAGGAGAGCTTTAAGTGAGACAGTTTGGTGTAGTGATGACACCAAGCTGGAAACCAGGAGACCGTGAATTCTAGCTTTTCCTTAGGCACAAAGCCAACTGGGAGATCTATAGGCCAGTCACTCTCCTCACCTTTAGAAAGCAGACAATGGCAAACCACTTCTGAAAAGCCTTGCCAAAAAAAACTTCCAGATACTTGTCCAGGTGATCTCCAGGAGTCAAACAGAGTGCACACCCACACAGGATGGCAAATCTCACATGGGAGATCTTGCTCACTAAGAGAAAGATAGTTATACTTGGTTATGCTACTGTTGTTCTCAATTCGGGTCTGATCCTGGTGCCAAAGCCAATGAACACCAGACACGAGCACAGGTTTTGTTTCCTTTTATTGAAACGTTTCTGCAAAAGGCCTCTGTCAGCAAAATGTCAAGACCCAGAAAAGAGCACTCAAGAAGCTTTTATACAGGTTTTTTTTTCAAGGTGGGCTAAACAAGCATTGTCTAATAGGCATTCTGAAAATTATCTAAAGGTTCTTTTATTGACTCGATGCCATCCCTATTTCTAAATCTTAACTAATAAACAGTTCAAAAGTTGTCTAACAAATATTCTATTGGGTCCTTTTCAACCCTATTTCTAAAAGTTAGCTAATAGGCATCCTATAAGTCTTGTAGCAACCCTATTGGCTCTGACTTAACCCTATTTCTTATCTTAGCAATATGTCTTGTATTATGTGCCTGACAGTCAGCTCTTGTTTTCTACATTGAAAGGGGCCCCACCTGTTCCACTCTCCCCTTTTCTTTATCGTTGTTATGCAGGCCTTGCCAATACACATCTCCTCCCTTTCTTCTGAGTTCATGCCATAACCTTGCATTTTTACAGCAAATGGCCCATTACCGCTGTCATTTTGTTCCATTTACTGAGTTTGGCTGTTTAAATTGACTGCATGGTATTAAGTCCAATGAATAGGTCTTATTTTGTGGTTGGGTATCAGGGCTTATACTTGTGTCTCACTAACCCTGGTGCACAAATGCTCCGTTAATTGTTTTCAGAGCACAAGACACAGCCTTCATTTAATCTCCAGCCATCACAAAAGCACATGGTCCTTTAGCTGGTTTTCTTCTTCTCTTGCAGATCATGTTGGAAATGATACAGTCAGGGGAAGAAATGTTCCCAGCTTCTCTTGGTTGCTTTTTTTCTTTTAGAATATAATTCTTTATTGGCCAAGTGTGATTGGACATACAAGGAATTTGGTGCATATGCTCTTAGTGTACATGAGAAAAAATACAATACATTCATCAAGAATCATAAGATACAACACTTATTGATAGTCATGGATTACTATAAGCAATCAAATCATACATGGGTTACTAATACGCAATCAAAACATACTAGGAAAACAAATAAAACAATATAAATTCTAAAGATACAAGCAACACAGTTATAGTCATAAGTGGGAAGAGGAAATAGGAAGGATGAGAAGAATAATAGTAATGCAGTCTTACTAAGTAATTTGACAGTGTTGTGGGAGTTTGTTGTTTAGTAGAGTGATGGCTTTTGGGGAAAAACTGTCCTTATGTCTTAGTGCTGTAGCCATTCCCCCTTTCCTCCACGGTCTGGGTATCGCTTCCCATGGACTTTTTAAGCTGAAGCTGCAACATCATCCTAACATAGGGCTTCCATAAATAAGCAGCGTTTTACTTCTATGATAATTCAGAGATTGAACAAATGCAGATAGTCCTTTACTCATAATCACAACTGAGCTCAACATTTTCACTGCTTAGCCAGACCACTGTTAAGAATTTTGCTCCATTTTATGATTCTTCTTGCCACAATTGTTCAGTGAATCGCTGCAGTTAAGTTAGTAACTTGGTTGTTAAGTGAATCTGGCTTCCCCATTAACTTTGTTTCTCAGAAGATCACAAAAGGTGATCACATGACTCCGGGACACCACCATATGTATCAGAAATACATGCTAGTTGTCAAGTGTCTGGGCTTTGAGCACATGACCATGGGGATGCTGCGGTGAACCTAAGTGTGAAAAATAGTGATAAGTCACTTTTTTTTCATTGTGGTTGTAACTTTGAATTAATCACTAACAAATAATTGTAAGTTGAGGACTACCTGTACACATGAATACCATGTAAGTCTACAAGGAAGAGTCCATACATTCTTATTTATATTGCTTAGATTTCTTGCTGGATAGTTCCTAGTACCTAGATCCTAGTACTAAAAAAGAGACATACCTGACTCTTACTAACTTCTCCATTACAATTTATTTTTATGTGACAAGAAATGAAAGGTGATAGAAAAATGCAGAGAGTTGCAAACAGTAAATCTACTCCCCAAAGTACAAGCTTCCAATGCTTGTTTGCATGGCAATGAATACCATCTATGAAGTCACAAGCTCTAAGACCCCATCATTTCACTTTGTCCTGGCTCTGAAGTCAGTATATATGATTTGTATTGCAAAGTTTACACATCCTAGAAGTTGTGTGATGGACAAAATATTTGCTAGCATATGGTCAGCGCTTCAGTGTAGATCAGACTACAAAGTCAACAGTACTATTATTATAAGGTTACATTTCTGTACCTCTGTATTTATTCATTTGTTCAATCAATCAATTGTTCAGTCAATCATTGTATAACCCACCTCAACAAGTGCCTCCTATTATCACATGTATTAAAGGTCCCCAACTTGTCTTACATATCCCAGCAAATAATGAACCGTTTTAGATCTTTATAGGTCAGAAAGTATATAAAAGGTCTATGTTTTTGTCTAATATAGGGATTCATGGTTAATAATCAGCCATTTTCAACTCCTCTTTGAGAAGACTACGGCAATGAGCTGAGGCTTCCAGTAGGTCAATCAAGATAAAGTCACAGACGTAACAAAAGATAGTGCCTTCATCATTGGTGTATTGTATTGCACTAACTCACCAATTAAGCCAGTCCTTCCTTCATTTCCACAATATGTATTTTTTTCACATCAGCTAGTTTTATTCATCAAGTGATATTTGGTTGCCATCAGAGATCATTATTCTATAAAGGATTTGGTATTCCATTGAGTGAAAAATATTGTGTAGTGTGATAACGCTGACTGCATTACCAGTGAATTGTATGAATTTGGCTTTGTTATTTATTATTAAATTTTATGCTGAATCCAATAACAAGGCTTCAACGATGCCAATCATTGTCATGATTTACCGTGGAATGTTCAACAAAATGGCAGCTGATTTGCCAATCACAGAAATAACATTTTGATTCTGTGGTCCTGGAAGAAGTAATTACTTCAGGTGGAACCCAACTCTTATCTGCTTCTATTTGTCTCCCAAAAACACAGTGAGACAAGCTATTATGCAGTGTATGGAATTTATCACTGACGCTTGCAGATTAAGAATAAGATTAAGATAATTGATGCCTGGTATAATGTTAGAAGTGGGGTTTCCATCCAACTGACAACTGGAACACCAAGAGATATGTTGTACGTGTGAAACAGTCATCACAGATAAAATTTCCCATTGTCTCATTATCATGTCAGTATAATGTCTTCACTAGGGACAATTCAGATGTAAATCTGTGAACTATGAAATAATTAACGAACACGGTACACACATTAGACATTTTGTTTTCCTCTGGAAGGAGTTTGATTCATCATCAACCCATTGCTAATTTGTCTTCATATCCTCTATCAAACAATTCAAAATATATGCTTGGACAATTTTTACAGCCTCCTCGGAGAAAATATTGAATTGTTGAATTATTTCAAGAGTTTGAAATCAGCTATATCCAATGATATATACTTCTGTCTCATGTAGATGGTCTACAGTATGTTGGTTTGACCAAATAAAGTTGAATGCCCAGAAACTATCAGATTGTTCAGCTTTATATAAAACAGAATAGTAAGGTTCATCAGATCAGAATGATGAAGCTTCTTGGATGAAAAGCAAAACATTTTCTTCTTCCTCAAGAAAAAAACAAAAGTCCAGTTGCTTTTTAAATAAAAAAGCACTGTTGAGACAATTGTGACGTGGATGACTGAGAATCTCCACAGACAAAACAATCAGACCTTTCAAAAGGGAAATGAAGTAGTAGAAGTTAATATTGTGGAAGCAAGAAGATCTTTCTTAATTTAGCCCAGTAATATTTTTGAATCATTAATTTCATAATCATATATTCCGTTATGCATATCTTTAAAATAAATAAATAAAAGAACTTTAAGACCCAAACCAGAAAAATAGACTAAAAAAGAAAGGCTAACAAAAATAAAAACAAAGATGAAGAAAGAGATGAAAATATAGAAGACAATTTTCATGTCAGACATACTTTTCATGACATATTTGTAAGTAACAGTATTCCCTGAATGACTTGAAAATCATCTCATTTTTTCTTTTTCTGCCCTACTTATATATACTGCATGCCAAAATGTTACTCTTAATTCAGGTTTGAATGAATTGATCAAACAACCCTTAGTGGCAATATTCAATTAAGATGAAACAAAATATATTAAGTAAAAGAGCATATTAAAGGCTATATTGGGGGAAATAGCTTGCAAAACCCATGCATCCTAAAAAAATTAATATGTATTTGATACTTCTAAGTAGGAACATGCATTAAAATACATGTAGATATTGTGTGTGCATGCATATATGCATGTTAAGTTTGCTTATATTTTGTTTTATTGTGTTCTCAGACTGATACAGAAAAACAAGATGAAACTAAAGGAAAATAAACTGGATGAAAGCAAAATTGATAGGTGCCATCCCTTTCTTCAAGTAGTCCTCGGCTTACAACCATAGGACTTCCATTGCTAAGGAAGGTGGTTGCAAAGGAGTCTTACCTGATTTTATGATGTTTTCTGCCATGGTTGTTAAGTGAATCACAGCAGTTGTTACAGGGATAATGAGGTTGTTAAGTAAACCCAGTTTCCTCCCATTGATTTTGCTTGTAGGAAACCAGCTGAGAAGATAAAAAATGATGGTCACATGACCTTGGGATGATACAACCATCATAAATTCTTGCTAATAGCCGAAAGTTCTCATTTTTATCGTATGATATGGGTTTGCTACAAGGATTGTGTTTTGTTCGGAAAACACACGAGGTAGACCGGGTTCCAACAACAAATACTTTTATTATAACTAGTCAGTAAAACGGAACGCCGGCTGAAGCCGGGGCCAGCCTTTTATACAGGCTGGCTTGCCTGCTTGCAGCCAATGGCAGTTATTTGGATTTGCCGCCTTTTTGGCAGCTCTTTGGATTGGTTCCTAGTGAACCAATCCAGTGTTCCCCTCATTAGCCAATCAGGTTTGTAGATTTGGAGTCATCCACTTTACATACAGAACACCCCTCCCCCCTTAGTTCAGTCCTACGTGGTGACGTCTCGCAGGTAGGTGGGGCTTTTCCGGACTCGACTTGACCTGCGCGGTTCATTCTCGGTGAAGACTTCGACCGGTTCGGATGGGGCTGCTGTGTCGTCCGTCCTTCTCCCTGGAACCGTCTGGAAGGGTGAGTCAGCCATTTTACCGCCGCCTGAGTTTCTTAGGCCGGCGGTTTTGCCGCTCCCTCCCGTTTCCTCGGGGCAGGTCGAGCTGGCTTGGCTGGCCCCTTCCGATGGTCTCTTTCCGCGAGTCTCTTCAAACGGTGAGTCTTTTGTTGGCTCTTTTTGTTCGTATTGAATGTTAGGTTTAGTTTTAAACAGTTCTTTATTTGTTTCTCGCCTTTCCCCCCCCCACCGTGGTTTGCATTTCGCCGGTTTTTTTTGTGAATGTTTGTAAGTCTGTGGTTCTTTCTATAATTCGAGATCGAAGCTGGTCTATGTGCCGCTTCCATTCCCTGCCATCGTCTAATTTTACTCGGTAGGATTTGGGGCCTGTAATTTGGATAATTTGCCCTGGTAGCCATACCGGGTCCCCAGTGAAGTTTTTGGCGTATACCAAATCGTCTGTTTCGAATTGTCTGAACCGTGTAGAGGAGTCAGGGGGGTTTTCTGGGGTAAAATTTGGGTGTAACCTATCCAGGTGAGATCTTAATTTTCGCCCCATGAGTAATTCTGCTGGTGATTTATTTGTAATAGTACTGGGCGTTATGTGCTGGAGTGTGAGCAAACGGTTTACTTTTTGTTGGATGTCTCCAGCGTCCATTCGTTCCAACCCTTCTTTGGTAAACCGGACCATTCTCTCAGCCCTGCCGTTTGCAGCCGGGTGAGCCGGCGCGGTTAGTGCATGTCTTATACCTAGGGAGGCTAGGTATTGCTCAAATGGTATGCTGGTTAGCTGTGGCCCGTTATCTGAGACGAGAATGTCCGGTATGCCATGGGTGGCGAACAGGCTGTCTAGTTTCTTTATTACAGCTTCTGTTGTCGTTGATGGCATAATTTTTACTTCAAGCCAATTGGAATAGGCATCAACGACAATCAGAAAGGTATGCCCCTTGGTAGGCCCCGCGAAGTCAATGTGTATTCTTGACCACGGTCCTCGAGGGGTTTCCCAGTCCTTAATGGGTGCCTTTGGTGGGGATGGTCTAATTGCCTGGCATTTGTGGCATGAGCTTACCCAATACTCTATGTCCTTATCAATACCCGGCCACCACACATAACTTCTGGCAAGGCTTTTCATCTTAACCATTCCCGGGTGCCCTTCATGTAACAGCTTAAGTACCCTGGGCTGTAATTTGGCAGGGATTACCACCCGATCACCCCACAACAAACACCCCTTTTGGATAGAAAGTTCAGTCTGTCTGGACCAGAAAGGTTTAAAGTTTTCAGTTTTTTGATTCTCCGGCCAGCCTTTACCTACCCAGCTAAGAACGCGGGCAGTCAATGAGTCTTTTGCGGTGGCTCTGGCGACATCATACGCTGATATGGGTAGATCGGGGCAAGTCTCGATTTGTAGCGTTGTCATCGCTGGTGCCGGGTCTGCGTCGGTTGCTGGTAAGGGCGCTCTGCTCAAAGCGTCCGCATGGGAAATTTGTTTCCCTGGTCAGTGTGTCAGAGTGTAGGAATAAGCTGCCAGGAACTCTGACCATCTCGTCATTCTTGGGGACAGTATATTAGGTGTTGGCTTGTTTCCCGCCAAAATCCCCATTAACGGTTTGTGATCCGTTATGATTCGAAAGGTCCTCCCATATAAATATTCGTGGAATCGTTTTACTCCAGCGACAATTGCTAGAGCTTCCCTGTCCAATTGGCTATAATTCCGCTCGGTTTTTGATAGAGTCCTAGAATAATATGCGACGGGTGCTTCTCTGCCATCCGGTAGTTGGTGGCTCAGGATGGCACCTACTCCGTATGGTGAGGCGTCGCAGGTCACTCTTAATGGCAGTGTGTTGCTAAATTGGATGAGAACATTTGTTGATGTTAGCAAGCTTTTAATATTTTGGAAGGCTTTTTTTTCTTTGTAACCCCAAGTCCAAGTTGCCTTTTTGTCTAGCAGACGGTGTAACGGTTCTGCTATAGTGGCTTTGTTTGGCAGGAACACGTTATAAAAATTAATTAATCCTAAAAACGCTTGTAGTTCTGTTTTATTTCTCGGTTCAGGAGCGTCATTTATCGCCTTAACTTTTTTATCTGTGGGGTGGATACCCTCTCCGTCTATTGAGTAGCCCAGGAATTCGACGCTGTTCTTAACTAAACAGCACTTTTCTCTGTTAACCTTGAGGCCCGATTCCCTAAATTTAGTCAGAACCTTTTTCAGTCTGTTCCTTAATTGTGTTTCATCTCTGGCCGAGATTAGGACGTCGTCGAAATAGGGAACGACTCCTTGTATGCCATTTAGAAGGCGTTCCATCAGACTCTGGAAGACGCCAGGGGCTACGCTTACTCCAAATTGGAGCCGGTGGCATTTGAATGCGCCCTTATGGGTGACTATAGTCTGCGCTTCTGCTGTTTCTGGGTCCACTGGGAGTTGTTGATAGGCTTGTGCCAAGTCGAGTTTGGCGAAAACTTTGCCATTTCCCAGGGAATGAAGCAAATGCTCCAAATGCAGCAGCGGCAACTCCAAACGCAGCGAGGACACTCCAAATGGAAGATGTACTTTGATGGAAGACTCCATCTCCATGAAGAATGAAACATTTTGAAAAATGTTAAAAAGGCAGAATATGATATTTCCCTGGAAACATGTTTCTTTTTACAGGCAGGAAGCAGACTCACTCTTAATAGCCTCCACCTTTCTTAATAGCCCTCAGCAGATGTTAGCATTTAAGAGATAAAGAGATAGCAACTGTGTTTCTCCAACAATAACCCCCCCAGCATGTTTTTTAAGCATAAAATAAAATTAAGCCCCTCCCCCCAAATTTAGGCCTATTTTAAAACATGTGAAATGGGGGGACGGGTGGGGGTCCTTGCTGTTAGGAGCATCCCATGGGCAGCCATGCCTCGCCACCAGCTGCTCCTAACGGCCGATCATGGCGGAGCGCTGAGAGCCCCCTACTCCCACCAAGTACCTTTGCTGCAGACCCGGGTATGGTGCTGCCTGCAGGCCAGGTCAGTGGGTGGGCAGCGATGGTGTGAATGTTGGCCTCAATAGCGGTGGGGCATTTTGCATCATGAGACCTTCAGCGGCTACCGCTTCTGCTTCCTCTTGGAGCATCCTCTTCCATTTGGAGTGTCCTCGCTGCGTTTGGAGTTGCCGCTGCTGCATTTGGAGCATTGCCGCTGCGTTTGGAGCTGCTGCCGCCACGTTTAGCATTCCAAAAGTGGTGATGACAGCTCCAAATACGGTGGCAACTCCAAATGCGGCGGCGACGCTCCAAACGCAGTGGCGGCAACTCCAAACACAGCGGCAATGCTCCAAATGCAGCAGCAGCAGCTCCAAATGAGATGGTGGCAGGTCCAAATGCGGTGGCAATGTTCCAAATGCAGTGGCAGCAGCTCCAAATGAGGTGTTTGGAGCGATGGTGACACTCCAAATGGAAGAGGATGCTCCAAGAGGAAGCAGCAGCGGCAGGCACCAAAGGTCTTGCGATGCAAAATGCCCCACCACCACCAAGGCTGACATCCACGTTGCCGCCATCCTCCCACCTGAGGATGCAAGGGGGGGATTAGGTCACCCCCGAAAAAACGTCCTAGCCATTTTTTCAGGGCTCAAAAAATAATAAGATCCGGCCTTATTTTATGAGAAACACAGTAGCTCTATCTATTCATAAGCAAATTCCCTGCAGCAAGGTCTGAACAAAGATAGGATTAGCTCTCAGCCATAATAGGAATTGCCCAACATCCTTTCAGATCGCAAGCTCCTTCACTGCATCATCTCAGTTTCACCATACTGTCCAAACTTCAACCAAACCTGGGACAATCTATAGAGCCAGCTACAACAGCCAATAGAATACATGTTCTTCCACAGGAACAGGAAGTTCAACTGCAAAGCCTAAGAGAAGGTATAAATACCCCTCACTTTCAACTCCATGTGGTCAGCTTCCCAGAACCATGTGCTTGGTTCTGCTTCACCATTAAACCATCTTTCCAAACAGCCTCCATGTTTCCAGTGTCTTTCTCCCAGCTTGGAACTGAACTAGATGGATATTTCTTCCCACAATTCTAATGTCAGCCTTCCAGCAAACCTCCATTCCAATCAATAACTCCGAGACAAACATATCTCAAAAGTACCTTTATTAGAATAGCACCTGGGACATCTGTGGAATCCCGAATCTAAAAGTTTTTGGGCTTTCCACAATTCCCCAAACTACAAATCCATCCCCCTTGGTTGTCATCACATCACAATGGCCCAATCACAATCTGTCCAAAAGTAAGATCCTTATTTCATCTTGCGCTGTGCTAAATGACCTTGAACTAACAAAAGAATCTTATTTTGTCTACTTAGAGCTACTTAATTGAAATCATCCCCTCCCACTTTCTCAGGTTATGTGGCAGCGTGGAATATAGCTTCCAAAGCTGACATCTAAACCATGATCTTTGCCTTATCCAGGCCTAGGATAATTAATTTAATTAAAAAGAAGAGGCCATCTCCCACACTTTCTGGCAACTGTGAAGCTAGGTTATCATGTTGAACTCTATGGTCTTAAAGAAGGCTTATTGTTCAAACAATGGTGTATGTTACCTTTCTACCTCCCCGTGGCAGTGCTCAGGGGTGGGCTGCTGGGGGTTTGCAGGGGTTCGGGAGAGCCCCTAGCTAAGTTTCTGTGCAGTTTGGAGAACCCCCAAATCCCACTCTTGGCTGGCCTCACCCATCCCACACCGCCCCTCCCAGTGGTCCCCACGTGGCCTGTTTTAGATGCAGGTAAGTGCAGGGGGTGCATGGAGGCTCAGGGAGGGTGAAAAATGGGCCTCCTGGGAATTTGGGAAGGCCAGAAATGGGCCCATTTCTGGCTTCCAGAGAGGCTCCGGAGCCTGGGGAGGCCATTTTTTGCCTTCTTGGAGGCTCGAGAAAAGCTTCCGGAGGCCGGGGAGGGCAAAATCGCCCCCCTGCCTTGGCGCAGAAGGCTGACTAGGCCACGCCCACCCAGCAACCAGGCAGAAAACCCTTTGCTAAAATTTTGAACCCCACCCCTGGTCCTGCTGCATTGGGGTGTACTTTGCCCATCCTTTTCTTGGCGTTACTGCTCACTGATCTACCGTTATGAAGGGAGAAGGTTCAGATGGGCCAGAGCCACGTGAGCCTTCCAACCCTTATGTGGATTCCTACCAGACTGGAGTAAGCTCACAATTAATACAAGCATGGAGGTTACCTGAAGTACAGCTGAGTTTAGTCTGCAGCTGAAGAGAAACTTGTTCTGGTTACTCCGCGCATCTTCTCAAGCTGCAAAACCTCAGCGACATTTGTTTCTAAAGACAGATGCAGAATCCTCCAGCCTCAGGGGCTCCCTCACTGGGTTTGTCTAGCCAGAAAGAGGCTGAGGAATACCTGCTGTTCTAACATCAGGAACATCAGCCAGCACCCTGTGGATGACGCCATTGGGATACGCAGCATAGCCCATCCCTATTCACATCATTCTTTAATCGTATGCAAATGACAAATACAGGAAGCTATAAAACTTGTCACCAAAGATGAAGGGAGGAGGAAGTTCTGTATTTTAGTTCTTGATCGACTATCTTCAGCAAATAACATTTTTTACAGGAAAGAAACAATGCTAGCATGAAATAGAAACAGCCAATCATCTAAGATGACATTCCACACAAGTGGAAACCTCTTGGCATATTTATGAAGATTTAATAAATCCTAAATACATTTAAGAAATAAGCAGTATTGAATATCATTGACTTTTTTTTTTAACCAAAAATGTATGGTCTTGCTTTGTTTATTCTTGATCTTTTCCCCTGGTATTTGACTTTGGTAGCAATAAATATATTTAGATGAACCCTTTAAAAAAAGAACTCTAACATGGGGAAAATTAATTAAGATGCTAGAAGATTCAGAAGAGATTCTTGTAGAGAAAGGAATATATATAATCTGTTGTGAATTATTTTCATTGTAGTTGTCACAGTTGTTATTCCACTCTGCCCAGTAACAGGTTCTTTAAATTGGTTAAAAAATACTAAAAGCATAAAGTTCAGGATTGAATGGTGGAATCCTTGGTGCTTTCTGAGCTTAGTTATTTGCTTGCAGACGTTTCATTCCCAAACTAGGTAACATCATCAGTGGAGTTCTTGATGTTCTCTGTTCTCTTATAACTTTACAAGGATGTTTCATGGTAATCAGGGCTGCCTGTTTTGAATGCAAATTCTTTCTGGAACTTGCTACCAGAGAGGATACATCACAATAGGATAGAAATTCATTCCTATATTTTAGTTTCCGGAAAGGTCTTTGATATTTTCTTTTTGTCTCTCCTGAGTTTACAGATAACAACCCAATTGCAATGTGTGGATGTAAATCAAAGGCGTGTGTGTATAAGAAACTGTTCAGAACGGCTTCCTCATACTGTAGTGGCCCTCCTGAATGCTTATAGCATTCGCTGCTCACTTACACCGAAGGTTAATAACATAAACTGAATTCTGTATTGTTTCATACAGAATTAATGGAGCAACTGAAACTCCACTGAGTAAATAAATTCACTCAGTAAATAAAAACCCTGTGATCCAGCAAAAACAATCCATGAAAAGAAAGTGACCTTGCTTTTCTTCTCAGCAAAACTACCCATAAATCCACTTCTCACATTTGCTAATACAATACACAGCATTTGTATGCAAGCTGCCCACGAGATGGTTAATCTTGTTATTTCTGGCCCTGGTGATCAGTTTTGGGGAAAATATTTCATCTGTACTTTTGTTTATGGTTAGCAGATTATCATTGTGATTGGATTAATGTGTGTGTGTGTGTGTGTGTCTGAACGCACATGTGTGCATGCAAATTCTCAAGAGTACCCTTGGAAATGCTGCCAGCATGACATCTATCCCACATCTGTCTCCAACTTTAATGCCAAAGTTAAGAGAGATATAACTCAACCTGATTTCTAAATTCAAACATGGGAAAAACCTGAAACAAGTCCTTCTGGAAATGCTAAACATCTAAACATCTCTCTCTTTCTCTCTCTCTCTCTCTCCTCCGCCCTGCCTGATGTCATTCATATATATATATGGATAGATAGATAGATAGATAGATAGATAGATAGATAGATAGATAGATAGATAGATAGATAGATATAGATATAGATATAGATATAGATATAGATATAGATATAGATATAGATATAGATATAGATATAGATATAGATATAGATATATATGGTATTCAGCTTTGTTCAGGTATTTTCCCATGTCATTATAGTTGTGCTTTTAAAGTTGTAGCAACATTTTGGCAGAATCTCATCTGCCATCCTCAGGCCTCTGTATTGGTACTGATTGGTATTGATTCTGTATTCTGTATTGATAATGGCAGATGAGATTCTGCCGAAACGTTGCTACAACTTTAAAAGCACAACTATAATGATGTGGGAAAATCCCTGAACAAAACTGAATACCATACATGTAAGTACCCGCGAAAACTTAAGAAAATATATATATTTGCGTTTTTACTGCTAGGTTGGCCAAAGCTGGGACAAGTAACGGGAGCTCATTCCATTATGCAGCGCTAGGGATTCGAACTGCCAAACTGCCAACCTTTCTGATTGACAATCTTAGCCACTGAGCCACTGCACCATCCACGTCATCATATATACAGCTGTGTTTATAATGTCATGCAAATGGTATTCCTGAGGTTGTGTGCTCTTTTCTCACTCTGCAGTGGGAAGCTGAAGATGGAGACAAAGACCATGTCAATGACAAGGTTGGTGAGGAAGACTGCCAAGCGATTAATATGTTCCAGTTTAATCAGTTATTAAAAGCTGACTTTACAGGTAGTCCTCAACTTACCAGTTGAGGACTCACCAGTTCACTTGGTGAATGTTTAAAGTTACAATGGCCCTGAAAAAAGTAACTTATGATCACTTTTCACACTTATGACCGTTGTAGCCTCCCCATGGTTATGTGATTTACATTCAGATGCTTGACAGCTGACTCAAATTTAGGATGTTTGCAGTGTCCTGGGGTCATGTGATCCTTTTTTGTGATCTTCTGACATGCAAAGCCAATGGGGAAGCCAGATTCTTTTAACAACCATATTATTAATTGAATAACTGCAGTGATTTACTCAGCAAAGGTGGCAAGGAAAGTCATAAAATGGTGCAAAACTCAATTTCTCACTTAGCAACATAAATTTGGGGCTCAATTGTGGTCATAAGAGGACTACGTGTATTTGTTTGTTTATTTATTCAATTCTATGGCCACCTATCTCAGTCAATGACTATTATAGAAGGTTTACTTGCTGCTTGGAAGAGGATGCCATCCCATGCATCCATTAGACCTCTGCTGATGTCACTTGCACTGTGATGCTATTGCAAAAAGTTTAGAATTTGCATCAGTGACATCATGGGGCTGGTGCTAATTATACCATCCGCCCTGAATATGCCATGATGGATATGACGTTCCCCCATACTTGCGGACATCCACACCATGGTGATAGAGGTGATATTCAGCAGGTTCTGACCAGTTCTGGAGAATGGTAACGGAAATTTTGAGCAGTCCGGAGAACCAGCAGATACAACTTCTGACTGGAGATTTTACAGTATCCTTACCCTGCCATGCCCACCACCACAGAACAGGTAGTAAAAAAATATGAATCCCACCATTGATCCATGGGTGGCTTCATTTCAGCCACCTTTAATTCTTTAGTTCTAAATATCTTGATTTGAACATATTAATATTTTTAGTTGTGTTCACTTTTTTCAAGTTTTCTTTACTGCCCAGAATCCATTGGAACTGGTTGCCAATAAATTTCAATAAATAAATATGAGGAGATTCGAGAGGCACAACATAGTATCTCTTTTAAATCCAGTCAATTTTTAGTGACTCCACGGACAAAACCATCCATTTTACTTGTAGCAACATTTCCTTCTTCTTGAATGCTTTTTTCAATTGTCCAAGCCTCTAGCTCTGAGTATCTTTTCCCATCCAGATACTAACCAAGGTTGAACCTACTTAGCTTTCAAGATCAGACAAAGTTGCCATCTTGATGTCTACGGAAATTCCCAGTCACCTCTTCAAAGAAAAACCAGAAAGTCCAGTTGCGTCTTGAAAAACCACCTTTGGGATTCTCAGCTTGATCCTTCCACATACCTGGCCAATATGCACACAAATCTTTTAAGGGTCTCTTTATGGACATTTTAAAATTTAAATTTGTAAAGTATATTTGTCTCTCCTTGTTCAACAAGCAATGAGAGAAGTAGATCGCATGATTGTCTGGTAGATGATCACCTTATTTTCCTGAGAAAGGATATCTATCTCCAGGATATCTATACAAGGCATTTTTAGGCATTGTTAGTCATTTTTCATTTAAATCAGTTTCATCATACACTTAATGCTTAGTGTGTCTGGCACACATGGAAGCTGAGAGCTGACACAATTCTGTGAAGCCTACATTATTCACAGTGATACAGGACAAATCAGCCCAAAGCATCAAGGAACATATGCCACAGAAATAATAGCTGTCTAATATTTAATAATCCAATCTGGTTATTAAAGTATATGTGAGCTGTTAGTTGAATTCTCATTGTGCACCAAGCCAAAAATTGATTCATTTAGTTTTGATGTGTGTGTAGACTCAACGATTGTGGTTTGCAAAACATAGCTTCTGGTTTAATACAGTGGTATAATGTGGGTAATAATGAGTTAACTAAGGTAAACAAACCATTTCTTACTATTCTGTTTGAACCAGTTGAAATTGTAGTTCGATTTAGACAAGCTGGATGACATAGACATAGGAGTTGTGGTGGCACAGTAGTTAGAATACAGTATTGCAGGCTAATTCTGTTGACTGCCAGGAGTTTGATCCTCACCGGCTGACTCAGCCATGCATCCATCCTTCCATCTTGAGCCGGTCAGGATCGAACTCATGTGGGCAGAGTTAACCGGCAATACTGCATTCTAACCACTGTGCCACCAAAGCTCCTGGTACTGAGACCTTGGCCTTGAAGGGTGGGCTGCGCACTCACTAGTGAAGACTTGGTACCAATAAAGGGTACCAATAGTGGAGACTGTTGGCTTGCCCTCTCTCCCGGGCCCTAGTAGAATAATAGCACAGCTATGGGGAAAAGTTGCTGGTGAAAAGGGTCGTGATGGCGAAATGGTTAGAAATGCAGTATTACATTACTGCCTATTGCCAACAGTGTGACAGTTTGAATCTCACTGTTGAGGTAACTAAAATGAGGACCCAAATTGTTGGAGACAACGTAAACCACTTAGAGAGAGCTGTAAAGCACTGTGAAGTGGTATATAAATCTAAATGCTATTGCCATTCCAACAGCAGTCATAGTCTGCAGGCTCGTGAGCATCAATATTAGAGCTCAGCATAATTTGGAAGCTGAGTCATTACATTTAAGATTTTGAAACTACAACTCTTTTTCAGCTGTTGCAGAAACTACAACTCTTTTTCAGCTCTTGCAGAAGCTTGAAGAGAAAGGGGACAGTTTATTTGAAGGAGCAAAAGAGAGGCACTGTACATATGTGCAGTTGAAAATATTTCTGAATCATTTTCAAAGCATGCTTGGTCTTAAGGAATAATGCTGATGCTCACAGGTTCTTGATTTCTAACTGATTTGAAAATAGTTAAAATTGCTTGAATCAATGTCAAGTATATTTTAAACTGGGCTTTAAAGGGTTGGGAGATGAAAAGGCTAGTCATCTGAAGAAGCCCCAGTACATTTGGGTTGGAAGAAAAAATATGTTATGCTTGCATATATTGAATGTAGTCCAAATGTGTTAACACATCAAATGCAGAGAATTATACATATGTATTCAATGAACTTTGCTGCAGTCTTTTGGTGACTATATTTTTTACACAGCCTTAAAGGGTAATTTCATAGGACTCTTTGTACTTTAAGTGCCTTTGGGTCACTTCTGTCCCTCCAATTTTTTAGTGGGAAAGGACATTCATAGTTGCTCAAAAGTGAGAGTGAGAGAGAATATGCTGATACAAGGACAATTCCTTGTATTCACCGTTGCAGATCCCTGTGCCACTGCATGGTGGGGTGAGCTCCCATTATTCACTCCAGCTCCTGTCGACAGCAGTTTAAAAGCGTGCAATCGCAAATAGATAAATAGGTGCCACTTTGGTGGGCCCGTTAATGGGGATGTGAAAGGAGCCCCCAACCAGACTTCTCCTGGGTAAAAGTGATGTCACTGCCTAATTCTTTCATCCTGGAGCATCTTAGGTGCTTCTGACACAAATGCCAGTGAGTCAAGGACTACCTGTCCATGTTTTATGTCCATGTTTTATGTCCACTTTTATTTCATTTGTTAACAATCTTTCTTGTGTTTCTGATTGTGTTTTCAAGAAGAAAAACAGAAAAGAGCCTGCTTGCAAAGGATTGCATTTTTAACTCAGATCCAAGCAAACCGTTCTTTGCCTTCAACTAAATAAAGGTATAAAATAAAAGTAAATTGCACCTACCAATGATTTTTTTTTCTTTAAAAAAATGAAATGGAGCTGAAGTTGACTTAGGATATAGATCTCTATCCTCTCAGTCATTTTTGTGATATTTTTTCATAAACTCAGCTGCTTCTGCTTTGCCCTCTAATAATACTCAGAAGGCTTATTTCCCCTGTATAACTCTATGTAAACATAAAGTTGAGAGAAGGGTATTTAGACTCATCCTCCAGGAATGCTGCTTTTCAGAAAATGCTTGTTTACCCAAGCTACTGGTTTTCAAGACTATAACGTGCATTTTAAAAATCATCATCCTTGTCATCATCATCGGGGAAATTGATAGCCTTTTCAATCAGGTTCTAGTAAAATGCATTCATTCCTGAGTTAGCATGTGTTTCTCTGGTGTTTATTTGCCATGAAAATAATCTTGATTTTTCTGGCAGTACCTGCCTGTACTTAATCATTATTCCTGTTTTGCATCCCTGAAAATGTTGCTCAGCGTGCAGAGCTCTCAGAACCAGCCTTCTTTGATAGCCCTACTGGGAAGCTTATCCCGAAAGACCAAGGTGGATGAGGCAGCAAGATGGAGATGTTACTGAACTTGGTTTGACAATTCAGACCACTTCCATACCAGCCTTGTCCCTTGAACTCTGTGAAACAATTTTGCACTACAGTATTATGTGAATATTCTCGCTGCTACACTCTGTCCTTGCCATGGGGCAAGCCAGTGTTCATGCCACAAGGATGCTGGCACTGCGCACTTGCCTTGATTCTTTCCTTCTTAGTGTCCACTGTATGAAGGTGCCTCTTGAGCATCTGTAGGGGATGGTGGCTCTTCAGCAAGTTAGGTATACGAAGAAGGAACATCTCAAGATCAAGGCAGGGGTGGGATCCTACCGGCATAACAACTGGTTCACTTCATGCGTGTTCATGCCAAATGTGCACTGTGTTTGCACGCACACTACTTACAAATGACCAGGTCTGGCAAACATTCACCTGCTCGAGCTGATGCAAAGCAGCTGAGGAGGAAAAAGCAGGGAATAAAGCAAAGGCTAGAGCCCGGGAGAGCAGGTGGGCCAAACAGTTGACTAGAAGATCATTGCAGTGAACCGTTTCGGTGTTAGCTGCTCTTTGGAGCTACCGGTTCTATAGAACCAGGCCAAACTGGTAGAATCCCACTCCTGAATCAAGCTGAATTTGGGCTCAGTATTCCCACTCCTGGATCAAGCTAAATTTGGGCTCAGTATTGTGTCATCTTCCCAATCCCCACCTGAACCACGCAGAATCATAGCGATGTAGACACATGGTTGATCTGATGCAGCACCAGCCTGTGGGAGGGATCTCAGTATTAAATAGAAAATCTGCAGAGAGTTAGGCTGGCTGCAAATTTCAGCTTGCAATAAATCCTACTAGATTCTTATTGAAGATCTTTAGCATTACATAAATGTTTAGAAGTCAGACTTCCTAAATTCAATTCTTCAGCAATTTCTGGGAGGTGGTGGGGTAGGATTTATAAAACTTGCATAAAAATGGATGGATGGATGGATGGATGACAACAACACAAATACCACAGCTTAGATTTTTGCACCAGCCTCTGGCACACAAGTACATAATGACACTATTTACATGATGACATCACTCTGTGTATTTGTTGCTCCAACTTGTTGCACACAGTATCAAAGGCCATTGCATGCTTATAAATAGGGGTAAGATCTTGACAGAATTGTTTTGTCTGTTTTTATTGCCAGCGTTCTACATGCGTTTGAGGTTGTTTCTACAAATAGGATCATAATTCTAGTTTGATCTAATCTAAACAATACATTTTACTTTGGGCAACATAGTCAAATATATACATACAGCACTTTTCAACTGCTCTCATCACTATAAA
The DNA here is from genome assembly GCA_015471245.1 of Laticauda colubrina. NCBI lineage: Eukaryota > Metazoa > Chordata > Lepidosauria > Squamata > Elapidae > Laticauda > Laticauda colubrina. The sequence continues at coordinate 6,816,819 of BLBF01000011.1, read as the reverse complement.
CTTAGGTTCACAACAGGATATTATGTTTTTTGAAGTACTGTATTTTCTTTGAGGGAGGGGAGGGTAATATATAGCAAAATAAAGCCTTAGCCTTCAGTTTGGTTTTTATTTTCTAGGAATGCTTTGGAATCCATTTGAGCTCCAGGCTCCTTAGGAAACAAAAATGACAAATGTTTACATCCATTTTTGAAACATATCCAGCCGTCTTATCAAAATAAAAAGGGGTTAAATTTGGTATTGCACTTGGGACTTAAGGTTGTGGAAGAAAGGCTCTTGGGAAGCAAAGAGAGGAAAGAGGATGTTTCAAATAGAATAACACAGTTGGAAGGGACCTTGGAGGTCTTTTAGTCCAGCCCCTAAATCAGGCAGGAAATCTTATACCATTTCAAACAAATGGTTGTCCAATCTCTTCTTAAAACCTTCCAATGTTGGAAAATTCACAACTTCTGAAGTAAGTGCTCTCTCTTTACCCTATGAACTATGTCAAAAATTCAAACAGGCCTTTCTGTCATCACTAGAGTGGAGCAGGGATTTAGACTCATGGAGGGAAATAGATGCTGGGACACATGAGCCATTTCTGTCAGTAATTCCTTAAATGCTACCGTGTTTCTCACAAAATAAGGCCGGGTCTTTTTTTTTTTTTTTTTGAGCCCCTCAAAAAAGGCTAGGACATCTTTTCAGGGGTGACTTAATTTCCTCCCCCCCCCACAGGCTCCAACCTAGAGTGCCTCATGCACAGTCACCTCTCCACGAGGCCACCTCTATCAGCTGATGGAAGCTCCCCAAAGGCAGAATCACCAGCCGCTTCTATCAACTGGTAGAAGTGGCCTCATGGAGAGTTGAGTGCGCATGAGCTGTTCTAGGTGGGGTTGCACATGGGGGAGGAAATCTGCCGGCTGGTAGAAGCAGCCTCAGGGCAAGCACCCACAGGCACTCCCCTCGCCATGAAGCCGTTTCTATCGGCCAGTGGAAGCTCCCCAAAGGCAGAGTTGCCAGCTGCTTCTATTGGTTGGTAGATGCGGGTTTGTGGCGAAGGGAGTGTGCGTGGGGCACTCGCACTGAGGCTGCTTCTACCAGCCGATAGAAGCGGCTGGTGACTCTGCCTTTGGGAAGCTTCCATCGACTGATAGAAATGGCTTTGTGGTGAGGGGAGTGTGCATGGGGCGCTCCTGTGGGCCACACCTCGCCCCAAAGCAGCTGGTGACCCTGCCTTTGGGGAGCTTCCATCAGCCAATAGAAACGGCTTTGTGGTGAGGGTAGCAATGTGGGCATTCGCCCCGAGGCCACTTCTACCGGCCGATAGAAGCGGCTGATGACTGCCTTTGGGAAGCTTCCATCGGCCAATAGAAACGGCTTTGTGGCAAGGGGAGTATGCATGGGGCGCTCCTGTCAGGAGTGCTCCGCGGGCAGCCATGCCTCACCCCGAAGCAGCTGACGTCTCTTCCTTCGGGGAACTTCCATCAGCCAATAGAAACAGCTTTGTGGTGACGGGAGTGCGCATGGGCATTCACCCCGAGGCCACTTTTACCGGCCGATCGAAGTGGCTGGTGACTCTGCCTTCTGGCAGCCGATGTTCTATCGGTCGTAGATTGGGGCATTCTACGTGCAGGGAGTTCCTAAAGGCAAGTTTTCTCCCCCCCCCCGTCCCCCCATTTCTCTTCACCTCGTGTAGTTTTAACGAATTATATGAGAAATGGTGGGGAAACGCATGGATTAAATAGGCCTAAATTTTGGGGGCAGGGCTTAATTTCACCTCATGCCAAGAAATCATGCTGTGCCTTCCTCCTGGTGGAGACCATATTGTTGGAGAAACAGGGTAGTATGTTTTATCTTTTCCTGACTTTGTATGACATGTGTTTGATTTAAAAAAGCATGGAAGGAGTGACATGCAGGCTATGTGCAGTTCACATCATTCTTGCCCTTTGAATCCAGATTGTTGACCAACCATCATCATCATCATCATCATCATCATGGAGTGTTACTTTTTTTAAAATTCCAGAATAAATCACTGCAGAATGGATTGCAATGATGTAGTCTGATATAGAGAACAACCTTCCTCAATGCGTGTAAGAAGAGACAGTGAGCGTGTTAGAGGTAATTCAGATAGTAAGCTGTGCTATGAGAGTAGAAGTTATTTTGACACCTACATAGCGCACAATCCTTGGGCACCCCATGTTCTAACTTCTTCCTGCTTCAGTTGTAGAAAACAAAGAACAGGTAGTCCTCAGTTGATGACTGGTCACTTGGCGACTGAAGTGATGATGGACTTTCCTTGAGGCTACTTACAAACTGGATTCAAAGTCATGATGGTTACTGAATGTAATGGGCTGGCTCCATTACAGTCATCTGTTGAGGACTAGCTGCATTACAGTCGTATGTTGAGGACTTGAGCAAAGCCTTCTCTCATATTTCTATGGAGATTCTCAGTCATCCCAATCATGGTTGTCCCCAAGGTGCTTTTGCAGGGGGCAACTGGACTTTCTGGTTTTTCTTTGAAGACATTTCGCTTCTCATCCATTTCAGAACGAGAAATGAAACGTCTTCAAAGAAAAGCAAAAAAGTCCAGTTGCCCCCTGCAAAAGCACCTTGGAGACCCTCTCATATGAGCTTCACAAAGCAAAGTGAGTGGCCCCACACTTATCATTGCCAAGGAAAGCAGGGTTTTGTTTTGCTCATTTTGCAACCTCATTTTGCAGTTCCTGCATCAGCACTGAGGAAGCTTTGCTGAATACTGGCAGAAAATACCCTGTTCAACCCTCTCCTTGCCACACCCAGAGCGTCAAATGCTTTAGCAATCACTGGTTTCTAGCAAGGTTCTCTTGAAGTTAGGGGTAAACAGTGTGGAAAGCTGAGCTATCTTTCTCTGAGATGCCTTCTTCACCAAAGCCTCTCCTGACTCTGAAAGTGACAGTGAAGAGATAGCAATAGCAGTAGCACCTCGACTTACATACCACTTCGCAGTATTTTACAGCCCTCTCTAAGTGGTTTACAGAGTCAGCATATTGCCCCCAACAATTTGAGTCAGGGGTGGGTTGCTATGGGTTCGGGCAATCCTCCAGCTAAGATTCTGCACAGTTCAGCGAACCAGTAAATCCCATCCTTGGCTGGCCCCACCCACCCCTCCCCGGAGTCACCCTGTGGCCCGTTTTGGATGCCAGGTAAATATAGGGTCTGTGCAGAGTCTCGGGGAGGGCAAAAACTGGGCCTCCTGGAGGCTCCAGAAGGCTGGAAACAAGCCCATTTCCGGCCTCCTGGGCACCTCCAGAGCCTAGAGGAGGCTGTTTTCATTCTCCAGGAGACTCAAGGAAAGCCTCCAGAACCTGGGAAGGGTGAAAAACAAGCCTCCCAGAAGTTCCAGAAGGTTGGCAATGGGCCCAGGGAAGCCATTTTCACCTCTGGAGCCCAGGGAGGATGAAAACGGCTTCCCTGTCATGATGTAGGATGCTGACTAGGCCATACGCACCATGGCCACACCCACCCAGCAACCGGGCAGAGAACTGGTTGTTGCCATTTTTGAAGCCCACCCCTGATTTGGGTCCTCATTTTGGAAGGCTGAGTCAACTTTCAACCTGGTGAGATTTGAACTGCCAAATTGTAGGCAGCCAGCAGGCAGCAGAAGGAGCCTGCAGTACTGCACTCTAACCACCGAACTACCATGACTCATGGTGGGAGATAGGGAGAATCTTCTACTGCTTTACTCAAGAAAAGCACATTACAAAACAAAATTGCACATTTACTTTAAGGAAGAGCAAAAGGCAGGGTGTGGGTGGATCTTGCTCCAGTGATGGATCGACACAGCCTTGTCTATACAGGTAATCCTCAACTTACAACAGTTCATTTAGTGAATGTTCAAAGTTACGACAGCATTGAAAAAAGTGACTTATGGCCATTTTTCACATTACAATGTTTGTAGTAATCCCCGTGATCAAAATTCAGATGGTTGGCAACTGGTTCATACTTATGACTATAGCTGTGTTCCAAGATCATGTGGTCACCTTTTGCAACCTTCTGGCAAACAAAGTCAATGGGGAAGCCAGATTTACTTAACAACTGGGTTACTAACTTATCAACTGCAGTGATTCACTTAAGGACTGTGGCAAGGAAAGCTGGAAAATGGGGCAAAATTCACTTAACAGTGTCATATTTAGCAATAGACACTTTGGGCTTAGTTGTGGTCATAAGTTGAGGACTACCTGTAGTCATCCTCTGAGCCTACCTGCTCAAGCGAACCTCGCTAAACAAATTGTAACAGAAAAGTGAAATACAATCACCATTTCAGCACTTTCCCAAGCAGTGTGATGAATAAGATTTGCTGAAGTGATATCAATATCAACCCATCAAACTACTAGTGCTAAATCTACAAAATCCTTCTCAGCTCCATCCAAATACAGAAACAGCTACAGGATTTGAGTCTCTACAAGACCTAATAGTCCTTTTAACCTCTGAATTGCTTTGAGATCTCTGAAGCATTTCAAAGGCATCCGATTTGATTCGTAATCTCATATTGTTTCAAAGAATCTATTCAAAAAGATACGGTCGAGCCTCCTTTAATCTGGAAGCTTTTCGCAGCCCTAATTAAAACAACATTAAACAATATCCTCATGGCTCCAAATAATACATCATAATAACCCAGATGCCTTTGTGCAGAAGTAGAAGGGAATAGCAGAAAGTCCTCTCAAGATTAAGAAGTAAGTATCCAGAGCAAAGAATGAAAGTTTGTAAAGAAAGTACTGAACACAGACCTTCCTGTCGTATCAAAAGGAAAATTTATGCATCGCCTTTGAGTTCAACTTCTCCATTAAAGCTTTTTCCCTATGATCTAGGGAGTTCTTATCTTGGTGACTTATGATATTATGGAGGGGCTCATGCATGGAAAATGTCAATAGAAATAGTAACTCTAGAAGGGAAGGGCCTCCTAATTAGTCCCCATTTAGATTTTATGATGGCTTTGAGATCTGCTCATCCTGACAGTGCGCACTCTGGTTACATATTGTTCTAGCCTGAGGGAACCATAGGAAAATCCAGATTTATTGTACCTATCATACCAGCATATTTCATTTGCCATTATGAGCAGCCATCTCACAATGATGCAGGAGTATTTATTACAGATTAAATTGTAGGACCTGGATGGTTTAGTGAGGTTCTTGAGGTATCATTTATGTCATTAACGGGCTCATTATCATCTGCAAATCTCAATTTTTCCCTTTCTTTTCTTTCTTTCTTTCTTTCTTTCTTTCTTTCTTTCTTTCTTTCTTTCCTTCCTTCCTTCCTTCTTTCTTTCTTTCTTTCTTTGTCCATACATTCTGTTTAAGAACAAAGCTCTGTGTAGTTTGTGTAGGAAAGTCTGAGTGCATCAGGTTCGAATGCAGTCAATGAAAAAATCAGTAATATTGTTATTTGCATTGGGAGAAATATTGAATGCAGATCTATGTTGATTTTCAGAAGGGCAGGCAAATTATATCTCGCTTGACGGAAGGTCTTGAATTACAATGGCAGTCTGTGAGGTTAAACTAAAAAAGGTATAGGAATCTTGCAATTGTTGGAAGAATTTCTAGTAATCTTCCATATGTCTCCTCCTCCTCCTCCTCCTCCTCCTCCTCCTCCTCCTCCTCCTCCTCCTCCTCCAATGAGATTACGGATGGGGAGAGGGGAGAACAGAGGAAGGTACTAATAGAAGGAGTAATTTAATTATTATCTCAAGAGACCAGGCAACATAACTCTGCTACAATACACAAAATGGTACAGAAAGCCTCTCCTAATCTAAAATTCACTTTTTACAAAGGAAAGATTTAGAGTAGGTCTGGAACAGACACATTTATGTTTGTTACTATTATTTTAGTATAAAAATGGGGGAGATTCATTTATTTATGATGGGTTTTTTAATTTAACTATTTATTCCAAAACTACGTCCTCTGGGGAAGCTTTAGTAAAATACTGCCTCTTGGGTAGGATTTAGTTATATTATTTGATTTTATTGTTTGACTCAATTGGTGTGTCCCTCCTTGATGATATTTGCCCTATCTACTCTCTTATATTGCTTTTTCATAAAACCTGGGGGCTGGCATTTAAGTTGTTGTGTTCTTTGGTATTAAAATGTACACCACACAGGCCCGGAAGTCCATGCAGGTTTGTGATGTTCCTGGGACAAGTTGCATAGGAAATAAGTGCCTCTTGGTGTAATTGGCTGAAATCAATTCATTTCTTCCTAAGAACTATTTTTAGATTGTTGGGGAGGTGGTGGGGTAGCTACCATATCTTAAAATAATTGCTATCTTTCCTAAAATGCTCTGTGGTTTTGCATGCTTAGAAGGATGGGATCTTGTTTGAATGATTGGTTTTCTTTATTATGTGATACATTTTTTGCAATGATGCATAGAGATTCCTAAGAACTTGAGTAAGTTGAAAAGTTGAAAATAGGAAGGTCACAATTGGTTTATCTCTTGAAGTAGGAGGTTGGACTAAAAGACCACCAAGGTACCTCCCAACTCTATAATTCTGTTATTCTTCCATCAAACACTGCCATTAACTGAAAACTGTTTTCAACATTACAGCTTGTAGTGGAAAATTGGGGTTTTCAAACAAAATGTTTTTGATTTGTTGGACAAGTGTCATTAAATGAGGTTCATATAACATTTCATTTGTTGTCCCCTTTAGTGATTCTTACTAGCTGTAGTCTAGATCTCATAGCCCTGGTATGTGTCTGCGCCTAAAAATGTAACATATGAAAAAAGGGAGAACTCCAGATGGAATAAATAGTACATTTAGTCAATTCTCCTATTACCAACAATCTTCTTTTGTCTTGCAAGCCATTTAACTAGGGACTTATGACTCCATGCTTTTATTTGCCTCGTTAAATTTGTAGCATTAGAACTCTTTTCTGTTGTAAAATAAAATTCCTAGTGGATGCTACTATACTATGCAGACTAACTGTGGATTTAGTGGATGAAGTTCCAGTGCCTGAAACAAAATGTATGTGAAATAATTTTTTTTACATCTTACTCCGCAGTACTTTTAAAAAGGAAGGAAAGCTACACCGAACTTTCCTGAAATAAAGGTCAAGTCTTAAAATAAAAGCTCTCTGGAATTGCTAAGAAGTTTGAATGAATGTTTTCAATTGAGAAATGATATTGTTAAAAGTAGCTGAATTAACATTACTTTATTTCTCACTGCGGTTCCAGGTGAAGGATGTTCTAAAGAGGTTCATGGATTTGCCCAGTCATATAAATGGTGAGTAGAACCAAGAAAGGGGCTAGAGATTGAAGCTGAATAGAAAGAGAACAGGGAAACAATCCACATTCTTTCTTGAAAATATCAGTAAATATTAAATAGAACAAAATAAAGTTTACCTTTTATCATGACAGCCAGAGAATAGGACAGAATCATACTTTTAAAAAAAATACTTTTAAATGAGGAAAATATAGAAGAGCTAAAAGTCAAAATCTCAAAATTTGAGGTCTGCATAGAGATGCAGATCAGATTAAGACATTTAACACTTTTCTATAAAATGAAGCCACCATTTTTAAAAAGCAAAAGAGAAAAGATTCGTGTCTTTTTATATTTAAAATAGCAAATTGCTTCTCGTTCATAAAATATTCAATTTGTTTATAAAATGGAGATATTATTTTACCTTTGTTTATTTTATTATGCTGTTTAGGCACTTTTAAACATGTATTAAAATTGAATCTGAACAGAGGAATATCTGAGACAAATTATTTCCTACATTCATAGCTGTTATTCAACTCAAACGGCTGGTTCAAAATATTCTTAAGATTGAAGGCAAAAGACCTCAACCACAATTTCACAAATCCCAAAGGTCCCTTAGGCACAATTTAATGTCTTTACTCATACCATTGTTTTCTATATAGTTGGCTTTAATGCTGTATGTAAATGTATGCATCTTCCTTTTAAAATATGTGTGTAAGGGGAGGATCCATAAATATAGAAATGCATAGAATATTTTTCGGCTTTTCCCTTGATAAATGTTTTAAACTGGGTTAGCAATGAATTGCAATTATTTTCCTTAAAAAGACTCTACCTGAGTGATGGCCAATTAAAGAGAACTTAGTACTAAATGAGCACGCTTTCACACTTCGGTGTACTATAGGCACACCTGAATAAATAAAATCCTTAATTGCTATAAATAGTTTTCTCGATATAAAAGATTTCTGGCTGTAGGTTCTGCCTCTCGTCACTGTCCCTTAATACTTGCTCTGTGCAATATAATCTTAATATCAAGCCTGCTCATTAATCTACATTCCTTTTTTTTTCTTTTCTTGTTCTTCCTTTAAAAAAAAAGATTAGTCTAGACTGTTCTTGTTGCAGGAGTTCTCGGTGGGTTGCCGTAGGAACAAAAGACCCAAGTAAATATGCTTATGGTGAAGAAATGACTACTAATTAAACGTGGATTGCATTTATAAATTGTCCAGTTCTCACAGAAAGCTGAGCTTAATATGCATTGATATCCTAGGCTGAGGGGGGAGGAAGCAGAGAAAAAAACAGCTAGATGCATATTTTTTCTCTTTATAAAAAAGGGGGGGCACATGCCCATGTGATACATACTGTTACTTTCAACCTACCTGGAAAGTGCAGACCAAAATTTTAAAACATAAATGCTGTTTATACATTTTTCCCCTTATTTGGCTCTAAAACCTATTGATGTCAGGTATGAATTCTTATTTTGCAATTCTGTGTCTGATAAAGACATTGGGGCTGAGTAGAAAGGCTGACTAAGTTGCATATTTCACTTTTTATCAAAAAAACCTTTATCAAAAGATTGTAAGGCGCTCTCTCTCTCCCTCTCTCCCTCTCTCTCTCTCTCTCGTCTTGAATCATCTTTTATGCACTTGTAATAGTTTGGACAACACATAAGAGAAAAATATTTGGAAATGAGATGAGAGACAAGGCAATTTTTTTCTCTTGTACTTCACAGCATTTCTTACACAGAAAAGAAATGAAATGGCTCAAAACACACACAGAGAGAGAGAAACACAAATGCTGCTACTGGAAATCATTCTATTTCTCCCTTGGAGGAAACACATTTTCTTTGGCCATGCCCCTTCATATCCCAGGGCTGACCGAGCTCCGCCTCTCCAGGGTGTGCTGGGGCTTGTTGGCCTGCCATGGAGTACAAATAAAAAACTGAGACAATCACCCATGGACTCACAGGCCCATATTTCATCTCTTGATTTTGTCATGGAACCTTAGGCATTGAATATTTGAGGAAATTACATCTCCTATGCAATGGATATGGCACAGCCTGTGGTTGTAAGTGATTAATTAGCTTTTATTCAATAAGAGTAAAAATAATATTGTGCCTTTGATATATTGATGAGTACAGAGTAGCACAGCACAAATCTCTGCCCTAAGGAGTTTATAGCGCATTTAAAATTTGGACTAGGAAAACCAGAAAAAGAAGGAAAGCAGAGATAACCATGTATACCATTACGGGGCTCAGGCTGCGTTGCAACATTGGTTGGTTGGTGGGTTAAGAAAATGGGTTTGTAATCAGCAAAAAATGATATGAGAACTGGGAGATGATATCCTCATTTTTTTCTTTTTCTTATTCCAGTAAGAAAAGCTAGCAGCAAATTATTTTGTATCCATAGTGTGACACCTACTCTCTACTTGTATACTGAGAGTATTTACACCAAGACAAATTCCTTGTGTGTCCAATCACACTTGGCCAATAAAAGTATTCTATTCTACATAATATGTCTTGGTTTCTTCTGTATTTCCTCTTATGTCAGTCCCAGGGAATGGTTCAAGGGCACGTCACAAGTCCTTTGGCTCTCCATTGCCCAAACCTTATCACAGCAAGTAAAATAAGATACCTTAAGGTAAGGAGGTCTCCTTGTATGCAGCTTCACTTTGTTATTCACTGTTGCTAACATCACACCTTTGCATCAATATTAACCCAGGGACCACAGGGACTGGCACCTGCCAAAAATTTTCCTAGGCCTGTGTGCCACAGCAGAGTCTCCATTCCGATGAAATTTTGTAATGGTGGCAAAACCAAATCAGTTATTCTGCTGCCTATTGAATCTAGGAAACATTCTGATAGATTCTAGATTCCTGATAAAGATTGCAGGTGTGCCCATAATTTTGTTGTCTCCATTTTGTAAATTTATTGTACCATTTTTTTAAAAAATATATATATTATACAATTTGCACCAAAGCAGATAATGATATTTGTGCTTGCAGTCGTACACTGGAAAATATTTTGTAGTGGTTGCCAAATATAACACATTAGTTATAGGGTGTAATTGGCATAACTTGAAAAAAATTAATAAATTACAAAATAACAATCCAAATATATAATAAGCTATAAGCTAAGGTCTTATGAATTTTGGTTCCTTATTGGAATAAACAAAGATGACGGATATATCAGGAACAGCCTTTTCATTCTGTGTGCATGTTAAGTATATACCAGGGATCTGCAACCTTAAACACTCAAAAAGCCATTTGGACCTGTTTCCCACAAAAAAGAAAACACTGGAAGCCAATAATTTAACAACCAGTGTGACTGGGTGGGCGTGGCCAACTCCATGTCACTCACTCCCACTCAGTCACCTCCTACTCTGGAATATGGAAGTAGTCTCCATCCCTTGCCATCACCCTTACTTTCTCAGGCCAGGTGAGGAATGACAGGGAGGGGAGGGGGCCAGCCAGTGGTGGGATCAGCTGACGGGGCCACAGCAGAGGACCAAAAGAGCCACATGTGTCTCCAGAGCCGCAGGTTGCAGACCCCTGGTATATACAGTTCTTGTTTTACAACCATTCATTTAGTGACCAAAGTTACAACAACACTGAAAAAAGTGATTTATGGCTGTTTTTCACACTTAGGACCATGGCGCCATCCCCAATGTCATGTGATCAAAATTTGGATGCTTAGCGACCTCCATGTATTTATGATGGTTGCATATCTAGGGGTCGTGCAATCACTTTTTGTGACCTTCAGACAAGCAAAGTCAAGGGGAAAAGCCAGATTCACTTAACAATCATGTTACTAACTTAGCAGCTGCGGTGATTCACTTAACAACTGTGGCAAGAAAGGTATTAAAATGGGACAAAACTTACTTAACTGTCTTGCTGAGAATGGAAATTTGGGGTTCAATTGTGATTGTAAGTTGAGGACTAGCTGCATTTTGAAGGATTCCCAGTGTTTTTGAAAAAGGAGAAAAGGGTTGTCTTAGATGCCGAAGTGCTTAAATTGATAAATACCAATTTCCGTTATCACATTAAAATGTTTGTTTAAAAATATATTTTTTAAGATTTTAAGTGTACAGTAGACTCGCCATCATAATTATTCATATGTGTACTCAGAAAGTTAGCATATAGATCCAAATTAAGCCACCATGTTTTAAAGTATAGAACTGGAATTTTATACTGTAAACCATGATTAATTTTTCTAAATGCTGAGTCTTCTGTTTTGTAATCTTTGCCTCTCCCAATTTGCTCCTTCTCAGGAGAAATATGTGGTAGAGCTGAATGAAAATCTAAGAACTGGATCTAAAGGCCCTGTCACACTGCCCAACGGATGCAAAACATTAACAACAGACGAGAAAAATGTTCCATCCGTTGTTATCCGCTCTCAGAAGGGGCAAAAATTTGCATAACCAGAGCGGATAACACGGAAAAGAACGGATGGGGGGAGGACGCAGAGCGGATGGAAAACGGATGCAGAGCGGAAGCCTAGCGGATGGAACTGGATGGGAGTGGATGGCACATCCGCTAGGCTTCCGGGGGACCTCAGCAAAGCAGACACGGAACGGATACAGCGGATGCAGAATGGACGCCGAATGGATGAAGCAGATGCACAGCGGATGCACAGCAGAAGCCTAGCAGATGCCGAGCATTAATTGCGCATGCGGGGTGGATGCATTGCGTCAGCTCCGCGGATATAACGGAAGCAGCTCGGAAGCAGGTCGCCATTCAGAGGAAAGACCTGCTGCCGGACGGATTGACTGCCTTGCCTGCCCTGCCTGCATGTCTGCCTGCAAGCCTTGCTGCCAGCCTTGCTGTCTGCCTGCCTGCCAGCCTTGCTGCCAGCCTCCCTGCCAGCCTTGCTGTCTGCCTGCCTGCCAGCCTTGCTGCCAGCCAGTCTGCCTGCCTTGGTGCCTGCCTGCATGCCAGCCTTGGTTCATGCCTGCCAGCCAGCCTTCCTGCCAGCCTTGGTGTCAGCCTTCCTGCAAGCCTTGGTGCCTGCCTTCCTGCCAGCCTTCCTGCCAGCCTTGGTGCCTGCCTCCCTGCCAGCCTTCCTGCCAGCCTTGGTTCCTGCCAGCCTCCCTGCCAGCCAGCAACCCCACAACCATGCGGAAGCACAGCAAGCCTCAGCCATCTGCTGCCAGCCCTTGCAACAGGGACAGGGCTACCATCCCGCCCCCTGGCCCTCACTCTGGTTCTGCTGGGGCTTCTGCAGCACGGGCTCGCTGTTCTGGGGCTGGGGCTTCTGCTGCTTCTGCTTCTGGAGGAGCTGATGACAAGCACTCCAGCACCAGCCACCTCCACAGCACCTGGACCCTTCACCCCTGAGACTGAGCGACCAAGAGGAGTGCCAGAGACTCATTTTTGTTTTATAGCTTCTTGTTAATAAAGTCTATTTTTGATTCATACACTTGCTTCATTTCTTTTTTTAAATAAAGTCTTGGTGTAAACTTTTAGAAATGGTTTAAGCCTTTGCATGCTTGTGGGATGGGTTAAGATAGCAGTGGGATGGGCAGGGATACCTTTGGGATGGGTAATAGCTGTGGGATAGATAAACCTCCAGTGCAAGCATAGTGGGACTGTATGGTCCACCCTCCCAGGTGCCACACCTATGGCCCTTTATTATCAATAATAATGGAATAATCATCCACACATGTCAACACGAACACAACTCTTTATTAAATGCCCTGATCATTGTAGGCCCACCCAACATACATGGCCCAATCTCATCTGTGTGATGAGACAGCCTCAAGGAGAGCATCCATTAATCATCTATCATCCTGTCTTGCCACTCCACTGCTCCAGCTGGAGAGTTGCACCAGTGTTTCAGGAGGTTGCGCTGCTTCTTCCCTTCACGTGAGGCTCTCTTGGGGCCTTGCACATCCTCAGTGTCTATCAGGTTTCGCCCTTGCCTCCATTCCCCAGGCTCCATGTCCCCATTGCCTTGCTGGAGGTCCACGAGCCTGTTCTGCAAGACTGGGTAGCGGGTGCGCATGAGATTGTGCAGGATGCAGCAAGCTTCCATGATCCTCCACACGGTCTCTGGGCAATGCTGCATGGTGGTGAGAAGTACCTGGAACCTGTTGGCCAGGATGCCAAAGGCATTCTCCACCACCCGCCTTGCCCTGGACAGCCTGTAGTTGAAGATCCTCTCTTCACGGGTGAGGAGTCTGGAAGTGTAGGGCTTCATGAGGTAGGTTGTGAGGGAGAAGGCATCATCCCCCACGATGAAGTAGGGCACATCTTGCGTGTCGTTGGGCAGGGGTTCTGGATCTAGGAAGCCCACGATGAGGTTGCGTTCCAGCCTACCCTTGAGGTCACTTGCGTTGTATACCTGGGCATCTGAAGATGAGCCATTGCCTGAAGCATCGATGTTCATGAACTTGTAGTCAGCATCGACCTTGGCGAAGAAGATGATGCTGAAAAAGCCCTTGTAGTTGTGGTAAGTGGACCCCGACTTGGCTGGAGCTTTGCAGGCCACGTGCTTGCCATCTATGGCTCCAACGGTGTGGGGGAAGTTCCACTTCTGATACCACTGCTCTGCAACTTTCTTCCATCCTTCTTCAGTAGAGGGGCACTGGAGGAGCTCCTCCTTGTATTCTTCGATGATGGCCTGCACCATTTCTCTGACCACAATGCTGACGGTGTTGTGTGGCACCCTCCAGCCGTACTGCATGCTCGTGTACATGGTCCCTGAGGCCAGGTGGCGCAGAGTGAGTGCCACCTTGAGCCCAGGTTCCAGGCTGGGCCTTGGTCAACCTGGGTGTTAGCCTCTGCACAACTTCGGCAAACATGGCTGGAGGCATCCTCATGAAGTTCTGGAATGCCCGAGTGTCTTCGTTCCTGAGCTCCACCATCAGCTTGTTGCACAGTCCGTCCTCTGCTCTTCTGGCGAACCATCTTCGTACCCAGACGCTTCTTGGCCGCCTCTTTTTCTTCCCGTAGTAGAGTTCACAGAGCCTGTAGATGGCTTCGCACTGTTGCAGAAGGATGGTGGCTGCCAAAAGGACTTTGTTACGATCCACGGTTGACATGACTGGATTCTGTGGAAGAGCAAGAGTCAGATGAAGGGTGCAGAAGTCTGCATAGCTGGGCTGCTGGGCTGAAAGCGAGATGCAGGTGAGTTGCTCCCCCTTTTTATAGGCAGTATAGGTGTCCCTTTGCATCCTCTAGGCATCCTCTAGGCATCCTCTAGACATCCTTAATATCCGAGATAGGTCCCCTCTGCGAAGGTTTTTTCCGTTTTAAATGCTTTGTTTCCATGCTGGATCCGCTAGGCATCCGTTCTGCATCCGTTCTGCGTCCCTTCCGCTTCCTCCCTGCGTCCGAGCGGATGCAAGTTGTGCGGATGCGCAACGGATGCCTAGCGGATATAGCGGATGCGTAACGGATGCAGAACGGATGCGTAGCGGATGCAGAACGGACGAATTGGATACATTTTCCGCGCAAAAGTTTTGAGCAGCTCAAAACTTTCTGAGTGGATGAAACGTCCATAAATGGATGCTGGACGGATAGAGAGGAAGCAAAACGGAGGCAGTGAGTACATAACGGATACATTGCATTAACCAACGGATGGCAAGCTTTTTTGTCCGTTTTACATCCTCTTTGCATCTGTTGGTGCAGTGTGACAGGGGCTTAATCATTTTCTTCAGAAATGATTGGGCAAAGGAGGAATTAACAATACAATGTCAAGCAAAAAATAATCAGATGTTTATTTATTTTTATTTTGCTTTTAGTGTCAGGAAATTGCTTTTAAAAATATGTCAAAACATATTGTGCTGCAAGTCATCTGGAAGATGATTAACAGCTGTGGAAATGGCAACTAACCTTGAAATAAGGACAAAATGATAGCTATCCACGTTTTCCTTGATCTGCCTTATTACAAATCAGTTATCTGTTATTATTGGAATTTAATTTGACATGTTTTCTTCCCTTATTCATAACACTACTTTCTTGATCCATTACCCTCATGAGAATAACTATTTAGAATCTCAGTGTGAATTAAAATATCTATAAATCTAAATTTTAAAATATTGTTTTATTAGTCACGATCGACCTTGGATAATCTAAAATTGTGGTTATTGGTTTTGGAGGGAGAAAAAACTAGTATTCCTCATACGTGGGAATGTGAGCAGAAATGTAGTAATCTTTAGTCTCTGGAAAAAGTAATATTTCTTGATGACGTGAATGTTTAAACAGAACTAAGGCATTGTCATAGAAATGAAAGTTGTCATGGGATGATCTAATCATTGTGATTAGGTTTTGTAAGATTAATTTTCAGTATGCATGAGAATAATATTTGTTTTATCCCTTGCTCATATCATGGTCATGTCAAGAAGTTATCTGTCATACCACCATTATTCTAAGCATGAAATAATATGCTCAAGATGGCTGCTCAAGAGAAAAATAGAACTGGGCACAATTGTTTTTTTTTAAATTTCATTGTCGATCAGAGAAATTAGTTAATAATTTATACGCATTTCTCCAACTATTTATCAAGGCCAACATCTTTTCAGGTAGAAAAAAAATGGGAAGAAAACCTTCCTGAAGTATGGAGCAGAATAACTTCCTAAAGCATGGAAACTAAAAACTGCTGGAATGTAACATGAAACGTGCAATTTTCACACATCCCCCTCTTGGCTGCCTCACAATTCCACTATAGTAATGGCAATAGCACAAGCTTATATACCACTCTGTAGGGCTGTACAATACTCTGGACAGTTTTCAATATCAGCAAAATGCCTCTAACTATCTGGGTCTTTGTTTTACTGACCATGGAAAGATGGAAAGTTGAGTCAACCTTGAACCCCGTCAGGATCGAACTGCAGGCTGTGAACAGAATTTGCTTGCAATACTTCACTTTAACCACCATGCATTACCTGTGAAAAGGCTTTCAGAATTCTTTCCTCCTTTGAAAGAATACCTTATCTTGTATTCTAAATCAGTCACAGGATTAAAACAATCTGCTCAGAGTGTATTGGGACAGAACTGGAACTCTAATTAGAGTGCCAGATTTTTTTCCAACAGGCATCTGCCTAAACTGACTGTAAGAATAGACCAAGAGCATCAATTTACAGCAGAAACTGAGGCGGTACCTGATACCATTGAAAATGAAGTAAGATAAAACAAGGGGGAAGCATAGCAATATCCAAAAAACTTAAATCATCTGGAATGGATTAAGTTTAATACAGAAGCAAAATCAGCCAAATATATACTAAAAATGGTTCATACTTAACAGATAACAGATAATGAGAGTTGGAAGGGACCTTATAGGTCATCTAATCTAACCTCCCGTCCAAACGGGAGACCCTACACCATTTCTGACAGATGGCAGGCCAATCTCTTCTTAAAAAGTCTCAAGTGATGGCGCTCCCACAACTTCCAAGGGCAAAGCTGTTCCATTGGTTGATTGTTCTCACTGTCAGAAAGTTTCTCCTTATTTCCAGGTTAAATCTCTCCTTGCTCAGTTTCCATCCATTATTCCTTGTCTGGCCTATAGGTACTTCAGAAAATAGATTGACCCCTTCATCTCTTTGGGTAGCCCCTCAAATATTGGAAGACCGTTATCATGTCTCCCCTGGTCCTTCTCTTTTCTAGACAAGCCAAGCCCAGTCCCTGCAACTGTTTGTTGTATGTTTTAGCCTCCAGTCCCCTAATCATCCTGGTTGCTCTTCTCTTTACTTTTTCTGGAGTCTCAACATCTTTTTTATAATGTGGTGACCAAAACTGGATGCAGTACTCTAGGTGTGGTCTTACTAAGGCTTTATAATGAGTGGTACTTACTGTACACAGGCAAGATAGGTACTGTCAAATCAAAAGACTGAGTTGATCTCCATGTATGCCAGTTAGCATTATCTAAAAATTGTTTTTCTATTGATTTGCCATTTAGTACTTTTTTAATGTCTCATCCTTTCTAGGATGAGACAATTTGGAATGAATTTTAAGTCATAATTCCAGCAGGATCCAAATTATGGATAAAAACATGAGACAATATTGGCACTGATCAGAACACTTTTTAGTGATCTTCAAAGCCATTTTGTGTATCATGGAATTATGTGACTATTTAATTGCTTGCTTACTAATTTATCTTCTACCCAATGTCATAAACTCTAGCTATCTTACCTGAAAAGCAGTAGCAGAAATACTAGATAAACAGTTAATTAAAGTAAGCTTCACAAATTTAAGGATTTCCAAAGGAGTTGGTTTGGTAGTGATGATCAATAGTCAATTTGTGAATAATTTGTGTGGGAGTTCTGGAGCTTTTCATCCCAAATTATGAAGAATACCATAATTGCACAATGCAGATTATGTTGTGATTTTCACTGCGGAGTTGCCTTATGGGAAGGGGGAGGGCTCAAAAACAAACAAACATAGGCATGTGGATATGTCTGTAATGCTCTTGAGATGTTGCTCCTATTAACCAGGTGGGTGAAAAGTTCTTTCTGGTTCAATTGTAACAGGTCAGATTTTGACCCACGGTGATAAAAAATTAAAAATGTTAATTGAGGGCATATTGCGCTCAATAAATGAGAGAGGACTTGAAAGTGAGATGCCAGAATAAATAAATAAACATTTCTTATATCTGGCAAACTCAGATGCCAAACATGAAAAGTATATCACTGATAACGGACAGAGTGTAATTCTATGTTCTGTGTTAACTATTTTGGCCAAATAAATAAATAAATGCCACAGTTTATTTTCAACAGTTCCGGATTCAATCACAAGGAGATCTTATTGGTGCAAAGCATTTGTACCAGATTTAAAATACAATTCCATTTCAGGAATTAGTTGTTTTTCCAGGCATGTTGCTTTTGAAATTATCACAAACCCATTGTCTCTGTGTGGAGCAATTAATAAGGGGAAGGGAAGCCTTTACCACAGCTTTATTGTTTAGTATACACACACACACACACACACACATCCCTATTTTCTCCTCACAGTGGGGAAATTGGGAGAATGCCCAGGTGACGGCATTTCCAAATGTATGCATTTCCTCCTTTTTATTTTTCACTGGTCACCAAGAGAGGAAAAAAATGAGGTAGGATCAGATTAACTATTTTAACTCTTGCCATCGCTGTGAAAGTAGTGGCAGAAGCATGTAGCAAGCCTTCACATTATGCAGACTGACCTTTCAGCTGAAAGTCTCATACATACCATTTTCTTCTACTTTGTCTCTGTCAGGTATGTTATGTTCTGGAGAGAAAGGTAAGAATTAGAATACTCTTCTGCCTGAGAGAGATTTCCTACAGAAAAAACTATATGATAAATGGAACCTGGCAGTAGGTTCCTACTCAGACATTGCTAGATATTGTCTCAGGCATTTGTCTTGTGCATTTTTATCTTTCCGTTGCCCTTCTGTGAAGATCCTCCAGAAGAAAAAAAATGATAGCATTTCCCAAACCTTCTCCTTATTTTCTTCAACCCTCTAATCACAAACTCTCTTGACAATACAAGACACATTTTTTAAATTTATTTGTATCCCGCCTTTATTATTATTATTACAAATAACTCAAAGCAGCAAACATATCCCAAACACCCTCCTCTTTCAATTTTCCCCACAACAATCCTGTGTGGTGAGTTGGGCTGAGAGAAAGAGAAAGCCACTGGTCTAAAGCCCATGTCGCACTGCACCAACGGATGGAAAGAGGATGTAAAACGGAGAGAAACACTTGCCATCCGTTGGTTAATGCGATTCATCCGTTCTGTACTCACTGCCTCCATTTTTCTTCCTCTCTATCCGTCCAGCATCCGTCGATTGACATTTCATCTGCTCAAAATGTTTTGAGCTGCTCAAAACTTTTTGAACGGAAAATGTATCCAACGTGTCCGTTCTGCATCCGCAATGCATACGGGGAACGTCCGTTCTACATCTGTTGTCATCCGTTACGCATCCGCTTTATCTGCTAGGCATCCGCTGCGCATCCACGCAACTCAAATCCGCTCCAGCGGAAAACGGACACAGGGAGGAAGCAAAACGGATGTGGAATGGATGCACAGCGTTTGTAGCACGGACGGAGAAAGGATGAAAGCGGATGCAGGTCGCAAAGAAAGCATTTAAAACAGAAAAAACATTCGCAGAGGGGACCTATCTCGGATATTAAGGATGTCTAGAGGATGCCTAGAGGATGCAAAAGGACACCTAGTGGAAAAGCTATATTGCCTATAAAAAGGGGGAGGAACTCACCTGGATCTCATTTTCAGTCCAGCAACCCTGCTATGCAGACCTCTGCAGCCTTCATCTGGCTCTTGCTCTTCCACAGCATCCAGTCATCTCCACCATGGATCATAACACACTCCTTTTTATAGCCACCATCGTTCTGCAATAGTGCGAAGCCATCTACTGGCTCTTTCAACTGTTCTACGGGAAGAAAGGGAGGCGTCCAAGAAGTGGCTGGGTCCGAAGATGGATCAGGAGAAGAGCACAGTATGGACTGTACAACAAGCTGATCGTGGAGCTGAGGAACGAAGACCCTCGTGCATTCCAGAACTTCATGAGGATGCTTCCAGCCATGTTTGACGAAGTTGTGGGGCGGCTGACACCCAGGTTGACCAAGAGAAACACCAACTTCCAGCCCAGCCTGGACCATGGGCTGAAGGTGGCACTGACTCTGCGCCACCTGGCCTCAGGGACCACCTACAGGAGCATGCAGTACGGCTAGAGGGTGCCACACAACACCATCAGCATTGTGGTCAGAGAAGTGGTGCAGGCCATCATCGAAGAATACCTGGAGGAGCTCCTCCAGTGCCCCTCCACTTATTTCAATTACAAGGGCTTCTTCAGCATCACCCTCTTCGCCATGGTTGATGCTGACTACAAGTTCATGTACATCGATGCTTCAGGCAACGACTCATGTTCAGATGCCCAGGTATATAATGCCAGTCACCTCAAGGAGGGGCTGGAATGCAACCTCATCATGGACTTCCCAGATCCAGACCCACTGCCCAACGACACACAAGATGTGCCCTACTTCATCATGGGGGATGACGCCTTCTCCCTCAGAACCTACCTCATGAGCCCTACACTTCCAGACTCCTCACCCGTGAAGAGAGGATCTTCAACTACAGGCTGTCCAGGCCAAGGCGGGGGGTGGAGAACGCCTTTGGCATCCTGGCCAACAGGTTCCAGGTACTTCTCACCACCATGCAGCATCGCCCACAGACCGTGAGGAGGATCGTGGAAGCTTGCTGCATCCTGCACAATCTCATACGCACCCGCTACCCAGTCTTGCAGAACAGGCTCGTGGACCTCCAACAAGGCAATGGGGACATGGAGCCTGAGGAATGGAGGCAAGGGCGAAACCTGATAGACACTGAGGATGTGCAAGGCCCCAACAGAGCCTCACGTGAAGGGAAGAAGCAGCGCAACCTCCTGAAACACTGGTGTAACTCCCCAGCTGGAGCAGTGGAGTGGCAAGACAGGATGATAGATGATTAATGGATGCTTCCTTCAGCCTGTCTCATCACACTGATGAGATTGGGCCGTGTATGTTGGGTGGGCCTACAATGAACAGGGCATTTAATAAAGAGTTGTGTTTATGTTCAAATGTGTGGATCAATGCTTACATTGTTATTGATAATGAAGGGCGAAAGGTGGACCACAGAAGGGAGGGTGGACCACAGAATCCCACCATGCTTGCACTGGAGGTTTATCTATCCCACAGCTATTACCCATCCCAAAGGTATCCCTGCCCATCCCACAGCTATTAACCATCCCAAAGTTATCCCTGCCCATCCCACAGCTATTACCCATCCTAAAGGTATCCCTGCCCATCCCACAGCTATTACCCATTCCAAAGGTATCCCTGCCCATCTCACTGCTATCCTTACCCATCCCACAAGCATGCAAAGGCTTAAGCCATTTCTAAAAGTTTCCACCAAGACTTTATTGACAAAAATAAATGAAGCAAGTGTGTGAAGCAAAGATAATCTTTATTAATAACAAGCTGTAAAAGAAAAATGACCCAAGTCAAGTGTCCAAAGCAAAATTAAAGTCAACAGGTAGCCACCCAGTCTCTGGCACTCTTCTTGGTCACTCGGAGGCGTGCCCAGTCTCAGGGGTGAAGGGTCCAGGCGTTGTGGAGATGGCTGCTGATGGAGTGCTGATCTGAAGCGCCACTGGGGTGCCTGGCCCCGAGAGGACAACAGGGGACGGTGTGTTGAGGAAGCTCTCAGACAGCTGGCTCAGCCCCGTGATGTTGAGAGCCCCTTCCTCCATCACATGGGGTGTCAGCCCCAATACCAATGACAGATGTACTGAGGCTGGGCTTGGCTGTGGGGTGGAGGAAGGAACAATGTAGTGGGGCTGTCTGGCCTGCAGCTGTGTGGGGACTCCAATGGGTGGCATCTGTGGCATGGGTGGCATCGGTGGCGTGGGTGGCATCGGTGGCATCAGTGGCACCGGGACGTCCGATGTACCTTTGCCTGGACTGGGAAGGGCTGCCTTTGCTGCTGGACCTCCTGGTAGCCGTAGCCTTGGTAAGTGAGGGCCTGTGGAAAGCCTTGGAATGGGAGGGACATCACCTGGGGTGGAGGACCAGGCCTGGACTGGGTGGGAGCAGGTTCATCTTTGTCTGGAGGGTTGTGAAAAAGATCGGTGAACCTGTCCTTCACCACCTGGTACTGGGGTTCTGTCATGTCCACGAGGGTCTGGTTGACATAGGTGAGGAAGGGCTTGCGGTTGGAGGATGGGGCGTTGGTGTGTACCAGCTGAGAGAGGAGATCTACGCTGCTCCTGATGGTATCTCTTATCTCCAGCAGGACAGTGTGGCTCTGGCCCTCCGGTCTGCCTCTCTGCCTTTCTGTGGAGGTGGAGCTGGGGGTGGATGCGGGTTGGGCTGTGGTGGAAGTGCCATCTCCTTTCTCCCACTGTGTCAGGGGGTCCTCCACGCGCTCCACCATGGGTAGTACAGCTGTCAGGGGGGTCTCCATCGTGGCATGCTCCACAGATACCTGCCTGGACACAGGAGCTGACTCTTGGCCAGCAGAGGACTGGCTCTCAGCAGGCTGCCTGAGAGAGAGGGTTGTGAGAGGGGCTGCTCCTCGGTGGCGGATCTCACCCTCCAGGAAGCTGCACTTGGCCATCACGTAGGTCTCTCTGTCCGTCAGCTTGACCGCGGCCAGGCCAAATTTCTTGAGTTGCAGCTTCCCGTACCAGGTGTGCATGTGCTTCCACCAGCCGAGGAGTACCTCCGAAGTGTAGCCCAGGCTCTCCGCCTTCTCTCTCCAAGCAGCCTGCTTCCTTTTGGTGTCCCTATAGAGCCTGTGTCCCTTCCGCCAGAGATAGTCATTCTCTTTCAGCCACTCCAGCACCTCATCCTCATGTTCCTCCTCGATGTTGTATTGCCTCCTCTCCCGTTCATGCGTCTGCCTCTTCCTCCCTTTGGCAGGGCCATATGGGCCCTAATCAGAGGGGCTTTGAGGTTGTAGGGGCTGCTCCTCCACACCACTACCACCAGCAGCAGAAGCAACAACAGTAGCAGCAAAAGCAGGACCAGCAGCACCAGCAGGACCAGGAGCACCAGCAGGACCAGCAGGACCAGGAGCAGCGCCAGCAGAGTAAGCAGCAGCAGGACCAGCAGGACCAGGAGCAGTGCCAGCAGAGTAAGCACCAGCAGAAGCACCACCACCAGAAGCAGCATCAGCAGAAGCACCACCTCCAGAAGCAGCATCAGCAGAAGCCCCAGCACCAGAAGATCGAGCCCGGGCAGCAGAAGCCCCAGCAGAAGCAGAGTCAGGGCCAGGGGGTGGGAGGGTGGCCCTGTCCCTCTTGCCAGGGCTGGCAGCAAATGGCAGAGGCTTCCTTTTCTTCCCCATGGTTGTTGGGTTGGTGGCTGGCTGGCTGGCTGGCAAGCTGTGTCTGGCAGCAGGTCTTTCCTCTGAATGGTGACCTGCTTGGGAGCTGCTTCCCTTTATATCCGTGGGCCTGATGCAGTGCATCCTCCCCGCATGCGCAGTGAATGCTAGGCATCCGCTTGGCTTCCACTAGGCATCCGCTAGGCTTCCACTGTGCATCCGCTGCATCTGCTGTGCATCCGCTTCATCCACTCGGCATCCACTCTGCTTCCGCTCTTTCCGTTCCGCGTCCACTTTGCTGTGCTCCCCCGGAAGCCTTGTGGATGTGCCATCCGCTCCCATCCGCTTCAATCTGCTAGGCTTCCATGGAGCATCCACTTTCCATCCACCCTACGTCCTCCCCCCGTCCATTCCTTTCCATGTTGTCTGCTCTGGTTATGCAAATTCGGGGCACTTTTGAGAGCGGATAACAACGGATGGAACATTTTTCTCGACTGCTGTGTCCTTTTTACAAACGTTTTGCATCTGTTGGCCAGTGTGACAGGGCCTTGAAGTCACCAAATTGACTTTCATGGCTAAGACCACGCAAGGGTGGGATTCAGCCAGTATGGACCGGTTTGGGCAAACCGGTATTTCCAGTGATTAGTTGGCCACTACTACCTGCCCTGCCCTAGTCTATTCTATATTTCTGTGTTTTTCAACCCAGCTGATTCACACGGCACAGTGTATCAGCTGTTTTTACTCATCGGGGCTGCAGCAGAATTTAAGTTTTAGCTGAAAATGGGTGGTTTTGAAATGCTGTGCATGTGCTCACCAAACTGGTTGTTATACAGTTGAATCCCACCACTGGTAAGGCAGGACTTGAACTCATAGCCTCCTGCTTTCAAGCCTGGTGCTTTAATCACAAGGTCAGGGACTCCAGCTTTGGCAATAGACTTGTGGACTTCAACTCCCAGAATTCTCCAGCCAGCATAGCTGGGAGTTGAATTCCACAGGTCCTAAAGTTGTCTGGTTGGACACTCCTGCATTAATCCACGCTGGATCTCTGTTGAAATTTCTGTTGAAAAGGAAAGGAAACAAGAATGGATTGTTGCACAAGAGGTGTCAATGAATGGACACAACCAAAAGGGCATTTAGATTCCACTTCTATCCTAAAGGCCCTGTCACACTGGCCGACGGATGCAAAACGTTTGTAAAAAGGACACAACGGACGAGAAAAATGTTCCATTCGTTGTTATCCGCTCTCAAAAGGGGCAAAAATATGCATAACCAGAGTGGACAACACGGAAAGGAACGGACGGGGGGAGGACGCAGGGCGGATGGAAAGCGGATGCTCCAAGGAAGCCTAGCGGATGGAAGCGGATGAGAGCGGATGGCACATCCGCAAGGCTTCCGGGGGACCGCAGCAAAGCGGACACGGAACGGAAAGAGCGGATGCAGAGCGGACGCCGAGTGGATGAAGCGCATGCACAGCGGATGCTGAGTGGATGAAGCGGATGCACAGTGGAAGCCTAGCGGATGCCTAGCGGAAGCCAAGAGGATGCCTAGCGTTCACTGCGCATGCGGGGAGGATGCATTGCGTCAGCCCCGTGGATATAAAGGGAAGCAGCTCCCAAGCAGGTCATCATTCAGAGGAAAGACCTTCTTCCAGACACATCGACTGCCTTGCCAGCCTGTCTGCCTTGCCAGCCTGTCTGCCTTGCCAGCCTGCCTGCCTTGCTGCCTGCCAGCCTTGCTGCCTGCCAGCCTTGCTGACTGCCTTCTTGCAAGCCTCCCTGCCAGCCTTGCTGTCTGCCTGCCTGCCAGCCTTGCTGCCAGCCTGCCTTCCAGCCTCCCTGCCAGCCTTGCTGTCTGCCTCCCTGCCAGCCTCGCTGTCTGCCTCCCTGCCAGCCTTGCTGCCAGCCTCCCTGCCAGCCTCCCTGCCAGCCTTGCTGCCTAACAGCCTGCCTAACAGCCTGCCTGCCTGCCTGCCTGCCAGCCTTGCTGCCAGCCTCCCTGCCAGCCTCCCTGCCAGCCTTGCTGCCTAACAGCCTGCCTGCCAGCCTGCCTGCCAGCCTGCCTGCCTGCCAGCCTTGCTGCCAGCCAGCAACCCCACAACCATGGGGAAGAAGAGAAAGCCTCAGCCATCTGCTGCCAGCCCTGGCAAGAGGGACAGGGCCACCCTCCTGCCCCCTGGCCCTGACTCTGCTTCTGCTGGGGCTTCTGTAGCACGGGCTCGCTCTTCTGGGGCTGGGGCTTCTGCTGCTTCTGCTTCTGGAGGAGCTGCTGCTGCTGCTTATGGCGGTGGTGCTTCTGCTCGTGCTTACTCTGCTGATGCTGCTCCTGGCGGTGGTGCTTCTGCTGGTGCTTACTCTGTTGAAGCTGCTTCTGGCGGTTGTGCTTCTGCTGGTGCTTACTCTGCTGAAGCTGCTCCTCGTCCTGCTCGTCCTGCTGGTCCTGCTCGTGCTCCTGGTCTTGCTCGTCCTGCTGGTCCTGCTGGTGCTCCTGGTCCTGCTGGTGCTCCTGGTCCTGCTGGCGCTGCTGGTGCTTACTCTGCTGCTGCTGATCCTGGTCCTGCTGGTGCTGCTGATCCTGGTCATGCTGGTGCTGCTGCTGCTGCTGATGATGATCCTGCTGGTGCTGCTGCTGCTGCTGATGATGATGATGATGACCCTGCTGGTGCTGCTACTGCTGGTGGTGTGGAGGAGCAGCCCCTACAACCTGGAAGCCCCTCTGATGAGGGCCCATGTGGTCCTGCCAAAGGGAGGAAGAGGCATACGCGAGAACGGGAGAGGAGGCAATACAACATCGAGGAGGAGCATGAGGATGAGGTGCTGGAGTGGCTGAGAGAGAATGACTATCTATGGCGGAAGGGACACAGGCTCTATTGGGACACCAAAAGGAAGCAGGCTGCTTGGAGAGAGAAGGTGGAGAGCCTGGGCTACACTTCGGAGGTGCTCCTCGGCTGGTGGAAACATATGCACACCTGCTACGGGAAGCTACACCTCAAGAAATCTGGCCAGGCCGCGATCAAGCTGATGGACAGAGAGATCTACGTGATGGCCAAGTGCAGCTTCCTGGAGGGTGAGATCCGCCACTGAGGAGCAGCCCCTCTCACAACCCTCTCTCTCAGGCAGCCTGCTGAGAACCAGTCCTCTTCCGGCAGAGAGTCAGCTCCTGTCTCCAGGCAGGTGTCTGTGGAGCGTGCCACGACGGAAAACCCACGGACAGCTGTTCTAACCATGGTGGAGCACGTGGAGGACTCCCTGGCGCAGTGGGAGAAAGGAGACGGCACTTCCACCACAGTCCAACCCGCATCCACCCCCAGCTCCACCTCCAGAGAAAGGCAGAGAGGCAGACTGGAGGGCCAGAGCCACACTGTCCTGCTGAAGATAAGAGACACCATCAGGAGCAGCATAGATATCCACTCTCAGCTGGTACACACCGACGCCTCATCCTCCAACCGCAAGCCCTTCCTCACCTATGTCAACCAGACCCTCGTGGACATGGTGGAACCCCAGTACCAGGTGGTGAAGGACAGGATCACCGATCTTTTTCACAACCCTCCAGACAAAGATGAACCTGCTCCCACCCAGTCCAGGTCTGCTCCTCCACCCCAGGTGATGTCCCTCCCATTCCAAGGCTTTCCACAGGCCCTCACCTACCAGGGCTACGGCTACCAGGAGGTCCAGCAGCACAGGCAGCAGCCCTTCCTAATCCAGGCACAGGCTCATCGGTTGCCACCGTTGCCACCGGTTCCACTGATACCACCCCTGCCACAGATGCCACCCACGACAGTCCTCACCCAGCTGCAGACCAGACAGCCCCACTACACTGCTCCTTCCTCCACCCCACAGACAAGCCCGGCCTCAGTACATCTGTCGTCAGTCCTGGGGCTGACACCCCAAGGCATAGAGGAAGGAGCTCTCAACATCATGGGGCTGAGCCAGCTGTCTGAGAGCTTCCTCAACACACCATCACCTGCTGTCCTCTCGGGGCCAGGAACCCCAATGATGCCACAGACCAGCACTCCAGCAGCAGCCACCTCCACAGCACCTGGACCCTTCACCCCTGAGACTGGGCACACCTCTGAGTGACAGAGAAGAGTGCCAGAGACTGGGTGGCTACCTGTAGATTTTATTTGGACACTTGACTTGGGTCATTTTTCTTTTACAGCTTGTTATTAATAAAGATTATCTTTGCTACACACACTTGCTTCATTTATTTTTGTCAATAAAGTCTTGGTGGAAACTTTTAGAATTGGTTTAAGCCTTTGCATGCTTGTGGGATGGGTAAGGATAGCAGTGGGGTGGGCAGGGATATCTTTGGGATGGGTTAGGATATCTGTGGGATGGGTTAAGATAGGATGGGTTGAGATAGCTGTGGGGATAGATAAACCTCCAGTGCAAGCATAGTGGGACTGTATGGTCCACCCTCCCAGGTGCCACACCTTTGGCCCTTCATTATCAATAACAATGTAAGCATTGATCCACACATTTGAACATAAACACAACTCTTTATTAAATGCCCTGTTCTTTGTCGGCCCACCCAACATACATGGTCCAATCTCATCAGTGTGATGAGACAGGCTGAAGGAAGCATCCATTAATCATCTATCATCCTGTCTTGCCACTCCACTGCTCCAGCTGGGGAGTTGCACCAGTGTTTCAGGAGATTGCGCTGCTTCTTCCCTTCACGTGAGGCTCTGTTGGGGCCTTGCACATCCTCAGTGTCTATCAGGTTTTGCCCTTGCCTCCATTCCCCAGGCTCCATGTCCCCATTGCCTTGTTGGAGGTCCACGAGCCTGTTCTACAAGACTGGGTAGCGGGTGCGCATGAGATTGTGCAGGATGCAGCAAGCTTCCACGATGTTCCTCACAGTCTGTGGGCGATGCTGCATGGTGGTGAGAAGTACCTGGAACCTGTTGGCCAGGATGCCAAAGGCGTTCTCCACCCCCGCCTTGGCCTGGACAGCCTGTAGTTGAAGATCCTCTCTTCATGGGTGAGGAGTCTGGAAGTGTAGGGCTTCATGAGGTCGGTTCTGAGAGAGAAGGCGTCATCCCCCATGATGAAGTAGGGCACATCTTGCATGTCGTTGGGCAGGGGGTCTGGATCTGGGAAGCCCATGATGAGGTTGCGTTCCAGCCCCTCCTTGAGGTGACTGGCGTTGTATACCTGGGCATCGGAAGCTTACCCGTTGCCTGAAGCATCGATGTACATGAACTTGTAGTCAGCATCAACCATGGCGAAGAGGACAATGCTGAAGAAGCCCTTGTAGTTGAAATAATTGGACCCCGACTTGGCTGGAGCTTTGCAGGCCACATGCTTGCCATCTATGGCTCCAACGGTGTGGGGGAAAGTTCCACTTCTGATACTACTGCTCTGCAACTTTCTTCCATCCTTCTTCAGTGGAGGGGCACTGGAGGAGCTCCTCCAGGTATTCTTCGATGGTGGCCTGCACCACTTCTCTGACCACAATGCTGATGGTGTTGTGTGGCACCCTCTCGCTGCCCTTCATGCTCCTGTCGGTGGTCCTTGAGGCCAGGTGGCGCAGAGTCAGTGCCACCTTGAGCCCAGGGTCCAGGCTGGGCCAGAAGTTGGTGTTTGCCTTGGTCAACCGGGGTGTCAGCCACTCCAAACTTCATCAAACATGGCTGGAGGCATCCTTATGAATTTCTGGAATGCACGAGGGTCTTCGTTCCTCAGCTCCACGATCAGCTTGTTGTACAGTCCATACTCTGCTCTTCTCACAATCCATCTTCGGACCCAGACGCTTCTTGGCCGCCTCCTTTTCTTCCCGTAGTAGAGTTGAAAGAGCCTGTAGATGGCTTCGCACTGTTGCAGAACGATGGTGGCTACCAAAAGGACTGTGTTATGATCCATGGTGGACATGACTGGATGTTGTGGAAAAGCAAGAGGCAGATGAAGGCTGCAGAGGTCTGCACAGCAGGGCTGCTGGTCTGAAAGTGAGATCCAGGTGAGTTGCTCCCCCTTTTTATTGGCAATATAGGTTTTTCCCTATGTATCCTTTTGCATCCTCTAGGCATCCTCTAGACATCCTTAATATCCGAGATAGGTCCCCTCTGCGAACCTTTTTTCCGTTTTAAATGCTTTGTTTCCGTGCTGCATCCGCTTTCATCCTTTCTCCGTCCGTGCTACTAACGCTGTGTGTCCGTTCCGCGTGCGTTCTGTTTCCTCCCTGTATCCGCTTTCTGGTGGAGTGGATTTGAGTTGCACGGATGTGCAGCGGATGCCTAGCGGATGTAGCAGATGCGTAACAGATGACGACGGATGCAGAACGGACGCGTTGGATACATTTTCCGCTCAAAAAGTTTTGAGCAGCTCAAAACTTTTTGAGCGGATGAAATGTCAGTCGACGGATGCTGGATGGATAGAGAGGAAGAAAAATGGAGGCAGTGAGTACAAAACGGAAACATTGCGTTAACCAACGGATGGCAGGTGTTTTTCTCCGTTTTACATCCTCTTTCCAGCCATTGGTGCAGTGTGACATGGGCTTAAGGTTCTGTCCTGGGGCAACTGGTGATGGCAAACTATGTTTCTGAGCAAAAAAAAAAAATTGCTTTAAATACCACTTACTGCCTCAGTTTCAGAAAAGGGGTTCATTATTTCATTCTTTTCTGAAAACAACAGCAACCACTCCAAGGGTCAGTTTCATGCCCAGTAACAGGATGGTTTTAAATGGAAGCGCAAACAATTTCCAAACATCATGGATGCAGGCATGATGAATCTTTCAAAATATTGTTTGTTTATTTATCAAATTTAGAGACCACCCAGAGCAGTTCTTGTTACCAAACTATAATTTTTAATGTGATAACAAGAGGGGGAAATTAAAAACACATCGGGAGCTTTGTTAGGGATAACATTATTCACCCTAACTGGTTTAGGTGAAATAATAACTATGAATCATAGTTAGTGTATGTTAGAGTGTATACAGCTTTAACTGGGAAATAGCAATTAAAGGAGTGGTTAAGAAAACAATATAAAAGTAGAAAGACTACGGCTTGCTCTCAGTCTCTCTGGCTTTGATGATCCCTGATTACTGCTTGGAATCAAGACTGCATTGCTCGAACGGGAGAGACAACAAAGGACTGATTTTGTAAGTGAACTGACATAGGATATTCTACATGGACTTTGCTAAATGAATACCCCTGAATGGACTGACTACATGGTAAATGAATATTGGACTGTTATTTGACTATGCCATAAACGTATACTGGAATAAAATATATTCTTGTTAGCACAAGCGTATCTGTTATTTTTACTGTATGTTAATAAACATACAAGCTTAGCTCACTCATTTATCTGTGTGCCTATCTGACTAACGCTGCACATTCTGTTTAGCTTGTCTACCTAACCCTGGTTGGGGAACCCAGGCTTAACAAGCTTGATCAAATGTTAATTAAATCAAAGTAAAATAAAATTTAATTTTTGCCCATCAAATAAATAAAATATCAAGATTAATATATAGTTTAACACAGATTCCAATATTACACCCTATAAGATACTTTTCACAGACAAATAAGTTAATAAGAATATTTTCATGACACAATTAAGCTCCTTGAACATCCTTAAACAAGCAACTTATGGTGATGTTGTTGGTGATGATGCCTTTAACCTACCAGGTATTCAAGTATATTATTAGGCTTTCATTTAAAATCTAAAATCTTTTGGGATGAACATTCTATGAGATTCAATGTGTGATACCTTTGAACTGTTGGCAGGCTTCAGGATCCAAACATATTAACTAGATGTCTTTATCTCTATTGTTGAAAGCTGCCAGGCACATGTGATCATTCATGGATAAGTGGTTATATTTTGATACTGAATCACATGGAAAATGAACATTGTAGAATAACCTAAAGTTATTGAAATTAATGGGAAATATGTTTTATTTGAATGCTTGGGCAAACATGGGATCAGTATTTTGAATCGGTTGAATACTAATTGTTACTTTAAAGACTTGGAGAAATGTTTTTTTGTAAATGACTTACAATATTTGGTTGAGAATATTTACTGAAATTTATACAGTGCTAACTAAACAGCATGTTCCAGAAAGGCTCCAAGGTACCAACACATTTAGAGTCCTTAGAAGATGCCATGCTTTAATGGAAACCATCATCTTATAAGAATTTTTAAAATTGGAATGAAATTTAGTGTTAGTTATGCATCTAAATTTGGAATTAAGAAAACTGGAATGTCTAATTTTGGAGGCTCAATTGATCCAAGTGGAGAGAAATGTGAAATGTGCCTCTTATTATTTAAAAAATGAAATATACTAATTTATGGGATCCATTAAAAATATTTTAACAGGATTGTACACCACAGGTTTTGTGCTAGTGTTACAAGGAATGTAAAGATCCTTTGATTCTTATTCAGGTAGTCCTAGACTTACAACCACAATTGGGGCCAGAATATCCACTGTTAAGTGAAGCACTTGCTAAGTGTGTTCCTCTCAATTTTACAACTTTTTCTGCCATGGTTGTTAAGCAAATCACTGCAGTTGTTGTGAATCATACAGTTATTAAGTGAATCTCATAAATTTTGCTAGTGAGAAGTCAGCCAGGAAGGGCAAATAGCAATAGCATGATGCTGTAACTGCCTGTTGTCAAGTGTTTAATTTTGATCACATGACCATGGGGATGCTGCAAAGATTGTAAATGTGAGGACTGATTGTAGGTCCCCATTTTTCAGCGCTGTCGTACCTTTGACCCATCACTAAATGAATGATTATAAGCCGTGGACAACCTGTAGTCTTCTCTTGTTCGGTTGTAGCCTCATTTAGATATGAAATCACTTCATGGTGAGCCTTTCCTCTTTGTGATACAGCTAAGATATAAGCTTTGCTCTAGATCCACCCTGAAACCAGGTGACGCTCTCCTCTGTAGAAAGGAATTCTTTGCCTTGCATTCCTTTTGTACACATTAAAGCCAGAGAAGAGAAGGTTTCTCAGGGAACTTTTCCTCACAATTGCCTCTGCTTTGCAAAGTGGTTAATTAGTGATCCAGTGAGAAGTGAGTTTGCTGGACCTGAGCAACTTCTGTGAGCCCAAAAGATGCTGCAAGTCCTTCAACAGATCAGTTTCTAGATCAGCACTGTCAAACTCCCGGCCCTGAGGCCGGATGTGTCACATGCTGGCCACGCCCATGCCTGGTTTAGCGAAGAGGGGAAAATGTCCCAATACATCACATGATGCCGCCATAATAACGTGAGTTTGACATTCCTGTTCTAGATTATCCAAATGCTCTTGAGAACACACTTTATCTATGCTTGGAAGAACCCAATCATCCTCATCGTTTACCAAACTCATTCGTAAAGGGCTCAGATTCATATCTGTATGAAAAGATGTGTTCCAGGACATTATTCTTTTCACCTTGCTGGCTGGGGAATTCTGGGAGTTGAAGTCCACGCATATCTTCAAGTAACCAAGGATAAGAAACACTGCTGTAGGCTAATGCTAGTCAACTATACTTCCAAGGTTTTGTGGCTTTTAAGTTTTCCATCCACGATCAAGACCCAGCTTTACAACAAAATAGTATGCAACAAATTGTGTAACCAATTAGAAGCGTGCAGTCATTGTGACCTCATAACACAGCATGATGGCAGAGAGAGAGTTTCAGTATATTTTTGTGGCTGTTTGATATGATTCATTGTACTTTTAATGTTTTTCATGTACCGTAAAATTACATATTGCTTTAATTAAATGTCATTCTATTTTTTAAAAGCAAATTATCTAGGCACAGTCAAAAGTTTACCTTGGATGTACCATTCCACATAGCTGGTACATATTTAAGATTTTTTTTTTACAAATTTGCACATGCTTAAGAATGCACGGTTAGTAGAAACGGTGTCTTGGTTGAAATTTATTTGAAACACCGTGTTGCTATATATTACTCAAATTCATGTGTCAATGCATTTGGGGAAGGAATGCAAAGTGGCAGAAGCTGCTGGACTTTTTTTTTCCCTGTGCCCTTGCCACGAAAATATGTTATCTTTATCTGTATCACAGCATTACTTATTATCAGCTTCACACATGGCACTTTGTCTTTGATTTACGCAAATAACTCTGAATGTTTTATATATTTGTGGGGAAATGAATGATATTAGACTATCAATCCATGTGGACCGCAAATCGGTAGCGTCAGGAGGGGGAAAAGGCTATTACATTTCAAAAGCTGTTAAATCAGTTGTGCCCCCTGGCTGATTTTGTCAATTGTGTTTGCGGATGGTAAAACCAATGATGCCTCGAATACTGTTGCAATTCTGGAAAGTAAATGGCGGTACAGTGAAACTGCACCATCCAGCCCATATTTCCTGGGTTATATGTGCTACTACAGAATAAAAGTGGTTTGTTTTTTCTTCCTTTCCTTTTTTTTAAAGGCAGGAATTAGGCCCCCACCTTCTGTCACTGCCTCCAGCTTTGCCCCCCCCCCCAGCAATCTGCCAACAGGGCACTGTTCTGCCAGTTGTAAATTTTAATTGGCCATCTGGGGAAAGCACAAACCACTGACTAGAGATTAATCAGTAAATTAACCCAGGCATAATACACATTTCCCAGTGGACTCTCAGCAGCTCCAGGCTGGGGAGGTGCAACTTGGGATTTAAGCGAACTTGTGTTGGGATGCTGTTACATCTTCCCTAGTGCAGCTGAACATCTTCTCCCTGTCCTAAAAATCCTTTCACTGTGACCTTCATCCTGTTCCTGATTTGTATGGCAGTTGCAAAGAGGGTTTTTTATAAATGCTAAACACAGATGGCCCAGGTACTGCTCTGGGGGAGGAAGGAGGTGGGGGCGGGGAGAAATGTTGACTAATCAGTGGATGTGACAACTTTTCTCCAGCGAACTGTTTTCTTGGTCTGCTAAAGGTCCTGCAGAAAGAAATAGTACGGTATCTGTGGTTTTATCAGGCCAAGGCAAGGGAACTTGATTATTTATGCAGGACAGGTTATCCCATATTCTAAAAAAAAAACAACAACCAGATGCCTTCTGTAAAAATGAAAATTATACCTGTTGTCAATTGTTGCTGGAGAGTGAGCAACAAATCACAACCCTTTTCTCTCCCAGCCAACTTCAAACCAAGAAAAATTCCAGGACAGTTGTAACTAAAAGTACGGGATTCAGCAAAAGTAGAATCCAGTACTGAAATTTAAGCTTGAAGGAGGAAATCCTACAGAACCCTCTCCTTTCCTGGCAGTAATAAATGCAGATTTAAATAAATCATTAGTAGTTTACTGCCTGCTGTGACAACCAAATCAACTGATAAAAGTGGCCTTCTCTTTGAGATGTTTAGGACAATGGCCAATAATGTGTCCTAACATTCGAAATAGCATTGCTTTCCGTTAAGTATAATTGTGGTTTCCAGGACCACAGCCAGGACATGTGATGAACAGCTGTGGAAATCCTACAGTGCAATATATTCTTATACTCTAGAAATTCTAAGAGTCATTGGTCAATTCAGTGAGTTATGAATAACATTTCAACTAGTCCTTGACTTATAACCATGATTGGGATTGGAACTTCCACTGCTAAGCGATGCAATTGTTGAGTGAGCCAGAAGTGATTTTCACACCTTTTTGGTCATCTTGAAAAGTAAAGTCCTATACTTAGGCAAGAAAAACCAAAAGTACCCATATAGACTGGGTGAAACCAGGCTCAATAGCAGTAACTGTGAGAGGGATCATGAAGTCTTCATGGACAACCAGCTAAATATGAGCCAGCAGTGTGCAGCAGCAGCCAAAAAAGCTAATGCAATCCTAAATTGTATTAACAGAGGGATACAATCAAGATTAAGGGAGATACTAATACCACTCTATAAAGCCTCAGTAAGACCACACCTAGAGTACTGCATCCAGTTTTGGTCACCACATTATAAAAAAAAATGTTGAGACAAGAAAAAGTACAGAGAAGAGCAATCAGGATGATTAGGGGACAGGAGGTTAAAACATACAACGAACGGTTGTAGGAACTGGGCTTGGCTAATCTAGTAAAGAGAAGGACCAGGGGAGACATGATAGCGGTCTTCCAATATTTGAGAGCTGCCCAAAGAGAGGAGGGGATCAAGCTATTTTCTAAAGCTCCTATAGGCCAGACAAGGAATAATTGATAGAAACGGAACAAGGAGAGATTTAACCTGGAAACAAGGAGAAACTTTCTGACAATGAGAATAATCAACCAATGGAACAGCTTGCCCTCGGAAGTTGTGGGAGTACCATCACTTGAGACCTTCAAGAAGAGATTGGACTGCCATTTGTCAGAAACAGTGTAGAATCTCCCACTTGGGCAGGGAGTTGGAGTAGATGGCCTACAAGGTCCCTTCCAACTCTGATTATCTGTTATCTGTTATCTTGGTTGTGAATTACATAGTTGTTAAGCAAATCACAGTCATTAAGTGAATCCAGCTTTTCTTATTGACTATCCTTTTTGAAATATCATTTTTTATTTTTTGTTGTATAAAACACAAAAAAGAAAAGAAAATAGGAAATTAAAGGAAGGAAAGGGAATGGGAAAAAGGAGTGTGAAATACAAAGGGGAAGAGAAAAAGAAAGAACAAGGGGCAGTGACTTCCAACTCTTCTTAGCATAGTACAAGATAAATACACTCCAACCTCAACTTTTTGCTTTTACATATTAGTATCTAACTGTGGTATCTATTGTAGTATCTGTAGACTATCCTGTTTGGAAGCTGCCTGGAAAAGGTTATAATGATGATTGTGTAAGTCCAGGATGCTGCAATTATCTAAATACATGCCAGTTGCCAAGTGCCCAAATTTTGATCATATTACCACAAAGTGCGAGGACTGGTTTGCAAGTCACTTTATTTAGCACCCGTCATAACTATATGAATGGCTTCAAGTGGAGAACTACCTATAAATAAATAACTAAACTGATGGACGCAGGCAAGCTTATTCTCCTAAGACGTAATGCAGATCTGGAAGACTTTTACAACAGGGGACTCAAGACTGCCTTAGCAACTACATCTTCTATCTTATATTAACTGCTATAATTGGTTTTTTTTTTTTTTTAATATATCAGGTGTCAGAGACAAAGGTGCAGCAAAGCCTTATTGCCAGTGATACTTCCTGATGCAGCTCCAGTTCTGTTTACTCTTCCATGTTGGTATGTGTGGTTCAGGTAAAGCCCAGTGTGAGGTTTATCCCAGATACGAATCAGCAACCATTGGTTCAGTTCTGAATTCCATAAAATCCACTTGGTGGTTTTTTTATTCTAGCTAATCTAACATGATTGCTTTTCATAAGTTCACATGCCATGTATAGATCAGGTAACCTGCAACGTTTTAACCTATATTTTTGTCTTTGCTAGCAAGACCTGGTTTCAGAGAACGTTTGTAGCATAACTACTATTGTGAAATGACCCAGGAGCAAAATACAGCACACAGAGACTTAAGCCCATGTCACACTGCACCAATGGATGGAAAGAGGATGTAAAATGGAGAAAAACTCTTGCCATCCATTGGTTAACGCGATGCATCCGTTCTGTACTCACTGCGTGCGTGATTCATACGTTCTATCCGACCAACATCTGTCTACTGAGATTTCATCTGCTCAAAAAGTTTTGAGCTGCACAAAACTTTTTGAGCAGATGAACTTTCTGCCGCGTCCGTTCTACATCCGCTACACATACGGGGAACAAACGTTCTACATCCGTTACATGTCTGCTGTATCTGCTCGGTATCCACTGCGCATCCGCGCAACCCGCATCCGCTCCAGCGTAAAACGGAAAGAGGGAGGAAGCGAAACGGACACGGAACATCCGCGCAGCATTAGTAGGACGGACATAGAAAGGATATAAGCAGATGCAGCTCGCATATAAAGCATTAAAATGGAAAAAACGTTCGTATAGGGGACGTATCTTGGATATTTAGGATGTCTGGAGTATGCCTAGAGGATGCAGAAGGACACCTAGCGCAAAACCTAAATTTCCTATAAAAAGGGGGAGGAAATCACCTGGATCTCACTTTCAGTCCAGCAGCCCTGGTGTGCAGACCTCTTCAGCCTTGCTCTTACTCTTGCTCTTCCACAGCAACCAGTCATCTCCACCATGGATCGTCGCACACTCCTTTTGGTAGCCGCCATCGTTCTACAACAGTGTGAAGCCCTCTTCAGGCTCTTTCACCTGTTCTACGCAAGGAAAAGGAAGTGTCCAAGAAGTGTGTGGGTCCGAAGATGGATCGCGAGAAGAGCCGAGTATGGACTGTATGACAAGCTGATGGTGGAGCTGAGGAACGAAGACACTCGTGCATTCCAGAACTTCATGAGGATGCCTCCAGCCATGTTTGACAAAGTTGTGGAGCGGCTGAGACCCAGGTTGACCAAGGCAAACACCAACTTCTGGCCCAGCCTGGACCCTGGACTGAAGGTGGCACTGACTCTGCGCCACCTGGCCTCCGGGACCACATACAGGAGCATGCAGTACGGCTGGAGGGTGCCACCCAACACCATCAGCATTGTGGTCAGAGAAGTGGTGCAGGCCATCATCAAAGAATACCTGGAAGAGCTCCTCCAGTGCCCCACCACTGAAGAACGCTGGAAGAAAGTTGCAGAGCAGTAGTATCAGAAGTGGAACTTTCCCCCACACCGTTGGAGCCATCGATGGCAAGCACGTGGCCTGCAAAGCTCCAGCCAACTCAGGGTCCACTTATCACAATTACAAGGGCTTCTTCAGCATCATCCTCTTTGCCATGGTCGATGCTGACTACAAGTTCATGTACATCGATGCTTCAGGCAACGGGTCAGCTTCAGATGCCCAGGTATACAATGCCAGTCACCTCAAGGAGGGGCTGGAACGCAACCTCATCGTGGGCTTCCCAGATCCAGACCCCCTGCCCAACGACACGCAAGATGTGACCTACTTCATCGTGGGGGATGACGCCTTCTCCCTCAGAACCTACCTCATGAAGCCCTACACTTCCAGATACCTCACCCATGAAGAGAGGATCTTCAACTACAGGCTGTCCAGGGCAAGACAGGTAGTGGAGAACACCTTTGGCATCCTGGCCAACAGGTTCCAGGTACTTCTCACCACCATGCAGCATCGCCCAGAGACCGTGAGGAACATCGTGGAAGCTTGCTGCATCCTGCACAATCTCATGTGTTGCAGAACAGGCTCGTGGACTGCCAACAAGGCAATGGGGACATGGAGCCTGGGGAATGGAGGCAAGGGCAAAACCTGATAGACACTGAGGATGTGCAAGGCCCCAACAGAGCTTCACGTGAAGGGAAGAAGCAGCGCAACCTCCTGAAACACTGGTGCAACTCCCCAGCTGGAGCAGAGGAGTGGCAAGACAGGATGGTAGATGCTTAATGGATGCTTCCTTCAGCCTGTCTCATCACACTGATGAGATTGTGCCATGTATGTTTAGTGGCCCCAACAATGAACAAGGCATTTAATAAAGAGTTGTGTTTATGTTGAAATGTGTTGATGAATGATTAAATTGTTATTGATAATAAAGGGCCATAGGTGTGGCACCTGGGAGGGTGGACCATATAGTCCCACTATGATTGTACTGGAGGCTTATCTATCCCACAGCTATTACCCATCCCACAGGTATCCCTGCCCCTACGCTGCTCTTGATGATGTCCCTGATCTCCAGCAGGACAGTGTGGCTCTGGCCCTCCAGTCTGCCACAATGCCTGCTTTCTGTGGAGGTGGAGCTGGGTGTGGGTGTCGGTTGGTCTCTGGTGGCAGTGGCCTCCTCTTGCTCCATCTGCGTCAGGGGGTCCTCCATGTGCTCCGGCACAGGGAGTGCAGCTGTCGGGGGGGTCTCCATCGTGGGACGCTCCAAAGATACCTGCCTGAACACAGGAGCTGACTCTTGGCGAGAAGAGGACTGGCTCTCTGTGGGCTGCCTGAGAGTGAGGGTAGACAGAGGGGCTGCTCCTCGGTGGCGGATCTCACCCTCCAAGAAGCTGCACTTTGCCATGACATAGGTCTCCCGGTCGGTGAGCTTGACCGCAGCCTGGCCAGACTTCTTGAGGTGCAGCTTCCCGTACCAGGTGTGCATGTGCTTCCACCACCCCAGGAGGACATCCAAAGTGTAGCCCAGGCTCTACGCCTTCTCTCTCCAAGCCGCTTCCGCTTGGTGTCCCTTCCTCCAGAGGTACTCGTTCTCCCTCAGCCATTCGAGCACCTCCTCCTCATGTTCCTCTGCAATGGAGTACTGTCTCCTCTCCCCCTTTTCTCGCGAATGCCTCTTCCTCCCTCTGGCAGGGCCTTCTGGGCCCTCATCAGCAGGGCTTTGAGGTTCTAGGGGCTGGTCCACCACACCAGCAGCAGCAGCAGCAGCAGCACCAGCACCAGCAGGACCAGCAGCACCAGCAGAGTCAGCACCAGCAGAAACACCAGCACCAGGAGCAGCACCAGCAGAAGCACCAGCACCAGCAGAGTCAGCACCAGCAGCAGAAGCCCCAGCAGAAGCAGAGTCAGCGCCAGGGGGTGGGATGGTGGTCCTGTCCTTCTTGCCAGGGCTGGCAGGAGTAGGCACAGGCTTTCTCTTCTTCCCCATGGTTGTTGGCTGAAGATGTGTCTGGCAGCAGGTCTTTCCTCTGAATGGTGACCTGCTTGCGAGCTGCTTTCTTTTATATCCGCGGGGCTGACACAATGCATCCTCCCCGCATGCGCAGTGAATGCTTTGCATCTGCTAGGTATCCGCTAGGCATCCGCTAGGTGTCCGTAATGCATCCGCTGTATCCGCTCGGCATCCGCTCCTTCCACTGCGCGTCCGATTCGCTTTTCTCCCCCGGAAGCCCTGCGGATGTGTCATCCGCTTCCATCCGCTTCCATCCACTAGGCTTCCATTGAGCATCCGCTTAACATCCTCGCTACATCCTCCCCACATCCGTTCCTTTCCATTGTTGTCCGCTCTCTTTATGCAAATTTTTGCTCCTTTTGAGAGCGGATAACAACGGATGGAAAATTTGCTCGTCCGCTGTGTCCTTTTTACATACGTTTTGCATCCGTCGGCCGATTTGACCTAGCCTTTAGACATTTAACAGTGGTTTATCTACAAGACTGTTATATACATACATATATGTGGTAGGCAAATATCTGACAAGTCATCAATCTTCTTAACTCTGCCTGGAGAACTCTACAATGAAGATAGAACACAAGGAGAGAGAAATACGCCTTCTAATGGCTACCTTATATAAACACCTCTTAAAGTGGTAAAACTTCTGTGGACCCATTCTTGGTCTTAAAATGGCAATACCCAATGCTGATTCATTCTTATTGCACCAGCCTTACATTGCATCAGCCTTACAGCTGGTCAGCTCTTAAATCTCAATACCTTAACACTAATTATCAAGCTTGCTGATAACATTCCTCTTAAGTTAAAGTTGGTAGCTTATCAGCTATGCTAGAAACCACATTCATCTTTACTCTTGATAAGTAGAGGGACAGTGTCACATGGCTTCCTGTCAAGATTGCCCTCTCGATTTGGGGTTGGTATATTGCACTTTTTCCACCGTGTTTTATTTTTGATAATGATTGTTCATGTTTTGCAATGATTGTTTTTATAATTCTGGTCTGCACTTCTGCTGTGCTGAAAAGCAATATACATTTGATAAATAAATTTTTGAAAATGTAATAAAGCTCCTTCAAAGAAGTAGTCTGAAGAATAGAAGGAACAGTGAAAGCAAGCTGAAGTTAACTTCTACAGTATCCCTTCAGATTCACATTTACATTGTAGCCAGAAGCCAACATGCAAACATCTACACTTTGCAAATGATCCAATTTCTTCCTCTTACCGGTCCCACTGCACTTACGGATGCAAAGAGGATGTAAAACGTCAAAAAAAGCTTGCCATCCGTTGGAAAACACTATGCATCCGTTGTGTACTCATTGCATACGTGTTTCATACGCTCTATCCATCGAGCATCCGTCCACTGAGATTTCATCCGTACAAGAAGTTTTGAGCTGCACAAAACTTTGTGAACGGATGAACTTTCCTCCGCGTACAATGTACATCCATGACATATACAGGCAATAAACATTCTATGTACGTTTATCATCCGTTAAATGTCTGCTGTATCCTCTCTGCATCCTCTGGTCATCCCCTCAACTCACATCCGCTGCAGCTGAAAACGGAAAGAGGGAGGAAACAAAAGGTACACGGAACGTCTACACAGCGTTAATAGCACGGAAATAGAAAGGATGTAAGCGTATGCATCTCGTATATAAAGTATTAAAAATGGACAAAACGTTTGTATCTGGGATGTATCTCATATATTTAGGATGTCTGCAGTATGTCTAGAGTATGTAGAAGGACACCTAGCAGACAACCGATATTTTCTATAAAAAAGGGGAGAAAATCATCTGGATCGCTGGGATGGTGGACCATACAGTCCCACAATGGTTGCACTGGAGGTTTATCTACCCCACAACTATCCTTATCTATCCCACAAGCATGCAAAGGCTTAACCATTTTTTCAAAGTTTTCACCAACACTTTATTAAGTAAAAAAAATGAACGAAGTGTCTTAAGCAAAGATAACCTTTATTAACTTTCTTAGGTAAACTTTATGACTTTATTAAATTAGCAAAATGAACCAAGTAAACTGTATTAAGTGTGTTAAGCAAAGATAACCTTTACTAACCTTCTTAGGTAAACTTTATGACTTCATTAAACAAGCAAAATGAACCAAGTAAAGTGTCTTAAGCAAAGATAAACTTAACAAGAAAACAACTCAGTCTCTGACATTATTCTCAGTCACTCTGAGTCATGTCCCTGGTCTCAGCTGTTAAGCGGGCAGGGACTGTGGAGGTGGCTGTGGCTTGAGTGCTGGTCTGAGGCACCATTGGGATGCTTGGCCCTGAGAGTACAACAGGGGATGGTGTGTTCAGGAAGCTCTCCGAGAGCTGACTCAGTCCCATGAGGTTGAGAGGCCCTTCATCAAGGACTTGAGATGTCAGGCCCAATACTGATGATAGATTGTCCATTGATGGGCTTGGCCGTGGGGTGGAGGAAGGAGGAGTGTATTTGGGCTGTCTGGTCTGCAGCTGGGTAAGGAGTGGCATCTGTAGTGTGCGATGAACCTGGGCCTGGACTGGGAAGTTCTGCTTCTGCTGTGGGAAGTCCTGGTAGTCATAGCCTTGGTAGGTGAGGGGCTGTTGAAAGCCGTGGAAGGGCTGTGACATCGCCTGGGGTTGAGGAGCAGATCTGGACTGGGTCGGAGCAGGTTCAGCTGGGCTTTGAGGGCTGTGTAGAAGTGCTGTGATCTTCTGCTTCATCACCTAGTACTGGGCCTCGGGCAGGTCCCTGAGGGTCTGGCTCACGTAGGTGATGAAGGGCTTCCAGTCCGAGGATGGTTTGTCGCTGTGGACCAGCTGAGAGAGAAGTTCTGTGCTGGTCTTGATTGTGTCCCTGATCTCCAACAGCACACTCTGGTCCTGCACCTCCAGTCTGCCTCTCTGCCTGCATCCTGTGGAGCTGGGGGTGGGGGGGTTGGCATCTGGTGGCTGCTGCTTCTTCCTCCATTTGTGACAGCAGGGCATCATCCTTCACGGGATCCTCCAAGTCTGCCGGCATGGGGAGTGCAGCTGTCGGGGGGGGTCTCTGCCGTGGGGCCCTCTGAAGACACCTGCCTGGACAGGGTAGCTGGCTCCTGGCTGGAAGAGGACTGGCTGGCTGTGGGCTGTCTGAGGGAGAGGGGTCTCAGAGGGGCTGCTCCTCGGTGGCGGATCTCACCCTCCAGGAAACTGCACTTGGCCATGACGTACATCTCCCGGTCAGTGAGCTTGACAGCAGCCTGCCCGGATTTCTTGAGGTGTAGCTCGCCATACCAGGTGTGCATGTGCTTCCACCATCCACGGAGTACTTCTTCAGTGTACCCCAAGCTCTCTGGCTTGTCTCTCCAAGCTGCCTGCTTCTTCTTGGTGTCACGATACAGTCTGTGGCCCTTTCTCCAGAGGTACTCGTTCTCCCTCAGCCATTCCAGCACCTCATTCTCATACTCCTCGGAAACGGTGTACTGTTTCCTCTCTCCCTTCTCCTTCCCTTGCCTCTTCCTCCCTCTGGCAGGAGCTTCAGCAGGGTCTTGAGCAGCAGGGCCTTCAGCAGCAGGGCTTTGAGGGCCTTGGGGCTGGTCCATAGCAGCAGCAGCTTCAGAGTCAGTGCCTGGGGGTGGGATGCTGGTTCTGGCCTTCTTCACCTTGCCAGGGCTTGAACAAGTAGGCACGGGCTTCCTTTTCTTACCTGACTGACGAACCATGGTGTTCCTGCAAGATGTATGTGGCAGCATGTCTTTCCCCTGTATGCTGACTGCGTGCGTGCTGCATCCTTTTATATCCACGGAGCTGATGCAATTCATACTCCCCGCATGTACAGTGAATGCTTTGCATCCAATATACATCTGTGCAACATCCCCTTTGTTTCCTATAGGCGTCCGTGATGCATCCGCTTCATCTGCTATGCATCCGCCCCTTCCGCTATGTGTCCCCTTCGAAATTCTCCCCTGGAACCCCTTCGGAGGTGTCATCCGCTTCCATCCGCTTTCATCGGCTAGGCTTCCTATGAACATCCGTTTAACATCCCTGCTACATACTACCCATGTCTGTTCTTTTCCGTTCTTTTCCGTTCTGTTTATGCAAATTTTCACCACCTTTTGGAGTGGATGACAACGGATGGAGCCACCCCCAAAATTTTGCTCGTCCGCTGTGTCCTTTATGCATATGTTTTGCGTTCGTCGGCCAGTGGGACCGGGCCTTAAGATGTAATCATAGCATGAATCTTAATAAAGAAGGGATGTGCAATAGTTCTTGTAGTGAGTATTATCCCTTTTCATGAAACATGCATAAAGTGGTAGAACGCAATATTTCAATTTTTTTTCAGTTCTTGGAGGTATTTTTGTTCAATATGAGATCTTTTTAAAATGCAATTTGATTTTTTAAAAAAGAATAGATTGACTTTGCTTTCTTGTTTATTTTTTTTTCTGTCTTCACCACAGTCTTGCACCCATAAAAGCAATCAAAAACCTAAATAGGTGTGAGAAAACTATGTGTACTACTCTGTGTAAGGGCAAAATATAACCTTGTGGTCATATGAGGGGGAAAAAAATACCATGGGGAGCAAGGAAAAGAGAGCAAATGGTCAAAAGTGTCTCTAAGCCAACACCAAGCCAATTATGACATAAATGTGAGAGAAACTACCCCTTCAGAGTTTGCAAAACTCAGAAACAGGATTTGAAACGGGGAGGGGGAGACACTCCATATTTTGTCTTGAGCAGAGTAGTATTGACATCACAGCTCAGTGTTCCTGGCTTCATTTTTATATTTTAGCACTCTCCCCAAAACATACGAAGTGTCTCAGACTGGAACTACGGTTGTTTGTTTAAGCTACTCAGGAAATAATTCTTAATCCTGCGAAATAGCTTTCATGATGCCTGAGCACTTTACAGCCTGCCAGACACAAAATTTATTTTATTGGAGAGCTTTGTGGTATATCCATTCTTTCTCTACGAGGAAATTTTCCTTGCCTGTGTGCTGCAAACTAGCAAACAGAATCCTTTATTGTATGGAGTGCATTTCCCTAAGTACTTAATAAATTCATAACATAGCGATGCAACTACCAAACTAACAGGGTTGTGCCTGGAAGAATTATTCATGTGAGGTCATCTTTTACATTTCATGTTAAAACAAAACCAACTCCCCGAGTGAAAATTAAAGAAGTGTATTTGTGTGTACATTCACACATGTATTTTGTTGAATTACTGCTTACTATAAACTGGGAGCAACAGAGTGGACTCAACCCAAAATGATCTTAGTATCAACTCTCATCAAGTACACTTGTAATTGTAATAATTAGTGGCCAAATATCATTGTGAGTGTTCAGTTCCCTGCTTTTCAATGCTCTCCAGTATATCCCTGTAAAAGAGCATGGTCAGTCATAAGGTAAAGTAAAGGTTCCCCTTGCACAAACATGCTAGTTGTTTCCAGCTCTAGGGGGCGGTGCACATCTCCGTTACAAAGCCAAAGAGCC
This sequence comes from Laticauda colubrina, assembly GCA_015471245.1. Lineage (NCBI taxonomy): Eukaryota > Metazoa > Chordata > Lepidosauria > Squamata > Elapidae > Laticauda > Laticauda colubrina. Next base: position 6,771,838 of record BLBF01000011.1, on the reverse strand, counting down.
AGTGCTGTCCAAAGACATTTTTGTGGTCATATGGCCAGCATGACTAAATGCCCAAGATGCACAGAACACTTAACTTCCCACCAAAGTGGTCCCTATTTTTCTACTTGCATTTTTACATGTTTTCAAACTGCTAGGTTGGCAGAAGCTGGGACAAGTAACAGGAGCTCACTCTGTTATGCGGCGCTAGGGATTTGAATCACCGAACTGCGACCTTTCTGATCGACAAGCTCAGCGTCTTAGCCACTGAGCCACCGCATCCCACATGGTCAATCATATTTACGTGTTCAGCTAATTTGATTGGGCTTGAATAAACTGTGTTTTGTACTCAGATATTTCTGTATCTAGCTCTCCCTTGCTGTATTGGTGAGATCTCCTATAAATGCACAACTCCAATTAATACTTTCCAATAGCTGGGATTTAAAGAGGTAGAGGAGGAAGGGAGGAATATGATAGGGAAGTTGCAGTCTTATTGAAAGAGAGAAGAAATTCATTCAGTTCAAAATTCTGCTTGCTGCCTTTAATCAGATCCTTCCAGGTAGTACACAAGTTAGAATTTGTGGAAATATAAACTTATTTCATAGTTAATCCTTCTTCAAATTAGGATGAGAATAGGAAGACTAATAAACTATTTCTCAGTTTTTAAAGCAATGAAGGATAGAATTAATCTCAGGGCTGAAGTAAGAGAGGGGGGAGGGAGGGAGGGAGAGAGAGAGAGAATATCCAATGCCTGGCAAAGCAATTCTTTCTATAGGTTCTATTGAAGTCAGATACATATTCAGATAAATAGATATATATGGCTCATCATTATCTCTAGAAACTGATCTGTCCATCAAGCATTGCTTTGACACCAATATCTAATACCACTTTGTATCTAATATATGTTTGGGAACAGTGTTTAATCCTTCCTAAAAAGAGAATATAATTTTTATTTGTATTCTGTTTCCTTCTAACATTGAAGGAGATGATAAGTAACTGAAAACAAGAAAATCAAGATGGCCTGGATGGACCTGAGTTCTTCCGTGTGGACGAGAGAAGGAAGAGATTGTGGCTAAACACTTGCTTTGCCCAAGTAGCAGGCATTTTCCTCAGCAAGATCACAGTCCTGCTTGAGGCTGAGCTTTGTCAGTACGAGGTCCCTCTGCCCTGTCTGTTAGCTTGGGTCTCCTATCGGTGCCAATTTTAACCAGAAACACAACCTTGTTCAATAAGTGATCAATAAAGGAATAGAGTTTTATAAATAGTTTTTCTTTCTGTCCCTGAAGACAAGGATCCCAGGGACTTAAAGGATATTAGAGATGGATTTTTATGCACAGAAACAATCCACATTTTTACGGTTCAAAACTGCAGCTTAATATGAAATAGGTGGTGCGGAGCCCCCCATCTCAGTTCTTCCCCCAAACTCAACCTAGAAAATATGCGGTCATTTCCCCTAAGGTTTACCTTATGAAAATGAAAGAAGCTGTGCAGGAGGAGACCATGAAAATCATGTGGGTTATTTTAATGCAAGTGATTTTACAGATTAAAACTGAGTAGCTAATTGGGAAAGAATGATAATTGTTTATGAAGAGTGCGGATTAAGTAATTGCAGCAAACTATTTAAGAGTTGTTATAAAATTCCTCAGCAAAATGTTGTCTCCAGAATCAGAGATGGCATGTCTCGAAATGTCACCTGCTAAAAGACAAAAATGGGAACCACTGTGATTGTCCTCAGGTCCTGAGGAAACAGGACATTGGTGAAGCGGTCCTTTGATAGAAGAGAATGTTTTATATATTAATGCTCACATTAGAGTATTCACTATGTAACCTATACTACTCTTGGAGGGCCCATGAATGCTCTTTGCTAACCTATACATCTTATAGCAAATTATTCATCTTTAAACCAACCTGTTGTGTTTTCTTATTTATAAAAAATACACTGTTTTATTCTTGTCAAATGATAGACTTTAGGAATGAGCAACTCCCAAAACAAACTGGCACACTGTCTATAACATAAATAAGTTCATTAATTTGAATATTGAATGCTGCCTCAAAGAGTTTTGAGAATCAGATAGTTAGCCAAACAAACAAACAGATTATAGAACAAATCAATCCAGAGTTCTCATTTATGGCCCAAACCACCAAATTCTAATTATCATATTTTGAACTTGTTATATGAAGCCCTAGCTCCTTGAGAAGTCCATAATGTTGGGCAGGGTTGAAGGAAAAAAAAAAAGAGCAACTAATAGCAAGGTGGATGGATTCAGTTAAAGTAGCACCGGAACTTTCCCTATTACAATGCCACTTAATTGAAACTGGTGGCTGTATGTCAACACATACACTATATTTAATTAAATAATATGTTTTATCATTTTTAAAAATCTACCAAGTAATCTATATTGACAAGATATTTAATGTATATTTATATATAATCCTAAAGAGAACTATTGAAACTAATTTGACAAATTGACAATGCTTTTTTTGGTTCTATCAAAACTTCCATTTGAAATATTAACAAAAGCTACATATCAACAGATTGCTGTTGCAGCTCAAGTGTGAACTAATACTACAGTTGCACCATAATAATATTCTGTTTTCTTCATTCATGAAGTCTCTGTATTCACTTGATGTGTTGATAAATTCTATTTATGTTTTACAATATATTCATTTTTGATAATCATCCATGCAAAATCATTATTATAATTGTATTATAATTATATGGTAACTATTGCAAAGCCTCAAACCCTTTCAGTTAATGGTCTTGAACTGATTCTAAGAATTATAAACAATACTTGTTCAATATTATCCAGAAGAGGTGGTTATGCCATGGAATGCAATATAATTCATTTCAAGCTTGTAAAAAAGGACCAAACTTTCAACTTACCTCAAAATATGTCACACTCTGTTCCAAAAGAATTCAAATCAACTTGAATATTGCAGCCTTAATTCAAAAATAAATATCTCTTTTGCTTTTCCTTTCAGGTTTACAAAAGTAGATATGATAGCAATCCATAGTAACACTGTAATACTATAGCAATCCATAATAATACTGTACATACAGTATTTTCAAAAATATATTTGAAAACCTCAAAGGAATTAAAAACTGAGCTCTGCTCTAATCCACTGCCTTATGCAGAGAAACCTTTTCAGTTTTTAATTAACTTCTGACCCAATATATAAACAGATAGAAAAATGAATTTCTTTTCCAAACCTTTAAACTATAGTCTATTATAATTTGAAGATAAACAAGCAAATTGTATTTCTTCTAGTTTTATGAAATTCCCTTAAAGTTTTTTTTTAATTAAATCATCCTCTTGGTCAGCTGTTTTCATAGGCATTCTTTATAAAAATCTGTCATGGTACGTGGAGAAGACTTTGGGATACAAGAGAAAGTGTCACAGACTAAGCAACAGTCAGATAAGAGGCAGTTGAGTCATGGCAAACACCGCAGAAGATATCCTCTAGTTTCTTGAACAGTAAAAGTGAGGGGGAAAGAGATGCACTTTTAGACTTACAAGTTTCTGTTTGTTCTGTATGTAAAGTGGATGACTCCAAATCTACCATTCTGATTGGTTAAGGAAAAGACAAGTGGATTGGTTCACTAGGAACCAATCCAAAGAGATACCAAAAGGCGGCAAATCTAAATAGCTGCCATTGGCTGCAAGCAGGCAAGCCAGCCTGTATAAAAGGGCTGGCCCCGGCTTCAGCCGGCGTTCCGTTACTAACTGTTAACAATAAAAGTATTTGTTGTTGGAACCCGGTCTACCTCGTGTGTTTTCCAAACAAAACACTGGCGACGAGGATGGGATCGTCCTGAACGGAACAAAACCTGCACGTGGTGATAAAAGCCCAGACTGCAACTAAGATGTCTGGAAACAACGCACCGCCCGCACCCTTCAATCCCAACGAAGAGGATTGGGATTCCTATGCTGATCGTTTCCAAATGTACTTGGAGAGCAACGAAATGGAAGGCATTTCCGAACAACGAAAGAGAGCCGTGTTCCTGACACACTGCGGAACAACCGTCTTTAAAATGGCTAAAGCCCTCGCCAAGCCTCGGGACGTTAAACAATTAACGTGGACAGAATTACAGAGACTCCTGAAAGCACACTACGCCCCGATGGTGTCTAATCTAATAAAGCGACATGAATTCTACCGAAGAGACCAGAGAGAGGGAGAAAGCGTTGCCGATTTCGTCGCTGCACTCAGACAAATTGGGGGTGAGTGTGAATTCTCAAACATAGACGAGGCAATGAGAGATCGCGTGGTGTTGGGCCTGAGAGACTCAACCGCACAGAGCAAAATGCTCAACAAGCCCAACATCACCGTTACCGAAGCCATTGCGGAAGCCACCGCCGCGGAAGCTACGAAAAAATCCGCAGTAACATTCAAGAAAATGAACACGCACGGCGATGAAACATCAACCAAAGAGAAAAAGCATCCTGCCACAACGACCCATTATGAAGAGTCGGGCGAAACAAACGAATCAAGCGAGGAGGACGACGAGGTCCACCGTTTGCTCACAAACAAGAAAGAGCGCGAAAGGAGAAAGTGGCGGGAATGCGCTGGCTGCGGAGGAAACCACCCACGAGCCGAATGCAGATTCCTCGATGCCATCTGCCGACATTGCAGAAAGAGAGGGCACATCGAGAAGGTCTGCAGAAATAAAAAATCTTACAGCCCGACGAGACGCAGAAATTCCCCAACACGAGCCGAGCCAAGTCGAGCCGAAAGAAAATGGCAACAAGAAAAGCGAGCCAATACACACCAAACTGTCATTATCCAAAGCTCCCAGACGGAAAGTGGAAGAAAAATTAAAATCGTCGTAGAAATCGAGGGAAAACACTGCAAAATGGAAGTGGACTCGGGGTCCTTCCTCTCCATGGTATCATGGGACACAATTCAACAGTTAGTCCCAGGTATCAAGACCAAAGACTTGATGAAGCAGCACCTAACCCTCAAAGACTATCAGGGAAACCAAATCCCTGTGATGGGCAAAGGACATTTTCAAGTTGCCTACAAAAACCACATCAAAGTGCTTCCACTGACCATAGTCAACCAAGACAGACCAAGCCTCCTGGGCATCGAGTGGTTCGCGCCATTGGGCATCGGGATGACCGGGGTCGATCGAGTGACCACAGCCGGCTGGGAAGACGACCTCGTCAGAGAATTCCACGACGTGTTTGACGGATCACTGGGCAAGTACCGGGGAAACCCTATTTCTTTCAATTTAAACCCCCAAATAGCCCCACGAAGAATAAAAGCCAGGCAAGTTCCTTTTGCACTAAAGGCAAAAATAGAGGAACAGCTGGAAAAATTAGTAGCCCAAGGGGTGTTAGAACCTGTGGACCATGCCAAGTGGGAAACGCCTATCGTCACACCCATTAAACCAGACGGGTCCATCAGAATCTGTGGTGACTATAAGGCTACCCTGAACCACGCATTACAACCAAGCGCATACCCGGTGCCCGTAGTCCAGCATTTGCTCCATTCCCTGGGAAATGGCAAAGTTTTCGCCAAACTCGATTTGGCACAAGCCTATCAGCAACTCCCAGTAGACCCAGAAACAGCAGAAGCGCAGACTATTGTCACCCATAAAGGCGCATTCAAATGCCACCGACTCCAATTTGGAGTAAGCGTAGCCCCTGGCGTCTTCCAGAGTCTAATGGAACGCCTGCTAAATGGCATACAAGGAGTCGTTCCCTATTTCGACGACGTCCTAATCTCGGCCAGAGATGAACCACAATTAAGAAACAGACTAAAAAAGGTTCTGACTAAGTTTAGAGAAGCTGGCCTCAAGGTTAAAAGAGAGAAGTGCTGTCTAGTTAAAAACAACGTCGAATTCCTGGGCTACTCAATAGACGGAGAAGGCATCCACCCCACTGATAAAAAGATTAAGGCGATAAATGACGCGCCTGAACCTAAAAATAAAACGGAACTCCAGGCATTTTTAGGATTAATCAATTTCTATAATGTATTCCTGCCAAACAAAGCCACTATAGCAGAACCGCTACACCGTCTGCTAGACAAAAAGGCTACTTGGACTTGGGGTTACAAGGAAAAAAAAGCCTTCCAAAACATTAAAAGACTGCTAACATCAACAAACGTTCTCATCCAATTTAGCGACACTCTGCCATTAACAGTGACCTGCGACGCCTCACCGTATGGAGTAGGTGCCGTCCTGAGCCACCAACTACCGGATGGCAGAGAAGCACCCGTCGCATATTATTCTAGGACTCTATCAAAAACTGAGCGGAATTATAGCCAATTGGACAGAGAAGCTCTAGCAATTGTCGCTGGAGTAAAACGTTTCCACGAATATGTATATGGGAGGACTTTTCGAATTATAACGGATCACAAGCCGTTAATGGGGATTTTGGCGGGAAACAAGCCAACACCTAACATACTTTCACCCAGAATGACGAGATGGTCAGAGTTCCTGGCGGCTTATTCCTACACTCTGACACACCGACCAGGGAAACAAATTTCCCATGCGGATGCTTTGAGCAGAGCGCCTTTGCCAACAACCGACGCAGACCCGGCACCAACGATGACAGCACTGCAAATCGAGACATGCCCCGATCTACCCATTTCAGCGTATGATGTCGCAAGAGCCACCGCGAAAGACTCATTGACTGCCCGCGTTCTTAGCTGGGTAGGTAAAGGCTGGCCGGACAATCTAAAAACTGAAAACTCCAAACCTTTCCGGACCAGACAGACTGAACTTTCCATCCAAAAGGGGTGTTTGTTGTGGGGTGATCGGGTGGTAATCCCTGCTAAACTGCAGCCCAGGGTTCTTAGGCTTTTACATGAAGGGCACCCGGGAATGGTGAAGATGAAAAGCCTCGCCAGGAGTTACGTGTGGTGGCCGGGTATTGATAAGGACATAGAGTATTGGGTAAGCTCATGCCACAAATGCCAGACAATTAGACCATCCCCACCAAAAGCACCCGTTAAGGACTGGGAAACCCCTCGAGGACCGTGGTCAAGAATACACATTGACTTCGCGGGGCCTACCAAGGGGCATACTTTTCTGATTGTCGTTGATGCCTATTCCAATTGGCTTGAAGTAAAAATCATGACATCAACGACAACAGAAGCCGTAATTAAGCAACTAGACAGCCTGTTTGCCACCCATGGCATACCTGACATCCTCGTTTCAGATAATGGACCACAGCTAACCAGTATACCATTTGAGCAATACCTAGCCTCCCTAGGTATAAGACATGCACTAACCGCGCCGGCTCACCCGGCTGCGAACGGCAGGGCAGAGAGAATGGTCCGGTTTACAAAAGAGGGATTAGAACGAATGGATGCTGGAGATACACAACAAAAAGTAAACCGGCTGCTCACACTGCAGCACATAACACCTAGTACTATCACAAATAAATCACCAGCAGAACTGCTTATGGGGCGAAAATTAAGATCTCACCTGGATAGGTTACACCCAAATTTCACCCCAGAGAACCCCCCTGACTCCTCAACACGGTTCAGACAATTTGAGACAGATGATTTAGTTTACGCTAAAAATTTCTCCGGGGACCCGGTATGGCTACCCGGGCAAATTACCCAACTTACAGGCCCCAAATCCTACCGGGTAAGATTAGACGATGGGAGGGAATGGAAGCGGCATATAGACCAGCTTCGATCTCGAATTGTGGAAAGAACCGCGGACTTAAAAACATTCACAAAGGAACACGGCGAAATGCAAACCGAGGTGGGGGGGGAAAGGCGAGAAACGAATAAAGAACTTTTTAAAAATAAAACTAACACTCAAAACGGCCAAAAAGAGCCACCAAAAGACTCACCGTTTGAAGAAACCCACGAAGAGAGATCTTCGGAAGGGGCCAGCCAAGCCAGCTCGACCTGCCCCGAGGAAACGGGAGGGAGCGGCAGAACCGCCGGCCTAAGAAACTTAGGCGGCGGTAAAATGGCCGACTCACCCTTCCAGACGGTTCCAGAGAGGAGGACGGACGACACAGCAGCCCCATCCGAACCGGTCGAAGTCCTCACTGGAAATGAACCGCGCAGGTCAGGTCGAGCCCGGAAGAGCCCCACCTACCTGCGAGACTACGTCACCACGTAGGACTAAACTAAGGAGGGAGGGGTGTTCTGTATGTAAAGTGGATGACTCCAAATCTACCATTCTGATTGGTTAAGGAAAAGACAAGTGGATTGGTTCACTAGGAACCAATCCAAAGTGATACCAAAAGGCGGCAAATCTAAATAGCTGCCATTGGCTGCAAGCAGGCAAGCCAGCCTGTATAAAAGGGCTGGCCCCGGCTTCAGCCGGCGTTCCGTTACTAACTGTTAACAATAAAAGTATTTGTTGTTGGAACCCGGTCTACCTCGTGTGTTTTCCAAACAAAACACTGTTCATATAACCTTACAATGAAGATTAGAACTAGTACTCCTAGCTGTGCTTCTTGATTGGTTTATCTCATAAAATCAGCAAAATCAACATCAGATTTGGCTAATTGGCAGAAGCCTCAAGAACCCTGTTCATTTCCCTCTGTTTCCTAAGTGTATGAAAAACGTTATTTTAACAAGAAGATATAAAACTATACAGTATATAAAATGCATGCCCAACAACTCAACAAATTTATACAATTTCCATTACATGACTGTAGTAACATTTGCATTTGCACAATCTCAACAGCACTGCAGTACATGTGAAGAATATAAATCCTAATAGCACGGATGCACATAACGCACCTTCCTCTTCTTTGCATTAAGTAAAAGTTCCTTCAGCTCAGGCTTAATTCCTGGTGACATGATGGGCACACCCATGTAGGGTGAGTCCATGAACTCAGTTTGCATCCTGTTGGGAACTGGACTATGCAAGCATCAGGTGAGTGCACGAAGTTTCATTTGCACCTGCGCAGGATCTATAGATTGCAAACACAAAACTATCCTCTTCCACCACTGCCATCACCACTGCAGCTGCCAGTCTATCTAGCCAGAAAGGTTGGATGCCATTGATCTAGGGTTTTATTTCAACAATGAAATGGGTAATGGCAACTACTAATGTGCCTACTGAAATTGGATGCTTGGATTCATCCTCATAAGGAGATGAGTTTGATTCAAAGGCATCTTTTATCATTTGTTCTCTGCTATGTCGAATAAAACAATCATCATTAAAAAAAAAAATTCCAAAGAAACTTGTTTCATGAACCGGGTATGTAGCTATTATAATGTAGCATGATAGCACTATGTAAATGAAGATCAACATTTTTAACTTGTTTTCCGATATCTTTGTCTGTCTTAGCTTTGACATCTCTTCTCGGCTTTGCAATTTTCATGATTTAGTCTGGTATGTGGTTTGCTTTCTTCTGTTTTTTTCGTTTGGCAGTCTCTTTTCCATTCATCATTAAAGTTTCCATAATTTCATTCCTCCAGTTTTACTATTGGTGAGGTTGAGGACTTCAGAATAATTTCTGAGGTTCTGCTTGAAAATGGTTTGCATATGCTCAAGATCATATTGTGGAAACTGACTGGCTTCCTTTTCCTTCTTTAACTTAACTTGGCATTTCCATTTGAATAGTTTGGGATCTGTTTCATCATTACCGAGCCAGTTTTGATTCTCTGTAGGAAGATATTTTACCCCTTGGAAAGAGGGGGGGTAGATTTAAATATTAAAATGATAACAAGGCTTCAATCATATATGTGTGTGTGTGTGTGTGTGTACATATATACACACTCAAACTCAAACTCAAACACCCGCCCACCAGGCACCCAGGTGAAACCTAGCTTCCTAATGGATAGCAGCCGTCCTTTCACACGAAGCCAAGCTGCACTGAAAGCCTCCATCACAGGAACAGAGTGTTGCCAGCCAATCAAAGCCACAAAACAGACAGAAGAAACCAGAAACACCAATCAATCAAACTCCAAGTCCAGTGAACACAGACCTAGACTCTTAACCAATCAGAATAGACCAGCCTCGAATTTGAAACAGAAGCCTGATGATGGCAGATGAGATTCTGCTGAAATGTTGCTACCTGATTGGTTGGGAGTCTTGGTCTGTGTTTATTGGACTTGGAGTTTGTTTGATTGGTGTTTCTGGTTTCTTCTGTCTGTTTTGTGGCTTTGATTGGCTGGCAACACTCTGTTCCTGTGTTGGAGGCTTTAGTGCAGCTTGGCTTCGTGTGAAAGGACGGCTGTTATCTATTAGGAAGCCAGGTTTCACCTGGGTGCCTGGTTGGGGGGTGTTTGAGTTGGAGGCATCAGAGGGAGTCTGTTTGTGCTCAGGTGTTTGCCTGGCTTGTGGTGTGGAGATCTTTCTATTTGAGAGTGCAGGCTTCCAAATGATTGACAGTCTGGTGGAATCATCTCTTCTATTCATGCTTTCAGGTCTTTTTTCAATCTCTATGGCTTCTCTGATGATTCTGTGGCTGGGGTTTTCTATAGTGGCTAGAGTTTTAGTACCATTGAAGTTGATGTTGTGACCTGTGGTTTTCATGTGTTGGACGAGTGAGGAGGTGTGTTCCAGCTTTTTTAATGCATTTTTGTGTTCATCCAGACGGGTACTTATTCTTCTATTGGTCTGTCCAATGCATGTGGCCGGGCATGATGCACAGGGAACTTCGTATATGCCTTGGTTTTCCAGGTCAATTTTGTCTTTGGGGTTTTTAAGGATGGCTGCTATTTTTTTGTCTGTTTTGAAGGCAGTCTTGATGTGATGCCTGTGTAGTATCTTACTGATTTTATCTGTAGTACCTCTTATGTAGGGCAGGACAGCTGTTCCACAGGTCTGTTGATCTTCTAGGTCTCTGTTATGTCTTGATGTGTTTTTGTGGATCAAGTTCGTGATTTTGTTTTTGTGGAAGCCGTTGGCTGTCAATACTTCAGTCAGGGTGCATAGTTCAGTCTTTATATGTGTCTTGTCTGCCAGGCGTTTGGTTCTGGTAATTAGTGTTTTAGCCACGGAATTTATCTGTGCTGGGTGGTGGTGAGATTGGGCGTTGAGGTAGCGGTTGGTGTGTGTTTTCTTCTGGTATATGGTGTGTCCCAGTGTGCCATCTGTTCTTTTGTAGATTAGTACATCTAGGAATGGTAGTTGTTTGTTTATTTCTGTTTCCATGGTGAACTTGATTTTGGGGTGTGTGCTATTTAGGTGTGTTAGGAAATTGTTTAGGTTTTCCTTTCCATGGGGCCAAATCACATATGTGTCATCGATGTATCTTAAGGCCATGTCACACTGCCTAACGGATACAAAAAGGACACAACGGAAGAGCAAAATGTTCCATCTGTTGTTATCCGCTCTCAAAAGGGGCAAAAATTTGCAGAAGCAGAGCGGATAACATGGAAAGGAACGGACGTGGGGAAGACGCAGAGCGGATGTATAGAGGATGCAGAGCGGATGTACAGAGGATGCGTAGAGGATGCGTAGAGGATGCAGAGCGGATGCGTAGAGGATGCAGAGCGGATGTGTAGAGGATGCAGAGCAGATGCAGAGCGGATGCGTTGAGGATGCGTAGAGGATGCTGAGCGGATGCGTAGAAGATGCAGAGCGGATGCAGAGCGGATGAGCTGCATCCGCTTTCAACCTTTCTCCATCCGTGCTACTAATGCTGTGCATCCGTTCTGCTTCCTCCCTGTGTCCGTTTACCGCTGGAACGGATTTGAGTTGTGCGGATGCACAGCGGATGCCTAGCGGATATAGCAGATGCGTAATGGATGCAGAACGGATGTCCCCCGTATGCCTAGAGGATGCAGAACGGATGCATTGGATACATTTTCCGCTCA